>JAKUCG020000250.1:0-1200000 GCA_022539655.2 Ceriodaphnia dubia
CTCTCTTTCTCAACTTTCTCGTTATACAAACACACAGAGACAACAAGTCAGAATGGTGCCCATCGCGAAGTTCACTACACTTGCCGGAAACGGCGAACGGGCTTGATTTTGCCTTTACGACTACAGGCCTGAAGTCCACGCACCCGACTATCCTCAAACTTGCTGTTGGGGCTGCTCCATTTTGTAAGAAGAAGAAGAAGAAGATAAACCAACAACGACGAAGACCTCGTCGGCGAAACTTGATACTTTCCCTCCATCCTACTCCTTCAAGTTCTTTTTTTTTCATGCACAATATGAAAGAAAAATCGTCAAACCCAAATGGTGTACCAAACCCACAGGCTGCTAAACCTTTTGTGAATGAACCATTTTTTTTCTCACCCTCGCAACAACAACATCCCCGACAAAAAAAAATCGATTTGCCTCTCCATTTTTTTGGATTATGTTGTTGTGCCCAACCCCCCAAAAAATAACATTTTGAACCTTTTTCGACGTATTTTAGACGATGACATTTTTTGTCAATCAAGTAATGAAGAAGAAGAATTTCTCTATCGGTGTCGTTCCTCCGTTGTTTTATTTTGATTTTTCGATCCCACCCGTTCAATGTACAACGATGAAAAAACATTGTGGCCGTACTCAGAGTGAACGAGCAGGCTGAATGTTTGTGAATGAAAAAGCGCGCAGTGCACCGACCACTCCTACACCAAACCCAACTGAATCTCTTCCGCTCGGCCATGACGCAGTTGGACTCGGCTTTTTTTTTGTCTCGATATTTTTGAGGTTGAATGTTTGTTCATTTCTTTTATTTTCTCTACCTCTCTCTGCCACCACCACCACCACCACCGCCACCACATACCTCATGCCCGTCTCGTCGGTGTTTTTTATTGAATTTGATTTCTTTTCATTGTATCGACTGACACGTGTTTCTTCACTTTTTTAAAAACAATTTTAGATTCTTATTGAAATGGAATATTTACAATGCTCTCGGTATTCAATTGAATCTTGTCGTAGCAGCTACGTTCATTGGGTGCGTTTCTATTGAATCTGTCACTGCGTCTCTCTGGCGTCGCGCAATAACAATACACTCGATCCTCGCCCAACAAAAGAAGACAAAAAAAAATCTATAAGAGAGTCCTGTTTATTGATGATGATGTACCGGGTATATACTAGCCCTGATGTAGTTGTCGTCTCGGGTTACGATGGACAAATTGATTAACCGAGCGGTTTAGAGGGAAGACTCTGGCGAATCGTGTCGCGGAGAAAAGAGGTTTTGCGTGCAGCCTAACGTCCTGTATACACATACAATCCTCTTGTGCTCCTGCCGCCGCCGCTGCTGCTGCTGCTGCTTCTCTTTGATTAAGGATTTGTTGAAGTTGGCATCTGTCGGCGTTCGCCAGCTGGCGGAACAAGTGTAATCACGCACGGTGCAGACGTCCGGCGCAGAAACTCTCTCTCTCTCTTCGGACTATCTCCTCGTTTCGGCCCAGGCTTCCGTCATCCGGTTTCTTAGGAGGTAGAAAGCTGGTGAGGAAACGAACCGGGATGCTATTTCCAGACGTCCTTTTTTGAAAAGAGAAAAGAGACGTCGGGCCGAGTATGTGTGCTGCGTTGAGCCGCACAGCACATACATCCACGCAGAGAGAAGCAATGTCGCCGACGACGACTCTGTCCGCCGCTGAAACTAGGCCGCAGCAGCAGCACGGCCGGATCACAATTGCTTCCGCACCGAATGCAGGATATCAAAGTATTTCTCAAGTCGCTGGGGCTGTTGCTGCAGCCGTCGCCTCTCTCGACTCTTGTAATTTGGTATTTTTCCACGTTTTGTGTTTGCTATTATCTTAGCGAAAACGAACGTGCTCAAGCGGTGCGTAAGTTGAGCCCGCCGTGTCTCCACGATGCAGCAGATACGATCGAGGCCATCAAAGTGTTTCACCTCTTCTTTTTTTTCTCTCTTATCTTCTTTTTCTTCTTTTGTGCAATATTTCCAGCTACTACACAAGTTTTTCTTTTCGTCATTTCTTCTATTTTCGCTCGCGCGACCCAGTCCGCTCCTGCCGAGTGGCGATAATGAGGTTATGAGGTTGACGGGTGTGTAATCTCACTCTTTTGTCGACTCTTTCATTTCCGCTCCGTCGTTCCAGGTTTATATCTCTCCAGCTCTCTGCCTGGCGCTAGCTGCTGCTGCTGTTGTTGTTGTTGCTGCTCCTCTCTGGCAAATAACACTTTAGACATGCACTTTAGGCATTATAATAAGGAGCTGTTGGTAGTGTAGTCTAGTGTAGTGTACTGTAGTACCCAACGAGAAAATAAGAACCGGGCCGTCTCTTCCATATAATATTCGCAGAACGTCGTCCTCTATGATGTGCACAGAAACGGAAGGAACGCGACGACGGCGGCCGGGAGATTACGAGGGCGACGCTCGGCGTCTTCTTCGAGACCGGCTTTATTGGTCTTTATTATCTTCTTCCTCCTTTCGCAGTTGTTGTTGTTTTTGTTGTTGTTGTTGTTCGTTATATATCCACGTCTGGCGTGGCAGGGCGTTGAAGGAACGATAGCGTTTAGTCTCCCCCCCGAAAGAACAACTCTTCATCGTCGGCCAAAACAGCAATGGACAACTCTTCGTCGCTCAACGACGCCACTTTGAGCTCTTGTCATTTTGTAAAGACGAGCCTAAGGGGGGACGACGCGTAAGGCCTTCGTCATCAACAAATGATGGGCTCTCGACGTACAAACCAGCTGACCATCAGCAAGGGCCAATAGGCGGCTGCTCAGACGCCGTTCCTTTTGTTTTTACAAGAGAGAAGAAGAAGAAGAAGAAGAAGAAGAAGAAGAAGAAAGAACGATGAGCCGACGAAAACGAAATAGAAAACAAAAACAACACTACAATTACTAATGAGTACGCGCACCAATAAACTGACGAGCCATCCGCCGCCTACGGAGCTCTCGTGTTCGTAATTTAATAACGAACAGCAAATTATGATGTTCAAAAAATATTAGAAAAAGAAAGGAAAAAAAGGCAACAACAACAAAAAAATGTCTAAAGGAAATCTGAAAAGAATTTTTGGGTTTCCCCCTCCGACTTAGGCATTATAATAAGGAGCTGTTGGTAGTGTACTGTAGTGTAGTACCCAACGAGAAAATAAGAACTAGGCCGTCAATCGTCATGTCCATGTTCCTTGATTTAAATATATAGGTGTGACCTCTGTTTATATAACATACTACTTACCTTAAATACAGAAGTGAACATGGACATGACGATTGACTAGAAATAAAGTTCTTACATTTTGTTATAGTTTTCTCCCCTCCCTTTACCCCAACGGTTCATGGCCTCATTCGAGGCCATTGCCCTCTCGGATCCTCCCGGGAGGGTCGTGATTGGGCTGGCGCATATAGATGCTAAGAGCTCTATAGATGTTAAGAGTTTATAACCCACCCACGTGGGATTTTACTAAATAATACTTTGTTCAAATCAACGTTTTTCACATAGTTTAAATTAAATAAAAACACCCACACTGCATTCTCTTCCTATTATCAAAGTATTTAAAATAAAAATGAAATGTCAAGTTGGCTGCTTTGAAATCCAATAAGTCAAAGAGAAGATTGCTGAGATATTCAAAATGTATTTGCCAACAATTTTACTGAAATTCCAGTCCAACATTTTATAGAATTTTAAAAATTAACGAATCTATTGGAGATGATAATCGTGTCAGTTTTCAAGTGCATAATGTCCTTCGTTGTATTTGTCGATTCTAATTCGCCTCTTCCGCTTGGCAAGACGACGTAAGATCAGCAATTACCAATTAATACGATAGGGAACGTAACCACAAACCCATCCGTCTGCCCCGTTGTCTTCTGATTTTCCGTTGGGTGCGCTGTACATGTAGCAATGTCCTTCAGTCGACCGTGAGTAAAGTGAGTGCATCCAGATTGAGCGATGCACACTCCTCCGCATTGCTCAGGTAGGCTGGGCTGGAGTGCGAAATAATCGCCAACGTAACGGCAATTGCTTTTCCATTTAACGCCGCCCGCACCATCATTCCAAGCTGACACGGTTGTCATCGACACGGCCGCAATCAACAGAACAATGGACAAGATGGACGAAATCTTCATCCTGTTTTAATCAATCAAACGAAAAGTTAATTTTTAATAAATCAAATTTAAATCATATAAAAATACGTGAAGGAATTGCATTTCACTTTGATTTAGTTGTTTTTAAATTGATACTTACATTTTATTCGATTTTATTAAGATGTAAACTCAACAGGAGATGATTGGCAACAGTTGAACAAGTGCTGAGATGTTTCTTGGTTGAACATTCGGATGGAAATGATTCCCTTTTATATACGGTGGACGATGTGTCTTCGTTTTAGCATCGCTTGAATTCCCCTCATTGGAGCTATTGCTGGCTGATTATTTATGCGTCTCTATATGGGATGAGGAAGGAGAATGAAGGCTATATCTTGTCTTCTGGGTTTTTCCCAGGTTATTCCAGGGTTTTCCCCGCTTTGTGCTGATGTGAGTGGCCAAGTTTTCACCAAATTCGCAACTAAGGGGTTCAGTCGATTTCTATAAGTAAAATTGAGGTCAACGTTTTTTCGTTCATCCACCAAGAAACCGGAATAATTTGCTAGTTGTTTAGCCTTTCGTTTCGCAAGGAGAGAGCAGCACAGAGAAACAAGTCATTTTAAAACAAATATTTAATTCTATATTAGGAATAAATGCGATTAGAATGTAATGCGTTGTTACATTTTTATTTATTTATTAAATTAATTATTTATATATTAAATAAGTGATGCGAAAACGTTGATTTCAGCCAAGGTAATTTTATTATATTCTATATTAGATAATATGGAGTAGAGGTTTAAAGTTGGTTTATAAGAAAATCAATCTCAAGTCTAGGTCGTTTTTCAATAGATTGGCAATGAAAGTCATTGGCAATAATCAGTCGAGCATCTTTTATGGATTCGCAGTTCGCTATATATGTGGGTATGCTGCTGTTTGTCCCGACAGTGGTCATCGCAGTCACTATGTTCTATTTCTATATGATAGTAGCAATTATGAGTACACATAAGGTATACATTAAAGTTAATTGCAGTTCATTCTAAAATAGAAAATCACATAAGCCATTGGGAAAAACCCGGGAAAAACCTCAGCGGGCGAAGAGCACAGATTGTCCCCGAATATCGTTGATTTTGTTTGCTTCACTTAATTTATACGTCCCAGGATGAAATATGTCAGTTAATATAGTCAAAATTGCATGTGTTAAAGTCCGACCATCGTGCGTCTGTCTCTCTTTCTCCGTGTTATTTGGGAATATGAGGCCATAGTTACTAGGCCTATATAATACTATATAACGAATAAATCCAGTTTTTTTTCAATTAATGCTGGAAATTTAATGAAATCCGGTCATCACACAGAAGGTGAAAAACATGAAATAACCTGGAAAAACATAGAAGACAAGATACAAAAACTCCTTTCTCAACCCGTATACCTAGACGCAGAAATTATATTAGCCAATAGCTCCATCAATAATCAGGTGAAATACGCAAGTGAAAGAAGATTGTTGCGAATACTAGCCGGATCGTGTGGAGAGTTGCTGCTGGATCTGTTCGTTTGCTTCGCTTGGAGAATATAAGGCAACATAAATAATGGACATGAAAATTTCATTACGCTGGCTGAAGTCGTGGACCGCCTTGGTCTCTCAGCGAAAAAAAAGGAGCAGAAAGAGAGAAGGAGAGAGCCTCGCTTCGCACTCGTTCAGTCGCACGATCACGTTGGCCCCTGAAGGGAAAGTGGAGAAAGAGGTACCACCGGAGAGAGAGGGAGAGTGTTGGGGAATTGAATCGATCTATTCATTTCACGTCGCACACATTATTGTCAACGCGACGGAAGCGGCAGCACGTCTTTATTTTCACCTATTGTATAGTGGCCCCAATGGTATTTATTTATCCGCTCATTTTAGAATATAACACGACGTTTTCGCTTTTTCGATCGCCCGGTCCAAGCTGCAACGGTTGGCAACGTAGCTTGGTATACATTTCTCCACTTTTTTTTTGATTTTCTGATTAGACTTTGCTCGTCGCCTTTTTTGGATTTAGACGGCAAGTCGAAGAAGAGCGGAAAATAAGAAAGCTCCACTGGCTAATAATCCATCATTAAATCACCGAGTGGCGTGAGCCACGATCAATCCGACTCTCTAGTCAGCGACGGCTGCGTAGGCTCTCGTGATTTACATGTAACACATGCCCCCACGCATCCGCCTATGGTCCATGAATCGATAACAAGGAGTTGGAAAACTGGGAAAAGGAAAAAAAAATATGAGAATAAATTTAAATCCTTCTAGCTAGCTTCAACACTGATGACCCGACAAATGAAGAAGAAAGTATAGTCCGTACGTAATGGCCAACAGCTGCCTATCGCTGGGACACGAGTACAGCAAGCGCCAAGCAGCTAGACTCTCATCGCAAATAGACTGAACGAGAATTTACCCAAAGTGTCTGTGTGAAAGTGGGCGGGTGCAGCGAGCACTTCATGGACAAGGTATATACCCAGCCGACAAAGGCGGGGAGATCTCTTTGAGAGCTGAGCTATTCATCGGGGCGTCATCGAACCCATCAACGGAAAAAGATGAAAGATGCGGCTGAGGAAACAACATGGACGTATAGCTTAGTCTTTTGTGTCTTTCTGACTGGGCACACTGCTCCTCACACAAACATATTTACGATAGAGATGCTACGACTAGATATATAAATCAAGCATAAGTCGGTGATCAAATAAAAGAGAGAGAGAGAAAGAGAGAGAGGGGAGCGATGACGATGAGAGAGTTTCTGTGGAAGACCATCGATCCCTTTTTTCGCCATTCTCGCCGCGCGACCGTAAAAGCCTCCATCATCTTTTTCCTGACAGGCCCAGCGCGTTGTTGGAGCGCTCTTAAAAGAGTGAAAAACCTCCACCACAAGCCCCAAAAAAGAGCGGGGCGGTGCATTTTCAGCTCGACTGGATTCACGTCAGTTCCATACTACTCTCATCGGGCGGCCGGCTGGTCCGCGGATCCCCTCTGCAAAACTTCTGGGGCGGGACTGCCGTAGTAGGGGATTATAATCTTCTTGCTGCCAGCAAAAAGGACGACGGCGGGAGCTGTAGGACTCTTTTTCATTTTGACGAGTCCGTGGCTTGTGAACGAAATTCGACGATGCAGTGGCGTCGTCAACGTCGGGTCGTCGCTCGTTCAACCCTTTCAGTTCGACGCGACACGAAAAGTTACTCTCGGCCCAACCTCCCGCGACGGGCACTCAAATTCGCGAAAGAGAGCGATCCACTCCACTTCATCAAGAGAAGCACAGAACGCCAGAGCGTTGAGTGCTCATTCGATTTCGATTAAGTGTGAGACAATACGAACGATAGTAGTAGCTCTCGCGACTCGAACCAAGTGGACAACTTTGGAAATTCGGGGCAAACAACTGGGCCGATTTCATCATCATCGACTTACGTTCTCCAAAGAGACGGAGGAATGCCTTCCTTAGTAAATGTTTGAATAGAATCTCTTCTGCTTTATTGAAAAGCAATTGAATTTATGCAGAAGCTATCGCGAATGTCAATGCGAGTCGACGAGGACTCTCGAACTTCTTCTCAACGAGAATAATACATATTTTTACCGCCCGAGTGAAGAAATGGATCAATCCTAGAGAGGGGGCAGCTCGCATGCAAGTTGTATTGATACCCATATACACAATATATCGGAGAAGACGATAAAAAAATCGTAAGGGAGGCCGTCATAACTTCGCCCCTTTCGCACACACTTTTCTTTCGTTAAAAAAAGTAGGCATATGGAAACACAGAAGAAGAGAGCATAGGGTTCATGAAAAAAAAAAGGAGAATCATAATATTATATAGACCGGCATTATCGTGTGCGATACATTAGGCCAATTGGAAGACATGCCAGGCGAGAGACAATAATTTTTTGACAAAGCAATTTCTAAAATTATCGACCGAGTTCAAGTTTGTCTTTTGTTTCCTAAAAGAGATTAAAACGAGTCAAGTAGTTGAGCGAGTCGCAACAGGGAAATTTTGGTAGGAAAAAAAAAAACAGAAAAAAAGATAAGGAGGAAAGAACGTAAAGGAAGGACCAGGCATGTGAAGGAATGTTTAGCCAAGATTAACAAGTCAGAAAAAAAAAGGAAAATAGATGGTCCGCAGAGAGAAAGAGAAGAATAGCGTGTCACGCACGAGCCCTTTGTTTCTCTAGTAGCGTTACGATCAAACAACTTAATCGTAGATGTGGGGAAATGATGGCTGGAGCATGTGCGTTTATCATCAAGATTGGGTTTTCTTTTCTTTTTTTAATGCGCATTCCTCTACGAACGGTAGGAGAATTTAAAATGAGGTCGAAAAAATGTGTGCTCTTTGTTTTTATAATATTATGGCAATCAAGAGTGGTTGAGCTCAGGGGAAAAAAAGATATTGGTCAATATCATCGCTCGAGCAAAAAAAATATCAATAGATTAGAGTCGATCGAGGAGGAAAAGCAATGTGTGCGTGATGGCCAGCGCAACGAGAGAGCTTGCAGCAAGTGTGTTGCGTTTACGGGCTGACAATGAACGTACAGATGATTTCAGACTAAGTAGGTGTCGAGGAAAAAAACAGAGAGCTGGGATGGGATGCACTTTTCAAGTCGATTAGAACAGACCACAGTCTTTTAAATTGTTCTTGATCACCACATCCGTTACGGCGTCAAAGACGAACTGGATGTTGCTGGTGTCGGTGGCACACGTGAAGTGCGTGTAAATCTCCTTCTGGTCGCGGCGCTTGTTCAAACTTTCAAACTTCATCTGGATGTATGCGGCGCCTTCCTCGTACGTGTTGGAACCTTGAAGCGAAAACCTCATTGAAAATGCGACAACTTTTTAAATAAAGAACGTTCAGTATACAGTACCTGTGTACTCGGGGAAGCAGATGGTGAGGGGCGATTTAGTGATTTTCTCTTCAAAGAGATCCTTCTTGTTGAGGAACAGGATGATGGAAGTTTCCACAAACCACTTGTTGTTGCATATGGAGTCAAATAGTTTCATTGACTCGATCATACGGTTCATCTCTTCATCTTCGGCCAACACCAGATCGTAACCTGGAAAACGCACATTACAGAACTGTTAATAACTTGGACAGTTTAGTGAATTTAGAAATAATCTACACGACTGTACCTGATAATGCAACGCAGAAGATGATAGCTGTCACACCTTCGAAACAGTGGATCCACTTTTTACGTTCTGATCGCTGTCCGCCAACGTCAAACATTCTAGAGAGTACCATATTAGCAACACTTCTAATGGGTGTGATGAAATGAATGACTTACTTGAAACGAAGTCCTTTGAAAGCAAAGTGCGTTTCAATAATGCCTGTGGTTTTCACTCTCGTCCTCAAAACATCCTGCTGCGTTGGTACGTAGTTTGGTGCTGAAATACGGTCTAAGGCGTTGAGATAATAGGCGGCTGAATCGTTTAACTGGTATTCGCGAGAGCGAGAAAAGCAATGTTGCACTCCACCATCCATCCACAGTCGTTTCATTACCTAATTACAAGCCATTAAAGGGTCAGTTTGTAAAGTTAAATTAAGGCGATGGTTGGTTTTACCTGAGCCAGATCATAAGTAAGCATTCCTTCTTCGGCAGCACTGGCAAGTGTGAAAAACAGTCGTGCATCATCCTACCAAGATAACAGTGTTAGCCACCACATACAGGATTTCTCTTTTGAAAATAAAACTTACAACAGCTTTGCTGGAGTCTGCAAAGTTGATTCTAATTTGACCCATGGCACAAATGATGGCCATTAGACTTTGTATTGTGTTACTGTAAACTACTGGTCGATACTGTTCACACTCTTCTTTTGAATATCCAGTTTCATGAATTATTTTCATCTGTTTCACAATTGTACTCTTGCCAGATTCACCAGCACCTGTAATAGAATTGAATTATCACAGAACTGGAATACGGTACTAGGACTTCCAAGTATGGTAGTTGATGCTTACCGAGTAACAATAGTTTGACTTCTCGAGAAGCACGTTCTCCATCAGCTCTAAGATCTTTGTCAATCTTCTTGGATCGCTCAACCGCTTCTTTGTCGGTTGTTGAGCTAACCGCACAACCCATGGTGAACTCTTTGAAGTGAACCTGAAATACAAATGTTTGAATGGTCAATCAACCCAAGCTTCAGGAATAGAGCTCATAAATTAAGTTCAAAATTACAAAAATAAATTGTTGTCACTAGCACCAACTGGTTGATAAGTAGAAATAAAACGACAACGAAATGCCGGAAAATGCAAGATAGTTCTTTAAACTTTGAAAGGTGTCAGATAGGTAACGGAGCTTGGTTAAAACTTTCAAACGGCCACCGAGTCGTGTCAACAGTTCACTGCAAGTCACGAACTCGAGTGATTCTAAATAGAGAGTAATTTCAATAACGAAACCGGATCGACGAAACCAAAAAACGTCTAGTAATTCAGTGCCTCCTTCGTGTTCAAAAATCCAAAACTTTACTTAACGGAAGTTTGGACATTTTTGATTCTTTTACAATGAGAAAAAAAACTCGAACTTACGCCTTCGTTTCTTATGCTTCACTATAGGCGGGGCTCGGTTGGATTCTAAAAGCGTTGCCAGACTGCTGCTGCATTGTCGGCGCCGCGGCGGTGTGAATAGCCCCGGTGCCCGGATAACCGTTACGATTTACGAATTCGCGTAAGCTCTTGATGCTCAGCTCCCCTTGCGGCTCGCGCGTCCTTTCATTTCTATTTCATTTCCATTTTAGCTGAACAAACTGCTGATGGATTATCTGCAAATTCAAGACTCCCCGATGAGTTTCCTTGACAAATTTATGTTCTGCCGATAAGCAAAATTAACGTTTTAAGCTTTTAAATTCATTCGCTGTTTTTTATTACATAATTGCTGCACATTAAAACCGGTTTTACAACGGTTCGGCGAAGCAGCTTCTATTGTGTAAAACTAGCGAAAGGGATGAAAGGAGCTACGATTACAAGAATCGGCCGGAAATACTTCATCACTCGCACACAGCACACAGTCTTTTTATGGGTAAATTTTTAAAACCCAGTGTTCTGGGTGGTTCAGTGAGGAAACCGGAACCCTCGTTTGTATATCTTGTGAGGCCGCGCCCTGTTTTTTTTTTTTTTTATTTCCTTAGTAAGAAATATTCATGTTTCGGGGTTTAACAGATGCTCTCTTTGAGCTTCCTTCTTGTAAACAAATAAGCCGACAACTCGTGAGACATGGTTCATATCGAAGTGAGGCCAGACCACCCGCTAGGAATATTTTTTTTTCTAGCAAATACTAGAAAAAATGATGAACTTTTCTTGCCATCACCCAATATGCGAGAAGTCGCGGTTGCATGGTACGAAGAAAATCAAAACATGTTGTGACGTCAGGAAAAAGTGCATATCGTTCACTTGTAGTGATAAGGAAATATTTAAAATATTCTGGGAAATCCGAGATCCATGTTTTTGCTCCTTTAGGGTGTCGTTCGTTCACATTGACTGGAGGAAATTCTTCGGAACGTAAGCTAGTTAGTTCCCATCCATTTCTTTTTTTACTGCTTACTGCTTGGAGTGCAAAGTCCGTTAGATTACTCTGTACAGTGTACACGTTTCAGTTATTTGTTTTTTCGTCATACATTCACATACGTGAATTTTCAGCATAACAAGGGCGAAATTTTTATAAATTCGCCGTGACTCAACCTTTAACTGCATGAGTGAGTGTAACCTCATGTAAACAAGAAAATACCATTCTCTAAACTCTTATGCAATACTCCGCGGCTCCGCCACATCGCACACCGTCTTGATAAATTTAGACCTAAAAGTCACTTGAACTAGCCTATCTTTTATTTCTTCCTTGTTTGAAATAAATATCGAATAAAGTTTTCATTATAAGCAAGAATGAAAGTGGTAATTAAGAATAGTCAATGGTTTCAGGAAGAAAATGTATTTGCGCACTTTTAATAATATTTAAAAAACTAACATGTGGTAGTTATTAGATACTTTTTCCTTTGTATAAATGGGCTATTCCAGCTTTTCACTGAAGTTTTTTTCGTTTAGTGGTAGTAGTCACCGTAGTAATAGTATTGTTTCGTTGTAGGCTAGTACCGGCTTTTATCAATGCGAATCAATTCATTATCGAGGCTGTCGTCGAATAAGTGGAACATATGCTGGATGCGTCTTTCTATACCAATTATGATGCAAATTTGCATCTTAATAATCAATGAAACCTTAAGGTCTTATAAATACTATAATTTATAAGTAGCCTACTACATGCAGGCACATTTTCAACGTATGGATTCATAGCTGAGAAGGTTTGTGGAAGTTTGGACTATATCTAAACAAAGCCGACCATTATATAGCTCCAGTTTGAAAGATCGGCCAGCCTCCTTTGAAAGCAAATGATGATTTAAAAGCTTCAATCTGAACAGGATGTAGCCTATTTGAGTGTTTGTTTCGTTGGAGTTCATTAAAAAATAAGAATAGAAGTAGCCTATTTTGTGTTTTTAAAGCAGCGAAACTTTAAAACTTTTTGTAAAATGAGCCATCGCAGCAGCGAATTCTAATATAATATGTATTAAAACGTTCAAAATGTCAGCAAGAATAAGTGGCAAAGAAAGGACGAAACATAATTTTCCTTGTTGATCAAAAGGATAACTATGATACGATAAAGTATCAGCATAAAAGCACCCGGAAAGGTATTTTCTCTTGACATTATTAGCTATTAATGTTTCCCGTAACAAAATGATTTGTTGACCCGTTAAATTAAATGAAATCTATACTACGAATTAGTATAGGGACTTGCTGACTTTTATGACCTCCTAATATTTATAGTAACTTTGGGAGATATAGGTTTTCCCTTCTAAAATTGTATATTGTCTAATTTTGGTGATCTCATACATCACCACAAGTCCTGCTGACTATTAGAACCCTAGGTTCTAGTCTTCAATAACCGAACCCTACAAAAGACTTTAGAATTCAAATTTCCAATTCACACAGGTTTTGTAATTGCGATAAATGCTAGTGAACATAATTTTCACAATTTTAATATGATCTTAGTCTTCAGTGGCTACGACGATGTAATTCGAAATAAAGTAAGACCATTTTCGTTCCTTAGTTCAAGATCTGAATGGGGAACTGGAAGCACATATTGAAGGGGCTCGCAGTCAATTTCCATCTTACATCATAGCGGCGCTACAACACAAAACGAATTTTGGAAAAGTTCTTGTTATTTAATGTTGAAAACTTTATTATTTGTCCTTACTGATGGGAACCCACGGCTGACGGGAAGAACGTAGGTGTAGGTTTGGAGCACATTCGGTTGGAGAGGGCAAACCATAGTGGCACAGGCATTAGTGTTCATATTAGGCAAAGGAAGCTCCAGCATCCTGTTAGCCCAAAATGCTCTTCCCGTCACCTCGTTCGCAGCAACGGCTATACAGGATATGAGACAAAATTGAATTAATGTTTATAAGATTTTTTTCACAGTCTTTGAGTTGATAAGCAATGTCGAAAAACATAACTTGGGAAACGTGACAACTATTAACTCTCCAGACACTCTTTATGACTTTTCTTGAGCATCAGCTTCCATCGACGAAATGTGTTAATTTAGGAAAAACATGCCAAAGTAATGTAAAAGATGGCAGTATTACTTGGTTCGAAATCTACTTCAATGGTGACGTTAGTTCCCTTTCGCAAAATGCATGGTCGGCGTTGAGCAGCTTCTGGACAAGGAGTGATGCGGACTTCTTTAATGCTGGCCGTTCCATAACCTAGAAATGGAACATTCAAAATGTAAAACAAAGCAATCTGGATGATCATTAATTACATCACTTGGATAGACTTACTTCCTCCTCGCTGACATGAAGCTACTGCCAAAAGTTTGTCAGCATAAGCAATGCTGGGAAGCGCGATTAGGACTAAGAGTAGTAAACGGTTTGCCATTTCTTATATAATCAAAGGGAGAGTTTAGGCAACGAATTACTAGCCTTGAACAGACCAACTGATACGACCACGAGTGACAGAAGAAGATTGTGGCTCGTTTCACTCACCCAAGTTTAAATAGACTCCATCCGTCTAGCGCTCCCTCCCCCCGAATATCGTTCGACTTTGTGGGTGGAGCGTCTAGTGCGATCTGCAACCAGAGGCCATGTTCGAATTTATTCCGCATGACCCCTACTGATTCAATGACCGTGATCTATTTCCTTTCCAATTCGTGGATGTATATAAAAAATGTGTAATCGTGCCAACATTGTTACTCCCACTGCGTCATCTTTATCAGCACTTCATTTCCGATCCAATGATCCTGAAAAAATTGTAAACTATAAGATAGCGTAGAGTAGAGTAAAGACGTTCCATGTGTCATACCAGTATCGTAAACAGGAAAAGTGAACATGAGGTACTTCAAAAAGTTTTGTAAAAAAAGCTCGTAAAAAGTAAAAGTGGGCTACGGTTTCATTATCACAAAACAGTCAGCAACAGTTTGTATGTAGGCTATCACATGTCTCGACTAGAAATAATAGCCTAGGTCGACGATAATCCGATTCAAAAAGTGGGAACTCAAATTGCATGGAGCGTCAAACGGGAGAGAGTGTGTCAATACTGGCTGCAGCAATAAATAAAGACGGAGAATTGAATTTCCGCCATTTAAACTTCAAAGTCTAAGAAAAACAAGCAATGAAAGTTGGGGCATCTGTTTTCTCTAGTCCCGTCACGTGGGTGACTCACATCAGCAAGTTAGTGGCGAGTCAGATTTCCCAGTGCTTTTAAAACGATTGCAAAAAAAGAACCGCTAAAGGGGCCAAGCTATATAGCAGTCTAGAGTTTATTGCACGAGTCGAAATTTTGACTTTATGGCTTTTCTAGCTTAAAATAGCTAAAACTATTCGCACCTTATTCTCTTAGGTGGCAAATAGCACTGATTAATGCAATTTTTCTATTATCTATTCATTTAGAAATCAGGACTACAGTACAGACTGCATTAAAATGGTCGGGATGAATTAAGAAGGTTGCGCGGTGTCACGTCGCTGCTTAAATCTGCTTCCTCATCAGATATATAGTAATCATTTAAGGAAAAGGAAAAAACCAAATCTCTTTGTTACTATGCCCTAGAAATCCAAAGGATCATCAGTTCGTCATCAGTTCGACAACTCCCACTTGCGGCCTTGCGGCTAGCGTACTAATAGGCTGCAAATTTAAGAACTCGATAGATGGCGTTAGCTTCATTCAAACAGTTGGTCAAAACAGAAGGCAGAAATGTCAGACTGTAATCAAAAACACGAAAAGGTAACTTCTCTTAATAAAAAGACGTTTTCTTTTGGAATTGAATAAGGAGATTATTAACCTCCTTGATCTGAATTATCTTCTGTTTCCTATTGATTCTTCTTAATATTGGTAAATTTTGTGTTTGACAGCAAGTCTGAGTCTGAGGTCTCAGTGGTGACCCAATAATATATTGGCTCAGTCCAATAGTTAGTCTAATATAGGCCATATCCGCATCCGTTTTAGGAGCCTGTAATGATTTATTTTATTTACAAAAAGGAGCTGAGTGGACTTGTATTTCTCCAAGATGCTGCCTCCAGGAGTTCACAGCTGACTAATGGAATGGTCAACATTCTGACATCATTTGAAGAGCGCTTAGCAAGGCTGGAAAAAACCATTTTACCAGTCTACAATGAGACCAAAAATCTACAGCAAAAGCAAGAGAGTAAATTTTTTTTTATTTTCTTGAATTTTTGGTTTATTAAAAGGCTGACATCACTTATATGGCAAAAAATTGTAGACATTGATAAAACACTAGCCTCTCTGGACCATGTAATTGGCTACTACAGTGTTAGCAAAGAAGTTGAACCAGTCATAAAAGAGAGCCCTTCAAGTCAAGGTCTTGAAGTTTTTCTTCAATCTTTAGGCCGTCTTCAAGAGGCTATGCATTTTTTTGAGAAAAACAATCCTCAAAGTGTAGAATTGGAAAATGTGGTAAGTTGATGTTACTATTAAGCTTTTTCATAACATTATAAAACCTTTTCTGTACAGATGAGCTTGTTTGAAGCTGGAAAAGATAATATTATTAGTGAATTTAAAGAAAATCTGGCCAAGCATAGTCAAACCATTCCTCCAAATGCAATTTTGGAGGCTCTTTCAAATGAAGATGGTATTATTATTATTTTGTACTTCTTCATGGGAAAATTTATATTAGTTATTTGAATCTTCCCTGACTGCAGAAGAGATAAATATCAATCATTTTTCCGCGGATGTGAAAGAAAACTTGATTCAAATCGCTGACTGGCTAATTACTCATAACGAAGACGATTTTATGAATGTATAATCCGTTCGTATTAAATTTCTCCCGAAAAGCGCTGTTTTCTATGGCTAGTTCTTAATCACAGGTTTATGCTCGCTTCCGCGCAAGTACAGTGCAAAAAACACTCCACGGTCTTCGTGATCATTTGCGCAGTTCTTCCATTGGGGCGACGGGTCATCAAGGCGTAAGCCCCACAGTTCCGTCTGGAACGTCTACGTTGGTTAGTAAATCTCTTTCTTCTCCAATTTCCTCATTGCCTTAATTTTTTTTTACTTCGTTTCATAGGCAAAATCTAGTGTACTGCGTTATGACACTCCAAGTCGGAAGACATCAAAAAAGCTTCAACAAATGGCCAACCAAATGCTTTTGAAGGCGTCTCAGACTTTGGAAAACTCAACTGGATTAGCCCTGGGCTCAAGGAGGACTGTCGCGGGTAAAAATTCCGACGAACGCAATGTGAAGTAATCCAATTTTTGTTTCTTACATGTTTCATTTGTGTAGACATTATAAAAGAAGACGCAGTCGAGGAACAGGAAATAGAATCATTTTTCACTGAATTCACGGCGCTATTGCGTTTGTTGCAGAGTGAACTCCGCCTAATGTTGGGCATTGTTCCTTTGCCTCATCAGAAAGCCGTCCTTTCAATCATCCTCAGGGATGCATTGGAAATGATTTGTCACGATGCTGAGGTTTGAATATCTTAATTATTTCACATAGTCTTGTGTGATACATGAGGTTTGCCATTTATAGAGCTTGAGCGGTCGGGCGCGGCGAAGTGTATCTCGCCAAGAATTTGGACCTGTTCTACTTCTCTTTCCCGCTTTACGCCATTTAGTGTGTTTGAAGGGCGACTGTGATAAGTTGCTTGAGGGATGTGATTCTTCTGTTCGAACGCGTTTTTACGCCATGGTTAACAACCTTCACACAACGGTATATAGTATATAAATCCAGTCAAGTCTATTAATTTCTTACTGTAAGCGTTCGATTATTAGTGTGGCAAAGCTCTTGAAGATTTCGCTGAATCGGTTCGTTCCGAATCTGCAGCTCCATTACCCAAGGATGGCACTGTCTATGAAATGACAAGTAATGTGGTCCTGTTCCTAGGTCAACTGACCGATTTATCCGACACCGTCGGTCCTCTCCTCGCCCAAGACCAAAGTTATTCAAATGCCTTAGTGCACACACAACCTTGGCCAAAACCACAGAGGAACAGAGCTTTACTCGGACTCTACATCAGTATTTATGCTATTCAATTTACAATTAAGGACAAGAAAACTAAATTAGTTTCCTTTTAAAGAAAAAGTTTTGGTCCAACTTAATTTGACTCTGGTGACAAAAAGCGATGCTTACTCGGATTCTTCTTTGCGCTACATATTTCGTTTAAATAACAGCCACTACTTGCTTGGCGCTTTGCAGCGCAGTGGACTTCTAGAGCTTTTGAAGGTCAGACCTTATTACTTGGTTGATAAATCAAGCTAGAAGATAAAGTAATCAAGCTCTTATGTCTTTTTTCCGTTTCAGGTTGTGGAACCAGAATGTGAAACTATTTACCGAGAAATGATCAACGAACAGAAAAGACTTTACGCTCAGAGGCAAGGGAAATCTTGTTTATTTCAACAACAAATAAATGCGTAATTACCTCTTTTTGTTACTTACTGGGATATTAATTTAGTTGGAACAAAGTTTTGGCTCCTATCTGGAACTCGGAAGATGTTCCAGCTTCCGTACTTCTTTCCGGAAGGCTCCGTGAAAAGGATAAAGCGTTGATAAAAGAAAAGTTTTCGGCAAGTTTTGAACCTTATTTTGAACATATTTGGAGATTAAAATCAGGGAACATTCATAATTTAAATCTTTTGTAGACTTTAAATAAGGAATTTGAAGAATTAGCAAAAGAACAGCGAGGCTACTCGGTGCCAGACGTCGAGCTTCGTGAAAGTCTAAAGCGCGATAACAAGGAGTACATTTTACCCAAATATCAAGCTTTTTATGATAAATACAGCAACGTCCAGTTCAGCAAACACAGCGAAAAATACATCAAGAACTCACCGGCGCAAATCTCATCAGTTATTGATACCTTTTTTGATGTTTCTGCTTAAATTAAAACATACGATTAACAAAAAAACCATTTTGATTGTATTATCAACACCAATTAAATTTATTAAAAATGAATTACAATAGACACGTCTGGATTTGTAAAAAAAAAACAACCAAGAAGAATTGGCACCGTCATCAACCCAGTTTGACAGTACATACAGGAAATTTTCACGGACATTAAACGACGACGTTCCATTTTGAGGTGTAGAGTAGTAGAGAGAGCAGACACTAGTGAGAAGAAAAGAAAAAGGCTTTACCCTACGTGCACAATACTGATGACGGGTGTTGTCTTATAAACGTAGCGCCGCTAGATTAAACCGGGGGCCCGAAGACGTTTGAACTAAATCAAGCGAAATTCCAGGAACAGATGGGACACACACAAGTCATCAGCGAACACACAAGTTTTTGAAATGGTCTTCTGACAGGCAAGAGAATCAAATAATATAGCAAAAAAAAAAATCAAAATTAAACATTTTTCTTTCAAGTTCATTTACTCTTTGACGCCAAAGGACTAGCACGTGCTTATCGTAGGTCCATTATCCACCACTGCACATTACACCTGTTTTGAGCATGTCTTCCCATGTTCATCCCAGTGCGCGACCTGAAAAACATGACGTCAGATTAAGCCACAAATTTTCACATGAGCTATATCTTTTTCAGAACTACCTGACATTCACGGGAGCAGTAGAAAGTCGTTTGGCATCCGCTGCATTTTTGGTGAGCTTCTAGTCCACACTTAGCACAGGCGTAAACGACATGTTGCGGTTGCGGCTGAGGCTGTGGCGCTTGCTGAACTTGTTCTTGAGATGGTCGACGGATGGTTGGTTGTCTAGAAACTTCTTGTTGTTGGCTGGGAAAATGTCTTTGCGATTGAGCATTGATTGGGGGCGAAGACATAGGCATGTGGCGCTGCTGCTGCATTAGCTGATGACTATGCAAATGAGCTTGCGAATGTGGCACCTGTTGTTGCTGCTGCGGGCCGCTTGAGTGATGTGATCCTGACTGCTGACCAGACTGCTGTTGCGAGGCTGATAGCTGCCTCATACGCTGCTGTTGTACGGGTGACTGTCCTTGTAATTGTGATCCAAGTATGCTTTGGCGGGATGAATTGTCTACTGCGATAGACCCAGCCATACGATGGTGATGTTGCAGGGATTGAGGTAAATGTTGCGCATTAGAATGCATGTACTGATGTTGAAGTGTTGCCTGCTGTTGAAGGGTAACTTGTTGATGCGTTGCCTGCTGTTGCTGTCGATAATGTCCAACCTGATAGGCTGGCACTTGCATCCGATTTGACTGCTGCATTGCGTGATTCTGCACGTATGCTTGATGAGCAGTATGTTGTGGCCAAGTTGAATGCGGAGTTGGGGCTGTCTGCTGAACCGCAGGCATCCGATGTCTGGCAGAATATTGTGGATTCAGCACAAGTCCAGCATTGTTTTGAGGCGCTTGCACAACGGATTGTTGAAATGCCACCATTCCGTTGTTGATATTGTTGATGGGATTTCCGTTCCAGCCACCTTGCCGAGCCATTCCAGGGTGTCCTTCAGTCACTAAAGTGTTCGGGCTATGTTGGGCAGAACCACCGCCGGAGGTTGACGACTGTTGATGACGGACCTGATTAGTCAACATGGAGTTAAGCGCGCCGATGGGTGAAGATTCGGACTGCGTGACGGTGTTGGTTTGGGGCCGTTCCATAAGTCGCTCAGCCGAATTTCTTGCAGCGGCGTGCAACTGATGATTCGCTAATGTTGGCGACCGGAAGGCTTCTGGATTGGGTGGGTGGATGGTAAAAGTTGGCATAGACGAATTCCCAGATGAAGGGGAAAATTCAACTCGGGAAGGAGGTACAGCCGCCTTTTCTTTGAACTTTATTCCTATTTCAATTGCATAACGCAGGTTCGATTCCAGCGTTTGCCTCATGTATATAGGATCTAAGGCAGTCGCCCCATACCAGTTAGCATTTTGGGCTTGTTGAACGATCGAATCAAGTAGTAAAGGTACAGCAACGGCGTTCTTCGCGAGCATAAGCTGATAGAAAGGAAATAGAAATTCTTTCATATACTTGGCGATTTGACGCAGTAACGCGCTTTCTCGACTTAAATTAGGGAAATCTTTCGACGAAGAGTGCTTCCAAGTGGTGAAATGACGACAACCAGTCACAATTTCTTGACACAGTAGCGATTCATCATTGGAGTTAACAGTTTGACTGTTCTGGGAGATAAAAGGGGCATAGAAAGGAAGGGCGTCACTCAAAGAGTTAAGCGAAATCGGATGCAGTGTCTGAGCAAACGAAGCGGGAATTACATTTTGGCTGGTAGATGCTTGCACTGATTCAGGGTTCGTCAAACTATCTACCATTCGAATGCCCAAGATATTGTTGGATGGTACGGGTTGAACGACTGCAGGGGATCCGTGATGCACAGTAGGTGATCCGTATGTAGCTGATGTTGCAACAGGTAGACCAGGACTAGGGGCCATGCTAATAGTACTCGACATCATTGTGGGTGACACCCTCAAACAGATAGGTTGAGTCTGAGGCGAAGAAGTTTCCGTTTCCATTGCCGAATCCGATGGCGCATCCATAGGAACGACAGTTGTTCTCAATGGAAGTGATGTTTCCGTATCCACTGTCAATCCATCTGGCTGGGATTCAATATTCTTTGGGGGTTCCAAGTTGGATGAAACTTGCGCTGATGTTTCAACCGGAGGCTGCGATGAATTAGCCAAATGGTTAGTTGAAGCCTGTTCTGACTCTGGAGGGGTAGAAATAGTCGGGAACGCGTCTTCCTGTTCTGGGATTTCCGCGGAAACTTGAAAACCCAGTTTTCTCATAAATTCTTCTTCGAAGGTTGTATCTTCTTCACCAACCTGAAGCTTCTTTCTTTCCTGTTCGTAGGCTTTTAGCTTTTTACACGTTTCTATTTTGAGAGACTCTTCTGCTATTTCAATGGCCCGCAAGCATTTATTTTTTCTTTCACCAACCAACACGTTCAACTTCAATTTGATTGTGTCGATTTCTGAAGTAACTTGACTGAGTTTTTCTCGCAATTCTTGGCAATTTTTACGTTCTTTTTCCGAACGTTTGACCAATTCTTCGTGTTCTTCGTTTTTCTGCCGGAAAAGTTGTTCAGCCTTCTGATGGGCTGCTTCGGTTTCTTTATGAGCGGCCGACTTGTTGGCAACTAGCTCTGTCAGCTCGTCCACTAACTTCTGATTATTAGTTATCTCAATAAACCGTGGATCTGATTCGTCTAGTTTGGTGTCACCCGCTTCAATCTGTTGTTTGATTAATTGCACCTGTAGCTCCCGGAGTTTAATTTCGGTCTGTAGCAAGGAATGGCGAGTTTTTTTCTTGTCAGTCAAGAATCGATTGCGTTCTTCACGGGCATTATTCACGTCAGCCGACAACGTGTCGACCAGTTGGACATCTGCAGATATGGAATCATTCTTGATGGTTAAATCTTGCTCAAGCTCTTGGGACTTCAATACAAGTAAACGTAGTCCATCACTCAAGTTCTTACGCTCAGCAATAATTTCAGACAAAGCAGACTGTATTTCTAGTCGCTCTTGTCTAATTTCCGACTCTCGCTTTTCAAGCTGATCACTCACGACTTCAATCGAAAGGCAACACATTTTTTTAACTGACGCGACTGTTTCCTGTGTGGGATTGTCTCCAATCGAAGTATCAATCTTTAGCAAGAGATTGTTGGCAGCGAAGTCTGTCTCGGCACAAGGCGAAGGAGACTTGACTGCTTTAACAGGTGACTTCGGTTCGTCCTTTTCTATTACTACAGGACGTTGGGACGGAACGCGTTCTTCAACTTGATCGTCGATAGGCGATGGTTCTTTACATTCCATTTCAACTTTTTCTACAATAAAATGATTTCTATTAGTGAATTAAACAAAGAAAAAAACACAGAAGTACAACCTTTATCGTCGACTTGTGCAATGACAGGGGCTGGGTCTGTCACCGAATTTAGTGGAATAGCTAAAAGAAAAGAACGATAAACATTAATAATGGCGCTGCAAAAAAATAAAATTGGTGAGTTCCAAATACCTTCATCGTCGTTCAATGTTGTTACCGTTGAAATTTCGGCCATTGCAATGTCGACTGACTCATTTGCCATTTCACTTTGGCTTTCTAATGTGTAAAATGTAAAATATACGAAATGTGTTAAGGGAAAAACTTGAACACATGGTTAAGGAACTAGTATACCGGTTTCTTGAAACTCTTCTTGATGTTCCGTTGGAAGGACACAACCACTCGGACTATTAGATTCTTTTTCTAGTTTTTTTTTTTAGATCTCAAATTAAGTTAAATCAAATCTTCAAGCCCACTTGAGTTATTATACCTTGATGTTTAGCTTGTTGGTCGTTTACTTGCTGACCCTCATCACAAATATGTTGGACCGGGCTAACTTCGGGCAAGGGATCCAACGGCACATTCAACACATCGTCTGTTGTATCATTCGAAGGCAGAGCAGTGTCCTCGGAGAGGGCAGATGGCTTTTCAGGCGATTCAAGATCGACAATTTCGGGTTCAAAGTCTAAGCTATGAAGACTCTGTCTATCTGCATCAATATCGAGAGCAACTGTAGCGGCGGAGTCACTACGAGGCACATCACATAGTTCTTCATCTTCTTGTGCAGTAGGAGGATCGGTTTGGGGATTTTCGAACACTTCTTCATCTGTTACAACTTCGTCCAGAGGTATGGGCTTGTGAACAGAAACAGAAATCGATAAACTTTCGCCGTCGAGTTGCTTAGCTGAGGAAACGGGGTCTTC
Organism: Ceriodaphnia dubia; assembly: GCA_022539655.2. Classification (NCBI taxonomy): domain Eukaryota; kingdom Metazoa; phylum Arthropoda; class Branchiopoda; order Diplostraca; family Daphniidae; genus Ceriodaphnia; species Ceriodaphnia dubia. Next base: position 23,213 of record JAKUCG020000250.1, read on the forward strand.
ACTGCCATTCGCGTCTTCATCAACTTCGGACTGAAATAAGAATTAAAATAAATTATTGAGCTACTTTAGTTACATAGTATTTCTAGGAGTTACTAACATGTTTTCTGCTCCCCGACGAGCAATGTTTTGAAGATTTACTACTTTTTTCCGATGAAGGATTTCTTTCTGATCTCTCTTTGGACTTTTTCTTTTTTTTCTCATGTCTTCTTTCTTTTTTTGCAGCGTGTTTAGTTTGCTGTTCGCTCGGAAGAACTCCACTGGCTCCGGTTTCAGAATAATGTTCAGATTTAACACTTTTTTGCTTTTCTATCTTTGGCTCATCTTTCTCATTTTCTTCTGGTCCTTTTTGTTTTTTCTCTGGCAGTGGTTTTTCTTCTCCCTGGTGACTTTTGGATCTCTTTTTTTCAACAGTGCATGATTTATTATCTGAGTCAATTCCTTCATCTTTCTTTTGTTTCTTTGGTATCTCATAAACAGTGTCAGCTTCTGTCAAAGCTTCTCCAAAAGGGGCTTTCCGTTTATGACAAGTTGGGACACCTGAAATCATAAAGTTTTAAAACATAATCAGGGTTTGTAAACAAACTGATATCTGAAAGAGATTTTTATAAGTTAGATAATTACCTTTGGGGTTAATTTTTATATTGAGTTTGAGTGAACTTGAACTTTGATCCCTGGGATCTGGTGACTTCTTGACAACCTTGTGTCGCTGCATGTCATCGCTTTCAGGTTTAACTACAAAATCTGGTAATTTGGGCTCCAAACATTTCTCACTGTCTACGCCTACAATATCTTTCAGAACAACTACAGGCTTAGAATTTAGTTGGTACAACGCTTTCAGCATAGTAGAAGGGTACCCTACAGAAAAACAAAAGCAAAATATATTAGTTATAAATGTTTAGTCTTACACAATTCTGGCACAAGACAATTATCCTTTATATTCTGAATGCTTCTTCCTTTGAAATAATTTAGCGCACCTCAAAGCCTGGGTTCATTATGCACACATGAACATGTTGCAAGATAAGATTATCATCACATGCTGACATGGGTACATACAGCCCTGGCAGTTCACTAAGTAGAGCTTTGTAGAACCAGCATATTTACCAAATAAATATATATCTATAGCCCTTATGCATAAAGTTTAGGTATTTAACTAATTTAATAACCTTAGTTATGGAACAAATCGTTAGTGAAAAAGCCATTGTGATTTCAGAAATGGGAGCTAGATTTTTAACCATATGCCCACAAACAGTTGTAGTGTGTTACGCCTTACGCACTTATCTTATCTGTTGTGGTAATACGAGAGAGGAATGTTTAAATCGTAAAAAAAATATCTAAGCCATCACTGGCAAGCCATTTTGAACACATGTGCTCTTTACTACTGAAGAAACAGGGATTTTTGAAGTTACCTGTGAAATCATGAAAGAGGAAATATTGTTAACTGATAGAATCCTTGGTGTAGAGATAGTTAGAATCGAGTAGATAAACAACAGACTACACTAACAAGACGTGGCAAACATTATAGGAAAAAAATGAGACACTACTTGTGTGAGTGTGTGTTAACATTTTCACTTTTTTCAGACCGCGCTCTTGATTACCAAGGCAAGTGGCGCCATCAAGCAGTTTCAAATAGTTTTTCTTTGCAAAGTAGGAAAATGTGTTTACCATGCTATCAGATAATTTTTGCAAACTCTTTCTTGAAGGATTTCCACAGAAGATAGGTAAAGGTTGATTCTTTGAAAATGTTTCTAACAAAAAAGAGAAGTGGGCATCAACAAGTTTGCTTTAGAAGTCACCAGCACTCGTCTGTACGCAAATTCAAATTACACTGTGGTGCGTAAAGCTTTTCTCTTCTGAAAAGTTCAACTTAGTAATTTGAGAGATAAGTGAGGATGAGTATCAGAAATTTGCGTTTTCTGTTTTCCCAAACTATGGATCACAAGGGAAGATGAGTTGCTATGATACACCAGTGATATGGTGAAGAACGATGTGTCCGTGTTCTGGAATTTCTTAGTTCTGATGAAACTCAGTTGTACACGATGGGAGGAACTGCTGAATAAATAAGTTTGAGCTGCTGTATCGATCTCAAATGGCCCGAAACGAAATAATAACACTGTCGCCAAGGGAGGGGCGAGACTGAAAATGGAAAAGGGCAGGAGATGCGCACCATATTGTGCGTGTTTCTATAGGTACTGTGGGCTGTATCCGTATTTCCACGCTTGATGTGGACAACGGAACTGACAAACGAGGAAGATCGATTTGAAATTAATTTCTTATGAGGTCCTACTTACTAACGTCGGTCTCTGCTTAGATACGAACCACTTTTGTCACTCGAAGGAAAAACAAAGTATAACAAAGTAAGGCGTTGAGAGACGAAAACGGCCCTGAAAATCCTGTTTTCCAATAAAGGCTATTAACGCTGTCTTGGTAACAGGTTTTCCCAACAATTCGATTGCTCAAGTTGCTTCCTTGAGCTCTGATTAAAATTCAATAAGACAGTAGTCAAGTTAAAGAATGTCGCCGGGAATGGATCGAAATTAATGGCATTCAATAACTTCGTTGCCAAGCGAATGGTAAACTGGTTTGGCTGCGCTAACCGGCTGCTGCTGTCTTTAGAAGTTCACAGAGTACTATAGTTACGAACCGACGGGATTCGACCGTGGATGAACAGGTATAAAACCTGAAACCGGAATTTTATCCTACAACTCCAGCCATTACACTCACTTTCCTATTTCTGGTTTCAAATTATTATAAAAAATATCAACTTATGAAACGAATATCTTGTACTCTGACTTGGAATTTTGACTGGTCGATGATTGGTTCTCTACATTCTACCTTAACGGGTCATATTTCGAACGAATGCTGAAGCAGTCGCGCACGACGAAGTCGATACGTCTTTAATAGTTGCGTTTTCGGCCACCCTGTATTAGAAACCCATAGACAGTAGCGCCGTATCTGGTCGAACTTTAAACTTCGATGAGATCGGAAAGCGCGGAAAAAGCACTTCGTTGTCATGACAACTGGTCTGACGGCTGATGGTCTGGTATGGCAAAAAGAAAATGGCTGGGTCTCAATTTGAATACCATGATGAAATAAGTAGCATGGCAGATGAAAGCGAAATGGATGAATATGAATCTGAAAATGACGAAAGTAGCGAATTCTCTGTTCCAAGGAAAAAAATAAGCCATAAGACACAATCATCAGGATCGAAATCTCTCAAGGAACATCAGAACACCAGAAAGAGAAAACGTTCTTGTTCTGACCAAGAAATCGACGGAAATGAAATAGAAAACGACAAGTATTCTGATGAGGTTAACGACGAGTACTCAGAAGAGGTTGTCACAGTTACCTTTTCAAAGAAAAAAGAGTAAGGAAAGAGACCATAGCAACAAATGTTGATGATGGACTTGAAAACGGGGCAGGTTCATCAAATAAGGTTTCTTCTAAGAAAAAGAGAGTGAGGAAGAGAGGACTGTTGAAGAGGAAAAATGGATATAAATTCAGAGATGTCCATTCCACTAACTATAATACCAATAAATACAGATTCAATCGAATCCTTTTCACAGTACGTATAACTTACTTTTCCATGTACACTTAATACTCTAAGATTCATTTTTGTTTCAATATTATACAGGCAAATCAGCTGGCAAGAGATGTGGGAGGTGAAATAATGATCTTCTCATATTTCCCAAACAAGGAAATTGGAACCACAGGTGCCTTTGATTTTGGAACCAGAACAAAAGAAATTGTGAAGCGAAGCACGACTCAAAAGTTTCTTCACTATTGGGGAAAAGAACATGCAACAGTGGAATGTAAGTGTTTTGTATTTTGCATACGTGCTAATGTTCAATTTTAACTAGAGAAACTATGAGTTTAATACATGATACATTGAAAACACAGACAGGAGGAAAGCTGTACGCCATAATGATAGTGCTGAAAATTCTGCAGCCAAAGTGAATACTACTGAGCCTGATGCTAGTTCTGATGAGATTATTGGTGCACACCTCAGTGAAGCTTCTGATTCTGACGATATGGAAATTTCCCAACATGAAGCATCTGAAAGTTATGTAATTGATACTTGTGGATTGGACGAATTTACCATTGAAGACGAAAACATACTCGGTAAGAGATTTGTGACCTTCCTAGTTTTATGAGCTGATTGAATCCTACATTTTCTTTGATTTCTCAGGTCTCGTTGACAAATTCATAAACGAAGGGACGGTTGCAGAAGTTTCTGACGAGGGAGAAGTTTCTGACAATGCACTGCTTCCTATCCAAAACACATCTCAAGTCAAGGCAAGCAAACCTACAGCTATAGAAAAGGCCCTCAGTACAACAAAAAAGTCTTCTGCTAAAACAGCCCATGGTCGAGCTAGAGTGTCCACAGCAGTAAATGCTACAGGTAAAAAGAAAATACTCAGTTACTGCTGCATCCCAAAGTTATTACTCATTCTAATATATCCTTTTGTTACAGTTAAGTCTCGCAATACAATAAAGAAAACTGCTGCCACAACAGCCCCTGTTCCAGTTAGAGTGTACACAGCAGTAAAAGCTGCAGGTAAAAAATATTCAATTGCTGCTAGCCTGCTACATACCAAAGTTATCACTCATTCTAATATATCCTTTTGTTACAGTTGAGTCTCGCAATATACCAAAAAAAACTGCTGCCACAACAGCCCCTGGTCCAGCTGGAGAGTCCACAGCAAAAACAGCAGCAAATGGTACCAATTAAAGCTTCAGTTACTGTCAAATTACCACATAGTCTAATACATCCTTTCGTGCACAGTTTCTGGTACAGCTAAAAGCTGTGATGTCAGAACTTCATATCCATCTAAAAAACTCGCAGCGGCCGAAGCACCCACCGGTTCCAAATCCACAGCTTCTGTTAGTATCAATACTCAGTCTAGTGCATCCGCTGTTTCAACGATTCCTGTTCCACCTAAAGCTCCAGCTGCTGCCAAAGCATCAAACACTTGTGCTACCACAGGTCCCAATTCAACTAAAGGTCTTATAACATCTAAACAACCCAGTGGTAAAAAATTACAAATGAGGCTACACATCACTACGGAAGTCTTACACATCTTTTGTTTTTACACAGTTAATAGTCGAGCGAAGTCTTGTGTTGCTTCATCTTCTGTTCAAGCTAAAGCGCCAAGCACAGGAAAAACACCCACTGGATTGAAATCCACTTCTGCTGTTAAAATTGCTATTCCATCTAAATTATCGGCTGCTTCTGCAATTCGTAATCAAGCGAAAGCTTCTAATGCCGCTGCTTCTGGTCTGGCTCAAGCACCCATAATTTCTAAGACATCAGTGACAGCCAAAACACTCACTGGTTTAAAATCTACTTCTACAGTTAAAACCTGTGCTCCGTCTAAAATATCGGATGTTTCCACAGTTCCCAATAAAGAGAAAGCTGCTACTGCTGCAACTGATAGTGCCACTTCTACTGTTGCGACAGCTCCTCCAGCTAAAACAACTGCCGTAAATAAAATTTTTGCTACATCTTCTACTCCCAGTAGTGCTGAAGAACCAAAGGATTTATCTGCTGGGAAAAGTTCGGTTTCATACCCTGCTTCCCATTCTGGTATAATTTATTTAATTTAATGGCTGCCGGTCTACTATTGCAATAATCCATTATTCTTGACCTACAGATCTGTTTGATGATTGGGACGATGATGTCCACATCACCACCGACTCAATGGTCCCAGTTCCAAGTGTCAAACCAAAACAAAATCCAGTTATAGTTCAATCTAGTCTTGATGGCCAAATGCGTGTGTCTCTTTCTAATCCCAAAAATTGTAACATTTCCTCTGGTCTTCAGTTGCGTCGCGTACCGGCTTCGCTAATCCCCCGAAATGCAGTAATCAAATCAATTATTTTGAAGTGAAGCCATTTGACTTGTTCGTTCCTCGGTTGAAACTTGGTAATGTTTGTACCAAGTATGATTTTTTTTAAACAATAAAACTAAACTGTTGTGCATGTACGCATCTATTCCAGAATAATAAATAAACTAAACAGGAGCAAAGTACCAATTGGTTCAAGTACACTTCATATTTTACATTACTTTATATTTTTTGTTGTATTGAAGGTGTTTTCTGGAGCTGTTGGTTGGCTTGCCTTGACTTGAGATGTGTTTTGGATAGCAAGTAGTGCTTGTCCCCCGTCAGAAACTTCTGTAATTGCCCCTTGGCTTATGAATATTTCAACAAGACCTGAGAAATAAAAAAAATCAGTATTCACTAGGTTTGTAAAATAAGAAATAAAGGTCAAAAATCTCTTACTGAGTATGTTTTCGTCTTCAATAGTAAATTCGTCCAATCCAATAGTATCAATTACTTACACCTAGACTTAGCTATAAAAAGTATCACAAAAACTAGGGTTTTTCGTACGTCGTGCGAAAATTAACATATTTAAGGAATGACTCATGAATAACTAGTAGTTGTTGGCTAGGAATCGAATACAACTCTGTAAATATGAACGAATCTTGATTTTGTTTACCTTTTGAAAAACTGAAAAAAGCTTTTTCGTCTGCTTGAAAGCTGTTTACCTTGAGCAATACCATCACGTGACTTTGGCCGTCAAGTAGCCGAAGGCAAAGGGAAGGCTGCACAAGATAAAAATGGCGTCCAAGTTGACGGTTTTTAAATTATGAATTAATACACGAGCCTAGTCCTGATCGCAGAAAAAATCCACATTTGTGTGTGCTCTGATTTTCGGACTATACAACGATATGAATTGAAAAGCCAAACGACCCTTGGTTCTAGTTGAAATTGTTTTGTAAAAATCGACCCATTCCAAAATGAAAAAAAATTATATGATTATTGCATTTTAAATCTTAACATGAACGAAAAAATTAAATTTTTGTCACATAAAAAAGAGAATGAAATTCTTTAATAATATCTATTGTGTTCATACGAAAGAAAAATTTGATACAATAAAAATCATCTTTTAATAGTCCCACGTCCAAACGTTTAGCGCCCTTGGCCAACAGGGGTTCGGCCCGCATGAAAAGAGGAAAAGTTCCCGTAGAGAATCGAAAAAAGTATTTCAATTGAAACTGCCTTAATTTTTTGCATTTTGAATTACAAAGAACATGAAATCGATTTGTTATTTTTTGCCGTTTTTTTTAAGCTAATTTTAATACCAAATAAGTAGTGCAACATCTTATTTAAACCACAATTACTTTTATTTATTTTCAATTATTAGATACAACGTAATTAGAGGAAGATATTTGTTATAGCATTAAAAAATGCGCAAAAAAATTCTAGATCGATTTCATGTTCTTTCTTACAAATATATACAAAAAAAAGGAAGTTACCATCTTTTGAAACCTTTTTAGATTTCCGCTCAGCACGTTCTTTCACTTGTCCATCTGTACGCGGCTTTACCGAGATGAAATTTCTGTGTCGCTTTATCACTTTCGTTTATCAGACAGCATTTGATTTCATTTGGAGTTTTAAAATTAAAACAAGAAAAATGTCCTTATCTTTTTATGTTGAAAATACATGTGGCCTCAAAGTATGAGATTTTATTTGATTTCAAACTAAAAGAAATTCTTGATGACAGGCCAGTTTTCCAACGCTATTTTCAACTAGAACCAAGGGCCATTCGGCATTTCAATTCATATCGTTGTATAGTCCGAAAACCAGAGCACACACAAATGTGGATTTTTTCTGCGATCAGGATGAGGCTCGTGTATTAATTCATAATTTAAAAATCGTCAACTTGGACGCCATTTTTATCTTGTGCAGCCTTCCCTTTGCCTTCGGCTACTTGACGGCCAAAGTCACGTGATGGTATTGCTCAAGGTAAACAGCTTTCAAGCAGACGAAAAAAGGGCATTTTCAAAAGGACGACAGAAAAACAAACTGACGGAGAAGGGAACTCAAAATCATCTACGAATCTGATGAAATCTTAATTATAGGAATCGGATGTTTGTTACCTCGGTCTTGTGATTTAATTTTTGAACTTAGGGTACCATTATTCCTAGGTAAGTTGTCACAAACAACAAACAATCTTCGATCTTCTTTGTCCTGATATAATTTTAATCAAATTCGAGACTAATGTTTTTTTTTATATTTTCCATCGAGTCTGTAGGAATTTCCATAAAACACACTAGTGTTTTGAATCTAGTGTCAAGAAACTTGTATCTAGAACGGGAACTGGTGACCAAAGACCATCAAAACACTTTGGAAACTTATGATAAGATATTTTCAGAATACATCTGTTTGAAATTAGATAATAAAAGTAAATCGATAAACTTAATGTGCAGTCTTTTTATTTGGAATAAACTCCTGAACACAACTTCAATTATAGATCATTCATGTGAAAGGAAAACTTAAAGCACTGGTCGAGGTCAGTTTGTTGTAAGCCATCATCAAAGTCTTCTACATCCATTTCATCGTCTATTTCAGAATCATCTTCCTCCTCATCACTTTCCTCACCTTGTTCTGTCACTCCTTCATCATAATCACTTTCATACTCGCTGTCAGACTCGCTGTCAGACTCAGTGTCAAATTCACAGTCTTTATCATTATTGACAAAATCCTTTTTACTTGAGCAATTCGGCCGAGCATCATCTCTATTGATAATAGAGAACCAATTTTCACAATCCTCAATTAAACGAGTGAGCCGTTTAAGTTCAGGTTGAGTACAAAATGCTTTTCCTCTTATAAACAAGTCTTCATCATTAACACAGCTTTCGAACTGTTCAAGCAACTCTTGTTTTGCAGATTTTAGGCCACATAAAAACTCCTTCATTTCATCTTCTACGAGTATTATTTCTTCTCGGCTTCTCTTACTTAACATCCAAGCATCGATTAGATTAAAGTTGTCTTGGAAAGAAACTATATGAAATTGAGAATCAATAAATTATTTACTGGGATTGGAGCAGGGTTTTTTAGTCATTACCAATATAGGCAGATTGCCAAGGGAAAATTCCTTTATAGCAGTCTTCCATTGTGACTTTTTCCCCGTCAGTTAACTGGGAATTAATAACCTCGACCAGCTTTTGCGCCTTCTCGATATATTTAGTCATCTGGCGTTTTAATTGAATTCGTTGTTTAGATGCATCTGAAAAAGATGGAAGGTTCGCTGTAATCTTAAACGCGCATTCAAGTTTTAAGCCACCAAATAATACCTGTATCGTTTGCTATCCTGTTTTTTAAATTCTTTATGATCACATGAATTCCTTCCAGACTTTTTTGGGAGACTGATAAAGGGTTTTTGGCAGATATTCGTTTGCCTGACAAAAAACAGTAAAAGTCAAATATCGTATGATTTCATACAACTTATCAGTGGGATGAGCTTACTTTTGCACTTAATAGCTTCGTGTTTAAGCTCCTCAAGAATTCTGGGTAATTGGTCGTTAATATTTTCGCTTAAATCATTCTCAATTTTTCTTAGCACCGATGGAAGCTTTTCAATGAGGGACGAAGCCTGTAAAAACTTATTATATTTAGATGTAAGAGGAAAAACAGTGAACTTTTTTTACATCGGTATAAGTTTTCTTTAGTTTTTTACACCGATCTATTACTTCGGTTGTTCGAGATTCTGTTTTTAAAATCTCTTTTAACATCTTAGGTATTTCAACCTTTGCGTCTTTAGCCTAGACAACCAAAGAAATTACGTCTCATATAAAATAAATTAAACTAGTGGTAAGGAGTATTTTAAGAGAAACCTGTTTCAATTTTTGTTCTACGGTCTTTTGAAAATTCATGAGTTTTTCTTTTCTGTCCTCAACGAGTCGAGTAAACTCCTCTTCAAACCTAGCCACATCTTCTTCGGCCTAGAGCAAACCAAAGATAAACCATTCTGATTAAAGTAACGTACATCTGTTATCAATATTTCTTTTTAGCATACCGACAGAAAACACTTCACTAATTGCTTAGCCATTCGTTCTTCTTTCTCTATATTGGAATAAATCATGGCGAGTGTTAAATGATCGCGGCGATCTACAGAAAGAAATAACTTATTAAAAGGTTTTAGCTATGAATATAAGCTTTTGTTATACTTGAACGGCTCATATGCTTTGTAGAGCTTCCATATCTCGCCATCTTCGAGTTAGTTTGTTCTGTGGATTCCCCAGTTGTTAATCCAACTCCAACAAGCCAATGGCCACAATAAAGAATCTTGAAAAAGGCGTTAAAACAGCTACTAATAGGTTAAAATCTATGCAAAGTATTTTCACCTGGCAATACCACGCGTGTGTCTTGCCGTGCCAGCGTGATAAGAATGGTAGCATTTTTGTTATATGAGGCACGAATTCCTCAATAAGTCTACCGACGTCTTGGGCAAATGGCCAATACTTGCAAACTACATCATAGCATATAAACTTGTAACCAGATCGAAATGCCCAGTCATGCAAGTAATGCACATGGCGATAAGTCTCCCCTTCACCATGTCAACGGCTCGTAGTAAATATCCATGACGGCAGGTACTAAAGACTACACCGGTTTCTGACAAACCCTTTCGTCCGTTCGAATCAGCCCTTCCTGCTTTATAAGACGCTCCTCCGCAAGTAGCTTTTGCCGCGTTGGTAACCTGAATAAAAACCGACGTAAATGAGTTATTGCTATTAGTAATGTAGTTCAACATAAAACAAACCTTTGGTTTCACGCGATCAATTTTCTCTGCATGGCAATCAAATTTAGAGCGATCCGAAATACCTACGTCTTCAAGCAACGACGGAAAGTCTCCTCTGTATAATAGTACAATTTTAATTTAGAGAAAAAATCTTAATTTCCACCTTATTATACACACCCTTTGGCACTATTCCAGCGATAGAGTTTCACAATTCCATCTATATGAACAGCTAGCGGTTTCGACCCACACGCTTTGCACGTGAACAGTTTTCTTTGCTTGATTTCTACTTGCACTAGGAATTCAATGTATTGATAGTATCGATTGGCCAATCCAAAAGACTGTCGACAAATTGTGCCTGACTTCAGCGGAAATCAACAGTCAGGTCAATGGAAAAAGAAAACTAACAACCCAGGAAACATACTCGTCCTGCGAGTTTCGACATTTCTTCGAGCGTCTCAATAAATTTTCTTTCTGAAGTTCCTGGAGTTTTGTGGCTGAGGTGATTCCACATAGTCAGAAGATCCATGGAAAATAGATAGCTTAGGTTTTTCGGAGAACCAGGCCACCATCCAGATTCTACATAATCATCTAAAGTAGCTGCCCACTGTGAGTCACATTCAATGCAATGGAATTCAGCAAGGTTCAGATCAAATCTCCCTTAATATAGAACACCAGCATTAAATGTGATTTTCTTAACATGTGATTTATACCTTCTAAAGTAATCACTGCTACTATTTTTTTCCCACATCGAAGATGACAGCTACCAAAATTTAAACAATTTTGGCAGGAAGAAGGCACAAAGCAAGGAACGGCTACATCTACAAATAACAAAGATTTTAAAATAATTGTACAATAATTTCTGATATGAAAATGTCTTACCTTGTTGAAATATATTACCCTCACAGTCAATAAATCTATTGGGAAGTAAAATTTCAGACTTTAAATTACTGTAAAAAACTCGATGATGAAATGGAGAAGCCAGTGCAGGATGAAAGGGACTTTGTTCATCCCTGGGAGAAACTAAATGGATACATTGGTCACAGCTTGGGCACAATACTTGCTTGCAGGTTTTGCATGTCACATAAAATTTAGATTCAATGAAGCATTTTTGACAGGTATTTCTTTTGAATGCTTGTGAACGAACAAATGCTTGAAAAAGTTGTTCTTTACATGCATCCCAGTCATTAATACGGGCTCCTATTCTCTCAGTCCAGGTCTTCCTTTTACGTGCAGGTTCTGGGCTATTACTTTGGACTTCATAGTTAAGTATGTCTGATTCTCGTATCTCTTCTTCTAGCTGGGTACATCTCTCAACATCTTTGTCTCTTGCACCAACCCCAGAATTGAAAGCATCCACATCTTCAGTCACTTGTTCCTCATTATTCTTGCTCACATTAGCCTTGGCTACTTTACTTTTGATATTCTTCTTCTTTTGGGGGATTTTCTATTAGGTTTTTTGTAAAGACCCACTAAAAACATACCAGAATTTCCAAAAGACTGTTCAGGGTTAGCTTTTCCAACGTTTTCATTATCTTTAGCTTGAACCGTATTCTTCGTCACCTTTCCCATTTTTAATAAGCACTTTTGTGTCTTTTGAATTCAAAATATCACGAAAAAAGAAGAGCCAAGGATTGTCACATTTGTTTACAAACGTAGTAAAAAGCCTTCTTTCTATGCAAGACTACAACAATGTAGTTACAAAATAGTGCCGTCAAGCGACGCTACTGTCTATGGGCAATACTGCAGCAAAAACTGAGAATGCAACTATTAAGGACGTATCGACTTGGCGACGGCGACCAGCCTGGAAGCCAGTTAATCGAAAACGGATCTCTGTTGAGTTAAAAGAAAGCCAAAAATCGAGTTTGTCGTCCGTAAATTTAGGTTTAAAACATTTCATTCAAAAATCCAATCGACACACGATCTATTTTGAAATAATTAATCTATCCGATCTATCTAGAAATTGTATAGAAGTAAACTAAAATTTAATTTGTAAATAACTAAAATTTAAAACTTAATTTGAAAAATGCAAAATAAAAAGAGAGTTCCATTTACGAGAACAGTATTTATAAGAATTTTCAAATCCGAAAAATAATAGTTTTAAACTGACTAGATAAGTGGTTATAGGAGTTGAGGATGCTGTTTAGACTTGGTAGTTGGTAACAAATACTAATTCATCATGGCGGAGTGGCTTGTATTTTTGGAGCGAACTGGTAAGTAACTAAAGTAAAAAGTTAGTACTTTATTTACAAATTTAAGTTGTAACGCAATATTGTTGTTTTTACCACTTACCGTTAGCAAAAAATGGATTTGAAAAATTTAAAATACAGCATGTTTATGTTTGAAGTTGATGGAAAAAAAAGAAATTACCTTTCCAAAATTACATTATTATACGTAGAAAAATTACTTTAAATTTGTTGAGGCAGACCAAAATGATTGAATCTTTTGGTTTTTATTTTGTATTCTTTGAATTCTCGCACTATTCAGAGGTAAATTATTCGAAAAATAACACAAACAAATGTCTCCTACATTTGCAATAAAAGTAAAAAGAAGCTTTCCTAGATAAATAGTCAAAAATTTCCCCCCTCCATAAAAATAAATACTTTTTGCAAATATTTCTAAAGTTAAGCAAAATAAGTATTTAATTTTTCAAAATTACTGAAATGACAAATTTAAACAAAGTGGTTTGGATCAATTTACGAAAACCATTTTCTATGGAATTTCAAAACACGTTTTTTTGCGAATGTATAATGCCATTTCGCATAAAAGACAAGTGAATAATTTTAAAACATTTTTCTTAGGTAATACAACTGGATAGCGGTCGCAAGATCGTAAATTAATGGAAGTAATTTTCGATCTTTAATTTACCAATATAGTAAAATTAAAATGGTGGATACTAGTACAGCCGTTTTAATTTTATTATAGCAGTGAAGTTAAGAGTTCGTAGCTATCAAAACTTTTAGCAAGAAGTCCACGAGGCAACCAGGCAAAATTCCTAGGATACGGATTTTACAATTTTAATTATAATTTATCGATTAGAAAGATACGTCTTGTTCACAAATTTATTAAAATTAATTAATAACTAAATTCCTTTTATTTTAAACAATATTTCCTTTTTTGTAATCCAGTTTTCGAATTTTTTGAAATTCTATTCTTTTCAACACAAGTACCAGTTTTTCAATGTGGGTAAAAAATAGAAATAGTTTCAGATGGCTCCTTATCTTGGCTATCTTTCTCCCAAATGAAAGAACTTAGTGTTATACGGCTCAGTTGCTACAAAATATTCCCTATCTCGCGAAATTTCTTGTCCATACCGGATCAAAAACGGGTTTCCCGTCGGTCCGAACCCCTTTTTTTGGGGGTGGACCAACCTTATTGAAAATCAAATCGGTTTACTATCGGTTTGTAAATCAAATGTTAAAGGTAACCGATTCAAGTTTATACAAGGTTGGGTTTCCCTCTGAAGGTCTCTGGATCGACGGACAACCTTGAATCGAAAATGGCAAGAAATTTTGAAGTGATTTAGTAATTTTAAAATTCTGAATACTAATCGTATAACATACAGTATTGTAGCTTAGAGAAAAGGTAGCCATGAAATATAGCTATGTCAAACTTAAAAAAAAATTAATTTGAAACCTGCCCTATTTTTTGAAAATCTGTGTCAACAATTTCTCAAAATGGGAAACGACTTCCCAAAAACGAAACGAGAAAAAAACAAACATATTTTAAACTAAAAGAAATTTATCGAATAATTGGACACGGATTATCAACCAGAAAAACTATTTGTTTTTAATACTGTACCATTTTTCTGAAAAAATATATTTAAAAAATATGTTAGGAATCCCGTTTTTGCCCTGCGAGCGGACTGCTTGTTAAAATCCCGTTGTAAATCTGAAACTTAAATATTCTCTGTGAACTGGAAATATATTCAATGATTTAAAAATATATTACAAATGTTTATTTCAAATGAAACGAGTACATTGCCAAAAAATTACTTCCGTTAGATATAAGAAAGGAAAAAATGTGATTAAAAGGTTATTCTAATAGTTGAAAAGGGAAATTCTATTGGGTGAAAATGAAAACTGATTTGAAACAGAAATCTGATAAATATTTCAAATGGGAAAAAATTAAAACTGAACAAAAATTGAAATCTAGAGATTTCTGAAATGATATAATGCTCCTCTTTGCATAAAGGAGGTAAAAGAATAATATTTCGAGCGTTTATAAATGAAATTTAATTCACGAAGTCAGTTAAAACACAGAAAACGTGCAAATTACATATTTCGTATGAGATAACTAATTTTTAAATTGTAAAAAATAATGGTTTCAATTGCAAAAATGTGATCAAGAAGACGTTTAAAGGAAACAGAAAAAACAGAGTAAAAAAAAATTTATTTTCGTAAATATAAGTTTAAAAAATCCCATTCTGTAGAAAACAAATTTTTCCGAATGCATTATTCATTCACTTTTTCCAAAGTGAAATTTGAATAAAATAATAATTACCAGGTAAAACGATTTGAAACTACCGATGGACAACACAATTGCATTCCGGTTCTGAAACTTTCCATAAGCAAATTCGTAAATAACTAACAAAGTTTAATAAATAACTAATTTGCTCTAATGTTAAACATCACAATTGTATTCCGGACAGAAAATGTTTCTGTAATGTTTTGTTAAATTTTTGCACTATGATCTAAAATTTAGAAAACCTACCATGTTGAACACTTTCGGCAGAAAAACCTTTCAAGTCATAGAAATTGCCACGCGAAAATATTTTGAATTAACGTTAAACAACACAATTGCATTCCGGACCGAAAATCTTTTGTCTCTAATGCTTTGTTAAATTTTTGCACTAGGATCTAAAATTTAGAAAACATACCTTGTTGAACACTTTCGGCAGAAAAACTTTCAAGTCATAGAAATTGCCACGCGAAAATATTTTGAATTAACGTTAAACAACACAATTGCATTCCGGATCGAAAATCTTCTTTCTGTAATGCTTTGCTAAATTTTTGCACTAGGATCTAAAATTTAGAAAACATACCTTGTTGATCACTTTTGGCAGAAAAACTTTCAAGTCATAGAAATTGCCACGTGAAAATATTTTGAATTAACGTTAAACAACACAATTGCATTCCGGACCGAAAATCTTCTTTCTGTAATGCTTTGTTAAATTTTTGCACTAGGATCTAAAATTTAGAAAACATACCTTGTTGAACACTTTCGGCAGAAAAACTTTCAAGTCATAGAAATTGCCACGCGAAAATATTTTGAATTAACGTTGAACAACACAATTGCATTCCGGACCGAAAATCTTCTTTCTGAAATGCTTAGTTATATTTTTGGACATGGGATCTAAAATATAGAAAACCTACCTTGTTGAACACTTTCGGCAAGAAAAATTCAAGTCATAGAAATTGCCACGCGAAAATATTTTGAATTAACGTTAAACAACACAATTGCATTCCGGACCGAAAATCTTCTTTCTGTAATGCTTTGCTAAATTTTTGCACTAGGATCTAAAATTTAGAAAACCTACCTTGTTGAACACTTTCGGCAGAAAAACTTTCAAGTCATAGAAATTGCCACGCGAAAATAATTTGAATTAACGTTGAACAACACAATTGCATTCCGGACCGAAAATCTTCTTTCTGTAATGCTTTGTTAAATTTTTCGACATGGGATCCAAAATTTAGAAAACCTACCTTGTTGAACACTTTCGGCAGAAAAACTTTCAAGTCATAGAAATTGCCACGTGAAAATATTTTGAATTAACGTTAAACAACACAATTGCAATCCGGACCGAAAATCTTCTGTCTCTAATGCTTTGTTAAATTTTTGGACATGGGATCTAAAATTTAGAAAACCTACCTAGTTGAACACTTTCGGCAGAAAAACTTTCAAGTCATAGAAATTGCCACGCGAAAATAATTTGAATTAACGTTGAACAACACAATTGCATTCCGGACCGAAAATCTTCTTTCTGTAATGCTTTGTTAAATTTTTCGACATGGGATCTAAAATTTAGAAAACCTACCTAGTTGAGCACTTTCGGCAGAAAAACTTTCAAGTCATAGAAATTGCCACGCGAAAATATTTTGAATTAACGTTAAACAACACAATTGCATTCCGGACCGAAAATCTTCTTTCTGTAATGCTTTGTTAAATTTTTGCACTAGGATCTAAAATTTAGAAAACATACCTTGTTGAACACTTTCGGCAGAAAAACTTTCAAGTCATTGAAATTGCCACGCGAAAATAATTTGAATTAACGTTGAACAACACAATTGCAATCCGGACCGAAAATCTTCTGTCTCTAATGCTTTGTTAAATTTTTGGACATGGGATCTAAAATTTAGAAAACCTACCTAGTTGAACACTTTCGGCAGAAAAACTTTCAAGTCATAGAAATTGCCACGCGAAAATAATTTGAATTAACGTTGAACAACACAATTGCATTCCGGACCGAAAATCTTCTTTCTGTAATGCTTTGTTAAATTTTTCGACATGGGATCTAAAATTTAGAAAACCTACCTAGTTGAGCACTTTCGGCAGAAAAACTTTCAAGTCATAGAAATTGCCACGCGAAAATATTTTGAATTAACGTTAAACAACACAATTGCATTCCGGACCGAAAATCTTCTTTCTGTAATGCTTTGTTAAATTTTTGCACTAGGATCTAAAATTTAGAAAACATACCTTGTTGAACACTTTCGGCAGAAAAACTTTCAAGTCATAGAAATTGCCACGCGAAAATATTTTGAATTAACGTTAAACAACACAATTGCATTCCGGACCGAAAATCTTCTTTCTGTAATGCTTTGCTAAATTTTTGCACTAGGATCTAAAATTTAGAAAACCTACCTTGTTGAACACTTCCGGCAGAAAAACTTTCAAGTCATAGAAATTGCCACGCGAAAATATTTTGACTTAACGTTAAACAACACAATTGCATTCCGGACCGAAAATCTTTTTTCTGAAATGCTTTGTTATATTTTTGGACATGGGATCTAAAATATAGAAAACCTACCTTGTTGATCACTTTCGGGAGAAAAACTTTCAAGTCATAGAAATTGCCACGCGAAAATATTTTGAATTAACGTTAAACAACACAATTGCATTCCGGACCGAAAATCTTCTTTCTGTAATGCTTTGTTAAATTTTTGCACTAGGATCTAAAATTTAGAAAACATACCTTGTTGAACACTTTCGGCAGAAAAACTTTCAAGTCATTGAAATTGCCACGCGAAAATAATTTGAATTAACGTTGAACAACACAATTGCAATCCGGACCGAAAATCTTCTGTCTCTAATGCTTTGTTAAATTTTTGGACATGGGATCTAAAATTTAGAAAAACCTACCTAGTTAAACACTTTCGGCAGAAAAACTTTCAAGTCATAGAAATTGCCACGCGAAAATAATTTGAATTAACGTTAAACAACACAATTGCATTCCGGACCGAAAATCTTCTTTCTGTAATGCTTTGTTAAATTTTTCGACATGAGATCTAAAATTTAGAAAACCTACCTAGTTGAGCACTTTCGGCAGAAAAACTTTCAAGTCATAGAAATTGCCACGCGAAAATATTTTGAATTAACGTTAAACAACACAATTGCATTCCGGACCGAAAATCTTCTTTCTGTAATGCTTTGTTAAATTTTTGCACTAGGATCTAAAATTTAGAAAACATACCTTGTTGAACACTTCCGGCAGAAAAACTTTCAAGTCATAGAAATTGCCACGCGAAAATAATTTGAATTAACGTTGAACAACACAATTGCATTCCGGACCGAAAATCTTTTTTCTGAAATGCTTTGTTATATTTTTGGACATGGGATCTAAAATATAGAAAATCTACCTTGTTGAACACTTTCGGCAGGAAAAATTCAAGTCATAGAAAATGCCACGCGAAAATAATTTGAATTAACGTTAAACAACACAATTGCATTCCGGACCGAAAATCTTCTTTCTGTAATGCTTTGCTAAATTTTTGCACTAGGATCTAAAATTTAGAAAACCTACCTTGTTGAACACTTCCGGCAGAAAAACTTTCAAGTCATAGAAATTGCCACGCGAAAATATTTTGACTTAACGTTAAACAACACAATTGCATTCCGGACCGAAAATCTTTTTTCTGAAATGCTTTGTTATATTTTTGGACATGGGATCTAAAATATAGAAAACCTACCTTGTTGATCACTTTCGGGAGAAAAACTTTCAAGTCATAGAAATTGCCACGCGAAAATATTTTGAATTAACGTTAAACAACACAATTGCAATCCGGACCGAAAATCTTCTGTCTCTAATGCTTTGTTAAATTTTTGGACATGGGATCTAAAATTTAGAAAACCTACCTAGTTGAACACTTTCGGCAGAAAAACTTTCAAGTCATAGAAATTGCCACGCGAAAATAATTTGAATTAACGTTGAACAACACAATTGCATTCCGGACCGAAAATCTTCTTTCTGTAATGCTTTGTTAAATTTTTCGACATGGGATCTAAAATTTAGAAAACCTACCTAGTTGAGCACTTTCGGCAGAAAAACTTTCAAGTCATAGAAATTGCCACGCGAAAATATTTTGAATTAACGTTAAACAACACAATTGCATTCCGGACCGAAAATCTTCTTTCTGTAATGCTTTGTTAAATTTTTGCACTAGGATCTAAAATTTAGAAAACATACCTTGTTGAACACTTTCGGCAGAAAAACTTTCAAGTCATTGAATTTGCCACGCGAAAATAATTTGAATTAACGTTGAACAACACAATTGCAATCCGGACCGAAAATCTTCTGTCTCTAATGCTTTGTTAAATTTTTGGACATGGGATCTAAAATTTAGAAAACCTACCTAGTTGAACACTTTCGGCAGAAAAACTTTCAAGTCATAGAAATTGCCACGCGAAAATAATTTGAATTAACGTTGAACAACACAATTGCATTCCGGACCGAAAATCTTCTTTCTGTAATGCTTTGTTAAATTTTTCGACATGGGATCTAAAATTTAGAAAACCTACCTTGTTGAACACTTTCGGCAGAAAAACTTTCAAGTCATAGAAATTGCCACGCGAAAATATTTTGAATTAACGTTAAACAACACAATTGCATTCCGGACCGAAAATCTTCTTTCTGTAATGCTTTGTTAAATTTTTGCACTAGGATCTAAAATTTAGAAAACCTACCTTGTTGAACACTTCCGGCAGAAAAACTTTCAAGTCATAGAAAATGCCACGCGAAAATAATTTGAATTAACGTTAAACAACACAATTGCATTCCGGACCGAAAATCTTTTTTCTGAAATGCTTTGTTATATTTTTGGACATGGGATCTAAAATATAGAAAATCTACCTTGTTGAACACTTTCGGCAGGAAAAACTTTCAAGTCATAGAAATTGCCACGCGAAAATATTTTGAATTAACGTTAAACAAACAACTACTCCCATAGAAACTTGGCTTTTTAAACAATATTTCGTCTAAAACTAGTTCAGCTACTAAGTCGCAGATCTTTTGTACTTAGTAGCTATCTTTATTTTTACGGATGTACTTTTTGCCCAATAACTTCTTTTATAAGTTAATGGATCAAGTCGCGTTCGAAATTTTTAGGCCATTTTCCCGGATTTATTTTTTCAAGGTCGTACCCCTAGGCATATGCGACAGGAATACTGGAATTTGTATTTGATTACCAACCTTTTTTGTAATTCTTAACATTTTATCGAAAATAAGAGGAACAAACCAAGTATTCTAGAACAATTGAAACAAAGTATCATAAATTTCACTCCCCCAGAATCCCCCCTCGTCAAGCCCAAAGAAAGTGGCCACTGGTGGCGCCTCTGTGTGCGTTGAAAACCCGCACCAGCTTTTCTCAAAATCATAGTTTCGGCCCTGAATACCATCTATAGGACCACTTGGTGCGGTGGTCTGATAAGTAAATTTGAAAACAAAATTAAATTTTTAAACGAAAACGCTTGGGGTAAATGAAAATAAATTATAAGATGTATTCTATCTCCCCAAGCCTATAAAGTTCATATACTCACAACGCTTTTGTCTTTGTTATTAAAATGTAAAAAAATCTAAAAATGTTCCCCTCGTTTTCGGAAAAAAAATTAGTAGCGTAGTTGTTTAGTCGAAGGTTCAAATCTTTTAAATTATAAAACATACAATGAACTGTGTTCTTCACATTGCTCGCTACAGCACGTAATAGTTTGAATAAGTTTCAGTTATTTTGTTATAAACATTTTGAAGTGAAATTTTTTCAGGGCTCATAGGTGACACTGCGCCACATATTTTGAAATCTTTAAAATAGAAAATACATTTTTTCTATTTTATTAATTTTTAGAAAAATATTTTAATGGAGCCCTTAAAAAATATCGCGAAAAAAAAGTTAGATCTAAAGGTTCAAAAAGTAAAAAAACATCAAAAGATGGTATTCAGTATGGAGTCGCCACCGTCGATTTTCAAGTCTCCTCCCCTCGTTCTGGTCGGGATAGGAGACGGAGACGGAGACGGTAGTTTTCAACATTTGCTGACGTGAAATTGAAAAAATTATGTTAAATATTTGGCTTGTCGAATTCCACGGGAAATTCTCTTCATTCCTGAGTAAGGAACCTTTGGGTTTTGAGCTCGGGATAATTAGTTATCTTAAATTTTGTGGTCGTAATTTTCGAATCAAAAATCAAAACCAACGAGAATTCCGTCTGCTTGTTTTCAAAGAAATGTCAAATTCGGACAGCAGCAGACTAAAATCCTGTTTGTTTTTATTTTTTCATTGAAAAGGACAGCCTTTAAACTTAAGATAACTTTTCATCCCTAGCTCAAAACCCTAGGGTTCCTTACTCAGGATTAAAGGGAAATTCCAACGCATTCAACAAGCACAATATCTTATGGCTTTTTTCGAATTTCACGTCAGGATATTCCAAAACTCCCGTCCCTGTGCTATTTCCCTATCCCGACCAGAACAGGAGGAGGAGCCTTGAAAATCGACGGTGGCGACTCCATACTGAATATCATCTATAAGGTTTTGTCTGCTTCTCTACATAAGTAGGGAATGGCCCTAGAAATGTGCAATTGGCAAAAGAGGGCTAACTTTGATAAACTCTTATACCGGGATGTATTTTTCCAAAATATAATGGATCTTAAAAAATCGAGAATGAAAATTTTCTAATACTACAATAAACTAGCCATTAGACTACAAACCGCTAGACTAGCGAACATGGCGGGATATCTCTTTTCGCAACCTCTCGGTTGTATACAGTCTGTGGGAATAATGTCAAGTTCGCCAAGTTCAAATGGGGTTTTATTGCATATTCCCCACAGTTAACAGTACAAGTACACAAAATCCAGGCACCGCGCGTGTATATAAATCATTAGGTCTAGTGATGTAGAATCCAGCTTCCTATCGCAGCAAACAGGAATGTAAGAGTGAAATACGGTCGAACAGAGCTACCAGCAGAAGCTGGTGTAGTTGGTTGTGTCGATGGAGTAGTGGCCGTTGTCCTGGTGGAATCGGTTGGCGATTCGGTGGGCGTTTCAGTAGGCGTTTCGGTTGGCGTTTCGGTAGTAGTGTTCCATTCAGTCGTCGGGGTCATTTCTGTGGTTGGTTCCGTTGAAGGTAACGCGGTAGCCGTCGAAGGCAACAACAACCACTGACCGATTTCCATTTGATTTGAACTCATCCAGTTGATATTTTCTTGGACTAAATCAAGACCTTGTTGAACCGTCATAGAATCACCCAGAACGTCCAAGTGACTATCGCGGAGGTCCGTCATCTGCAGGATGTTTAAATCAATTACTTCAAAAATGCTAAAATGGTCTCTGGCATTTATTTTGAATTAGATACTGACCTGTCTGTACTGTTCTGGCTTATTCAAGCGGTCGCACAGTGAGCGGTAGAAAGTAACGAAGTGGGTCGTACCCAGCCTGCATTGGACACATTACAGAGTTATAGGTTTTCTAGTGTTCGAAATGTGAAATGACCGACCATTTATATTGACCAATCATTTATCAGTTGTAAATCTTACGCTTTCTCGATGTCGTTCCAGCGACGAGTTAGAAAATCGAGAGCCATTTTGTTTCCTAGCGGGTTTGCGGCCAAGTTGACAAATAACGTATCGACGTCTTCAGGTCGAATTTGGCTCGAGTCTAGCATTTTGCCCAACAAGCTATCAAAGTACAGCGGAAAGCAAATGAAACATAATCATATCGATTTACAATAAAAATCAACAAGTAATGATTAACAAGTCAATACTCGTAAATGAGACTGCTGTCTCTGGTACAAGTCATGGCCACGAGGAAATCTCCGCCACCTACTGACAATCTGTACTGCTCAAACGCGAAATCCCACTCCGCTTTGCCTCCGTTTTCGACACCGGTACACAGGATGAAACCTCTCTGATTGGGCGATAGCATCCTGTTTCAACCAAACTGCATTATTTGTGTTTCTTTCCTTTTGTAGGTTACTGACTATGAGTTTAGCGCTACGTACATGTCTGGCTGTTCCATGAGAGCTGCGTAGTGGCTCTGTGCGTTCCTGACGCAGTCGGCAATTTTCAACTTGCACGCCCAATTTAAAGCGTCGCTGCGGGACAAGATGGTCAAATGAGCGTCCTTTTCCGATTCTTGAAAACCGACGTGGTTGTAGTAGGGCTCCACCAAAGTAGTCATGTATTCCTAGATTTCATGAAAGTATTTGACGAGATGACGACCCAATTCCACGGTGAACAACAGAACTGAACTGAGCAACGATGTATATACTACCTTCCAGTCGACATGCTGGGCATCGTTGTACAACATAACGTCAATGTAGTTGAGCTCGTCGAGTACGGCGCGCCACGGAACGTACTCCCTCTCGTATTTCAGGTAGAGAGTCAGATCCATAGACTGGTTGTAGGATATCTTGTTGACTTTGGCCAGTGTAAAAGCGTCGTCGAGTAGTTGAGCTCGGTTCATCAGTGAGATGCGTCGGTGGTCTGCAATCAACTGGTCGGCAATCAATCCGTAATTGGTACGATCGTAAGCTACTCGGTAATAACCTAAGAATCGGAGTACGATGAAGACGATAAAAACTCTCATGTAACCAATTATCATAACTCTCTGTGCCTTCTCTGATAAAAGACCTACTAACCGGCTTGGTCGACGTTGAAGATGACCCACTGATCCGGCGTCGCGACGATTGTTGCCAATTTCTTGTTTTTGGAAGACAACCAGGCCGTCGTCGGACGAAGACTGAAATCGTGAGTGTAGGTTAGAGGTACCCACCATTTGGACGTCTTGGGGTCGGTGCTGCCGTCACTGTTTGGCAAAACGAATCGTTCCTGTGGCGTACGTAAGTATTCAGATGAAAGGTTAACATCAAATCAATCCTAATAATTCTGTTTGGGTAACTCATATTCTCAGTCCGGTGAGTAGTAATTAGCACCTAATAATGTTTAAGAATTAATGAGAGAAAAAGAGGACAAACCTGCTCGACCAAAGCTCCGTCTCTACCGGTATAGTCTCGTGTTACGGTGATGAGCGGGTAGTTGTTTGTCTGCGTCCACGACCCCATAATCTTGACCAAAGATTCCGGGAGAATTACACTGTCGACGGCCGCTTGGTATTCTAGGGTGTTCCAGAGATCCTCCTCCACAGCATTGCTATACTTTCTGTAATAAACACGAACGTCAGTCAACCAGTACCTGACTTATAACTCTGCTTTCAACGTATTTATAAACCTACTTTCGATTGAGATACTGGTTAAGACCTTGGCGGAATGTTTCAGTGCCTAAAAAGTGGGCGCACATTCGAATCACGCTAGCACCTAACAGAACAAAAAATCGATACAGATCATAATTTTGGTCTCTTAGATTATTGATTGCATAATACTGTACCTTTATCATACTCAATCGTGTCAAAGACATGGGTACTCAGTTGCGGCTGACTTAACGGGTGGGTGGATGGAAGAGAATCTGCAGTGAACGCGACCTGAAGAGTATTGACGACAAATTGCTCATGCATTCGGTAGCTGGGCTCCACCTAAAATCGTCCAAATATAATCATTTTCGAAATTTTTAGAGCATTCATTAGTAAAAATGTCTCGTTCAGTAATCTGAATTGCACTGAATTTGACGTACTGAATCCGTTCCGTGGTACTGCAAGTAGCGAGCAAAACCTTCGTTCATCCAAATGAAGTTCCACCAATCCATCGTCACGAGATCGCCAAACCATTGATGGGCCAGCTCGTGGGCGATCACTTCAGCCACAAGTTGCTTACCGGCTGCTGACGTCATATTGTCGACGAGTAGAAAGTCTTCCCTGTGGCAGTCCAAAAAAAGTGATAAAGAACGCCTCTATGACCTCATGTTACTCAATATACTATAATGAAAATTAAAATCCAACCGGAAATTCATGTGACCCCAATTCTCCATGGCTCCCGGGCCGAAATCTGGTAAAGCGGCCATATCTTCCTTGGCCAAAGGATAGTCAACACCCAAAAATGTTTCAAAGTACTCTAAAATTTTCGGTCCGATATCAGCTGCGTATCTACGTTACGAGACAGGCAAACAATTAAGTCGTCAGTTGGCGGCAGTCGCACGACAAGGGCATGCAATTGCGCATCACTTACGTAGTCTGTTGCTTGAGATCTGGTCGGGTCAGAACGCGGAATTGAACGTTGCTCAAAGATGGATTTGACGGAGTGATGGCGAATTCGGAAACAAGCAGAGCTACTAAATAAGTTGACATGATCGGCGTCGTTTCAAAGTAATCCCAAACGTAGCCAGGCATTCCTTCACTGGGGGTTAGAAAAGAAGCGTCTGCCAATTACTATCGGCAGCAATCAAAATAAATCAAGAAATGAAATAAACTTGCATCGGGTTGGTGCCCAACAACGGCATGTTACTGGAAGCGAACTGGAAGTCTTTACGGCCCAGAATGATGGAGAACTTGGCTTTCATGTTGGGCTCGTCGAAACAAGGGAAGGCGAGACGGGCGTCGGCCGCTTCCATCTGAGTCGTAGCTATGTATCTGTAGCGAATTATATAATCTCATGTGTAAACATGACTTAAAAAGAAAAGTGCCCATCATACTTGGTGACGCCGTTCTCAACGTAAGAGGAGCGATAGAATCCGTTTAAACCATCATTGAGAAGGGAAGTGAATTTCATGGAAATCTTGTAGCGGCTGCCCGATTTCAAGCTATCGGCTGTTTGAATAATGATCTTTTGCCAAGTCGATTGTTGGTTTTGAAAACCAACCACAGCAAGTGGGCTGTTGGTTTGCATATCCGTCACCTAAGAGAGACCAACGCACAGCTTAGATCAATGAGGTTTCAATACTGTTTTTTGTTTCTGTTGTCAAATCTTTAGTCCATTCTTATTCACAAATAAAGTCACTTACGGCGATGGAGAGGCGATCGATGGTGATGTCTAAACTGTTCAAGACGATGGATTTTGTATTTTTCACGCAGTCGACCCAGACCTCCATGAAGCCGTCAGTAGTAAAGTTATCCACTTCCAAGAAGGGCAGGAGGCGAAGGGTGTACACGCTTGGTAGGAGATCGCCCGGTAAACGATATTCCTCGTCGTTCCAGTCGATAGTCGCCGGCCCATTTTTTTCTTCGTTCTTACCTCTCCAGGCGGGAACGCTTATCCAGGGACTGGCACCAGTAGCTTGTTTACCGTTGTCTTTCAGAATCCGCGACGATGCTGTTGATGTAGCGAACAGAAAAGCCGCTAAAACGGCATTGATGGCCCGGTTCATTTTCGATTGCCCCCAATTGGTGTCGATTTGGTAATGTATTGGCAAGTCACGGACTCGGCAGTTGATGCACGATTCAGACTCTCAATCACAGCTGTGTGTAGACAGTAAAGATTGTCGACAATGTTGTGCCGTCTTAAGTCTTCTTTTCAAATCTTATCGTTATTGTTTGTCATTCTAAAACGATTTGAACAAAAAGTCAATTTCAAGGCGAAGCAATATGTGTCTATCATCCCCAAGGGACGACCAAATATCACGTCTGTGATGATCGAAGCCCAGTATCTTTGACGGACAGAAGGTGCATTAGCAGCGTGACGCGTTGACCAATCTTCCTCGCAATCTTCCCTGAAAAAAATGATGAAGCAGTCCTCATCACCACTCTAATCATGCCGTCAAGCAAAGTGAACGACAGAGTGACATGCATGACGAATCGTATCTGCATATACCGAGAGTGATGTGGGGGCCCATTTCTAGATGCGACTGGACTTTGACGCTATTTGTCCTGTCCGTTGGAATTTGTCGTCGTCAACTCTATCCCCAAGGCCGAAACCGGATAGGTATCTGGACAGACTCTTATTTACTTCAAGGCGAAAGATTAGAGAGAAATAATAAAGCCAAAGTTTCTATCTTGGTGCCGTGGGTTGGCGCGTGGAGCAATTTCCGTACTGTACATCTCATTGATTTACAAAGGCAATAAGGAATAAGTGTGCGTTTGAAAAATTTGCATTCTAAATTACATGTTCCTGTCGAAAGACTAGCTGTGACCCAATAATGGTGGTCCGGGACCATGTTTTCATATATCTACAATATGATGGCGTTGGCGATGAAGACTCCATTGTTTCTTCCGTTTCAGTTCTACAGGCTGATAAATGGAATCCCCTACTTATTTTCAATCTGTTTTATTGTTGAGTATTTGCTTTAAACGCAATACAACCGATTGTAGTATAAATAGTAGACTAGCAACTATTGTCAATTCTCACTGTATTGACGTGACCGGCAGAAACGTGGCTTATCAACAAGCAAGAACGGTGGAGGGTAGTAATGAGGACTGTCTTGATGTCTTATCAATAGTGTTTGAGTCGACCATGATTTTGTAACTCTAATGAAATTTATGGAAAAGTCACGATCCTCGAGCATTTCGTAATTGTATTTCATTTAATTTATTCAAAGGAATTAATTATTATGTAAAATTGATTTTGCCGTATCTAATATACGAGCAGAAATGAATCGCTTCTCGATTTTAATTATGAGGGAGAAGGGGGATCTTTTTAGTAACTAAAATCTTCTTGTAACATAAATAAGGTGCAATCATTCTGATCCAGAACTATAGCTCAGTCTGTAGACGAAGCCAGACACCAACCACGAGTGTTAGGATAGCAACGAGACGGTGGCAATCTTGGCTCTTGTTGGCCGAAGACTGAGTTGATGTTTCTGTCGGCAACTCGGTGCTATCGTAGGTGCTATCGGCAGTACTTGATGATGCATCAGGATCAATAGTGGACATCGACATTATAATTGTCAAATCTGTCTTTTGCCCCGTTTGCTCCGTCTTTGGATTCGTTGGTGTTGTGTCTGTTGTAGAAGTTATTGGAGTGCTGCTCCCATATGGTGTCGACGTCGACACTAAAGTTGTCATATCTATCGTATGCGCTGTCGTCGCTTGTTCCGTCTTTGGTTCCGTGGCTGTAGTGGAAGTTGTTGTTGGACTATTGGTCATCGTCATACTTTGCGTAGTTGTGCTTGAAACCGTTGTGCTGTCCGTCGTGTTCATGGTTGTCGAGGATTTTGTTGTTGGGCTTTCAGTACCGGTAAAACCTTTTGTCGTCATCGTGACTGTTGCTTCTGCCGTACTAGATATTATCGCAAAAGTTGAATCTTTTCCATCCGTCGAGCTTTGTTCTGGTGTTTCGCCATCTGTTTGTATTGTATTGTCACATTTAAATACAGCGCAGATATCTTCGCGATCATCAGTACTAACAGTTTCAGTCGTCCTGATGTCAGCCGTTTCTCTGTCGGTCTCCACCGAATAAGTAATTTCCGATGACTTATTCATTACGGGATCGTCAGTTGGAATTTCCTTGTAGGAAGAAGTCGCTGAGTCTGTTGTTATTCCATCTTCTGACGCTTTGAAAATTGTTTCTTCTTCCCATCCTTGTGTCAAGCCATTATCCCTGCAAGCACCGTATATAGTCAATAAACCATAACATCCATCCTTTTATGACCAACATAAGTTTTTAGAAATTATTTTAGAAAAGAATCAACGAGACTTACTCAGCTAGCAATACAAAGTTATCGTGGTCCACTCCACCATGTTTGTATTGATTCTGTGGAAAATTGGAAAAGGTAAGAAATCACCATTAATCTAAATGAGCAGACGAATAAGAGTGCCGCATAAGTAGGCCTACCATATTAGTGTCACCGTCATCCTTTAGAATCACAAACCCGTTTACAGAAACAACAATCAGCAGCACTAGCGCTATGAGAGCTCGCATCTCTCTTGAATTCTAGCGCGCTTTAACAATGAAATGCTGACGTAATTTAAATCGCGTAACCAGAATACTGATGGCTTGAAATGAAGCAAATGGCGGTGGCCGGCGATCGACTTAGGACACTTATATTAGGTTAGTTCACCGGCAAAAGCAAGACTAAAGATATTGTTGTCTCCTTCGAGCCCCAAAGTCTTTTCTGCCATTTGAAAATAGCCAGCAATAACGATGAGTCTCTTGTCTCCGGGAAATTAGCTAATTAAGTAATAAACTCAAACTCCGTCATCATCATCGTCATCATGCACTCCGGTATTCCTTTAAGGCGATATTTTCCTCATTGGATGTTAGCTATTTATTGTGGTGAAATGTGAAAAAGTGTTGAAACTTGCAGGATTCAGATTGTCTTGGCGTACATTCGTGCATAGTTATCTTTGAAACGTTTTTTCCAAATTACGTAATCCAGAGTGACTAGGCTGGCGAATGAAATATATGGGGGTTAGTGAGAAGTATAAATTATATCTGTGCGCTAAGTAATAAATTTACTGCCTTTGCGCCCCTTCTAATCTTTAACGACTAGTTCTTTAGATAAGCACTTGAGTTTCGAAATACGGTAATGCATTGATGAGTTGGTCATCAAGATTATAATACGTTTCGAATATGAAGCAACTGCTACTCGTCAGACCTCAGAAAATTTTGGAAAAAAATCCTTTCCGTAAAAGATACTAGCTTCGTTTAATCTTGTGTTTTAGCCTAGTATACGTACAATTATTTTTTAGCTTGCAGAAACTTGTTAGCATATAATTGGATCGAAAGCTAAAATTACATAGTCATTCAAACCGATGTGAAATTTGGAATGCACTTTTAAGGAAGAACGTTGAAACAAGAATGTAGAATCCATCTCCCGAAAAGGGTCATTGCAATAGTGATGAAACTATAAAAGTGATTGCTTCTGGCTGACGACGGCTTGGGCGTTGTAATAGCCGGCTTTATAGTTGAGGGGGTAGTTGTACTTGGCGCTGTCGTCGATGGGTCCGTTTGAATCTTCAGCCAGCTGACAATAGTGTTGTAGTGTTTATTGACCCACAAAACGTTCGACCTCGCCACTTCTAATCCTTGTTTCGCCGTTTTGGAGGAGTTCAGCTCGTTAGGATGATCGTTAAATAACTTGGTCAACTTAAAAAAAAGAACGGAAAGTTACAGATGATAAACGACGTTATAGTGTTACACCTTGTTATGACCGTAGAAGTGAAAAGTAAAATGTATATAAGTTACCTGGTCAAGTTTCGCCTGGGTATTGACTCGATTGCAAAGGGCTCGGAATAACCTTGCCATAGTGCCTCCGCCGAAGCCCTGGTAAGTGCCAAAGCTACAACAAAGTATAAATATAACTTCCTAGGCTCCCGACTGTTCATTGGCTGATCTCACAAAAACAGCATCTCACTTACTATTCGTAAACATCATTCCAACGATTGGTTAGGAAGTTGAGCGCCACTTGGTGTCCTACAGGATTGGCGGCGATGTTACTGAATACGGTATTTGCATCTTGAAGTCGGATGCCCGACGTTGCGTTGATCATCATTTCAAGCATTCTAAACAATACGACGCAAAACACACACACACAAAATAAAATATGAGTGGATTGGACGATGACTATTGGACGAGTCGCTTACTCGTTAAGGATTATTTCGTCGACAGTGCAAGTTGTGGCTCTCAGAAGATCGATTTTCTCGTTGACCAAAGTGGAGCTCAGGTATTTATTGTAGCCGAATTGCCATTGAGATCGTCCTCCGTTAGCGATGGCCGTGCAAGCGATTTGTCGACGCAGATTGGGCGACAATCTGTAACAACGATCCAGAATTCAATACGTAAATGATTAACGGGTGAAACAGGATACAAAAAAAAACAATCTATTTATTTTAATCGCTCTTGCGTACTCTTTGGTAGCATCTGCCATCCATTTTTGGTAGTCGGTCTTTGCATTCTCGACACAATCACTCACATTGAGTTTTCCACATGCCCAGCTGATGGCTTGCGATCGCGTGAAAATTTTTAAATGCGAATCACTGGGAGTTTGATCATAATCCACATAGCCATAGAGATCAGCCACCAAACTGTTCATGTAAGTCTATATGAAACAAAATGGAGCTGCCAAATCTGAATAATTCAAACCCATTTAAATTAGAATGAAAGAGCGACGCGCACCTTCCATCTGTTTTCATCTTGCAGACTGTAAAACATAATGTCAATATAATCCAGAGCAACAGATGCTGCCGTCCACGGCCCATAGTCACGTTCGTGCTTCAAATAGCGGGTAAGTTCCATGGCCATTACGTATGACGTGAGATTGGCACGGGCTAAATTCAAGTAATCGTCCATTATCTGGGCCCGGTTCTTGTTTGAAATAAGTTTATGGTTCGACATAAGTTGCTCTTGAATCAATTCAATATTCCGTTGATCGTAGAGGACTCGGTAGTAACCTGTTGATCGCCAGGGTGTTAATTTTTACACGATGTTAAAGAGGACTGACTTACAGTTTCATTTATCTCATACATATAACAGGTGATAAAGGCAACCTCTGGGTTATGCAGATATTGACATACCTTCTTGGCCTACGTTAAATATACACCATCTACTTGAGGAGCTGCCTTCGAGAATCATCAATTCATCACCATTCTGGCCACTTGGGTACCAATGGCTTCCGACATTCGGTTCGCTGAAATTACTGGTGTAGGTGAGAGGAATCCACCAGCGGTAATTGTTCGTGTCTGTTGAATTTTCACTCTTTCGTAAAAGGAACCTCTCCTAAGGATTGGTGATTCAAAAAAAAGCCACGAAATTAAAGACGATTTCGAACGGTTCAACCGGTGTCGGACAAACCTGCGACTTGTTAAAAATGATTATCTGCCCGAATCAACTAACCTGCGAGACATATGCGCCCTTAGTCCAATCGTACGTCCTGGTGACGTTAATGACGGGGTATCCCATTTGTCTGGTCCACGTGTCCATGATGGTTTTAATCGAGGTCGGAAAGATGATACCTTCTTCATCCGCTTGCTCTTGAAGCGCCCGCCAAAGATCTTCTTGCACCGTATTCGCAAAAGAACTGGGCATATTTAATTAAAATAATCTGATTTAATTGTTAGCGCTCGCTTTTCTATCCTCGCATTGATATTTTTGCGGTTATTCTTAAAATGCTTATATGTTTGCAATAGCATTACTGTTTGTTGAGGTATCGTGTCACGCCACGCCGGAATGTCGGTTCTCCCATAAAATTGGCACACATCCGGATAATACAACTGCCTATTAAACATGACGGAATAAGACACATGTTGCCGCTTTGCTAGCTTTTAGATAAAGTTCAATCGACCAGGGTGTTAGATGGACGGAATCTTGGGTGAGAATCTATACCTTTTTCGTATGAAATGGCATCAAACATTTGATTAATCTCGTCCGGCGTGTTGGCTTGGAAATCGATGGGCCGCGAGGATTCCAGTGCGTCGATACCGAAGACGTAGTGCAGGTCTGACACAGCAAACTGTTCGTCCATTTCAAAACCTGGCTCCACCTGGAAATATGTCGATAAATTTGCGTGATTATGGAAGTCTATATAATTATTAGCGTGTCCGTTCAATCTTTCGTCATATGGCGACTTACAAAGTCCGTTCCGATGTATTCCATGTAACTCGCGAATCCCTCGTTTAACCTGATAAAGATATGTGCTCTTTAAAATTAAAAACAAATTACAAATTAACTATCAATAATTATACTATTGTAGCCTTCTAGGCTTCTAATAACGATAGATAAAAAACTTACCAGAGAACGTTCCACCAATCCATCGTTACTAGGTTGCCAAACCATTGATGGGCAAGTTCATGGGCAATAATCGCAGCCACTCTTTGTTTGGCCGATGCCGAGGATCTTGCGGGGTCAAACAATAAATCTGCTTCCCTGGATAAAAATCAAAAGGATTGATTTAGTAAAAATTATTGGCTAATTAGTTTAGTAATTTATGAAAATACCCTGTTTCATCTTACATGTATTACCTGTATGTAATGAGACCCCAGTTTTCCATAGCTCCTATAGTGGCGATTATAAAAATATGTAAGTTTCAACGTTTATTAAGCTACAACACGGAAGGATTTTTTAATTTAAAAAAACTGTTCAGTTAATAGAAGATTCAGTGCAGAAACCGACCAGCAGCAAAGTCTGGAATTGCAGCCATGTCCATTTTCGGAAGTGGGAACGCGATATTGAAGTACTTTTTGTCGAAATCATAGAGAATTTTTGGCCCAATGTCGGCAGAATATCTGCATTTTCAATACAACGATTTCCCAATAAGAAACTAATAGGTAGAATTTATTAACGTTATTGAAAAAGCACATACGCTGTTTGGTCTCTAAAACTAGAGCGGGCCCAGATCTTGAATTCAACTCCAGGACTTAGTTCTGGTATGGACGTAGCGTTAATAAATTCGGACACTATCTAAATAAATTCACCAATAATATGGTAATGTTACAGCTCAGCTCGTCGTTGGCAAGTTGGGCTAGTGTTTTTTTGGTTGATTATTACCATGGCCACGAGGTATGAAGACATTTTTACTGATGGTTTGAAATGGTCCCACTGGTATCCCTCCATACCTAGACTGAAATTATATTACAGGCTTTATTGGAATTCTAAGTAAGATAGTGTAAAATAAGAGGAATGCGTTTTACTTACATAGTTTCAGTTCGGTCGAGGGGCATGTTGCTTATTGCAGGCATCGAGTTTTTGTGACCTATGGTAATGGTGAATGTAGCTTTCATGTTGGGTTCGTCGAAACAAGGGAAGGCACGTCTGGCGTCGGGTGCCTCCATTTGGGAGACGGCTAAATACCTGACAAATTATCAAGCGTATAAGATATAAACTATGAGGATGATTTGTGAGCGATCCCATATTTGATTCTTACTTGGTAACGTCGTTCTCTTCATAAGATGAGCGATAGAAACCGCGCAGTTCGTTATTCAAAATCGAAACAAAATTCATTGAAATTCTGTACTGTTTGCCGACCACTAGATTGTCTTCCATTTGGATCGTGATAATTTCTCGCACTTCATGCTGCTCGTCCCAATAGTTGGTTTGTTGAAGAGGCACGTTTACGTTCGCCATATCGACCACCTGTTCAAAAAAGCTTATTACCTCTAGTCCATTTGTGATGCGCACTGACGATGAACAGAGAAATGGGCACCTACTTTGACTGAGGACCAGTCAATTGTAAGTTCAGCTGCATTCATCGAGATGTTACGAGTGGCGACTTTACACTCGACCAAGATTTCGATGTAGCCATCCGTCGTAAAGTTACCCACTTCAATAAAGGGTAGCAATCGAATGTTGTACGATATGGGCAAGATGTCCCTAGGGAGGCGTATGTCCTCGCCCTGTTTAGTGTCTACCCGACGCAAGAACTGTTCCTGTAGGTTTCTTTGATACTTCTGTTGATACAGTGGAGCCTTTCGTGATGGAGCGTACCACCAACGACTCTCGCTCTTCTCCATCATCAGATCTTCACCGATGGCCGACCCTATGGCCGCAACTAGCAGCAACAAGACCACTCGCATTTTTCTGCTATGCGCTATAAACCGATGTGAAAACGGAGACCATTTACAGGTTATTGGTTTTTAGTTCATTTAAATTTATTTTTCAAATCTATTTAATTAGGTATCATTTGAAACGTGACTGCTTTATTTGAACTTACATGTTATTTGTAAGACCAGAGCGGAGATGATGACGGCTATACCAGCAGACAAAACGACCTCACTGGGAATAAACTAGCACCTAGTCCAACATCCGTTTAAGAAACTTTCTACACTTGAGATAACAGATCAGTTATAATAAATTGCCCTAGAGATCTCTAAGCATTTGTTCAACTCGGATCGTTAACAGATATTGGACTAAACTGCACTCGATGTTTGTCTTTGTTGAGTACACCGTTGTATGGACGGTAATTTATTTATGATATAGACATGCAGGCGAAGTAAAACTTGAAAGCCGACAACAGAGTCTACTGAGCACGTAGCGGGCAAGCTTAATGCAAAAGGCCAATAATCGCGTAATCCCAAGAACTATGCTACGTATTTACTTATTATGCTACAGCGGCTTCTCAGTACCGTAGTTACCCCTGGCTTCGTAAACCACCTCAGAAAATGCTGACGAAGCTGTTATCCCTTTATATCAAGCTGTTGCGCACTGGATATAATGCACGAGAGCTTAACTTATTCTTTTGTCTTGCTAGAAAGAGTTATAAATAGACGTTAGAACGAGCGTTATATCCTTGTACCGTACGGTACTTGTTTAGACGTGTAGACGCATAGCCGCTTCGCCTGCTTGCAACTAGAATGAACACGTTCGATTATCTTGTTAAAAAAAAATACACCTGTAAACCACGCAATAAAAATAATATGCAGACTTTATAATCGAAGCAACTACCATCGGCAACCATTACGATACTTATTCATCTTTACAATATATGAGGCAAGATTGCAATTGCGATTTTCTAGTCGCGAGGCAATTAATTGAGTGATTTAAGACGGCTTCAAAAAGAAGGAAACTGTCTGCCTTTTGTAGTGGAAGATATTAGATAATAGGTTGGCAGCCTAATCGATGCGTCTAAAAGAACTCGCAATGTCTATACTAATAATTTCATTACACAGCTCACTTATTGTTGATTTGTTGCTGGTGATCGGTTGACCCCAACTTTCTTTTCCGGCTGCAATAATTTACAGTAGGTGCTTCAGCCCGGTAAATCCAGGCGTTACAAAACGTATACAACTTCTAATACATGTGCTTGATTCGAAATTATTCTACAATTTAATCATCGAATACGTATCTGAATTCTAAGTGCCTAATTCAGTTATAGCCGTACACCGTTGCATTATTTCGTAGATGTATTCATAATCAAACTAAAATTAAAATCGTATTCTTCGTACTCGTTCGTACTGTTATCTTCGTTCTGTTAATTAAGGTAGTATACGAAAGCTAGAATGTTGAATCCAAAGTTCGATTACCGCCGATGCAATAGTGATGAAACTGTAAAGGCCTTGATTTCGGTTTGCTGACGATGGTTTCGTTGTTGTAGAAGTCGGAGTCCTAGTCGTTGATGTAGTTGTAGTTGTCCGAGTTGTCATAGTAGAGGTAGTCATGCTAGTCGTGGTAGGGGATTCCGTCGTCGTCGTTGGGTAAGTCGTGGAGTAAGTTGTGGAGTCAGTCGGTGGGATCACAGTCGTGGGGTTAGTCGGGTTAGTCGTGGGGTTAGTCGTGGAGTAAGTTGTGGAGTCAGTCGGTGGGATCACAGTCGTGGGGTTCGTCGTGGGGTAAGTTGTGGAGTAAGTCGAGAGGTCAACCGTGCTAGAAGTAACTTCAGTCGTAATCGTAGGGTAAGTTGTGGGGTAAGTCGAGAGATCAGTCGTGGGATTAGTCGATGGGTGAGTCGTGGCGTCAGTTGTGGCGACAGTCGAGGGGTCAGTCATGGGGTCAGTCATGGGGTCAGTCATGGGGTCAGTCATGGGGTCAGTCATGGGGTCAGTCGTGGGGTCAGTCATGGGGTCAGTCGTGGGGTTATTCGTGGAGGGTGTTGTAGAGGTAGTCGACGGCATAGTGGCACTTGTACTTGCTGTCGTCGATGGGTCCGTTTGAAACTTTAGCCAGTAGACGACAGTGTTGTAGTGGTTATCAATCCACAAGACGTTGGATTGGGCCCATTCCATTCCTTGTTTCACCGTTTTCGAAGAACCAAGCACTTCTGGGTTTTCGTTAAACAATTTGGTCAACTGACGATAAAAGAAGGTTAGAAGTGTGTTTCGATCGAAAAAAGAATCGAGAAAAGAAGAGCAAAAGGTGGGATATAGAACAATAAAACCCCGGCGGAGAACAACATAATTCAATCTATGAAAGAAAATTTCAATTTATTGGTTACCTGGTCAAGTTTCGTTTGGGTATTGACTCGATTGCAAAGGGCGCGGAATAACCTTGTCATAGTGCTTCCACCAAATCCCTGGTATGAACGGAAACTGTGACACAAAAAAATATCAAATCGTAATAACACGGTTGCCTGTACTGATTGCCTGCACGCTCTACTAACTGGCACGTCATTTATTCATACAGACATGGCATACGGTAGTTATTTTGGTCCTCAATATCAATCCTGCCTTGTCACTCATCGACTAAAAAGCTAAACCGCTTATTGTTACCGTAAATTATCAGTTATCACTTACTATTCGTAAACATCGTTCCAACGATTAGTGAGGAAGTCGAGCGCCACTTGGTGCCCTACGGGATTGGCGGCGATATTGCTGAAGACCGTAAGAGCATCTTGCAATCGAATACCCGACTCTGGGTCGATCATCATTTTAAGCATCCTAATAGAATCAAGTGTCATTCATGGATTGCAAGAAATACATTGTTTTGCAAATATGGTTAAAAATATTTAGAAAATCAAATTCGAATAATAAACGTATATCTAATAGCCTTAAATGATGGACTTACTCATCTAGGATTTCTTTATCAATGGTGCACGTTGTGGCTCTCAACAGTTCAATCTTCTCATTGCCCAAGTTGGAACTAAGGTATTTATCGTAACCAAACTCCCAATGAGATCGATTTCCTCTTTCGATGGCCGCGCAAGCGATCTGTCGCCGCAGATTGGGTGGCAATCTGCAATAAAACGGGATATCAGCAGTTCTTTGCTAGTCACCAAATGAGCGATTGTCTTGTTAATATTTGCCTACTCTTTATTATCATCTGCCATCCATTCCAAGTAGTTTTTCTGAGCATTTTTAATACAGTCAGCCATGCCAAGTTTTCCACACGCCCAGTTGATGGCTTGCGATCGCGTTAAAATTTTCAAATGCGAATCGTCCGGCTTCTCGTCATAACCGACATTGTCGTAGAGATCCGTTACCAAACTTTCCATGTAAGTCTGAACATCATTTCCATCGCAAAATTTTTTCTCAATTATTGTACTTCAACTCTTATGTGTAATTTATGAATGATTATACCTTCCATCTGCTTTCATCCGGAAGACTGTAGAGCACAGTGTCAATATAGTCCAGAGCAACAGATGCCGCCATCCATGGCGCGTAGTCACGCTCGTGTTTCAAGTAGCGAGTCAATTCTAAAGCGGTCTCATACATTGTTAAGTTGGCACGAGCCAAATTCAAGTAATCGTCTATAATCTGAGCTCGGTTTTTGTTCGAAATGGCTTTGTGGTTCGACATGAGTTGGGCTTGAATCAACTCTACAGTGGGCACTCAAATTATTAGAACACGGGGCGCATTCCCATTGCACCCCGTGTTATTTTCGCGTTTATTTTTCCGTCCCCCTGGGCTCAAAAATAGTGCTAAAATTTTTTTTCTGATGCCGTTTAATTTGTCTTGGCGAGATCTCTTAGTGGTTTTTTTTGATTTATCCTAACAATAAAACCCTAGAAGCAGGGGCAAGAAATTTATTTATTAGAACAGGCCTTTTTTCCCCATCCTTCGTACACAAATCGGTCAACTTTAACAGCCGACAGCTTGTTTAAAGATTGCCCAAACTTGAAATTTTTATATAAAATCAAGTGAGACTTCTTCTTTGAGTCTGGAAATTTTCATTAAATTTGGGTGATAAATGAAAAAACAACGGCTAAAAAACTAAGTCGCGTTTCGAAAAAGGTCGTTTTTTCGACCAAGGTCGGCTCATGTCGAAAGCCTATCCCGGCCGTTTTTTTCGAAACGCGACTCAGTTTTTTAGACCTAAAACTCGGAGCCTTTTATCAAAACTTAATGAAAATTTCCAGACTCAAAGAAGAAGTCTCACTTGATTTTATATAAAAATTTCAAGTTTGGGCAATCTTTCAAAAACAAGCTGTCGGCTGTTAAAGTTGACCGATTTGTGTACGAAGGATGGGGAAAAAAGGCCTGTTCTAATAAATAAATTTCTTGCCCCTGCTTCTAGGGTTTTATTGTTAGGATAAATAAAAAAAAACCACTAAGAGATCTCGCCAAGACAAATTAAACGGCATCAGAAAAAAAATTTTAGCACTATTTTTGAGCCCAGGGGGACGGAAAAATAAACGCGAAAATAACACGGGGTGCAATGGGAATGCGCCCCGTGTTCTAATAATTTGAGTGCCCACTGTATATTCCGCTGATCGTAGAGAACTCGATAGTAACCTATTTTTTTAAGCATAAGAATTAAGAATATTTCGACAAGGTCATCAATGTCGGGTTAGCGGTTAGAGATTGATTCGGCATGTCAAATCGGCGCATATACAGATAACTGATTCCAACGCATACCTTCTTGGCCGACGTTAAATACGACCCAACTATCAGATGAAGTATCGTTGAGTGTCGTTGGAAATTTACTGCCATCGTTGTTGGTTAACCAGAGGTTTCTGTCCGGGTGGCTAAAGTTGCTAGTGTAGGTAAGTGGAACCCACCACCGATAGTTGCTGTTCGAATCCGTCGACCCCTCGCTCTTATACAAAAGGAATCTTTCCTTTTGGGATCAAGGTTCCCAGTTTTAAAAAAGAGTAAATCGAAGATGACGTCAATGTTAAATTAACTTGTTCAAAATGTTTATCCGGCTCCCGAATCAGCTAACCTGCGAGATATATGCGCCTTGGGTTAGGTCGTACGTCCTGGTGACGTTGATGACGGGGTATCCCATTTGTCTGGTCCACGTATCCATAATGGTTTTAATCGAGGTCGGAAGGATTACGCCTTCTTCGTCCGCTTGCTCTTGAAGCGCCCGCCAAAGATCCTCTTGAACCGTATTTCCAAAAGAACTGGACATAATAATTAAAAGAACCTGATTTAATTGTCAGCGCTTGCTATTCTATCCGCGCGTTTATTTCCTTGAGGTTATTCTTAAATGCTTAATGAGGCTTCAATAGCATTACTGTTTGTTAAGGTATCGTGTCACGCCACGCCGGAATGTCGGTTCTCCCATAAAATTGGCACACATCCGGATGACACAACTTCCTGTGACCAGCGAGTGAAAAGTGGCCAATTAATGATAACAAACGTACGTATACATTTATATAATCTATCGTATCGTAATGCATAAAACCAAATAGGGGTTGGGAAAATAACATTGCTTATAATATATAGATTCGATAATTGGTAGGCAGGATACTAGCCTTACCTTTCTCATAGGATATGGCATCAAACATCTGGTTAATTTCATCTGGCGTGTTGACTTGGAAATCAATTGGTCGCGAAGTTTCAAAGGAATCGATGCCGAACACGTAGTGCAAGTCAGCCACGGTGAATTGTTCGTTTATTTCAAAACCAGGCTCCACCTGTTTATAGTCGCATACGACATCGCACAATCATTCAAATTAAAAACTGTTGGAACAGCTTTTGCAAGCATTTTTCTATTGCAACTTACGAAATCTGTCCCAGGGTATTCCATGTAGCTTGCAAACCCCTCGTTCAACCTAGTACAATACATCACTGTATTACAAAATAATCTTTTTTCTTCATTACATACCACGCACAGTTGTAGGTTAAAGCTATAAGACAAGAAGAGAGAGAGCGAACTTACCATAGAACGTTCCACCAGTCCATCGTCACGAGGTTGCCAAACCATTGATGGGCAAGCTCGTGAGCTATAATTGTTGCTACCCTTTGTTTGGACACTGCCGATGAGCGTACGGGATCAAACAACAAATCTGCCTCCCTATAAAAAGGTGAAATATCTCATCGTCATATATTTACTAGACCTCTAAGATGTTTCGGTCAACAGTTTTACTTTACACCAATTAAAAAAGATAGATAATAATTGTGGATATTGTAAAGTCTATTACCTGTAGGTGATGAGTCCCCAATTCTCCATAGCCCCTAAAATGACCAGGTGGAATCAACATATATGTGTTACAAGTACAGTATATATATATTTAAAAAGCCAAATAACAAAGTTCTAAACTCACCAGCGGCAAAATCTGGAATGGCAGCCATGTCTAATTTAGGTAGAGGAAATTCGATATCGAAGTACTTGTTGACGTAATCTTCAAGGATTCGTGGCCCTATATTGGCGGCATATCTGC
The DNA here is from genome assembly GCA_022539655.2 of Ceriodaphnia dubia. NCBI lineage: Eukaryota > Metazoa > Arthropoda > Branchiopoda > Diplostraca > Daphniidae > Ceriodaphnia > Ceriodaphnia dubia. The sequence continues at coordinate 64,073 of JAKUCG020000250.1, forward strand.
GGTAATACAATCACAACAACCCCTATTTAGAGATCACTTCGCCAACAAGTAGAATAGAAAAGGGACATACGCTGTTTGATCGCGAAAACTAGAGCGGGCCCAGATCTTGAATTCAACTCCAGGACTTAGTTCCGGTTCAGATGTGACGTTGACAAACTCGGAGACCATCTGAATGATAATCATCCATCGATTATAAGGAACGATAGCCCAACTAACAGCTGCACGTAATATTGTTTACGTACCATGGCAACGAGATAGGAAGACATTTCTACCGATGGCTCGAAATGATTCCACGAGTAGCCCGGCATACCTTCACTGGATTCCTCAAGCAAGATTAGAGATACGCAGCCAACTAATGTACGCCATTTAGTTTATATGATACTCACATAGGTTCGGTTGCCGCCAATGGCATGTTGCTAATGGCAAACATCGAATCCTTGTAGCCAAGCGTGATGTTGAATGTAGCTTTCATGTTGGGCTCGTCGAAGCAAGGGAAGGCACGACGAGCGTCGGGAGCTTCCATTTGGGAGACGGCCAAATACCTGAAAAAAATTATCAAGAGAATAAGATATGAACAATGAGGATGATTTGTTAGCTATCCTTGGTGATCCCATATTTGATTCTTACTTGGTAACGCCGTTCTCTTCATAAGATGAGCGATAGAAACCGCGTAGTTCATCATTCAAAATCGAAACAAAATTCATTGAAATTCTGTACTGTTTGCCGACCACTAGATTGTCTTCCATTTGGATCGAAATTGTTTCCAAGTCTCCATACTGCTCGTCCGAATAGTCGGTTTGTTGAAGAGGCATGTCTTCGTTCGCCGTATCAACCACCTGTACATAAAAGCTGATTACCTCTCTAGTCCATTGGTAATAAACGCTGATGAACAGAGAGATGGTCACTTACTTTGACTGAGGACCAGTCAATTGTAAGTTCAGCTGCATTCATCGAGATGTTACGAGTGGCGACTTTACACTCGACCAAGATTTCGATGTAGCCATCCGTCGTAAAGTTACCCACTTCAATAAAGGGTAGCAATCGAATGTTGTACGATATGGGCAAGATGTCCCTAGGGAGACGATTGTCTTCGCCTTGTCTAGCGGCAACTCGCATTAATTGCTCCAGTTGTCCTTGGTACTTATCCGCGTAAAGAGAAGCCCTTCGAGACGGAGCGTACCACGAAGAACCCTCGCCCTCCATCGTTCCTTTACCAATGGCCGACCCTACGGCCACCGCCAGTAACATCAAAATGGTATGCATTTCTCGGCGCTAATCACTCAGCCTACACATGAAACGCGGAAGTTCACATTAGTCACTTATTGGTTATTTTCAAATGTATAGCGTTGCTGGAGTACCCTAATCCAGCACAGCTGTATTCAGTTTAACTTGATTCCGATTTCTATTTCTTACCTGTGTCTTTGTTTTCTATAAAATCGGAGAACGTTTTAGGACTATACCAACCGAGAACCGACACAACAACCACTTCCTTCTGAATAAACTCGCATCTTGTCCAACATACATTTAAGAAACTCATCGCGTCTCGCAATTGTAGTAAAAGCTTATTATAGCAACTGCAATCGAGACGATCGTCTCAAACGATGTTAACGTGCTTTTGATAGCGAACTAGATTAGGCATCTTACAGAGGCAAAACATAATTTGATGCATCGTTTACACACTGCCTAGCTCAGTTTATGATCTACGTAGCCTAGCCGATATGCACCTAACTTCAAAGCCAGCAATCTACCGTCAAGGGTAGTCTGTAATGGCACATAATCCACACTTTTCATTTATTAGGTATGTTCCTGAAGCTGCTATAATAATTAAGTTGTCGGCGTCTCGCATATACAGCCAACTCATAAAGTGTTGGCTTAACTTATCGTTGACTTCAGACGCGGGGAAATCAGAACCCTAAGCTTTAGGTTACAAGCCCAAACGGAACCTTGTTCACTTGCTGCACTTGAACCCTGGTGATTAGAATACGGTAATCTATTAAGCAGTAGTCTCGCATCATATCGAATAACAAGAGTGAAACAATAATAGCCAAAGTTGTTTACACGAACACATATTACTCATTTAAACTAGGAAATCATCTATTCTATCGCTCGTTGAAAGAGCGTTGAAGCCATGAAGCCTATATATTTTGTTTCCCGATTAAATACGATACGACGCCTTATGGACTTTTCGTTCATACCGAATGACAGCGGCCCTTCACGTGAGAAGCAGACTCATGGTAAAGGTATTTCCTATCACAAAAACAAGTACCCTGAGAACTGATAGCAACACAATGACTGCTGCAGGCGATTTTCTGGAAAACAAAGTCTACACGCGCGCAAATTCCCTTGTTATTCCTCTTCATCGTGTCCGTTTATTTTCTGCCAAAGTTCCCGCATGGCTAAGCATTTTGACTTTCCAATGAAATGATTGCTGGTGTTAATATGTATCAGCTAGTCAAAATTAAAAGAGAGGGAAGAATAGAGCCCGCTCCAGTAACTCTATCTTTAGTAGTCATGCTTCTCAAGAATTCGTGAAATCTTGTTGCATAACCGATACGCAAATTATGATGATATCCGGGGTTACTGAAGACGTTGATGGTGCGACCGCGATGAGTTATTGAGGTTTCGGGACCAACGGATGTAATTTTTGGTGTTAGTGTCTCTCACCGGCGTGACACTTTAAAGTTGTTGTCTCTCCGCCCGAAATGCATGCTCCCTTTTTGTTTACGGTCAGTGCTTATTTCTTATCAATCAAACGCCGTGTAACGGCCGCTGCCACCACAACAGCAGCAATAAAATGCAACAACAACTATCGCCATGTTGTGTCGATCTATCCGGTCGAGCCTTATCGAGGTCTTTATGATTCCCCAGGCGTAAATACATATGGTACTAGTCAACCGTCTTCCATGCTCGCCTACCAACAATTGGCATGCTTCAAACACTCGTCGTGGCAATAACAAAGTGATTTACGCAAAAATTCTGTCTTGTTATTCCTCAATGGTTTTATATGCACGCAATGATGTACACAGTGAGCAGCATCGTCTAACGTCATAAAAATAAAGAAAACAGTGGATGATGAGTGCTGCGGCGCGGTGTGCAGCCGAGCGCAGCCGCTTATTTGGGACGAGACATCGGCGTGGTTATATTCACGCGTAGTCTAGTTTCGTTTGCTGCTGTTTGGGAAACCCCAGTTTCCAAGACTTCCTGGTAGGCTGGTGTTGAATATCCATGCAACTCTGCTCCGCCTACCCCCTTTCCCATGGCTCTCATTCTCAATTCATTTCCATGAAAAGGCATCAATCAATTACGCGTAGCCATAACCAAAGTTTCCTTTCATATCAATCGTATATTTGGTAGAGTCGCCGTCGTTGTTCTATAAAACTGACAGTTGTTGGCTCAACTGAGTTGAGTTCGAACGTATACGATCGCAATGCGCTCATCTCTGGATCTCGTTTGGAAAATCTGCTGGACATTGGCAGTGATCGTTGCCACAGCGGTCGGCGTGCGTTTACCTCGTTATTTTTTGCCCCGGCATTATACCCTGCGATTGCTGCCTCAGATCCTCGACGTCACCGAAAATGCCGCCGTCGACGGTTTTGTTCAAATCGACATCCATTGCCTTCAAAACACTCGCGAAGTCGTCCTGCACGCCGTTGACATCCGCATCAATCTCGAGTCCATCAAACTGTACGACCGGGCATCTAGAGAGCGCTTCTTCGTCCAGAACATCACGGAAGATGTTGAGCGCCAGTTTGTCACCCTCCACATCAGGCGCAAGTCCATGAACAAGGGAGCCAACTATGTTTTGTCCATGAACTTTATCAGCCGTCTCTATAGTCAGGACCGACCTCGCGGTTTCTATCGCTTGAATTACATGGAAGCCGGCCAGCCTAGGTTCGTCCGTTTGTTTTACACTTCTTCGTAATCAGGAAAAAGGTTAAAAGTCTTATTCAATCTTGCCCGTCTAGCATGATGGCGTTGACACAAATGGAGCCAATCGACGCCCGACGAGTCTTTCCGTGTTTCGATGAGCCCAACTTGAAGGCCGATTTCACCATCACTGTCGGCCGGCCCGCCCACATGATTTCTGTCAGCAACATGCCCAAAGACAGAACCACTGTCGTGTAAGTCCTTAACATTGTAAAACTTGTATATGCTTATTTTAACATCATTATTTTATCCTATGTGTCGCAAACAGGAAAGAACTGCCCGGCTACGAATGGGATTCTTACCATCGATCCTACCCCATGCCGACGTATCTCGTCTCCTTGGCCATTTTGGAGAGTTCGTCTTGGTTGAATTCGACAGACGGAATCGTGGCGCTGAGACTCTGGGCTCGCCCGTCGCTCCTCAATGACACAAAGTATACGTAGCGTTTATTCGACTAATCGAGTTCAGTGCCTATAATCGATGCTATTAACTCTTTTAAGATACTCTTTGAAGTTGGCCAGCAAGATGCTGGAGTTTTACGAAAACTATTTGGAGGTGGCCTATCCGTTGCCGAAGCAAGACATGATCGCCGTCCCGTCCATCGAATCGGCCATGGAGAACTGGGGTCTCATCATCTACGGCGAGCACATCCTGACGCACGGAAACGCAACCACATCGGCGGCCAAAAAGGAGCTCAACACGCTGGTCGTCGCTCACGAAACGGCTCACCAGTGGTTCGGCAACCTCGTTACTCTCAATTGGTGGGCGGACGTCTGGCTGAACGAAGGATTGGCTACCTATCTCTCTTACGTTGCGGTCGACCACGTAAGTCGCCAGACATCGTTGTCCGTCTTCCGCCTGCTCTGATTAACAAACCGTCACATCTATTCCAGTTGTATCCCGAATACAAGATCTTTGAGCAGTTCGTCTTGGACGAGATGCACACGGTCATGTATGACGACGCTCAAATAACATCGCATCCCGTCTACCAGCCGGCCGATCTCCCGGAAGAAATCACTTCCATCTTCGACAACATCTCCTACAAGAAAGGTGCTTCCGTATTGCGCATGTTGGCCGAATTCCTCGGCCACAAGACTTTTACTCAAGGACTGAAACGCTACCTCAAGAATTTGTACGAAACCGGTTCGGTTGCAAAACTCGCATTATAAAAACGATCCGATTTTTTATTTCGAAATTAGGGAATACGGCAATGCCGTGCAAGACGATCTCTGGTCGTCGTTCACTCGTCAAGCTCAAATCAATAAGGTGAAATTGCCATATGACATCAAGTTCATCATGGAAACGTGGACGCACCATGTCGGCTATCCCGTTGTAACTATTGCCAGAAATTATTCGGCTCGTACGGCTACCGCTGTTCAGGTATGATTAAGTTCAATTGCCTTATCAAGCAGGAATTTCGTTTATTCATTTATGATTTTGCAGTCTCGTTTCCTACTACACCGCAAGTCATACGCAGAAGACGATGAAAATCTCTGGGTGATTCCGCTCAGTTTTACATCGGTCAAGAGCAAAGAAACGAGATTGAGGTGGATGCCGTCGCTACCTCGCCCAGAGAACATCTCCGATTTGAACGTCAATGCCGACCGGTGGGTTATCTTCAACGTAAACCGTTCAGGTATGGAAAAGTCCTTGCGCTGTTTGTGAATATAAGGACGATGTGCACGTGTCACTCGTAAAGAGGCTTTACAACTTTTAATCTTTATCGTTTGTGTGGATTTCTCAACTATCTTAAAGGATATTACCGAGTGAATTACGATGAGCGCAATTGGAATTTAATCTGGGCTCAGCTACTTCATGAGCTGTCACAAATTCCGACTATCAGCCGAGCTCAAATCGTCGATGATGCGTTCAATTTAGCCCGAGCCGACCTTTTGCCTTACCGAACAGCCATGAATTTAGCCAATTACCTGAAAAAGGAAGACGAATACTTGCCGTGGAAATCCGCATTCGACGCGTTCCAGTACATCGATTCTATGTTGGCTAGCACACCAACATACGAAGCGTTCAAGGTTATTTTTTGGACGTTTTCCATGCATTCATTACGATCTAGAGGCTACATAATATTATATATATAAGTTGATTTTGTGGAAAAGACAAAGACTTGATCGTGATATCTATTAGCAATTCACGATTGGAATCCTATCACCGATGTACGACCGCGTAACGTTCTTCGAAAAATCTGGAGATGATTCGTTGACCGTCCGACTGCGCTCGGAAGCCGTCAAGTGGGCATGCTACTGGCAGCACGAAGATTGCGTCAACAATTCGCTGGCCGTCTATCGAGACTGGATGAGCCGGCCCGACAATGTTGGCGTAGTCCCGGCCGATTTGAAAAGGACCGTTACGTGCACAGCTGTTCGTCATCTTGGTTACCCTGAATGGGAATTTGCTTGGGCTAAATTCCAAGAGTCAAATATCCACGCAGAAAAGAGCGATCTTTTGAGTGGGATGGGCTGCTCCACCAACGTTTCTCTCCTCTCAGGGTATGATAAGTTCCAAATCAATTCGTTCTGTTCCATGAAATGAATTTCTTATTTCTTTCTTAGGATGCTCAATTGGACGCTGGAACCCGCCAAACTCGACGATCTATTTTTACAGGATATTATTAGTAGCATTGCAGCGGGATCGGAGGAGGGCAAGTACCTCGTCTTTGATTTTGTCAGCAAGAATTGGGAAGCGCTCAAAACTAGGTTCGCCTCTTCTTATTGGCCAGTATTTCATTGATCGACTTATTACCTAATCATTTGACTTCTAAGGTATGGTCTGATCAACGGTCGTCTCAGCTTAGCTCTCGTTAGCGTTGTCAAGGGATTCAACACTCTTTCCGATTTGGACAAGGTACGTCGATAAAATTCTAGCTCCTCGTCGTCGTTAGTAATTTAATATTTTATTTTTTTTGTTGCAGTTGGAATTATTAAATCAAGAGTACGGAAACGAAATCGATACTATCAACTACCTAGCTTATCTTTATCTCATAACGGAGGCCAATGTACTGTGGATGGCGAAGCAATTCCAGCCCATCGACGAGTGGCTTCACCAAGTACGTCTCTAAATAAATGATAGAATTAAGCTCCACTTCACTATTATTGAATTAAATATTTATTGAACATGATACGTAATTGAGTGAATCAAATGAATTTATCAGTAATTGTATAGTAAATAAAGAAATATGTTTTCGGGTACCAGTTTACTTGGGAATATCGCATCGCGATATCCGTTTTTGGCCGAACACAAATATACGCGCTCAAGGCTTGACAAAATACTACTCTGTCTAAACCTCATATCGATCAAATAAAAGATGAATGCGTTTCAAACGAACAATTCATGGTTCGAAGGACAAGAAAACCAAGATCAGGTTCGAATGACATGGAATCGTTTGCCAACTGGCGATAAGGTCTCCGATGCCATTTCGATCCTGCCGGTGGCCGCTCTTTACACCCCTTTCGGGCGCCAAGTTGTACCGCTAAAAACGAATGATCAGTTACGCACTTGTCCTTGCGGAGCCATTTTCAACCCATATTGCGAAGTCGATGGCGACGAAACAGGCAGCAATGGCACTTGGTCGTGCAATTTTTGTCCTAATCAAAATTCTTTCGGCCAGGACAACGTGCCGCGTCAGTTTATTACTGAACCTTTCACAACCGAAGAATACGAAGTACCGTCGCCGAACGAAACATCAGTTAACCCCACTCGCTCGTCTACCATCCTTTTCGTACTCGACACCTGCACCAGCCTCGAAGAGCTCGATTTTCTGACAGCTAAATTGCAACAAGCCGTGAGCAAGCTTCCTCCTGAAACTCGAGTCGGGCTTATAACAATCGCCCATAAATGTGTATTGGTTCACCAACTCAACGTTTTTGATGGCAATAATACCACGATCGTTTTCCCTGGCGTCGATGACGTTACCGCAGAAGATATTGCTTCTCAATTTCGATCGGACGAATTGGTTGAGCTTTATGTGCAACCGATTGGTTCGTGTTATAAGGCTCTGGCGCAAATTTTGTCTCAGCTAAACGTTTCACGTTTGGGAATGGTACAAGACCCTAACAACAAGAAATGCATATCGAGACCGACTGGGAAAGCCCTTTCTTTGGCAATGGGCATACTTGAAAAAACCATAAGTAGCTGCTTTGAAGGCCGCATCTTGCTCTTCATTACTGGCCCATGTAACGCCGGTCCTGGCCAAGTGTTTATCAACCCGACGGAGCTGATGCACACACACACACAGATTAAAAAAACCGCCCTTCGATTCATTCCAGACCGCGTTTTTTATAATACGACATCTCTGCGTGCAGCCCGAAATGGATACACCATCGATTTGTTCGCCAGCGGCGCATCAGCAGTCGGTTTGTACGAAATGAGTTGCTGTGCTGCACTAACTGGAGGCATTATTTTTCGCGCTGCATCGTTTTCATCTCCATCTTTTGAAATGAATCTTTTTACTGTTTTGGACCGCCTTCTTGTAACTGCTGGTAGAATGAAATTCAAAGTGAAAACTACAAATGGTCTGAAGGTGCGCGACATCGTCGGAGCCACTCCTTTGGTACCAGACACAACATTAGCAGTTTACTTTGACGTCCTAAAGGGAAAATGGGAAGGCAACGCTTACATCCAATTCATTACGACTTATGGCAACCGCATCCGCGTAACGACAATATACCGCCAATGGGTAGATCCCATTCAACAGCATTCATACTTTCTTAACGGACTAGATTCATCTGCCGCCGCAGTTATAACGGCTCGATTGGCACTAGCGGAGAAAAATCCCAACTCTTGGTTAAATGGACTATTGACTGATTTGGATAAAAAACAGAGGAGAAATAAAAGACAACAGAGCCCCTTGCATGACCTTATCAACTCACTTCGCCAATCCCCTCTGATAATTAACTCTCAAACCAGTTCAGACGAGACAGCTTTAAAGACATGGAACTTTCATCGTCTAAATGTCAACTGGGGCATGTTTATGTTACAGCCACCATCGCGCCGCAGTTTGGATGCAGATTCAGCTAATACGATTATAGATTTGAACGACACACCTAAAATAGCAAAAAACTTGGGATATTTTGATCTTTACTACCAAGTTGTGGTCTGTCACACTTTACCCGAAAGCGAGTTGCCTCAGCAAGAAATGGTTCAACACGTGATGCACGAACTCCAACTATCATTGCGGGTTCCAGTTCCCGAAATATATATATTGTATGAGAACAAATGTCCCCAATAAATCCGGTTCTCTCCCCCTCATTTCTGTCTCTTATTCTTACAAACTAAAATGCAAGAAAAAATAAACATGAGAAACCAAAATCTGGACTTGGTTCAGTTCATTAAACTCTCTTCTTTCCTGATGAGCAATAAACTAGACCGCTAAATCAAGTTTTGATTAATTATTACAGTGTATTTCTTTGTTAAAGCTTGGAGTAGGCCAAGTAGGTACCATAAAAGGAACTTAATTCCTTAAAAATCCAATAATACTATGGTGCATAATGGTGCAATCTCTTGTATCATGATATTAATTTTTAAAAAAATTGAAAAAAAAATAAAAAAAAAAATTGAAAAAAACAATTCAGCGGAGGACTGTCGTGGGCCATACGAAGGAGAAGGATGGAGAATGTTTGTATGGGTCGGTTTGAGTTTTTACCAAGAATTGATGGGCCAAAAAACTTATAATAATAAAACACCGTGACCGTAGGACATGCACTCTCCTGGTGGCTATTGTCTATGCAGTTTGAACCTCTAGTATATGAAAACGAAATGGCATATGGCAACCTGACATAAAATGGCTTTGAAGGTTAAAAATACAGGACTTTAACTTTTTCTGTCTTTTTTGTTATTCAACGTTTAAATTAAGTTGTCCATCCGGCCTCAACATTCTTCGATGAAAACCAAAATAGACCAGTTCGAGCAAGAAACGAAGTACGGAAACGCCAGTGCCGATAGCAAGTATAAAGAAAGCACTAGTCAAGTCCACAAGTTTAATGGGCCTCTGCCTTGCTGAATCTTTAGTCTTGGCCAAGCACTTGTCCACCTTCACCGGGTAATTTGTACGAACCCATTTGATTACCAGACCAGTTTCCCAGAGATATTGAATCCTACATATTATAGATATTCAGCATTGTATCCATGAACGAAATCAATTTAAATCTAGCAAACATCATAGAGTATAAAGTAATACTTTTCACTAAATAATTGGTTGAATTTGTTTCCTTTCTCCAAGCCGAAGGTGTACATTTCATGTAAAGGGATTCTATTGGATGTGTGTAACCGACATTCTCCAGTTTTCTTCAAATCGATGCTTATCAAGTAGAAGGAAAACGAATCAATCTGTTTAGAAAGAGGCATTACGTACTGTATAATAGGTTTATATGAATTTTTATAGCCGATTTTCTTTCAGGGGTAGATGGGGATGTTAGAAAAGGCAACACAGAAGAAACGTTAGCTATTTAACTTATCTTACTGTTGGAAAGGCAAATTTGAATGTAAACAGATTGTTTAAACCCTCTGCCGGAGTAAGATACATGCTTTTAGGGTTCCGGAGCATTGCATTTCTAAGAGTTTTGAAAGTCGGATTTGAAGATTCGTTCTGTCAAAGCAAATTCGCTTTATATATTGTACATGATTGGTAATATTAAGGTTCTGATGGTCCGTTATTAATGATTATAAAAACAATAAGCCACTTACAAATATTTGAGCCATGATAGAGTTGGCGTTCAAAGTAAGAGTAATGTCTTGACTGATGGCCAAATCTTCCAGTGAATTAATGGCGGGTTTGAGCTTCGATACAGTCAACGAAGACATCAAAGTACCTGAATAGCTATTAACTAAAACCGTCGCTGTCAGCAAACACAAGCCAATCAAAATCCGAAAAGAAATTTGGCTGACGTTAAAGAACGCTCCTGTTGGTTAAAAGCAATTCGTTATATTATAATTTTGTTTATAAAAAAACAATCCTATAAAGGGTATATAGAATCATAGTCTATAGCCGCTTATGATGTAACAGTAACACAAATGGTATGTTACCTTGATTTGTAATGATTGAGATGATGTACATAGCGTAATAACTGAAGATGGAAGGCACATCTAACTGGTTTTTATTACTGTGGGAGCGGTGTGCTGGAAAAAAACTCCGACGGGAATAACACCAGGCAAAAAGAGTTAACATGGCCACGGCGGTCCCGAGACTGAAAAGCATGTATGCCCAAACCTTTCAAAATTAAATATGACTTGGCTAGTATGAAAATTTTAAATCTTAAAATACTAAGAGTATATAAAAGCCATACTTGATACTGGAAAGGTCGGACAGTAGCAAGAAGGCGGCTCTCTTCGGCTGGCTTGGGAACCATCAACCGAAATTGTTCGATGCTAACTGGATATGAGAAATCCATATATTGAGCTCGCTCAATTGTAGGAATCAGGGTGAGAGTAGAAATGTCGACTTCCTTGTAAGAATAACAAATGTATAATTGCCATGATAATTGCATTAATTTTCATACGATGCATAAACAAAATTAGAATTACTTATAAAAAGCTATAATCCTGTTTTGAAAAACGCAGTAGGCCTATAGGCCTACTTTTTAATTTGGAAATTTAATTATAAATAATGATCTGATTACTTTTCTGATGATCTGATTGAGGCCAGCTTGAATGGATCCATATTTTGCAACTTCCGTGTCTTCTACAGGAATAAATTCAAATCTGGGCCATGACAAATAAATCCCCTTTTTTAGTAATGAACGAATTATATGAACTTTAAGACACTAATATTTTACTTCATATTAAATTTTTCTGCAATCCAATATATTACATTCGGCGTGCTTCCAGTGTAAGTTACAGTTCCATTCACTCGTGTCACAACTTGGTAGGGAGGAAACTAAAACACAAAAAAATGAATAAGTTGCATAGTCTTGCTCATCCAAAAACTGCACGTGATAATGATACTCTGTTTCGCTCTGTTTAAGTAGTAAATAGATGTAATAATAAAACAAAAACAAAATATGATTCGCTATTTTTTTTAGTCTTTTTGCCATGGTACATTGCTTTACTCACTAATTATAGGAACAGTATTGAAACTTACATGATGGGCTGAAACCCTAAAAAAAGAGCCGCTCAATCCATTTCGGATGGTTGAATTTGACGTCAAAGGAAAAAGAAGCAGAAAGACTGCAATTTTCCCTTTAATTGTTGACGCCCAGAAATGAAAGAGAGTCAGAACACACATTTGAAAGCGCTAAACACGAAGCTTTTACCGAGTAGGCGATTATCACTATTCTGGCATGTCGAATAAAATCGTAAGTCTATATACTCGTTGAGTCAACAAACCATTTTGATTGGGCTAAATAATATATAACAGGAATCTTCGTAACTTAATGATAAATCCAAACCACAGTAAACGCAATAACGATCTAGGTTCAAAAATCGATTTTTACCTTAGGGAAGGTTCCTCTCCTGACTCCTCCCCCAATTAATAATGGTTAATACTTAATAGGAAATAAATAAATTGAAGTTTCAAGTAAATAATAGTTTAAGCCATCCAGTGAAATGAAATATTCTTTAGCAAATTGTTACCGCTTGCATAGCTGGCTAAGTTTTTCATTGGACTCTCTTTGAGCATGTCTTTTTTAGGACTATAAAATGATATAGGCCTACTCGCCGTTAATCACCTTGCTCATTGTCGTGCAAGATTACGTAGTGTCATAATGTTTAAATTGACTGAACTGCTTTTAGCAAGAACGCAGATGCGAGATCAAAGACCTCATCGACAGAGTTTCTGTGTGAACCGCATGTCCGCATATTGCCAGAGCTGGCCAGAGTGATTACGGGCGCGGGCGCTTAGCTGCGCGCTGGTGTACCGTAGAGCGCATGAGAATTATAACAATCTGACAACGTCACAGAGAGCCAAACATCAACTGCTATCTGCTAATTGTAAAAAAATATGGCATTTGCCTCGATGTTAAATTGTGTCCGATTTCATTCTCATCATGGATCAAATATTGTTTTGGGCGAAAACAACACAGTTGCATATCGAAAAGCCAGCTTTGCAAATGGATTAGTTTTCAGTGAGAGGTCATTAAAGCCTGGAGAAGTATTTCTCGTCGAAATAACACAGACCGAACTGGGATGGAATGGACATTTACGACTAGGATTGACGCAGTACATATTTACCCTATACATTTTAGAAACGATTTGTCCTAAACTATAATTTTTACTAGGTTGGATCCCAATACGTTTTTTGATCTACCACTAATCTCTTTTGATCTGCTGCCACTTGGCCAAACATGGGTTTTCTCTATATTCAAACCTGGTAATGAAGATTCTGAAGTGAGGTTACCATCAGAAGTTGGAAGTCTCCTTGGGCTGCAGTACAAACCATACAATGACTTATTTGCCCACCTCCACTTGATTGTTGATGGTATTGACAAGGGAGTTGTAGAGTCTGACATTCCTTATCATGCTAAACCTCTTTATGTGGTGGCAGACATATATGGAACAACAAAAGAAATTCGAATTAGGCAGATGCATGAAGTTACTTCTCTTCAAACAGCCTGTAAAGTTGCCATAATGCAAAACATTGCCCAAAAAGCCGTTGTTTCGTTACCACTTCCAAAGTTTCTTAAAGATTTCCTGCTTTATAGGTGAAAAATTATTAATATGTACGGTTTTAATCTTGTCAGCTGTTATTCATTAAATTACTTTATTTGTTGTTTTTTGGATCAAACTACAACTTATTGGTGCTTTCATTTTGATACTGATTTAAATCATTGTTACCTTTTTATCTCCTTTCTCTAAATGTGTTATTTATGGTCACATTAATTTGTCTAAACAAAATTTTCAAGGTTTTTAAAGTTTACTTTGAAATACTGTGAAATAAATAGTCTTATATTTTCAACTATAACATATGGGGCAATTTAATGGAAAATTCAACTAGACATGACTTATGAATCCCATTTTAAGCAACATTGTTATTATTCATTCAGATACAACACAAATATATGCGGTATGGTAATCAGGAAAATATAATAGATCGCAGCGAGGACAGAAGGTTCAATGAGGGCCCGGTCGCCATTTGTTGTGTTACTGTCGCATGACAGACAAGCAGTTTCCTCCGGTTAGGAAAGTCCTATGAAAGGATATTGAAAGGTCCGTCTTATGATTAACCCTAACCACTGCTACCAGTATCATCTTTAAAAATCACTATTACAAAAAAAAGATGAAAAAGGATTGAAAAAATTGGCAAGCAGACGAAACAAAGGAAGAAGCGAAAGTAAAACACGTTGCCGCTATATTATATAGTATGATATGATATGAATGTGATTTGACTGAGCTCTACTAAAATAACTATATTTTAAATAAAATATAGTTAAATGTTTAAAAACTAAGTTTTCGTCTTCATTTTTCTGTTTGAAAAATATTATTTCAAATTGAAACACCTGGGATCAATCAACCTACCACATCAACGAAAACCTAGCAGACGTTTCCACACGTGCTTTCAAACCGAGCACGGAGCACCGTTAAAAATCAACGTACCATACACACCGTTCTTGGTGTTCCCACATTTTGTTTTTGATCAAAGGAATGTAAAAAAAAAAAACAAACAACAAATTTGATTGGAAATGGATAAAGACAAAAAGCTTGTAAGACCTGCAGCCGCGAGAACGAAATCGACTGGTTCAACAACAGAAACAACCACCCAAGGCAGCAAAAATGGTTCCGGTGTTTCATCTGCAAGTCCATCGACTTCCGACCTTGTGAAGAAACTATCATTGAACTCGGCAATATCACCTTTAACTGCTAATAGACCAGGCCGGTTACCCTCTTTTCGTGGTGAAAGAGACTTGACTCTTGGAGGTTCAAGATCAAGTGTTAACTCATCTGTTGATGGGGGAGGTGCAAAGCCAAAAAAAGAATTCAAACCTACTATTCCAGTACGTCGAGCAAAGGCTCAAGAGACTCAGTCAGTTAAGGAAGAAAAGTTTGCTGAACCTAGTGGAAGAGGGCGAGGCAGAAGAGATGGCCCATCAAGAGGCAGAGGCAGAGGAAGGCCTGAATTAATTCAAGTATATATCTTCAAATGTTTATTGAATCTAAATATTCTAAACCTGGAAATTTTAATAGACAGCAGGTTCAATTTTTGGAGATGGAATTTCTGATCTGGGTTTAAAGAACAGAAGTTCATCATCATATGCTGACAGAGAAAGCTCTGGCTCTTCTGCTGGATTGGAAAAGCCAAGACTGAACACTCAAGTACCAACATTATGAGTAAATTAATATAAATTCAATATTCTAAAAAAAAATTTCTCATTTCCAAGAACTCAAAAATTAACAAAGAAGAAGAAGATGCTGCCCTAAGTGCTCTGCTGAGAGATGATTTTGTTGATGACTATGAGTTAGGTGATGGTTTTGATCATGACATGGTTATGCAGCCCATACAACTACCAAAATCCAGTTTAGGTACTTTGAAACTTTCAATTGTAATAATAACTACACAAACAATATTTATCCTCTAACTAAAAAATAAAATAAAATCAGCCCTAGACATAGCTGTAAAGGAAGAAGTTGTCATAAAAACTGAAGTTACTGAAAGCCAACCAGCTGTGGAAACAGTAGAGGGTGGAATCAAGAGTATTGATTTTTTTTCATATTCTTCTAGTGTACCTGTACTTAAAATTTATATTATTATCAGTCAAACAAGAGAAAGTCGAGAGCAAGCCAGAATCGGCCAGCAGCAAACCTGCTACTTATCATCGACGTCTTAAGCCCTCTCAAGTCCCAGGCGAACATATTTTCCAGAAAGAGGGTGATATTTTGTTCATACAGGTATGGCGGCGCAGAAATTGACATGTTCAAGATTTTTCTCGTTTAAATTTCAATTGTCGTCTGAAGTTACCAGATGTGCTTCCTAGTCTGAAAGCTGATAAAGAACGCCCTCAAGTGAAAATTGAACCGGGAACAGTGCCAGAAATGTCTAGCGAACCACCCGTTACTGAAGTGAAACCTGTGAAAGAAAGCGTATTTGAAGATATTCCCGAAGGTCGATTGGGTAGTCTTCGCATCCACAAATCTGGGAAGATATCTTTACAAATGGGAGAACACTCGTTTGTTTTGGACAGCGCAACCCAAGTCTCTTATTTACAGGTGAGCACCTCCAAACTTGTGTAAATTTTCCAATCATATATTCATTGTAGAAATATTTCTTCAGGATTTGATATCTGTCGATGTGAATGCCGAAGAAAAGAGCGGTAAAATGAGAGCATTGGGGCCTATCAAATACAAAGCGGTCTGCCTACCTGATTGGGATGAGCTCATTGAAGACTCTTAAGTTAACCTTTCGTTATTCACCTAATCGTGTTTGTGACAGGGAAAATCTAATATAATCTCGTCAAGTTCATTTTCTGGCCTAAATATTGAGTAAATATGTACATATTTGAAACTCTTTCGCACCCTATCAATTTGTATCAAGTTATTCAGAATATTTTCCTGAATCCGATGTAAGTATGTAACTCTGCATGCAGAGTTACACCACTTGTTTTGGACTTAAGATCATTTTTAAATAGCACCAGATGATTCAAATTATCCAAACCAGATGCTTGAAGTAGAAACATTTTTTTGCCACTTTTTTGTCGGATATCCGTGAACTTTAGATTTAACCCTGTGCAAGCGCGTGATACGGAAGATGGCGCTGGAATCCAAATCATGTGCTCTGTATTGTTTGGATGAAACGTTGAAAGAAAGCCATTGTTCTGGTCTCCGCCCTAATAATTAATGTAACAGGTTCGGGTGACGCCAAAAAATGATTTCTCTCTATTTCTGGACCCAAAAGAAACAATATTCTCTACTGTACTTCACCATCTTTGCATCGTCTGACCGTTTAAGATAAATTGATCGGCCATGGTGACGGGAAATCAATGAACGACGTGACGACGAAGATAAAAGGTGTGTGGGCTACCTAACTTATGCTGCTGTGAACCGAATCAACTCGGGGATATCTTGGGCGTCGTTGGCCGCCGAACGAACGAAGCAAAATGGGAACAATTTGTACCAAAATCCGCAAAATAAGACCTCAGCATACAAATCAACAGGTTGTAAGAGAAGATTCAGCTGATAAAATACCAACACAAGGTAATAACATGGTTTGATAATGATAATTTTAATATTTGGTTACTTTCTGTGTTTGTTTTGCTAAGCTTCTGTTTGATCAAGACAAATCTTTAAGCCCATTGTTTTGTTTTTGAAAAGATCAAAAGAAAGAAGATGCAAACAAGTTGTCTTCTCTGGATGAAAAAGAGAATAGTTCCACAGAAGAATACAAGTTGTGTCTTTCTGAAGAATTGCTAGAAAATGAGTATGTTTGCAAGGTGTCTTAAATTCAAAGAAAAAACTACAATGAGTGTTTTATTCTGTTTCTTTTAGGATGAAAGTATTTGAAGCTGGAGAAAGGCAAGTGTTGGTTGTTAAAGAAAATGGAAAGGTTTATGCGATGGGAACAAAGTGTACTCATTTTGGTGCCCCTTTAAACACTGGCATCTTCTGTAAGGGCAAAGTATATTGCCCTTGGCATGGAGCTTGCTTCGATTCAAAAACAGGTACATAAACATAAACATCAAATGAAACATGCACCCATTATTTTGAAAATAATACTACAAAATAAACAGTAAAATCTTGTGATTTTAGGGGATATTGAAGAATTTCCAGCTTTGGATCCCATTCCTGTTTATCCTGTTAATGTTGATCCAACAACAGATGAAGTTAAGATCACTATAAAATCCACTAATATTTTAAGCAAGAATCAAGGCAGGATTAAGACCCTATGCAAGGCTTCTGAAGACAGCAGTGAGGTTGTAGTAATTATTGGATCAGGTAAGAGTTCTTTACAAGTATTTGTTGGTTCACATCAGGTATAATAGAAAAAGAGTTTTTTTTTTAATGAACAGGTGCTGCTGGGCACAGTTGTGCCGAAACTTTAAGACAAGAAGGTTTCAAAGGGCGCGTAATCATCGTTACCAAAGGTAATAACACCATTCATGCTACCGTGGGCCAAATAAATACAAAATCATCATCAACCAGCAACCGGGTCGTATATAGGTGGCTTGTCTATGATAGGTGGTGACTTTTTGTATTTATTTGGTCGATGGATCAACATGATCAATGAAGCTAACGGTCGTTGTTCACATGTCCTAAACAATTATTTTAAAAAACGGTATAACGCCCATCCAAAGATGAATATCTACCATATGACCGTACAAAGCTGAGCAAAGCCATGAATTTGGAGGGGGCAACGCTGGCACTTAGGTCAGAAGAATACTATTCGGTAATTTTTTTTTTTTATCACAGAATGAATTTTCCTTTAACATAATTTACGACATTAAGCTCTTTTGTAGCCTCCTCACCTTACCTCATTTAATTATCTTATTGTGCGTAGAAAGGCGATATCGAATTTATTTGCCAAGTAAGCGCCAAGGGGGTAGATGTAGAGGCCAAATCAGTACTACTTAGCAATGGTGACACTTTGGGCTATTCTCATCTGGTCATTGCTACCGGAGGCAGGTAAATAGCAAGAAAAACTGTCGGGTGTGACAGCCCAGTGAAACCATCTTTTAAAATTAATCTACAATAGGCCCCGCCCGGTACCTTGTCCTGGAACACATCTGTCTAATGTATTTTTACTCCGAACACCCAGCGATGCTAACAGAATAGACGCGATTGCTAACAATAAAGAAGTAAGTATAGGCGTTAATTAAATTTCTGTGTTAAAACACATCTAAAACATTTATTGTTACAGCATCATGTTGTGATCGTTGGAACTTCATTTATTGGAATGGAAGTTGCTGCGTACCTTGTAGATAAAGCCGCGTCTGTCACAGTCGTTGGTCGGAGTTCCACTCCGTTCGCTCATGTTTTTGGTAAGATAGTGATAAGAAACTTCATTTTGTTTTGTTAAAGGTCGGTCATTCTAAGATTTATTTAAAAAATATAGGTCCAGTAATCGGCAAAAGGCTGCAAGAACTACACGAAGAGAAAGGAGTTCAGTTTATAATGGATGCAGAAGTGGCTGAACTGATAGGAGACGAGGAAGGAAATTTGACGGAAGTGAGTTTAAAATCCGGTCAGATGCTGCGAGCAGACCTTCTCATAGCCGGATTAGGAGTTCTACCTAGTACCGATTTTTTACTCGCAACCGACATTATCCTTGATAGTCGAGGATATATCCCCGTAGACAAGGTTTGCTATTTTTCACTCCTTTAAAAAATCCTTCGCATTTGCCAAATATTTTATCCCTTTCTCTAGTATATGAGAACAAACTGCCAAAATATTTATGCGGTTGGAGACATTGCTTCTTTTCCATTAAGCGCAAACGAAGATGAACCCCCAAAGCTCGTGAACGTCGGTCATTGGCAAATGGCACTTCATCATGGCCGCACTGCTGGTATGCACTGATTTTCATGAATTCATTACGAAGATTTCTAACCCTTAAAATATTTGCAGCCCTAACTATTTTGGGACATTCGAAGCCCATCTACGAAACGGCTGTTCCTTTTTTCTGGTCATCCATGTTCGGAAAATCGGTGCGCTATTGTGGCTACGCGCCTCAATTTGATGATGTTGTAATTCATGGTGATCTGGATAATCTTAAATTTGTTGCTTTCATCTGTGAACAAGAAAAAGTACAGGCAGTTATAACACTTAATTTTGATCCTGTAGCAATCCAATTTGCTGCTTTGTTACGAGAAGGTAGAAAATTGTCAAAGTTTGATGTTTCAGATGATCCTACAAGCTGGACTGCCAAACTACAAACCATCTAAATTAAATTGCTTTTGGTGGCTATAAGTACACATTTGTTGTAAGATTTTTACTGTTTCAAAACACTAAATACAAAATGACATAGTTTGTTGGTTCAATCCCACTTATTTGTCACAATTAAAGGACCTTCAAGACGTTCTTCAAGGGTAACATTAGGTCTGTATGGCCTTAAATGACGTTCCTTTATTCTCTCAGCCATCCATTTTTCTTGTTTACCCAGTTCTTGGGAAAAACCCACCTCCTGCTCCTATATATATATAATAATAAAGGAACAATAACATTATTTCACATAAAAACATAGAATACAAATCATGCTGTTTCTTACAGGACTTAAGAATGAATGTCTCAAATAAAACATGTTCTGTTCCTCAATGGCAAATCCTTTTCGGAGTCTTTCTGCATTATCTTCATTGTGCTTATACACCATTCGATGTTTTCTGATGGATACAAATAATTAATTAATTCAGACCGTTTCGTAAACCGTACTGACGTCTAAACCGACTGGTTCTTCGACACTACATGAAATGTTTATTAACCTACCCCGTCCAGATGTTACCAGGTGGCATTTTCTTTCTGAGGAGGATGCACGCTAGTCTCATTTTAGCGATGAATGTGAAAACCGCAAATGCAGGTAATGGGGTTTGCGACTCCTCGAAATGTATCCACTCTTGACTCCCAAGTCCCAAGTCCTGATTTTGCCAGTTGCCTACAACATGGACAAGCAGACGACAAAAGTCTGTCGATCGATATAAGAAATTGCGATACGATATAACGTTGGTGACATAACAAAACATTGTCACAAGTTAGTTAACGCATGCCGTCGTCGTTGCACAGGTCTCAGTAACTTCTGTTGTGAATTAAGATGCTGCGTAGTTTTGCGAAATCAAGCCGTTGGCTGTGTCAACTTTCAGTTACCGGCTTGAAAACTGAGAGAAACACTCTTCTTCGAAATATGTTTAAAATTGAGGCTTCGACTTGCCGAAAATCCAACTACAGTACGCAAACAAATCCTGATGGTAAAATCAAAATTGTATTCCTGATTGACAACACCAGGAGTCAATTAACTTTAAATATATATTCACAGAGGCAAGTGTTACTAGCAGGTTTGAAGGAGAAGGCAGACCTTTATATTTGGATGCTCAGGCAACCACACCTGTGGTAGGGTACAATAAATATCTAGAAATTTAATAACTTAACCACATTCAGGATTTTAGGATCCAAGAGTACTAGACGCCATGCTCCCATACATGACAAACTATTATGGAAACCCTCATTCTAGGACTCATTCATATGGATGGGAAAGTGAGAAAGCAGTTGAAGTGGCAAGAGAAGTAGGCCCATTTTTAAATTAATTAATTGATCAAATATTAGACCTTGTTTTTTTTTTGCAGCAAGTTGCAAGGCTAATTAATGCTGACCCAAAAGAAATAATTTTTACATCTGGAGCCACTGAAAGCAACAACATAGCAGTTAAAGGTGTTGCAAGGTTCTACAAAATGAAAAAGAATCACATCATCACTACACAGACAGTAATACTTTTAATCTTTTGCTTGATATTTGATTGCTTACTTCACTTCTGGGACTTCTAGGAACATAAATGTGTTCTTGACTCTTGCCGAGTTCTTGAAAGTGAAGGTTTTGAAGTAACTTATCTACCAGTTCTTCCCAGTGGTTTGATTGACCTAACTATCCTTCAAAATGCAATCAGACCCACAACAGTTTTAGTTTCAATAATGGGTGTCAATAACGAAATTGGAGTATATCAACCATTAGCAGAAATCGGTAAGAAATTGGAAACTTATGAAGTTCTTGAATAACGAAATTTTTTAAAAATTTAGGTGCAATGTGTCGAAGATCGAAAGTTTTTTTCCACTGCGATGCAGCCCAAGCTGTAGGAAAAGTCCCGATCGACGTCGAATCCATGAATATCGATCTTATGTCTATTAGCGGACATAAACTTTACGGACCTAAGGGTAGCTGTTGTCAGTCCACTATTAATTACGATACTAAATTACATTTTTATCTGTTAAAGGCGTTGGTGCTCTGTATGTGAGACGGCGACCTCGAGTTAGGATAGAAGCTTTGCAAAGCGGAGGTGGCCAGGAGCGAGGTTTGCGTAGTGGAACGGTTCCGACACCACTGACTGTCGGTATTGGCGCAGCATGTGACATAGCTCTGCGTGAAATGAAAGTAAATCACAAATTACATCTTACCCTCTGACTTGTGTCTAAATCCATTTTTGTAGTATGATCATGACAGAATCAGCAGGTTATCAAAACGCTTAGTTGACCAGATAACAAGCAGTCTGACCCATGTCGTGCGGAATGGAGATCCAGAGTATTCTTACCCAGGCTGTGTTAACCTTTCTTTCGCCTACGTCGAGGGGGAAAGTCTCCTAATGGCTTTGAAAGGTATCGTAAATGGGAGAAACTAATGATTTCCGATGACTAATTTGTCATTGTGCTCTAGATGTGGCACTATCAAGTGGAAGCGCTTGCACTTCAGCCTCGTTAGAACCCTCCTACGTTTTGCGCGCTATTGGGGCTGAAGAGGATTTAGCACATTCTTCTATTCGATTTGGAATAGGTCGCTTCACTACTGAGGCCGAAGTTGACTACACCGCACAAAAGTGTATTCATCAAGTCACCAAACTTCGTGAGATGAGGTATTTTTTTTGCACTATCGACCCGAACAAATATTTTACCGATATTTCTTTAGTCCTCTATGGGAAATGGTCCAAGAGGGAATTGATTTGAAGAGCATCAAATGGACACAGCACTGATTTAGTGTTCCTAAACAACAACTGAAGATTATTAATTCAGCCTTGTATAAAATGATTTGGAATACATTGAGCAAAGCGTATTAAATAAAATGTCTGCAATTCGCATTGATGTATTCTCCAAAATCTAAAGGCGAGCTCAAACCCTTATGACTATTCGATGTTCCCCGCTTCGCTCATTAAAGATGACACCTAGTTCAATAAATAGGTTAAAGCTGAACGGCTAGTCGCTAGCTAGTTCATTGTCCAAAGCAAACAATTGCAAACCGTGTTAGATTCATTTTCTTTAAGCAATGGACGACTCCTATGCCTCTTTCTTCGAGGCCTTTTCTATTGTTGTGTTGTCAGGTCGCTGAGTTATAGCTTCCGTCCATCGTATAGCAATCACATCAACCGTAAAAAGTCTTCTGGGGTAAGAACGGAGAGAAACCATGGGTAAACACTAGCTGAAAGCTCTATAAATTGTGCATGTTAAAGTTGAAATTCCTTTAAATTCCATAGCGAGGAAGAGTTTCCGATATTAGCCAATGCGACACGATAGTTGTTATAAAAACAGCGATTGAATCGCTGCAATAACGCGCATCTGTGCTTCGTGTTGGGCACAAAAAAAAAATTGCGACACGAAAAAAAAACCTTATTCAACAATATCTGCATAAAAGTGCGATTTTCCAAAAATAGATTGTCTTGACACTTCTCGTGTCCCTGAATCTCTGCTGAATACAAAGAAACATAAAGTTTCGTTACGTTAAGCAATCAGAATACATTTGTTAGAAAAGTGGTCATGAGTCATTAATGCTCGAGCTCGAGCATTCGACTTCAAATCCCCACCCACTCCTTCCGTCTGCAGAGATTTTAGATTCAACAAACGGAACAATGTCCTGTCCCTCGAAATGTATACCTCCGCCTTACCAGTGTACACATGCATTTAAAATATTAAAACTATCGATATGATAAAAATATTTAATTTGAAATACTCAAACTTGAATTGAAAATTATTTAGTACAAGAAAGTAAATCCATTTGAAATTAAAATACTATTGGAAATTGAAAAACACCGACTGCAGTGTAAAATAGTTCCATATATCGATGCAATACGCCATACCCCGTATATCGAAAAGGGAGATAGCCGCCATCTTTCGTAGACGCGTCAGTTACTTGTATTGCAGGTTCCCTGTTGTCGGATAGTTGACGCAGGTGTGGCTGGCTCTGTTAATCTTTTGTCACCAGTTCTCAGTTCTCAAGGTATGTGTCCCTTGTGGATCACTAAAACGTGTTATTCCAAGTTGATGGAAAGCTTTTTAGTTACTATTTTAGTTTGTAGTGCTGAATGTTGTTGAAAAAAACAAAAGTGACAGCTGAACATACAGTAGTTGCGACACACGAACCTAAAGCTTCGTACCCTCTTTTCTTTGTTTAAGGTTATCTCGTTGAAAAGTCGTCGATTCACAGCCGCATCATGAGTTATCAGATGCAGGCACAAGGGAGGCCAAGTATGAAATTTATTAAATCACATGTTTCACAATTTACAACAACACTTTTTGTCTCCTTATCCAGTGTCACACGGTCAATATGTAAGCAATAGCCCTGCTGATCTTCCCATGCCCAGCGTGAAAGAACAGACACTTATGTGGCAGGGAGTTGGACAACCTGGATATGTTGGAGATTCTGGAATCCACAGTGGAGCAACTACTCAGGTATATATTAAAGAGAAATAGATTTTATAAGTGGGACATCTTCTTCAGTATTCTTATTTCACTTTATATTTTATTCTATTAGGCTCCATCCTTGTCTGGTAGAGGTGGAGATGATGAAATGGACACTTCCGATGGAGGGGTTATGTTGAATATGGGGGGATCTGGCTACTCAGCAGGATACACACAAGATCAAGTTGAAGGTAAAATGATCAAGTGGAAATTCATTTTTCCAGTGTTATATTGTTCTAATGCTGTTTTTGCTTTTAGATATGAATGCTCAGTTGAACCAAACTCGCTCCCAGCGTATTCGTGCAGCCATGTTTCCTGAAACATTGGATGAAGGAATGGAAATTCCCTCAACCCAGTTTGACAACACTCAGCCAACTGCTGTTCAGCGTTTGGCCGAACCCTCTCAAATGCTGAAACATGCCGTGGTGAACTTGATCAATTATCAGGTTTGTAACTGTTGTTGGAGTACATTTTCCACAAAAACATTGTCGAACGTATACTAATTTTTCTTAGGATGATGCCGACCTTGCAACAAGAGCTATCCCAGAGTTGATTAAGCTACTGAATGATGAAGATCAGGTCGTGGTATCGCATGCTGCAATGATGGTTCATCAACTCTCCAAGAAGGAAGCGTCCCGCCATGCTATCATGAATAGCCCACAGGCAACCAAAGTTTCTATGATTCTTTATTATTCAATGTTCAAGATTCTTTCTGTATCTTTTTTCCAAACTCATTATTTCTTTTGACTCCTTAGATGATCGCGGCACTTGTGCGAGCATTGTCGAACAGTAACGATCTAGAAACAACCAAGGGCGCTGTTGGAACACTGCACAACTTATCCCATCATCGCCAAGGATTGTTGGCTATTTTTAAGTCGGGTGGAATTCCAGCATTGGTGAAGCTGTTGAGGTATTGTGCCCGTCGCTCATTCTTCAAAGCGCGCGCTAGCGGTTTCTTCAAACGATTTTTCTTTTTTATGATATTTCGAATAGTTCGCCTGTGGAATCTGTTCTGTTTTACGCCATCACGACGCTGCACAACTTGCTGCTTCATCAAGAAGGCTCAAAGATGGCCGTCCGTCTGGCGGGTGGTTTGCAGAAGATGGTCGCTCTCCTCCAGCGCAACAATGTCAAATTCTTGGCCATCGTGACTGACTGTCTTCAAATTTTGGCGTACGGAAATCAAGAGTCCAAATTGATCATCTTGGCGTCTCAGGGACCGATGGAACTTGTCCGAATTCTTCGCTCATACACTTACGAAAAACTTCTCTGGACCACATCGCGAGTTTTGAAAGGTTCGTGTTTGTCGTTTTCTTTACTTTCGAGTAGATGATTCATTTCGGATTTTCCTTCTTTTTAGTTTTATCCGTTTGCTCGAGCAACAAACCAGCGATTGTTGAAGCTGGAGGCATGCAAGCCTTGGCTATGCACTTGGGTCACCAGAGTCATCGCTTGGTCCAAAACTGCTTGTGGACTTGTCGCAATCTTTCCGACGCTGCTACTAAACAGGTTAGTTGTTACATTATCCAAACAAATGCGTCGTCCAGATTTTAACCTTTTCGACGATTGCGTCGTGAATGATTTTTTACAGCAGGAAGGTCTGGAGACTCTGCTACAAGGACTGGTCCAGTTGTTGGGATCCAGCGATGTCAACGTCATCACGTGCGCTGCTGGCATTTTGTCTAATTTGACTTGCAACAATCAGCGCAACAAAACAGTTGTGTGCCAAGTCGGCGGTATTGAAGCGCTGGTTCGCACCATTATCCATGCTGGCGATCGTGAAGAAATTACCGAACCTGCCGTAAGAATTTTCTCGCATGTTTTCATGGAATTTTCTTGGTACATGTTATTCGTCTTAACAGATCTGTGCTCTGCGTCATATGACGTCTCGCCATGCTGAAGCTGAAATGGCTCAGAATGCTGTTCGTCTCAGTGGCGGTCTGCCCGTTATTGTACGTTTGCTGCAACCTCCTTCCCGTTGGCCGCTTATCAAGGGTAACATTGTTTTATCGATAACGTTGAAACGTCAATTCACTTCCTACTTTGTCTCTAGCTCTCATCGGGTTGGTTCGTAATCTGGCTCTTTGCCCTGCCAACCATGCCCCTCTGCGAGAACAAGGGGTCATTACTCGTCTGGTGCAGCTGTTGATCCGCGCTTTCCAAGACATACAGCGGGTAAGCTCATTACGCAGATATACTCGAATTCGAAACTAATATTCGTCATTTTAATTTGCCAATAGCGTTCGTCTGTCGTCAGTTCGGGAAGTGGCCAGCCACAAGGATCGTATGCCGATGGAGTGCGAATGGAAGAGATTGTCGAAGGCGCCGTCGGTGCCCTCCATATCTTGGCTCGCGAGTCGCACAACCGAGCAGTTATCCGGGGCTTGAGCGTTATTCCTATTTTCGTCCAGGTAACGTCCAGATAATCCTCGAGAACTTGTTAGTGGGATTTGTGAGGAGAGAAGCCCTAATGTGCATGTTTTTAAATCATGGCAGTTGTTGTATAACGAGATCGAAAATATCCAACGCGTGGCAGCCGGCGTGCTCTGTGAGCTTGCCTCCGACAAGGAAGGGGCTGACATGATTGAACAGGAGGGTGCTACGGCCCCCCTGACTGAATTGCTCCATTCTCGCAACGAGGGTGTTGGTAAGTTTTAAGTCGATTAAGAGGAACGCAGTTGTAATTCTGATGTAACTCGTGCGTTTTTCCTCTACAGCCACATATGCCGCCGCTGTACTCTTCCGCATGTCCGAAGACAAGCCACAAGACTACAAGAAGAGGCTATCTATGGAGCTGACCAACTCCTTGTTCCGTGAAGACCATCACTTGTGGAACGGAGATCTGCCTTTGATGCCTCCCGATCTTCAGGTTTGTTTGCCTTTCCCCCTAATAACCTGAAACTAATCGTAACTTACATCAACCCCGCCCATTCTTTCTTCCGAAAAGTTTAATCAGAACTAACCAGACAACTAAACCAAGGTGAGGCACTAATTCGCATGCCTCCTGGAATGATTTTAGCATGAACTTCAATGCATGCAATCCCACTGCTTTTTTTTCATTTGCCCTTTCCATCGCCAGTCCTTTATCACCGCTGTTTTTTCTTTTATTTTCTTTTATTTTATTCGAGTCCATGTTTTTATTTGATTTACATTTTTGTTCACTTGATCAACCCGGCAAGCAGGATATTCTTGCACCTGACCAGCCATACGAAGGTCCGTATGGGCAAGGCCCACCCAGTGTCCACTCCAACCAAGATGGAGGCAGGTCCTACCGTCAAGGTACACTTTTATTAGATGTTGATACCATGAACACATTGAACTTGACGACAGATTGATGAAAGGAATAGATGATGATCCCCATCGTGCGATACAGATGTGATTTCAATTAACATTTTTGGTTTCTGTTTTGGCATTGGAATAGGATATGACGCCCTACCCGTAGAATCGATGCAGGGATTGGAGCTCGGTTCACACCATGGCGGCCCACCACCTTCTGCCACTTCTCCGACCATGGGCATGGGCATGAATATGGGGCATTCGATGGGTCTTCCCATCCAGTCCAACAATTACGCTCCGGTAGATCACATGGGTTCCGATTTGGATTTCGATCCTCTGAATCATATGGGTCAAGCCACCCCTCCCCAACCGCCCCATGATGCCCAGGCCGCTTGGTATGACACCGACCTTTGAAGTGGTTGCACCTACATGCAAAAGTTGAAAGATGTAAGCACCGCAAAAACTCCTTGCATATCCACCACGATGCTCCCTGACACTCCCCCCTTTTTGCACCGACAGTATCGCAGGTCGTCCTCGCTCGATTTTTCAATGATTAACCTGCATGTTCCATCCGTAACATGTGTACTTGTCCTCATTCCTCCTTTTTGCCCTCCTCTTTTCCCCCCATTTAAGCTCTGGTACCGTGTGGGTGTTCTTCTTCCTCCTCCAACTCCTCGATAATCGCATTTCTCCCTTCCAACATATTTTCACCTCCCTACAATCTCGTAACTTTTCGTGTGTGTGTGTGACAAGGAATCCGTCTTCCTCTCCCTATCCAGAACTTAGACGATTTTTAGCCGACAATCTTTTTTTTTCTCTCGCGAGTTACTCTCAATTTTTTTTTTTATTTCTCGTTTCGATCAACACTTTTTTTACCCAATTAGATGGATACTTTGGATGTCCTCCCACAATTAGCGAGCAGCTTTGAGCCTCCCTTATTATTGATTCGATTTGTTTTTTTTCCTCGTTTTTTCGACATTAAACTCTTGAAAGAAAAACCACGTGAAATTTGTACTTCGTAACCTTATTTCAGAACGTTTTTTTTCTCACGCTCTACATGCCAAAAGTCTGTTAGCTTTTGACGGTTTTGAGCGACACCCACTTCAATTTTCGGGTTGGTGGAATTTATTTTTGCTACTGGAGCTTAAGAGAGAGAGCGAAAAAGAGAAAGACGCGACGAGAGTAGTGTGTGGTGTTGACACGGAGCAGACGGGTCGGACGACGATACAGCATACCAGAGTCGCAGTTATGCTTTTTAATATGGCTGAATGCGGCAGCCGCCGGTCGTAAATCTCGGATGACGCAAATCGTCTGATAAAGAGCCATTCGTCTCTCACCCCTCGTCTTCGGTTGCCTTTCCCTCTTTTTCCTTTTTTTCTTTTTTGGGTTGGGTTCGAGATGCTTACCGACTGCTGGGCACATGCGGATGTCGACTGTTTTGCGTCTAGCCGGAGGAGCAGAGCTGTGCGGTCTGTCCTTGGCTATAAGAACGGTATGCAAATAGCTTTGATGGAAAAGAAAGGAAGGAGGAGGAGTCCGGTAGTAGTTGGGTAAAGGGAAAGAGAGTGATGGCTGGCAACGGTCGGGTCTGTTGTAACAGTTCGTCGTCGGTCGTCCCACCCTGTCGTTCCGTCGGCAGCAAGCACTTATAACTCTTTTTTTTTCTCCTGGAAGAAAGGGAGGGAGGTTGACGGAACGCGAAGCGAGATGAGAAAAGGAAAGAGAAATGGCCATCCATGACTGGATCGACGAGAGAGGTTCCAAAGTGATGAATGTCCATCTTTTTGTCCTGTCTCCAGCAGAGAGAAAAAGAGAGAAGAGAGAACGAGGTCTCGCCACCTTCTAGCAGCAGCAGCCGAGTCCCTCGAGCGATCGAGTGGTGTCGCCTTATTTATTACGGACTTGGCCGGCGACAGTTGACGCTGATGATGGCTTTATGCTGAGAGCCCGACCCCCCTCACTCGCTCGCTCGCTCGGAAGATAGTCGCAGCAAGCGTCTCTGCACTGCTTCCACTACTACTAGAGAAAAGAAAAACCATTTATAAACAAGAGTGGTTGTGTTTCGAAGTCTGGAGCATACGTCTTTGTCAAAAGAACGATGGACGCATTGCAGTTTGGCCGGCTGAGTGAAGAGAAGAGAAGGGACGGAGTAGGAAGAAGGGAGAGATGCTGCTACTGCTATACATTCTCTGCGTTAGATATTGACGTTCGCCGGGGAAACGGAAACTTGTGACAGTTGTGTGATGCTGTTGGGCACAGTAAGTTTTGTTTGCTCGGAAGAGACGACTTGAACGTCTCAGTCCTCTTATGGCGTTACCCCCCCCCCCCCTCCCCCCATCCTGATTTATGTGACCTGCTGCTGTGTCGCTCTAACGGACGTGTTACTCTCGTCTGCACAGCCGTCCATAAATTGCGCGCGAGATGCCAGCCGCCCGCCCGACTGAGAGAAGACGACGACCGAGAAAGAAAGTAGTCCCGAAATAAGGCCGTTTGTATGACGGAGCAGGCCGGAATATACATGCGTGCACACTTGACATGGCCTCTACGTCGTCTAATAAAACAAGAAAACGAGAGAGAAAGAGAAGAAGAAGAGAAAAAAAGAAGCTAGGCTGCCGGAGCATCAGCACGCAACCCGGGCCAAAAGAAAAGGCCAACGATATCGAGTTTGAAGGATGTGCGGGAACAACACACGCTCACGGCCGCCGCATAGTACTCGTATTCTCTACTACTACTCCTACTCTCTTTTTTTCTGCAACAACATTCGGTAAACATGTCGAGCCGACCTAGATGTGGAGCGATTTATGACCCGTCTTCGTGCTTCATTTGCATGGGCTCGTATTCCCATTTCTGAACGGGAAATTTTCATCCCTCCGCCCTCCTTCTCCGTCTGCTCCTTTTGTCTTCGTCTCCCGCTCCAAAAAGGCTTGATGGATGGAAGCTTCATCAAGATCCGCGCGTGACGGCGGATGACTATCGAGTGTGAGTGCTTCATTACAAATGGAAATGGCGGCTTAGTTCTTCACGTCACGTCGACCAACTCCGTCTACCCTTTTTTCTTTTTTTTTTCTCAAGAAGAAAGAAAAATTCCTGTCGATATCAAATCGATGACAAAGTCGCTCAAAATCTCCTTTAATCAGTGTCATCCAGATCGTGTCCCGTCGCCGCCGATGTTTATGACGTCAACTACCGCAAGAAGCGCCATCACATCCAATATTACATCTTTCACATTCTAAGACGAGAAATCTCTCTTTCTCTCTTTTTGTTTGGTGCCGTGTTGCGAACATGCTGATGATTGCCTGAAACGATATAGAACTCTCGCTCTTTTACACTTCTTCCCCCCCTTTTATGAAATATTAATATTTTCTTCCGCTTTTCTCTCACTCTTTCTCTCTTTTACCGAATTTTTTCTCTCTTTTTTTTTCTTCCTTCCCTTATTTTACGAGTCCTCGGCTGGCGCTGCCGGTGCTGCTGCTGGCGAGACATCACTTTGATTTACGGGCTTTCAGTCGCGGGAGTGAGGGACGCAAAAGTTCAGCCGTGCATGGTAACGATGCCGCTAGCCCAATTTCATCCGCTCTACGTCTCCCCGACTGCCTAGTAGTAGTAGTAGGGCCGGGACGGCGCTCTCTCGCTCGCTAACCACCCAAGCACTCGCCCAACCCCCCCCCCCCCCTTTACTCCCCCCTCCCTTTCAAATTTATCTGCTTCCAGCCGCGTGTCACGTCAAGTCACTCACGAAACTCGGGGTTTGAGTTTTTTCGTCAGATGACGGTCGGCGCAGCTCGTCATAAAAGTGGCAGCGCGCGAGAAGAGACGGCTCGTCACACATGATGCTATTTTCAGGGAGGAGTTGAGGAGCTTTTTTCTTCCGTCTCGCAAAGTCAACGACGACGACGACGCTGGAGCTCCTGCTGGCCGCCGCCTACATCATTTCGAGATGATGACGAGAGACAATGATGTAAGAGAGAGACGTTGGCGTATCGATCATCTTCTTCTATTGGACTCGGACTGGCCATAGAGCGACGGATTTTCGCAGGAAGTCCAATAGAAGGGACAATCGGGAGATTGATGTGCCAATGAGAAAAGAGGGATCCGTTGCCAAAATTGTCTGTGGGCTCCGCCATTTTTTGGCTCGACCTCCCTCCCTCTCCCTCCTTCGACCGACGCTTTTCCGGCCTTTCGTCCTCCTCGCGAACTCCGGAAAGACGAATTTTCTTGGCGGCAACAAAAAAAAAGAATGAAGGAGACTCTATACTCTTTCCCTGTGAAAAGCCAACTTGTCATCTGAACCCGCATGTGGACGCTGTCGTCGAGCTTTCATTATTTTACCGTCCGCTAGTGACGACAGCGCGGGCAACGTATTAGATCATGATCCAGCCGACGGAAAGAATATCTGGAGAGATACAAATTTGTTCACACTTTTGCCTCGAGTTGCGAGACGGACCTCGGAAGTAGCCTCCCTACACCAATATATACAGAGTACGAAGAGAGGTCAGCGGGATTGGCGTCGTCGCGGAGGCAACTTTTGAGCTTCGTCGTCGAGAGAGAGAGAGAGGAGAAATATACGACGAGCCGACGTCAACTTTATGTCGGCGTCGCGGGAGGACGGGCTGGTTTTGCCGGGACTGGGTACTTCCATTTGAGCGGGAGAAATGGTTCGGAGAAAAGAAGGCAAGTCGAATGATGGAAACGTTTCTCTCTCCTCCCTTCTTCTTCTTTTTCTTTTTCTTTGGGTGCCATCTCTTTGCTCTATCGTCGTTTGGTTGGAGGGTGGTAGGGTAGCTGGGTGGTATAGCTGGGTGGGGTTAGGAGCCAAACTGTCATCTTCACCGACTCCGGCCGAGAATTCACGCTCGATGTCGCCGATCTTAAATCAGTCGTCGGGGGCGCGCTGCTGGCACGGCCGTATCGCCATCATCCCAGGAAAGAAGCCGCCTCGTAACTCAACTGGCGGCAACGACACGCGCGCACATACTCGCCGGTCGTCGTGACGACGGCCGTACACACACAGACACACACAAGGGCTTCCCAAAAGTCCCTCTCGGCCTTGATTTCTTGCGACTCTTTCCGCCCTTTTCTGACCTCTTATTTCTTCTAGGCCATCTGATCCATCCGACTCGCTTTAGTCTCCCCTCCCCTCTTCACTCGGAGCTCGGCTATATCGTCGTCGTCGTCGTACTACCACTACAACACAAGAAGAAGATGAAGAAGAAGAAGAAGGAAAAAAGCGGAGACACAAAACAACACAAGAGAGCTTGGGGATGAAATCTATTCGACAATCCGTGGGGAATACACGGCCGGCGTCCGCCTCTTTTATGCGTTTGAAGTTCCCTGTGCCCAGTTGCAACTACCAGTTCTCTCTGGAAAATCAGGGCAAATCCCTTGCCTCCTCCAATAAAAAAAAAGATGAAGAAATAAGGCCTAACAGCATGGCGTCGCCTAGACTTGACTGACATACGACATCCATCGATCGATTCCCCGCCAGCGGCAGCCTCGCAGCTATAGAGAGCCGAGAGAGAGAGAGAGAAGACGTCTGTTGGCGAACTGAATCTCCACACACAACTCCTCGAAAAGGAAAACCGATCCACCTCCAAGTTTGTTCTAGATAGCAACGGGCATTTTAGAGAGAAAGAGAGAGACGCTCGGCACCAGAAGCAGTTCTATTCCGTGTGTATTGCTGGGTCTTCATCATCACGCGTCGAGATGAACAAGGGCACCAGTCCGCGACGATGATGTCGAGTGGGTCTTGCCTCCTCTTCCTCGTTGTCGTCGTCTTCCTTTCCCCTCCGGCTCGGCCATCGACTGGCCTTTGATGTTCGTCGGACGCAGCGCGTGCAATTGTCGGATATGAGCCAGTCGCTCTTCTTCCCGCTCGAAATGACGGCCGCAGTGATGGCAGCGAAAGGCCAACTCTCCAGTGTGCGACTTGAGATGAACCTTGAGCGCTGCCGTGCTGCTATAGAGCTGCTCGCACTCGGGGCACCGGTACTTAACGGCCGACGCGTCCGACATCCCAGTCGAAGGACCTAATGAGATGAAGCTCCGTAACGTGATCATATCATAGTGCAGAAGACCGCCGCACGCAACATTCCACCACTTACTCCGTTGTTGTTGTTCCCGATGCTCCACTGCCTGGTGGTACAAGAGGTCCACTTTCAGTCCGCACCGATAAGAACAGGAATCGCAAGCCAGGGCCAGCGAGTCGGACGCAACCGTCGCCTGGCAACCCGCTCTTCTAAATGACACAAAAAAAGACGTTAAAAAACGAAAACAAAAAACAAAACGCTGAAGAGCAAAACCTGTGCGCTGAAAGTTGTTGCTTCAAAGCAAAAGTGGTACCGCAGCGGATGCATCGCGGAAGAAGGTCCGGATGGTCGGCTAAAAAGTGTTCCTTGAGGCCGGTCAAGTCGGAAAAAGTTTGATAACAATGCGGGCAGGATCGGAGACGGATGGTGGCGCCGTCTGATCCGCGTTGCCTGTTGGCTACGTCGCGGTGCTCTTGAGTGGATCGGTGCCTCGTCACTTCCTCTTTGGTGGGGAAGCTGAGATTACAGAGGAGGCATCGGTAACGCGTTTCGTTGCTGGGCGCCGCTTTGCAATTGAAACGGTGATGGGTGAAAGACCAATTGGACGCCGTCTTGAAATCGCAGTGATCGCAAGCGTAGACTCGGCCGGAATGTTGCGTCAACATTCCACTAGGGACAGAGTGCTCGGAAGCCAAGTGCTGATTGAGCGCAATCCGGTAGCGAAAGTTGACTGGGCTCCGTCCGGGACTGCACAGGTGACAGTTGATTTGTTCCAGTTTGCTCACAACGACTGCTACCGATTTGTTGACAATGTCGACGCAGTTGAGATGCCGTTCCGATTCCAGGTGAACTCTCATTGCGTCGCAGCCCAGATCGCCAACCCGGCACAAACTGCAAAAGAAAGACTTGCCGCGATGTCGAGAAGAATCGGCGCGATCGCATTCCAAATGCTCGGCACTCGTCCAGTGCACTAATCGGTGGCGTAATGTATAAACAAATTAGAATAGAATTGGGGGAAAAAAATGGGTAAAATCGTGACGTACTTAGCAGATCTGCGTGGCTGTGACAGTAGAAACGGCAAAGCCGGCATTGAAATGGCGCTTCGAGTACGATGAGGTGGATGTGATCGAGGATGCAGCGATCTCGTTCCGAATGCTTGTGGGATCGGGAAATGTGGTAGCGCGAGACTAAATGCTTGCCGAAAAGCGGCTTTGGCACCCAGACGGAGCAAGTCGGGCAACGTTGAGCGTTCTTCTCGCCCTTTTTCTGCCGTTTGTTCATCCACCAAGGATCGTCAGCGACTTCGTCGTCCTGCAAAACATCCACCTCGCGCTCTGCCTGCAACTCGGCAACGCAATCCTCTTTCTTCCGCCTCAGACCGTATTTGGGGCCGTCGACAGTTGCCAGCTGTTGAGCGGTGCGTTTGAAATGCAGCTCCGATTGAAGGTGTTTCTCGAAAACGACGCGGCCCGTCAGACGACGATTGCACGGCTTACAGTGGTATTCGACCGAAGAGCCGGCCTTGTGGATGACGCGCGGCTTGAGACCAGGCATCCACTTACCTCGCGAGGGATAAGGTAGCTTAGTTGATTGCGGAGTTGAAGTAGTTAAATCACTGCTCGCATCGATAGTCGACTCGGATGAAGGATGCACAGAATCCATTTCGGGAGCCGTTAGACTCGTATTGGCCACTTCTGGACTGCTGAAAGCTGAACTGACGTCACCCACGGCCAGGAGGCCGGAATTATCCGCCAGCTCTTCGTTGCTCGGTAACTCGACGACGGCCGAATCGTGCGATGAATTGAGATCGGGAAAAGTCGAATCGTGTTGATCTTCCGTTTGGATCGATTCGGACTCGGATTTGAGCGTTTCATTCAGAGAAGGGGTGGCAGGTTCTAAAGATCGCCGGGGACGATGCCTACTCGACTCTGCTCCTTTACAGCTTTGAAGTTCCAACAAGGAAAAGAAGTCATCGGCTCGCAGGGGTTCTTCAGAGTGGATGTCTGCGGCGGCCCATGTAGTCGACGACACCATGCAAAGGCCCAAATGACTCATGAAATCGTCGGCTGACGTTTCGACTGACAGATCAGTCACTAGTGGGTTTTCACTTCCATGTCGAGATTTGTTGTAGCGTTCTTCCATGTGGTGGTTGGACGAGGAAGACAGGATAGGATCAGACACTGAACTTTTTGATGGCACTTGCAAGTAACGAGAGAGAGACGAAGAGCTGCTACCCCTTGCCATACTGAGATAAGGTGAATGAGTAGGTTGGTTACTCTGGACGTGGTCTGTAGGTTTGTTCAAGAAACTGTTGGACTGGCACTTTTGTCTTCGATGAAGGATGTAGTTCTCCAATCCTTGAATTGTCATCCTGCATCGGAGACAGTAATGTGCATCTTCCTCTTCCATTTTGAAAAATAAAAATTCCTTTTGTGGATGAATACAAAATCAAAGCAATCATACAAAAATATGAAAGCAGTTAACTATCAATTGGAAGAAAAAGGCACTTCAAAAAAACATTTCCTAGAAATATATCAGGGCAGATATATTAAGGTAATTTAGAGCAACACATTTTACGTGTCCATTATGTGAAACAAAAAGTGTACAATGAAGGCATAAGTCGCGTGGAAAACTTTTGACAGATCAAAACAAAACGAACTTTTTTCTTAGCAGACGAAACGACTAGGCTTAGTTTGTAATCGTCTCACTAGATGACTAGATGGACTCAATGAACATGAAAAAAATGAAAAAAAAATCTCTCTCCTCCAATTGCGGCGGAAAGAAAGATAAAGTAAATTGAACTGAGCTTAACGTAATCCTTAGTTAGTAACAGAGGTTAGGTAGGAAAGTTGACGAAAAACTAAAAATAAAGGATCAGCGCGTTGGTCAAATGGTTGGACATTTGACTGAAATGTGTAGACGGATCTAAGCTCCGCCCCACAACCTACCCCTCACCAGCCAGAGAGCCGTGGTCCGTCTCTCGTTGTGTTGGTGTGTCGTCATCGAGATCGTAAAATAGGCTCCTCCCCTTTCCTTTCGGGCTGCGGCTGTGTGGGAAAAACCTGCCGTCAAGGGCGAAGAGCGCCAAGGCGCCCGATTCAGTGCTTCTCGCGGCGGCAAAGTGTTCGTACGTACGGACAGAGTCGGCCCCCCCCCTCTTATTTTTTGACAAAAACACACACAGACACCCAGCGCAGAGCGAGCGGGTTACAAACAAACTTGACGGACCATTTCGTGTGTGCTGCTGCTGCTTTCGGTCCATCACACACCATCAATCCCGATTTGTTCCAACTTGTGGTTACATCCGGCTCATCCGAGTGACATTACTTGTATTTTTCCAGAGTGTGTCGTGCGTCCAGTCTAAAAAGAGACTCTGTGGAATCGGATTTAGCGCAGTTGAAACCACCAGTGGACAGGAAAAACGAAAACAAAACAAAACAAAACAAAAACCTAAAACCGTTTGAAAGTTGAGGCGATACGGAGAAATAAAAAAAAACATTCGAGCCCGAATCGAATGTTGCTGCAGTCTCGTTCCTTCTCTCAGTGGTTCAGTTGGCCCGGTGAAAAAAGTTGACAAGTGATGGAATGGTGCTGGTGTTGTCGATCTGCCCTTACGACAGCCGCGTGGCCGGCGTGAACAGATCGAGTGGCTGCTGCTGCTGACCGGCTGACGGAAGAAATTGTTAATACGGAATGCGTTCGACCAAGTGCGTCACTTTCTAGAAATCTTGGAAAGGATATTACAACACAATCCAGCTACCTACCTACCCAGTGACATCGTCGTTCGTTTCTTGTGTCGCCATTTTTTCGCCAGAACGAAATTCGACAGTTTTTTTGTTGCGAAAAAAATTCAGTGATTTCAGTGATTCAGCAAGATGCCGAGGAGGAAACAGGACTGTCCCAAGCGAATGAAATGTAAGTCCAATTTTCCGTTTTGTTTTGTTTTCGATCAACAGATTTTTGTTGATGATCTTGTTGCCTCCTCGACGAGTGAGAAGAGAAAACGAGTCTGTTTGATGGATGGGGTCGACGACGACGACGGGATGTTTGGGTTTACAATGCCGTGTTTTGATCGGAGGCCATCACATATTGTCTCATTTTGTGGTGCGCTGAGGAAACGGGCGAGAACAGAGCGGTCTACTTGCTATTCAAATGAGCTTATAGGCGATGATTGTTGGGTCTTGTGGGCCCCGAAAGCGTTTTCTCCATGTGAATGGAGCCGACGTCATCAAACGTGGCTGCTGCTGCAACAGGTTCCTCTTGGAAGCTCAAGACACAACTCGCTAGACCGTCGTGGTGGGATGGAGTAGCCTAGTGTCTTTAGTAGTCGGTGGAACGAGCAGCGCCCGGCCCTAATCTGTCGTCAAGATCGGAATAGGTTTATATAGAGACGACTCGAGCCCAGGTTGTGTCGATGGGTGTCGAACCGGCACCCACCAAACACGACGACAGGACAGGAGACAGAGACACACGAAGAAAAACACGGGGTCTGCGCCGCCAAACCCAGGGAAAAAGTTAGATGTGCGCGATTCCGGGGCCCCCAAGTGAATCGATGTTGCATAGCGACATGAGAGAGCGTCGTGTCACGCAGAGCCGGTAGTTTGGGGTGTGGATGATGACGGTTGATTGGTTGGTGTTGTTCCCGATCCAGATATTCCCGTTTCGCTTCTGCTGTTGCTGTTCTGATGGACTATTTGCTCTTTTCTTTTTTTCTCTCTCCCCCCCTACTCTTTTCCTCGACTTTGTTATCGTTGGTAGTCGTTAGTGAGATCGCAGTCCGGTTCTCTTTTTTTCTTTCTCTTTTTATTCTTCCTTTTCACGAGCAGCGACGGGCAAAAGAGCGGACGGGAGGGGTGGGCGACCCGCCGACCGTTCTCTCTCCTCTCTCTCTCTGTGTTGTTCAGCTCTGGCTGCTGTTGTGTGCCTGACGTGCGGCGCATCATCCATCAATCGGGACGCGGGACCATAGCGTGGCTGTCACTCACTTATCAATGGCCGGGCGCAGCCCGTTCGTTCGCTAGCTGCGCTCAACCACCCCTTCACTCTGTACGAGCTCTGGGTTCAATCCATCCATCTGAAACTGTCTCGTCCAGCAGCATCGAATCCATCACATTCCGGACTCTCTTTTCTCTCTCTTTTTCGTACTCTTTTTTTTTGTTTTGTTATTCTCTCGATCGACTCTTTTCTCTTCTTCTTCCATTTTTTCTTCTCTTTCTTCCAAAAAAACATCGTTTCGCCTTCTTCTTCATCATTCGTTACACCGTTGCAAACCGAGTTTGATGGCGATGAACTGGATGAGTCATCACCCGTTGTTTCATGCTGCCTATCATTGAGCGACAACAGCGGCAGTTTTGAAGCGGAAGCGCATCTTTTTTTCTTTCTCCCGTGATGGGGGGCGATTGATGTGTGCGCGCGCGCCTAAGTACACCGTATACGGGGTGGCCGGGGCGTCGTCGTCGTCAGCAGCAGCAGCGGGATGGAGTTGTCTATCTATATCATCCGTTTGCTTCTACTGACTGACTGGCCTGCTGGCTGCTGCTTGCTTGCTGTGGCTTTAGCTTCGGATCATCCATCTCGGTCACCATCCGTCACTGGAAGCATTAGCTCTGGTCGCCATCATCCATTCCCCACTGAATGTCTGTGTCATTGTCTCCGCCATTCTTTTTTTCTCTTCTCTCTTCTCTTTCATTTTGAAATAGATATAAAAATTGTTGGCTCTCTTTCGGTCGCTGTCCGGCAGCTCGCGAATAAATAGCAATAAAAGCTGAAGCGAGTGTCCTCATCATCGAGCCGGACCATTTGATTGGATCAGAGAAGACGTGGGGGACTTTCTCTGCCATCCGAAGAGGCGATTGATGTCGACTTTCAAAATGGTGGAGAAAAATACTTTGTCTTCTTTTGTGCGGATCACTGGTGTACTAAACTTGGGCCTCTAGCTCTCTCTCTTTCTCTCTCTTGCGCGCTGTAAGTGATGGTCGGATGGCCATCCATCATCAATCCATCGTCAGGGAAAAACGGGGCTCCTCCGCGTTGTATGTAGGGTCATAAATTACCCATCTTTTTTGTATGTGCGCGCGCGCTTCGCCTCTCTCCGAATGAGAGAGAGAGGAGGTCGTCGCCTCCGCCACCATCACCACCGGGTTCTCCTTCTCCCTTCAATTTCCCGTCTAAATGTGTGCGAATATCCGTGCTCTCTGGCTCCTTTCGGAAACATATCACCCATTGATTGATAGGGTCCAAAAAGCTAAGAAAAAAAACGAATCGTAAAGGACAAAAAAGGGGTTTGGCCGCACGGTTGATCCAATGGGGATCTCTTTTGTGAACGGGCGTCTCTATACATAGAGAAGAAGAAGAAGGCAATCTATAAAAATAGAAGAGAAACGTTTCATCCTTCCGACCGGTTGGTTTGGTATTTTTTTCTTCTTCTTCTTCTTCTTTTCATTTTTACCGAGTCGGGGCACACATTAAATACGCTCATGGGAATCGAAACCAGCCCGTTTGAGTGGTTGGTTTTTAGTGGCGCGCCGTTTGAATTACGACCACACCGCCCCCTTGATGTTTCAGCGCGCGCAGACACACACGCACATACCGCGCCGTTGACCTTTTCTTCCAACAACAACCCAACAAAATAAATACAAAACAACACAAAAACAAAAGAAGGTTCGACGATGCCGACAGACGAAGCAGAAGAAAAAAAAGATCGCTTCGTGTAGTGGTGATTCAGTGCCAAACATTTCCTCAAAGTTCACATAGTCTCTTCTCTTTCTCGGAAAAAAAACAACAAAAACAAACAGGGAATTATACAAACCGACCGAATAACAAAGAAATTTCAACACTCGCAGCTACCGCGAGCCGGAACGGACCGGAGATCGTTTGTCGCCGTCCAACGGGCACCTGCATGTCCCCCGCGCGACTTTGTTTAGGAGAAAGGGAAAAAAAAGAAATATATATTAAAATAACCTGTGCTGCTGCTGCTGCTGCCGTGTGTTATTGTTTCCCATCGGAAGCGATGGAACGGCAAACTCTTCTTTTTTTTCCCTTTTTCTTTCTTTTTACCAGTTATTTTGTGTATTCAATAAAAAAGTCATCCGTCATCCGCGTAGAGGTTCTTTTTCCTTCCAGCATTCTTTCGGTTTGTACGGAGACGGTTCCGGTTAAAGAGGGAACTGCGCTGATGAACTCTAGGGGCCACTGGGCCCTGCGATATCGTCAGATATGATGTCAGGATTAGGATCGTAAAGGTCTTTTCCCTTTTATTCCGTGACCGAGTCGAAAGTCGAGAGAGAAATTTGTGTGCCGTTTTATCGGTCGTCGAAGAGGCCTCGACTCTCTCTCTCTCTCTCTCTCGAAGACTAAACCGTTTCTTATTATTATTGACTTGATGAGTTTCGGGGTTTAAGGGACTTTCAGAGGGGAGAAGAGTTCATTCTCTATGGGATTTTTGTGGAGCAAAAAGGGGCGTTACCGGTTTTTCTCTGTCGAGATATATATTTTATGCATCCTCCTTCTTTCTCTCCTCTCTCTCTCTCCCAAAATGACGGCGACCGGTAAGAATCGAAGAAGGAAAAAACCGCACACCGTTTGACGATGATTTTTGCCTTACGAGCGGAGCGCGCTTGATGGACTAGCTCACATCCGCCCACCACTTCCATCTGCGGTCGTCGCCTGATTGAGGTGCTCATTCACGGCCGTGTCATTTTCTGATGGATGTTTTTTTCTTCTCTTTTTCTGAGACTCCTTCTTTACACACAATAACCCCAACAACACAACAACAGTGTGAAAAAAGAAATGTTGGCCTCTCTCTCTCTCTTGCGCGCTTTGAACAAAAAGGAAATGCTTGTTTGGTTTTTTGGGTCTTTTGCGGTCGTGCGAGAGAACACAGAGCGGAGCGACCGCAAGCGGCAAGATGGATGCAGCTACTTCTTCTCGCTTGTTTTCAATCCGATCTAATAACTCTTTATTTATAGACTAACACAACATACACGGACGCAATCAAGGTTTCCCGTGTACACTCTGTGTGTGTTTAATGGAAAGAATAGATGATGAGAACGAACAACAACAAAAATATGGGGGGAAAATGTGGAAATTCAATTGTTGGCGCGTCGCTCTTTTACACAACTGAAAAACTCTCCAATTTTATTTATTTTCGTCTCGTCTCTCTCTCTCTCTTTTTTTTTTTTCTCAGGGAGCCTCTGGGCAATATTTCTATAGACACCATCTTTTTTTTCTTCTTCTTCTCCTTCGTCTTCCTTTAGCATGCCTTTGATTAGCCTTGTGAGCGAGGGAGAGAGAGAGGGGAGGAGAGAACGGGGTGATTTATTGCGCGTAACTGGCAGCTCCAACAGTTCTGGCAACTCACACAGAGACTGGCAGCTCGGCTCAGCTCTCTCTCTGTGCTTTTTGGTCGTCGTCGTCGTCATTTTATTTCTTCTCAACTGACGTTTCAGTTCAACCTCCCTCGGCGAGCTTGCGGTCGTTCCTTTTCTTTTGGTTAATTATTCGAAATAATCATCATAATAGCCATATACCTGGACCAGCAGCAGCATCTGCCGCTCGGTTCCCAAGCAAGACAAATATTTTCTTCAAACCGAACGGGTTGAGAGCACTTCTCTCTCTCTCTCTCGGCTCGCCGTTCATCAGCAGTTCAACAGGTAGAAGAAAAAGAAGAAGAAGAAGAAGGGGCCGGATATGTTGTGTGTGTGTGAAAGCCTGGCCCTGTCTGCCGAGACGAGATAGATAGCTGGAGGCGCGGGAAATTTTTCAAATTCAATAGTCGTAAATTACCGTCTGCTCTGACGTGCCGTACGCGCGTGCATTCGTAATACCGTAATGGAAGGCGTTCGGATAGATACGTATACTATATATTTTGTTGTTGCTGTTCGGTAGAGTATACATCAGGTGCGCGCTGGTCGCCCCAAAACTCTATTAAAAGTCGTATTCCAACAGGTGACGCCGACGACGCCGACGCGCTCGCGCCATATTGCCATTCGTTTTTCATCTTTTGTGTTTCAGCTATTTTTTATTTTTATTTTTTATTTGTGTTGTACTTTCTCCAATCCGCTCTTAAACGCCAGTGCAAGTGGACTCGTTACCGTCGAATGCCGTTTCTTTTTCCCTTCAGCCTGATTCATTGGTTTCCAGGTGGCCAGCTCGTTCGTCTTTCTCCTCCTCTGCGTTATCAAATTCCGTTGAAAAACAATTGAATTGGGATAATGTAAGCGGCGCTTGGCGCGACGGTTCACGTTCCGGACAGCTGTGTCTGCCGCGACTGGCCGTCAATCAATGACGCACGGCTCATCTGCGTATCCGTAACAACCGGGTCGACTCTTTTCTGTACTCTACTCTACTCTCTATGGCTTCAAGGCACCCAAAAAAAAAGAAAAAAAGGCAACTGGGAGGGAGAGACAGTGTTATATGGATATGGTGTTGCAGCCAAACAATGGTCCCCTTCTCCGGTAGACGTTTTTATCGAGCTATTGAGACCCATTACACGTGTGTGTGCGCGCGCCCGGACGGCCCTCGTCTCTTTTTCTGAGTGTATGTCCTCGCTTTAGTCCCGAACGATTTCCCCTTACGACGACAACGACGACGACGACGACTAGTTCTCTCTTTTTTTTTTCCTGGGAAGTTTCAAAGGGTTTGTAGAAGGTTGGATAATGGAAAGAGCGCTTGAAACGAGTTGGAAGTGAAACATCTTTTTTTGTCTGCAGAGAGAGAGAGAGAATGATGGATGTCTAGGGCCAAGACGATTTGCTCTCTAATCTATATCATGTCGTAGGCTATTCGGGGGGGTCGTTGAGGTCCTTGTTTTGTCCACTTATTTTTTCTTTTTTTCAATCCTTTTTTTTCTCTCGGTTCACCGTGTGTCCTCCAGCAGTGTATTCTCTCTCTCTCTAAATAATAGAAAAGGGACTTCTTTTGAAAAAGAGAGAGAAAGAAGATGGAGAGTACGTAGTTTGTGGGGTGGTGGTTTGTGGGCCGTGTCTTGCGCGACGGCCATCAATCTGTCGCGGGAGCGCGTCTCGTCGTTTGGGGCCTACGACAGACAGGACCCCTTCATTCTCCCAATGCAAAAAAGGCCTCTCTTTCTTTCGCTGTGAAAGAAGAAGAAAGGAAATAAATCGAACAGTCGAGTTTGAGAAGAAGGAGACGGAAAAAGATACGGCTCTCAGACCTAGGCACTACGCACTACTCCTGGATAGGGCTGGGCTGGACTGGACGGTGGGAGGGTTTCCAGAAGACCCGGAGCGCTTGGAGGCCAGATGGTAGTAGTGAAAAGAGACAGTAAATCTTCGTCGCCCGTCAGTCGTTCCTCCTCTCTTTTGCGTCTCTGAGCCCATGCAGACCCAGCCGCGCGACCCAGTGCTCTTCTACCACCAGCAGCACTACCACAGAGGAGGAGGTTGGCTGCTGCAATACTAGCAGAAGCAGCAGCAGCTTTGATACGCAGACAGAGACGCACATTTCCAAACGGGTGACAACGTCA
This sequence comes from Ceriodaphnia dubia, assembly GCA_022539655.2. Taxonomy (NCBI): domain Eukaryota; kingdom Metazoa; phylum Arthropoda; class Branchiopoda; order Diplostraca; family Daphniidae; genus Ceriodaphnia; species Ceriodaphnia dubia. The sequence continues at coordinate 108,079 of JAKUCG020000250.1, forward strand.
GTCCATAAAGCATTTGGGGAGCAGCAGCACTGCTGCTCGCCCCGGCTCGATGGGTTACATCCATAAATAGTCTGTCACCCTTCAGTAAAAACGGCCGAGGGAGGGCAAAGAGAGAGAGAAAAAAGGGAAACATATACACAGAGCAGTCCCGCACCACCCCCGCCGCCACCCCGCATATTGACAATAGAGAGGACATTTATCTCGTATGGCTATTGGATAGAGACAGACAGAAAGGGATAGACGAGAGAGAACTACGTCCTACGTACACTACCACTGTGATATATCGCTCAGGAAATAATGATTTCCAGCTCTGTTGGGCTTGGCTCTCTCTCTCTCGATTCATTGGAGCCGGCCCCCATTGAATTAGCCATAAATCTATCACGACTTCTTTTTTTCTTCTTCTTCTTCTTCTTCTTCTTCCCGTTCTATGCGACGATATCTGTAGCTGTATATATATATATATATAGATGACATCCCCATCAGACTGATGAATGCCCTATGCTGAAGCGACATACATATATATATATATATATAGAGAGAGAGAGAGAGAGAGAAGAAGAAATGAGTCGTCGTCTTTCTGGCGGGTTCTATACGATTCCGCCTCCGCTCCCCGTCCGTCAACGTCTTCTGCTTACTAAACATCATTGGTGAAGCTGCTTCTGCTGCTGTTGGACTTGTTGTCGTTCTTTCTCTCCATCACTTTGCCGGGTTTGCTGCTGCTGGTTGAGGAGAAGGAGATTCTTTTTGGATCGACGCGCACAAACTTCCAGAAGGGGCTGTCGACGCTGACAGATTTACTAACTGACAACGTCCAACAGCCAGAAAACCAGGAGTCGTCGGAACTGAGGGCGCGTTTTTGCCCGAGCAATCTGTGTTTAGAACTTTCTTCTGGTATGTTGCCTGTGTGTGTAATCAATCTGTCCAGATTTTGAGCAAGAGACTCGCTCTCGCTTTCTGCCACTGCTACTAGTTCTCTATATATACCATCAGGATGCGCCCGCAGAGTTGCCCAGAGTACACTGTATAAATACCAGGTGATTGGTTGGCTATCAATGAGTTGTTGCTGCCTGATTTGAGCGGCTGCCGACTGGATGAAATGTGTCTGTTTGGACGTGCGCGTTGTTGGCTCTTGCAATCCACTTTGCGCCGCAGCCTTTTTCTTGTTTCTTCCTTCAAAGTTGGACAAACAAATCTCAGCGACGCCTACGAGTTGGGTTCGAACGCAAACTACTGGTTTTCAGGTACGCTCAGTGACAGACACGCAACAGAGAAAGAGAGAGAGAGAGGGCTTTATATGGGGAGCGAAATGAAGAGGAGCAGTGATCCTCTTCCGTCCCAATGTTTGTCCGACACGAGTGTAAACACGTTAGCGCGGCTTTGTCCTCTTGTTTTGATTTCCTCCGTCAGAGTTCTTCTTCTCTTTTAGTCTGCCCCCAGCACAAAATGCCAGCTCTAGAGTCTGTAGGAAATCAGTTAGACTAACATTGACCGGGGGCCGTATGTGTGCGCGCCGAGAGAGAAATATCAAACAAGTTGTCGGGGCAGGTGTTGTTAGGTTGTTGCCGTCACGCCCCGAACTGATAGAGAGGCTGTTTTGAATGTCATTGTCATCTTTTTTTCGATTCTCCATCTTTTCCTACACTACCTTGGTTTTCGGTTGTTGGGATGTCGACACGCCGCGCTGTTTTAGAAAACCGGTTTTTTTTGGCCGTCCGTCCATGTGTGATCCAGCACGCAAACGGACGAGACAAAAGGTGGTGTTTTTTCAACACCATCATTGGACTCCCCTCTTGCTCTCCGTCTCTTTCAGTCCTTGTCAGGTGTCCAATAGACAAGATGTCGGGAGCCTGGACCCCAAGAATGGAGACTACATCTTACAGCTCTCCTATTTGAAAGCAGCAGAACGAGAGCTGTCTCCTGTCGATCGTGACGGCTGACCACGGGAAATCGAGATTGATGAAGAACCTGTCCCGTGATTGATTCGCCCCAAAACTCTCTAACCGGTTCTTCTTTTAAAAAAAATAATTTTTCAGTTGTCGATTGTCTCCAGGTGTTTTGTCTGTCAATCGACCCCAGAAACAGGCCTTTAGTTGGTAGTCGATGGCTCTCTTTCAGACCCCAGAAGAAAATGTTTCACTTTTTTTTAAATTTTTTGACTTTGGAAAAGAAGAAGAAGAAGAAAAAGATTCTTTCCTTTTTGGCACCTCTGGGGGGGCGAAAGAGTTTTGGGTGGATGATGATGCACACGACCCCAAACGGATGCATCATTTGGTATTTCTTCTTCTTCTTCTTCTTGACTCTTTTCTCTTTTGAAAAGAAGAGGACGGCCGGAGAAGAAGAAGAGTTACGACCCGGTGTATGTAGCCTGTCTCATTAAAAAGAGAAAAGAAGAGGGACGCTTCAGAGGACGAGGACCCCATCACATAACACACCAAAAGAGAGGAAAAAAAAAATAATGTTTTTTTTTCTTTTTTCTTGGTCTTTTTTTTGTAAAATATTTATACACTTAAAAGAGAGGCTCAGGTACACGTGACGAGTCAGGCAGGGGGCTGCTCTTTTTTTTTCTTCTTCTTCTTCTTCTCTGTCTGGTCAAAAAATAAGAAGAGGAGAAATATCTCATAAAAATAACAACGTAGACTATTTACAGTACAACCACTGGTGTTCGCCAGTGAAAACTCTTCCTCCCGGGAGGGGGCGATTCGCGGACCCCGCCGCCAGCAGGTGACATAAATCGTCCCCCGCGCTCCACATTCTCTCTCCGTCTGTCTCTAATTTATATAACAATGGCCGGTGTAGAGAGAGAGAGAACGTTGCAAGACATTTTATCTATCCAAAAGGTTTTTCGAAACGAAAAACAAAAAAGAAAGAAAAAACATTTTGGCCGCATATTTTATTTCGCCAATGACGTAAGGAGACAGGTAAACTCGTCGCCGCCACACCCTTGACGATAAATTCTCGTCAATGTCGTCGCGCAAAGGCGTCACATTTGCATATACATTTTCTCGAAAAATTGATCAAAATGACAGAGTGGAAGACGAAGAAGGAAAACATCAAAGAGAGAGAAAAAGAAATTGGAGGTTTTCTTACTTGTCGGCGGCGGCGGCGCTCCAAACTCTTGGGCTCGACGATGGCCCTCCGACACGGCATCTCCAGAGAGAGAGCCAATCGAGTTTTTTTTTTTTTTTGGCTCTTTCACCGTTGATTAGTGTGACCCGACCCGTTGATCTTTCCTTAAGCAACCGGCGGGCAACTCGAAAAGAAAGAAAGAAAAAAAATACCATTGATTGATATTCGTGGTAATTCGACGGTTTTTCGACCGAAGAAATGCAGTGCAGGAAATGGGTTCGTGTGGGGGAAAAGAAAGAAAAAAGGGGAGTTGCATGACCGGTTGTCGTTACGTTTCTTCTCCCCCTGTTCGACAGCAGACGAATAAGACGAGGCTCCATCGAGTCTTTGGAATCTTCCACAGTGTTTAAAAGCGGTTGCGTCGGCCGCCGCGAGCCTCTTCTCGTCTCGGACGGCTCTTGTTTGATTTGTTACCTGCGCTCGAATCAGAGGGGGAAAAGGGGGAGCGCCGAAGGAGAGGACAGGTGAGAGAGAACCCTACGGTTTGCGTGCCGATGATGTCACAAAACACGCAGCAGCAGCAGCAGAGCGCCGGAGACAGGAGGGAGCTATAGGGCCGAACGACTCTTAATGAATGCCTCCTCTTTTTGATACGAGGCGGAGCGCGATTTCTTCGACGATGCAACGGACTCTTCATCACACTTTAGCGCCGCTGACGAAAAAAAAACGGCTAGAGATTTCCCTTCTTTACCGTCTTCGCGCCCACAGTTCGATTGCGTGCCGTCCGGCTGTTATACATTTCCATTTTTTCGTTTTTTTTTCGCAGCGGCGCGGCGGCCTCTTTTGACAGACAGAGAGCGGCGGCGGCGGCGGAGAGCGCTTGACGTTTAAATAACTCCTCCTTTATATACACTCTAACCCATCTTCTTGTACGTTCTCCCACGCGACGAACGGCCAGTCCGTTAGGGACTTGAGAGGTTGTGTTTGATCTCGTAAGAAGAAGAGGGGAAAGAGAGAGAGAAGGAGAGAAAAAAAAATGACGTCAGTGAAGAGCTAAAGCAGCACGAGTCGTAGACTACTTGACGAGCAAGACTCGATTTCTCTCTCTACTGCCGTTGTGTTCCCCATTTGTTTCTCGGCGAGCACTTTGATGAAGTTGCCGGTGGTCTGCTGCTGCCGCTGCTGCTGTCTGGCCGCCGTATTGTTCTTCTTATTTTATTTGGTCCATCAGCTTGAAATAGACCTCACTCAGTCACTCTCAGGGCCCTCTCTGGCTCTGGCCGAGGCTGTTCCAGCTAATAATAGTTGAAACGCGGTTCAAATGGTTGAGAGAGAGAGAACGGAGACGGCTGGCGATCTTTTTGATGGACTTGGACGAGTGGCGTCGAGAGACACAAAAAAGAACGAACTCAACCGCCACTTGAGGACTCGGCCGCCGAGAGCGGAATGCGCGTCTTTGCCACTCTCTTCTCGCTGCTTCGCCGATTGATGACTATGGCGTTTCACCCCAACACCACTCGTCTCCAATGTTTCATTCATAATGGCCCCCCTTTTTTCCCGTCTTCTTCAGCTACGACGACAGAGAAAGAAAAAAAAATCCAACATTTCAACGTTCTATGGGCGTGTGACGGAATGGCGTCGTAGTCGACGAGATATCTCAGCTAACGCGCAAGTAGTAGTTTACCTGTGTACGCTGCACGTGTGTGAAGTAAGCCGCCCCGTTTGTTTGTGTCGAGATAGCAAGACGACCCCAATCGTCAGCTTGTAAGACACGCGTTTCGAGCTGGCCCGTTTCGACACCGATAGCGCGTAGCCGGTCGAGTCCGAATTTGGTCAAAAGCCGTGCCGTCTCTGCTGAGCAAGTCGAAGAGATTTTTCGGAGAAAAAACCAACCGTCGTATCCGCCCAAAGTCTTTTATTGTTGGCCCAGAAGAAACAACAAAAAGGTCCGGCTGATTCAGCATTGTCAAGTTGTTGCTCTTTTTCTCCGTTTTGAATATCAGCTGATTTTTTATTTCGTGCGGCGCAAAAAAGAGGCGGCGGTCGGAGGCTTCTATTCCTGATGAAATGAGCCTGTCACCGACACTTACCTTGTCCCGCCGTCGTCTCTTTCTTTCTTTCTTTTTATTTTGAAAATATTTTGTTGGGTTTGGTCCGTTCAGCGCGCGCGCGCCAGAGAGCACTCCTATGGCCCGGCGTGAGTCTAAGTATCGATGATAAGTTGCCCATCGGGCGATTGATCTCAAGTCTCTTCTCTTTTCGTTCCTTCCTTCTTTTCCTTTTTTTTTTGTCTGCGTCACTAGACGCGCGGCGATGGCATCATTGAAAAGCCCCCCTTCGGGGATCATGTTCGAGCCCGCGATATCGATAATTCCCGCTCCGTCAATCGTAAATCTATCGGAGGAATGATGGAAGATGAAGGAAGGAAAGATAGACGCAGAGAAATAATTTCCATTTTCTTTTCTTCTTTATTTCTCTTTTTGGTGAAAACTTTTCTCGTCTCTTTTGTATATAGACACAGAAGGCGAAATGTTCGCCGCGCCGGTAAAAAATGATGCGGTTGCGAGATTGAAGTCTGGGAGGGCAAAAAAAAACTAAAAAAGGGATTTATATATTTATATATATATATATGTAACGTCGCGGCGCTGGGGCTGATGACCGAATGATTGACGTGATCTTATCGCACGCTCACGCCGACACACACAAAAGCTCTCCTCGGTGCCTATGTAACTCTGGCGCCTTTCGCTTTTGGCCGAAACTGACGACGGTGCCAACGTGCAGGAATTCCGAGCCCGCGAGAGATGAGCTCGTTGTTCGACTTTGGAAGAACAGAAAAGAAAAAACGAAATAAAATATATCCGAGAATTCTTTTTAATGAAGAAGAAAAATGGTTTCCTCGGCAACTGGCGAGGGTCTGTGTGTGCCTTTTGGATGAGTGACAGAGCGATTTGTTCGATCCTTTCGACTGATTGCAGCAAAGGTGATGCCAGTTATCGTGATCCAAGCCTTCGTACCCTTCTCCGTTTCATCCAGAGATACGCGGTGAATCGAAATAAATATCGAGAAAGGGAAAAAAGAAAAAAAGCGGTTTTTTTTCTCTTTCGGTCGAGTCTTTTGTTGGTCTCCTCTTTCTCTTTATGTGTTATAGTCTATTGCCGAAGTTTGTAGAGAGAGAGATGGACGTCTCGTTGTTTGATGGGGGACACAAAGTCAAGTGGTTTTCTTTTTTCTTTCCTCTGCTCTTTCGGAGCGTCCGGCTCAATTCAGCTATTTTGCCGCATCATGAAACGGTTGCTTTTAGCTGCGTCTTGCAGAGACGAATGGGGAAAAGAAAGAAGGAGAACTCGGGGTCCTTTTGAAGATTCCTCGGGATGCCGCAGCAGCAGCTGAGAGGCAGAAGAGTGGAAGAGAATGAAAGGTGGAAAAAGACAACACGACGGGTGGATCAATCATGACTTCGATAGGTTGTTAGATCCGAAACCAAATTCCGACCAGACTCAGAGAACAGATAGAAGAAACCCCCCACTATCGGCTTGTTATACACAGAGTCCGAACTGTGTCGGGACCGTAACAAAAGCCGGTCGGAGAGTCAACACTTTTTCATCTTCGGGAATTTTCATTTATTTTCAGACGAAAGAGAAAATATAAAGTTGAAGGCAAGCTCTAAGCTACGAAACCTTCTGGAACGGGCTAGATGGGTTCCATGACGCTGCATGTTGTTGTGACGATCGCGGCAACGGCCGGCAGAAGAAACTGGCGACGACGCCATTCGACAGGTTTTCAGCTCGGCTCGTTGACGCGTACATAAACGCGCGTTGATTTTTTCATCTCCGACGAGAGTCGTCGGAAATGGTGTACGAAATATTTCACTTGATTTCGCTTCGATGTCGCGAGCCAAATGATCTTTTAGTCAATAGAGAGCTTGTCTTGTTTGTCGAAGGAAGTGAACCCGAGACGCTAATTAGTCGCGTCATTTGTTAATGACTTTAAGACGTCGGCCCTATAGAAAGGGAAAAAAGAGAGAGAGGGTGGAAGCTATCGCATATGTGTCTGTGCGTCCTGGCTCCGTTGCTCATTATGTAACGGGGCCTTTTGAACTATTAACATGACCCCCCTGTCCTTTAGCTCCTATTCCCCCGGTGTTCTTTTCATCCCTTTCTGCTACTATTGTTGCTTCTATCAGACTTCATTTCCCTGCATTATCCATGTGCGCACCAATTGGCTTAATTGTCACGCCCTCTCGAACTCATCGTCTCGCATTTTCTCGAGTAGATTTCAATTAAAACGCGGGGGAACTGCCGAGAGACGAAATCGGAATATTTGAAAGGGACAATGTTTCTCTCTCTAGCTACGAACGGCAGCAAACAATTCAAGTCAGGCGACTCTCTCTCAGAGGCGCAGACAGCTTCTTTGATATTGTATTATACATCCAAGAGCCTCTGACTCTTTCCTGAACGATGCCAAAGATTCCATTAGCGCGGAGAAAAGGTGGCAGTAATTCTTATTTCTGTCTTTTTTTCAAGAAAGAAAAGAAAAGAAAAAGAAAAAAATCCCCAATGAATAGAAAGAAAAAAGTCGGAGTCGAGTCGAGGTTCTTTCGGACGGGCAATTTACGATTCAATATCTTTTGATACGCATGATATATCTCTACGAGCATTCCACTGCCAAACACGAGGAGAAGGGGGGAAAGGAGGCAAAAGCGTGCGTCATTTTCTCTCTCTCTGCTGCGCGGAACCGTGTCCGCCGTGTACGAGCGCTTTGGCCCGTCGATCTATAGTTCCTTTCGATATATTTATATCATTTTTCCCTTCTTCTTCTTCTTCTTTTTTTCGGCTGTAGCCTTTCTCTCTGTTCAGGAGAGAGAGGGGGTCGCCGATTTGGCATCGACGAGGGGTGGATGTAGGAAAAGGGCGCGCTGTCGGTCATAAATCGTCCGAGTCTGGCAGCATATCATCGGACACGGGGCGAACTGGCAACCACCGGCAACTCGACTACAACGATCGCTTGCGCACACGGCCGGGGCGTAGTAGTGTAGTCTCTCTCACACAGATACCCCCAGCCAGTATTGTTCCAGCTGCTCCGACAGGGTTTCCAGCAATGGGGGGAACTCGGTGCTCTCTCTCTCTGTTGGCGACCGTCGTCGTAACTCAGGTTGACTTGACAGTTTCATGTTGGGTTTTTGAGCTATAGAGAGAACTACTTTTTTTTCCTCTTTGCTTGTTGTGTTGCCTTGCCCTTCTCTCTCTCTCCGACTCTCCCCATTTTGTATAATGCGAGATATCCGAACTGGAATCCCTGATCGATTCAGAATGGGAAATGAAACATAAGGCAATGTGTGCGCGAGCCGAGCGCGCCCAAAAGAAAAGAGGGAACCGATACCCCGGCTCGTTGCTCACGTCATAATTAGCATAGACCTCCAATAAAAACAAGAGGACTCGTGCTGCGTTTCTTCCTATTCGGCTGCTTTATTTCATTCGTCCGTTTTCTTCTTCTCCAGTCCTCTACAACGATATGCGTTTGACGGACGGTTCGTCTATACACAAATCAGTCTCTCGTGTGCCCAATGGTTCTGGTTGTTGTTGTTGTTGTTGTTGATGTTTTGCGCCCGGTTGTGAATCATCGGAGCTGGTTTCGTTCCGTTCTTGGAGATCGCAAAAGGCTTCGACGGGGGTCGCGCATCGATAAGATGCCTTTTGGGTTCTTGGGGGAAATCTATCGTTTTTTATTCATGCCATCGAAGAGATATATAGATAAAGTAGATGTATATCGTTAGACCGACATGATCTACATGTATCATTGGCGTCGATGATCGTCGACGGGTGCGGTGCAAATAGCCGCAACCTAAAATAGAAGAAGAAAAAACCGGGAGGTGGTCAGCTCCGATATGGGCTCGGCCTTTCGTGCACGCGCTCCCGTCTCCCCCGCAAACACGGTCTCGTCTCTGCGTCGTCCCTCATTAGCATAGATCGATAAATACATCGCGCCATCTGACTCTCCGTCTTGTATAGCCGAACACAGTATTTTTTTTTTGCTTGTTTCTTTCTTTCTCTCTCAATGGTATATTATAACTTTGTGTCTGCTGTTGTTGTGTCCGTGTGTTGAATATTTCATGCAACGGGAAAACTTAATCATTTTTTTTTCTTTTTTTCTCTTTTATTTACAGGTAAGTCGAGATGCTTTATTGATCATCCGTAGATGGCCTGTCGTTTTCCGTCGTGCCTTTCATCTTACCCTATTCTCTTGTTGTCTTTCCCCCCCCACTTTCCACCGGCCCATATTGCTGCCCATATAGACCTACAGAGGCTAGGCTAAAAGAAAAAGGTACGACGTTTGATACTAGCCGGTAGTGTACGCGGCGATGTAAATATAAACTTCGGAGGCTATTTTCAAGTGAGCAGCCACTTATTCAAAAAAAAGACGGACAGTTCCAAACGAGTCGGTGAGAGAGACTCCTGTGCCTGTTTGTACAAAGTACCCGCGACCCCCGAGCTGAGCGCTCTTTTGGGTTAGAGAAGAGTGGGGCGTGGTCTTGTCTTCAAGTGGCGTGGTGTGTCAGAGGTCGCGGGGAAGCTTTAAAGGGAAAACAACGTGAAATTAGTCAGTGCAAGTGACTTGCTGCGTGACTGACTTTTTCGGGTTGTTTTCAGAGCGGCTACCGGCGCTGCCTCCGATTTTCTCTTTTTCTCTTTGGGCTTATGGAGTTGGACGTGGCCTCTTTTCATTTTTGACAGGTAAACACAGCTGCCGCCACCTTGTACAGCACTTTTTTTCTCTGCTCCGTCTCTTAAGCGAAAGGTTCAACAAAACGGTTAGAGAAGGGAATAAGATTGGGAGCGGGTGTCGTTTACCCTGCGATTAGCCCGGCAAAAGTCGTTTGGCTCGTAAACATGTCCTTGCCAGCTGAAAACGGAGGAACGCGGAGCCGCCGCCTCTAGACGACAAAAGGCGCAATCGCATTTGATAGAGTTGCCTTTTGTCATTGGCTTTTCTCATCATCGCGTCAACCGCCATTTTGGCCCTCTTTTCTTTTCTTTTTCTTTTTTCATCGGTCATCGGCGTCGTTGTCGTCCTGATCGGCCGCCAACTCTCCAAAGGACATAAAGTATTGCCTTTCCGGTCCGTCTGTGTCAGTTTCTTTTTCCTGGGGCTGCAGCGGGGCCGCCGCGCGTCGAGGAGGTCGACAACGTCTGTTGTGTGTCTGTGCGCAGTGCGCCCACAACCCCCGGACAATGGGTAGCACATCAGAAGCGCACAGACAAAATAAAAAAAAAGAGAGAAAAAAAAGGAAAAAAGGTCGGAGAGCCGAGGCCCCGAGATTTACGATGACTTGCCACCCGAGACAGCCATCAGTAACCAGACGAATGGTCGTATCGTCTGTTATTATTGCGCTGGCTCGCACACGCGGCGCGCACAGCACGGCACGGCACACACAACTCACATACCGAAAAGTCCCGCCCTTCTATATTTAACAGAATGGCTTGTTTTCCTCTCCGACGTTGCCCGTCCGTCCGTTTTTGTTTTTGTATTTCATTTGTAGATCAAAACCTCCTCTCTTTTATTTTTTCTCCGTTCTGCGAATTGATTCCGATCGAATCTATCCGTAGCTGATGAAGTCGAGGGCCGTCTGACTCGGCGAGACGAATCGCTATTGGAAATGATTGGGACCTGTCGGAGCTGGGCGCGGAGCAAAGTCATTTTTCACTGCCCGGTTTCCGTGATGTTCATTTAGGAAACGACGGACGGGCACACAGCATCGAGCCGAGGGGTTGGTGGGAAGAAGAAGAAGAAGAAGAAGAAGCCTCGGAGCTCTTCTCGATCCGTTTCGGGTGGGTTCGAGAAGGGAACAGTAATGATCACCTGTCGGGTCGTTACTCACCTTTTTCGGTTGGCTCTCTCTTCTCTTCTCTGTCCGTCTCTCTCTTGTACGAAAAAAAAGAGAATATATCCAAATGGAAAGTATGGAGGAGAGAAGCTAAACAAAAGGGAGAAAATGTGTCTAACCAAGTTGGCCTCGCTCGTCTATTGACTCTGCTGCTGCTGCTGGTCGGAGCAAAGAGAAGCTTCTATAGCGACGTATAGCAGAGCCAACCAACCGCCAGCAGGAGAGTCGGGGCCTGATTTCATCTGTTTTGACGTTTTATCGGTTCGGTCATTCATCACTCGGCACGATGTGGACCCGGCCAGAATGAGCCAGCAAAGAGAGAGATGGGCACGCCGTAGGGACATGATGGCGCTTTAGTCCCATACGGTACCGTTCGTACTATACTACCACTATACCACTACAGGGTCCCCCCAAAACAACCAACCACCCGCCACTATCTCGTCTTGTCTCTTTTCCCTTTGTTTTCCTTCCATCTTTCTCATCCGTCGGAATCCACATTGGACGGACGGACGGACGGAACATACCTAGGGAAATGAGCGTAGGTCATGCACATCCCGTCTGGCCCATGCATTCAGGCAGCGCCCCACAATTTGCGGAAATTCATCATCGCATCGAGCCGGGGAAAGAAAAACGCGATGGCACAACAAGAAGCGATAAACTAAAAAAAAAAGGAAATTTATGGATGGAAAGGAGACGGCCATATAGAGACTGGACGGTCCGAAATACGGCGCCTTGGTGAAACGTGATAGAAGAAAGAAATGAAGAAGAAGAAGAAGAATCAGCCTAGGCCGGCCCTTCGTGACGAATGACTGCTGTGAGCTGACAGCGAGCGCCCGGCTCTCGGATCTGATGGCCATACTTCACCCATCTCTCTCTGTCTCTTTCCCCGACTCAACTCTCGTCTCGTGACCCCTTGTTATAAACTATAAACAACTCGCCCAGCCCAGCTCAGCCCAGCGCAGCGCCGGACACGGCGGCGGCGGCACCATAGCGCTCATTCTCCAACGTCATCGTATCTCTTGTCGATGGCACCAGCGGCTGGCCCGATACATCCCTCTAGCAGCCAATGGAGGAAACCGGCCAGTAGACTCGGCTTTTTTATTCCGTCACCTCGGTGCAGGGCAGGAAGGGACAGAACAACGGCGAGAAGATGAAGAAGGAGGGACGACACCAGCAACTCAACCCGGGCGCCCCATTCTTCTCTTTTGTTACATGAAGCATCTACTTTTTTTTGTGACTATGAAGAGAATTTGAATGCCAGACGGGCGCAATAAGAGGAAGACGACTGAGAGAGACGGTTGAGGAATATTTATTATCGCCAGCCCCCAACAGCAGATAGAGAAATGGAGAACCTCTTCTTCTTCTTTTTCTACCGACTGAGATGGGCCCTGGTATGCCGCTCACGGACTAGATTCCCAGCCGCGATAGTCGTGGCCGTTCACGCGGTACAACTCTGCCCACCTCTCGACCACGACCTTTCAGTGTCTCTCCTTCTTCCGTCTTTTCATCTCCTCTTCTTTTCTTCTTCCTCCTTTTTTTCAGCTGTCAATATCCAAAAGTGCATCGACAGCTGGTCGAGTCTGAAGGTCGGCCGTTCACAATCCCAAATCTCACATTAGACTAGTTTTTCTTCATTATCCGCTTTTTTTTTCTTTTCTTTTTTTTTGGCGTATGCCACACGTTCCGGTTATTTCGGGGTGCCCGGCTCTCTCTCTCTCTGCGTGTGTTTGACGAGCTGCTATAAATTCGTTTCCACCAAAAAAAAAGGAGCAAGTCTCTCTCTCAGTGTAAACAGAGACAAGCCGAGCCGAATGACGAAGGTGGCCGGGCCAAAAGGAGCTACTACTACTACCACTTTCGATGGCCAGCCAAAATGCCCGAGCTCTCGAGTCTCATTTGATGGATGGCTACGGATCAGCTGCAACATCCCACTTATCCCCCTCCTCGTCCCTTTTTCTTTTGCCCGTCTATCCAGGACTGCGCTGCCATTCTGGTGATGGATAGATGGTGGACAGGTGAAGGAGCTCTGGCACGCGAAGCTGCTCTTCGTCAATACGGGCTCGCTCCCCTTTTACTTCTCAGTTAGAGAGAGAAAGACTAATAAAAAAAGCAGAGAGATAGAAGCAGAGCCAAACAAATAAAAGAAGAGGCCCCCAAAAAACATGGAGACGTCTTACGTCAAAGAATTGTAAGGAAAAGTGGGCGAGCACCGCATCCGCTCCGATAAATCAATGATGAAAAAGGCATGCAAGTCGCGCCTATAGCGCCCAACGACATGATGATCTTTTCTCCTCTCTTTTCCCCGACTCGTTGCTGTCAAATTGCAATTCCATGAATGATAGACTAGCCCAGAGAACCTTCGGTTTAGACTATACACCGCGAAAGACGGAGGAGAAATAGTTTGATCTGCGAGAGATATCTAGCAAAAGATTGAAACGCTGTTGAATGATTCGATAGGGCCAAAGATGACGTCGCCCAAGCTCTTTGTTTTTCGGGGTTTTTCAAGCTGGAAAAAAGAATGGAGGAGACGTGTCTATTCGGGATGGCTCGCGGGCGACCGGGACACTAGGAGACTAGCACGAGGACGTTGATAGATTGTCAATAATCTGGCCAGTAGGTTTGCTCAGTGGCCGTGGTGTATACAAGTTGGGCAAGTCGAGAGAGTGGGGTATCGTCGTAGAGCCGAGAAGAAGAGGGAAGACACGCGCGCTCTGTCGAAGAGCCAAGTTTTGACGTGCGTGCTGCGCTGTGTTGGTACCGTTGGCGGCAGCTCACGCGGATGTCAACCGATTCAACTCGTCATCGAACGCCAACCTCTTCCCCGATAGTATACCAACCTTTGGCTTCACTTCCTACTCTCTTATTCCACTCTCTTTTTTTTTAAAAAGCTCTCTCTCTTTCTGCTTCTCTCGAGATCCAAAAAGTTTTCATGAAATTTTCAAAAGGTGTCGGCGACTTTTTCCTAATTTAGATCTTTCTGAAACCATCGAGAGGACTCCGACCCAAAAAGTCTTTTAGACTAGTTTCTACTTTTCTTCGTCGAATTGTCGAGTTGTTGAGGCAACCGATGGTGTGGCGGCTGCTAGCGACAGTGATGGAAGTCTCACAGATTGATCATCAATAAGTCAAAACCTCGGGTCTCCCTGTCGAAAGTGGGTTGGCAAGTTGGGTGGACTGGGGGCCAACCTTTGCGCCGTGTCACTTCTCCATGTTGCAGTTGATGTCTGATCGATCTGTTAGAGTGTCGAGATCGGGAAAAGACAAAAAAAAAAAGTATCGACTACTACTAGTTCCCCCCGCACCGGCTCAATTTGTTGCCGTGTTTGTTGGTAATACCACTAACAAAAAAAAGCGGCCAGGTGTATAATATAAAATGTAGATGGGCAGGTGGGCGTAGCGAGGCCACGGAAGTCAATTCGTGATATTTTTCCGAGAAAGAAAAAATAACGCAGCTCTTGTTATTGGGTGTCTCGCTCTTTTTCTCTTCTTTGACCGCGCCGGCCCAGCAACACGTTCCAGGAGATGTGACCCTTAAGATATCGTGTGGCCTCTCTTGATTGATTTCAGTTTTTTTTTTCCTTTTTTTCTTTCACAACGATGACTGTGTCGCTCTCTTTCTTCTTCTTTTGTGTCTCTGGTGTATACCTATTTCTTCTTCAACATTCCTATTGGCATATCAGTTCTTCGTCATCGTTCACGGTCCGACAGGAACAGCCCGCCCACCTGGCCTCAATTCCCTACTACTACTACTACTACTCGGCTGATATATCCCTTTCCTTTCTCAGATATATATATTATATCTATATAAAGAGAGAGAGAGAGAATAAGGACAAAAGCTGATTAATTAGAGGTGGTCTCTCCAATCGGACTAGAACTCGGGAATTCTCATCAATGCGCCGACTTAAGCCCCTGCGCGCTTCCAGCAGACTGCATTGACGTTTCTAATTCGTTCTTTTTGATCTATTGTGACCATCATTTGAAGCCTCGACACGCTCGATTGGCTTCGCCAGCCCTGGAAAAGGCCAAGACCCAATGAAAATGTAGACGATCAGGAAATAAATATGCCCGACCGTATATACTATATATATATATATAAGGGAGCCACTGGAGCCAGCTAGCGCGCGGGAGGGAGGGAGAGAATGGCGTGCGGGCAACCAACAGTCGAGCGCACATTGTCACGGAATGGGCTTTTCAGCGAGACTGGTGTAATTAGTATCGATCTCCCTGGCGGCGACGACGGGACTTGGACGAAAAAGCCAAACGTCAAAAAGTTTTCTTGTAGCAGAAGAAGGAAATAGAGAGGAAAAGGGACAAGTTTCAAGTCAACTCTTCGTCGTCGTCCCAGTGATGCTACTTTCTTCTCGGAAGACACTTTCGGTTGACAAGTCTGTCGCTGTCAATCATGTCTTGTTCGTCTCCATCTCAATCGATTTCTCCGTCGCAACGTCTTCAGAGTTGAATCTCCCGCGCAACCTGCCAGATCGAAAAAGAGTTTCCAAGTTACCTAAAAATCCTGACCCGGGCTAATATAACCGCTGGTTGCTTACTCTTTTTCACAAGTCAATTTGAATCTGATCAAGGGGTCCCTATACTGTGGTCATTGATTAGCAAATGGCGTGGGTTTGAAACTGGGAAAGATCGATGCTCCAAAGTCCATATATCTGCAGCTGCTGCGCCCACTTTATCGTATATATTATAAATATATATATATATAGAAATGGCCGGCATCGTCGCTAGAGAAAAGAAAGTACCCATAGCAGCCGACGAAGACAAGAGTCCGTCTCCTTCTGCGTGCCTGTCAGCCAGCCTGCCTCCTCTCCATCAAGTCTGAGACGAGTCTTTGAAGTGTGCGAGGGAGAACAAAAAAAAAAGTGTTGGACGCTCCATCTATTTAGAGCACGAGCAGAAGAGCGAAAAGAATAAAGAAGAGGAGAGATAAAAAAGGAAGAAAAGTTGTGTGAGAGAGAGAGAGAGAGCTGGCTGGGCTCTTTCCAGTCCGTCTCGCCCTTTGGCCGTCGTCGTCTCCGTCGTCGATATCGCTGATGTACGAGTCCGTCATTTGACGACAATGGGCCATGAGCCCCTGTGACGCCGATGCTGTATGCTGCCAACGTCTCCTCCCCATCTCCTATTCCTCCCTCCGCCGCCGCTGCCGTCTCTTCTTCTCCATCGTCTTTCTTTGTTGGGTAATTTATTGCCAATCATAGACGGGGAGGGCCTACTCCTACTCTTTCGTCCCAGACTGACGGCCACCCTTCTTCCTCCCGCCGCCGTCGTTTCAAGCCATTACGAAAGAAAAGGGGGGGCCGACGACGACGCTGCTGCTGCTGGCTTGGAAGGGTATTATATCGCCCGCTGAGGCTTTGCTCCGCGCTACTACAGCTATATAGCAGCGAGCCAGCAAAAGTAGCATCGCCATCATCGCAGCGGCATGATAACTATAACCTCTTTTTTTTTCTCCGTGTGCGCTTCTTCCTCCCCCGCGCTCTAACTCGTCAGAGAAGAATAGGAAATCTCGAGGTAGATTGACAAATGGTCGGTACCGACATCCAAATATAAATACATATACGCGTATATATATATATATAAGAGTGAACAGGAAAGGCTTCATCTCCTCAACTTTGAAATGCATTCCAAAACTTGTTGGGGTGAATAGAAAGAAGGGGGGATAGGCCGCGCCGTCCAAGGCTCCGGTCGGCAGTTAAAGCTGATGGATGGCGCTGGATCATCACATCCTTTAAGGCTGATGTATATTTCTCTTCTTCTTCTTCTTTTTTTTTCTTGCAGGATTCCTTCCTTTTTCCTTCCTAATGAAGGTCCTTGTTATAGCTGGGAGGGCACAGACAGGGCAGAGAGTTTGGTTGTAGGGGTAGGAGGGGTAGGAAGAAGAGCTGTCAGTCTCTCTCCGACCGAGGAGATTTATCGCCAACAGCCCAACCAGGTGATTGGATTGGTAATTAAAACCGCGGGACTGGCGGTCGCTCGTAAGAAGAAGAAGGAGAAAAAGATATATAGATCTTTCTGCTGCTGCTCCTGCTGCTGCTCCTCCTCCGTCCATCTCTCTCTCTCTCAGCCACTGCCATTTGCTGATGATCCATTATACTTACGAGACCTAGATGCTGGCTGGATGCCTTTCTCTCTACTTGATTTTCACTTTGGATTTTGTTTTGTTTATTAGCGCGCGCTGCCCGCGCCCGGTTGTTTGTGGGTTCCGTATTGTCCCTCCATCAGCGATCGAGTGGACAAGAGAGAAGAGAGAGACGGAAAGAGCAAAGAGAGCCGGCCAGATATTCTCTTGTTTGGGTCTGCTTGTCTATCCGTCTGTCCGTCTGTCTACGGTGCTGCTGCTGGTGTGCTTCTCGTGGGGTTTTTGTTGTTTGATTGAGGTAACGATGCCGCTCATTTGTGCTGCCGAGGCGGAAGAAAAGATCCCAGTGAGCAGCAATGGCAGGCGGAATGAGTTGGCCCTGATTCGGCTTTATATATATATATATATATAGTTGTAAGAGCCAGAGAGAGAGCGAGAGAGAGAGGCCAGATAGAGAGATAGAAGGAGAGAAAGAGGGGAGATCTGCTAAGCCTAGCTGTCGGCCACGACGTCGATCTATAAGTCTTCTTAATTAAGACTTGAAGAGGCCCCGGCGTCCTCCCGACCCACGAGGCCGTCCCACTCGGCTCCCTCTCTTTTACTGCCTCTAGACGACGTATAGTAGTCGGATCTCTGGCAGCAGCCGGCCTCGCTTGCTCCGCTCGCAAATCGACAGCATCGCTTTGGCCAAAAAAAAAAGACAAAAGAAAAAAGAAAAATATACAAGAACGAAGAGACGATACAAGTCAAAGGCAAAAGCTTTTTCGTCTTCATCATCTTTATCTCATCGCAGATATTTGTAAATAAGAGACCAACACATCAGAAACTTGAACATTCTCTTTTTTGAGAGGGGGTTGAAGAGTGGAAAGTGGCAAGTTGCTTGTTGCTATAGCGGCGCGGCCCGTCTTTTCGGGCCGGGCTTCAATTTTCCTGGTAAAAAAAAATTTTCCCATTGTTGTTTGACGCCTATTGTGTTGGCCTTTTCCATGGCCGTCTCTCTTTCTTTTCGTCATACCGGCTCTGTCATGACTTGACCGTCCGTCTCGTCCGTCCCGTCCGTTGGCTGCTGCTGCGCTTCGGCCCCGCTTGCTGTCCAATTATTGTCGAATTGAAGAACGGTAGAAGAGACGACATGTCGTCGGCGTCCTCCAACCTTGATCCTCGGGAGGAGGGGAAAAAAAGAGGAAAAAAAAACAGAAGAAAAATATCTATCCAATGTCGGGAGGAAGAAGACAAGAGGTCCCGGCAGCATAAAAAGCGGACGGACCGAATTTTCGGGTCGGTTCCTTTTTCTTTTGGGTTCCCTCTCGAACCCGATTTCTGGGAAATCGCGGTGCCTTCGACAATCGGATGAATGGATCAGCGTTTCCTTTATCATCATAATACAGCCCACAGAGACGAAATGATAATAAATATTTCTTCCTTCTTCTTCTTCTCTTTCTATATTATATGTATATATATAGAGATATATATATATATAAATGCACACGTACTATAGTCTGCTGGAACACGGCGTATAAGGCCAGCAGGAGCAGCAGCAGGAGCAACGCCAGGGAGATAGAAGGAAGAGAGACGAGGAGAAGGGGAAATGACTACGTCTTTGTCAGAGATTGACGTCCGGGCGGTGACTCTTCTCGCGAGTCCGTCAGAAAAAGAAAAGCATCCAGAGAATAGAGACGAAGCTAGAGGAAGAAGAAGAAGGGAGAAAGAGCTTGATTGCGCTGGGGCTGCGCCACAGACATAAAAATTTGCAAGTCAGCTTTCCGCTGTAGATCTCTTTCGATCAGCTGGAAATATATTATTGACACGCCACGAACTTCATTTCTTTTTTTCTTTTTTTCTTTTTCTTTTTCTTTCTTATTATTTATTATTATTTCACAAAGAGAGAAGACGAAGAAGAAGAAGAAAGTTCCCTGGGCCGTCAATTCTTTTGTGTTGGCTCTGTGTGATGAGACTATAGCGTCCACCAAATAATATCTAGGACGGGGCGTGTAAAAAGATGGATGGAAAAGAGCAGCAGCAGCAGCAGTAAACGTCTCTTTGGCTGCTGGCTGCATGCTCTGCCTCTCTATGAGAAGATATCTACAGGTCGACGATTATAGATGATGGTCCGTCTCGAGGTCCATTCGTCATCGGGCCCCACTGCAGTCGGGGGTCTCTCTCTCTCTGCTGGCCCTCTTTTCCTTTTTTTCTTTCTTTCTCCTCTTCGGTCATCGCCAGATTCCCTCGGATGGACTTGTATATTTATTATAAATGTACGTATCGATACATACAAGCAGCTCGTACAAGCACCTAACTCGACAGTTAAGTTTCTTTTGCGCGATAGCCGAAAAGAAAAAAACGTCAGTTTTTGGGGCATCGAATTCTTTTTCCTTTTTTATTATTATTATTGTTACAAACAACAAATGCGGTTCGAGTTGGGCAACAACACAAGGAGAAGGTCAATTCCTCACTTGATGGCTGCCGCGCGCTAGAATTCCTGGTTTGGCCCGTCCTTTTACGCGCGGCGGAAACCTCCTCATGGACGGGGAGAGAATCGGAATAAAGTCGCAACGGCTCGCCCGCTAGAATTCTATTCAAGTCCAAGAAAAGAAGCGCAGAAGAGAGTCTGCCGAGGAAGACGGGAAGAAAAGAAAAGATAAAAAAGAAAAGAAGAAAAGAAGGGAAGGGTTCGGTCGTGTGACGGGCAAACGAGAGAAGGATGAATGGCCGTCATTGGAGGGCGCCATCCTGATTTATATCGTCTCTCTTTCGTAAATGATAATTAGAAACACGGGAGAGAGAACGGAGAGAGAAGCAAAAAGGAGACGCTGACGTCGACGATTTTCTTTCTGTCTCCTCACGACTCGGACGTCCATCATCCGCTCCGCTGTGCCTCGGCTCTCCCTCCGTTACGGTACACCCGGACAAGACGAAGAAAAAAGAAGAAGAAGAAATATCCATGGGGGGTTGCCTCTTTCTTTAGCGAAGCCCCAAAAATGAAGATGACGACGACGAAGAGAGAGAGAGAGATGAAAAAAAAAACAAGAATCGAGTAATGTGGTTGGGCGGTTGAATACCTTCGTCGACAATCCGCCGCCCCCGACATCGTCCGCTTGTTGACTCTATGCGCATCTGAAACCCTCCTCGCCGATTCCGCCAGCGTCTTTGACAGAGAGCCTGCGGGATGTATTCGAGAAGATGAAAAACTTTGGAGCGTCGTCGTCGTCGTCAACCAACGGCGAAAATGAGGTGCGGCCGTCGAATATAAAGCCATTCTGATGATGATACTTAATCCGCTCTGCCTGGCAAACTCCAAAAAGGCCTCGCTCCCAACTCTCTGGCCGCGAGCTGCGCTCAGAAAACGTAGCTCGTACTTTGCCAAAAAAATAGCGATCAGAAATGCCGAC
Organism: Ceriodaphnia dubia; assembly: GCA_022539655.2. Lineage (NCBI taxonomy): Eukaryota > Metazoa > Arthropoda > Branchiopoda > Diplostraca > Daphniidae > Ceriodaphnia > Ceriodaphnia dubia. The sequence continues at coordinate 128,504 of JAKUCG020000250.1, forward strand.
TTACTTGTCATGTTCTTGCGGATTACCTTGCCCGATGATGGGGGCCAAAAGGGGAGAGAGAAACGTCGTTGTCTCTCCGCACGGCCTGCTCAGGTTGCACGTTATGTTTGGCGGCAATGCGGTGCATAATTACCAGCCAGCCCCGTACAGACTCCCCTCTCCATCCGCCGCCGCCACTAGTGGATAAACACAAGAGAGGCTAGGAAAAAGGGGGAGAAAGCTGTCATTCTATCCGCCGCCGCCGACGTTGTTTCACAAGCCGATCAAAGAGGACCCTACCGATTGTGCGACAAGCCTCTTACCGATTCCAAACAGAGTTCGTCTTCTTCTTCTTTGTTCTCCGCCTATTTTTTCTCGAATCCCAAAGTATTTAGCAGCCGATCCATATAGAAAAAGACGTGGCCGGGCGTCAAAGCTTCTTCGTCAAGAGACGCTGAAGATGCGGCGTCGTGACGGCTGGCTGATGGCTACCAAGGCGCCTAAAGGGGATGGATGGGTGGATACTACGACCAACAACAAACAACGCTCGTACACAGCACACACACAAAAAAAAAGAAGGAAAAAGAAAAGGGTCGGACGGGAGCATGGCCGTCAGCTCCGACTCGGTCACGTTGTTGCCTCTTTTCGCCCGCACCCAAATGCGGACTGACGGCTGTCCAACTTGACCCCCCCGCCACCACCCCACCCACCACAAGAAAAAGAAAAAAAGGGAAAAACCACGCCGCACGCAGCACTTTTTCAACCTGAAGCGACACAACCCAAAACGCGTCCGCACTAAGAGCCTAAAAAAAACCTTTTTTTTTTTTTGCGGGCTGCTGCTCTTATTTTTATCCATTTTATATCTTTTTCTTTGCTGTTGTTGTCGCCTCCTCGTTTGGCCGCGTCTTTTTATTTTCTAAAAAACTTTTTATTTGATGTTTTAGACGTCCGCTAACAATAACATATCGATCACGCGTTCGGCTGATCATCTCTTGTTTTCTTTCTTTCTTTCTCTTCTTTTTATTTCTTTTTATCGTTAACAAAGCAAAACAGAAGAGGAAAGAAATGAAGAAGTGGAAGCCATCTTGTTTGTAGTAACGTTGGGTGTCATCATTTGGGAGAGGGAAAAAAAGGAGAAGAAGAAGAAAATCTTTTGTTGTCCGTGCGTGCTCGCTTGCTAGCTCTTTGCGAGTCTTTTCAAAATGGTGAATCTAATCTGGCGATGTTATTTGAGCAGTTTGAATGAGCCACTCAACCGTGTAGAGTTCTCTTTCTCTCTCGGCTGTTGTTGTGGGTGGAGATCGAACCCAGAGAGAGAGAGAGAGAGACAATGCCCAAGCTCATCGTCATGCCACTGTGGGGTGGAATTATTCAGAAAAAATTCAAGACGCAAGCATCTCAGAGGCCAAGAAAAAAAAAAGAAAGAAAAAAAAAATCAGCGTTCTGTGATGAGTAATAGAGGCGGACAGAAAAGAGTTGAGGAATGAAGAGGATAAGACAATCTAATAGGTGAAAGAACACACCAGAGAATCTTAGCCTGGGTCTTTTCAATCATATCGGGTATCACACCGGCGACCGGAGAATTATTTTCCCAACTCGAAAGTGAAGAAAAGAAGATCCACCACCACCACGAAAAACCCCAATTTTGGTACCGTCCTAGTGGTGGTGGTGGTGGATGATTATGTGCTTTTGACTATTATCTTTTTCATTCTTTTTTTCTAACGCTATCGAGTCCGGGATGCCTTGTTCCGCACGTTGTCTGGGTCGTTTTCACATGCGGGCACAGCCAGTAACAGCCGCCACCAGCACCGAAAAAGTGCTTGGAACTGCCGGCAGCCGCCCCCACCGGGCCACCGCCATGTCATCAGCACCTTTCATCTATTATTTTCCGGTTCGAAAAGTGATGGCTCGGCATCTACTTTTTGGCGTAGTCGAGTATAAATAAAGAGAGAGAGAGTGGTCGGGGCTATTATATAGTAGAAGAATTTCGGTAGAGTTGGTTTGACTTTCATTCTGGGCGCTGGAGGAGAACAAACATAGACATAGAGACGGAGACCCTTTGATCTGGCGTCTCGCAGGTTGAAGTCGACATCACAGAGTGAACCTGAAGGCTTGCCTTGCGCTCCGGAGTCAAAGAGAGGAGAGCGACAGGTTGAATCTTTCTCTCTCTTTTTCTGGCCGTTGCAGCTTTTTTGACATCCGCCGTCCGAGATTGCGTCGGATGCAGATCGAGGCCGCTTCTGAATCCTCTTGTGTCTTGCTTTGTGCTACCTCATGATTGGCCGCACGCGTTTCTGACTCTCTTTCTCTCTCTCTCTCTCTCGAGTTATTGCGACGACGACCTCAATAGAGAGCCGAGAAAAAAAAAGAGACGACGACCAAGAGCTACAAGAAGAAGATGATCAAAGGCACATCGCGAGGATGTCATCGGCAGACTTGTCAAAGAGCCGACTCTCTCATTCGCCCACTGCTAGCTGAAACTCTATTAGGACCATAGTGTTGACATGTCTTTTCTCTCTCTGGCTCATCCATCGCCGGCATACTCTGCCATAACCTCTTTATTCAATGATTTTCAAAAGATAATAACAAGTCCGTAGCATCAAAGAGTTTGTTTTCTCTCATTTTTGGGGGGCCCGCCGTCGACGTCTGCGATAATTCAGCCTGCTGCCGCATCGTCTTCTTTTCTATATTGCGGAGGCATGAAAATCTAAATGTACTAGGACGACTACGTTGGTAGTCGGAGCGAGGACGTCGGCGTTTCTCTGTGGAGCTTTTGCTCGACGCTGGTCGTCACTCGTCGTCACTCTCCGTCGTCTTCTCCGCTCGACGCTCGCTCTCGCTCTCTTTTGTCTACTGTCACTGGCGATGACAAGATGATGGAGTCCATGTCAAATGCAGTAGCGATTCTGCTTGTGACAGGAGGGGCTTTTCGGGAGCCAACGGGCTAGGGGCACTGCTCTGCTCTGCTCGACATTTCCACGTCACTCGTCAACTCCCGCGCGACTCTGCTCTCTGCTCAACCCCTTATATATATCACAGCTATGACTCTTTTTTTTTTTCTCTCTCTCTTTCTCTCCTTTACCTCATCCAAGACTGGGCGCCCTCCTCTTCTACTACCAGTCACTCTCCGTTATACGGCCAGTGCGCTCGACACTTGTCAAACTCCTCGCTGCCCCGTGTCCACTTTCTGATGAGAACTCTTTACCTATTTACTCGCGACAGCCAAGGTTTTTCTCCCCTATTTCCTTTTTTTTCTTCTTTTTGTGTTGTTGTTTCCATGGGCCGGCCCCCATCAGTTTTGATGTTATTTCCTTTTCTTTTCCGACGCCCGTTGTTGTTCTTCCGTATCGGACCTGTCCGTTTTTCTCCCGAGCCCCATTGTATAATATACACTAGACATGATAGGCTAGCTATTTTATTTTTCTCTGCTATTCGGCGACGGGGGAAAACGGAGCCGATGACAAATGACTGACAATTACCCTCGGTCCGTCGTCGTATGTTGCCGCTGGCAGTTGACTTTTGCCGAGCCCCGGCCTATCGTTCCCGCTCTCTCTCTCCATCTTCTTAGTATATAGTATATTTGTGTCTTTGGCTCCGATGTCATAAATTTCAACTGGGAGCGCGGGGTGGTGTCTATTTCTTTCCCTTTCTTCCTTTTGCGGGTGGAAGAAGAAAACGGGCGAAGAGGGGGCTTAGATCTATAATGACCGGAAGTCGGTCGGGACCGTGCTAGTCGGCGTTCGTCATTCCGACAGGCCAAAGTCAATAAATTACACAACATTTCGGGAAAAGGGGGGAAGAGACCGGCCTCCCACGCCAACGACGCCGAAAGAGAAAGAAACAAAAGAGAGTGACACGCGTTGGATTTATTCCTCTTTGGCTTTTTATATTCCTCCGACCGTCCGTCCCCTTTTTACCCCGGACTGCGCTATATGGAGCAAACCAACGACAAAAGTAACAGCAACAGAGAAAAAAAGAAAGAAAAGAGGCGAAAGAGACAGAAAGCTTTGAATGATGACATTGGATCTGATGGGGCGGCCAAAAGCACTCTCTCTGCTCCTCGCCCTACAGCAGCCGGGCGTCCCTCGTTGTTCGGTAGTAGTCCACCTCTCGGCCACTTTGAGCACACGACGACATGTCGGATTTCTTTGTGTATAGATTGGATTTCCTCCGTGCCCGCTAGTGTCGTGACAGAAGCAAAGATTTCGCCTCGTAACGGCCAGCGCATCGCCTCCCCAAAACTTTGAAGTCTGGATTCGACTGCTTCTCCATTTGAAATAGAAAAAGAAAGAATCAGGGAACTTCATCTACCTTTCCTCCCTAACGGCCGGTCGCTTCCAATTCGCCTGCAAAGAAAAGCGCAACGACCAAACAGGGAAAGATTGGGTCGCCTTCCTCGACTTCTTTCACCCGAAATTTATTGATATAAGTACACAGTACGTCTATAAGAAAAAGAGGAGCCTTTTTTCTTTCTTTTTTTTCAAGGATTTATCCGATCTCTGGGAGCAGCAGCCCTTTTTTCCCCCCTAAAATCCTTTCGATCGTCGCCGCGACTGGGCAAATCAAAGTCACCCGACACGCTTGATCTCTTTTGCCTCTCTCTTCTAGCTGTGTCGTCCCCCGTCTGCATAAATAAGACTCTGTGGCTCTGCTTAGTCTCCGTCCTTCCCTTGGCTTTTGTGTCGCGGCTAGTTTCTGTCTGATTGATTAGTTTGACCGGACCTGTCCATATCATCCCCTCCACCGAAAAGTCCAGTCGAGCTCTGATGCCGCGCAGCTCCCTGTACAGAATGAAAGATTCCCCCAAAAGCCACACAAGCGACCGCAGATGCGCGGCTGCCGAGACAGACGAGAAAACGCCGAACCATCCATCACATTGCGTCATGAAATATCTCCACTCTCAACAAAAAAAGAGAACAAAAAAAAAAAGTCACCGGCGGATGTCACTTCATTCCTCGAAACTCTCTTGCGTCGCAACTCTATCCGGCTGAACATTTGGCCTCCATTAGACAAAAAAGAAAAAGAAAAAGAATCAGAAAAGAAGAAGGTTAATGATTGGGTTTTGGGGGGGAGGCGTTAAAAGAAAAATGTCCCTTTCAAGGGAACGGGACAAAAGATATGCGAAGTCGGGCAGAAAGAGAAGAGAAGAAAGATGAAGAAGTGAAGGACGACGCTTTTTTTAAGGTTTTATTTCAATTTTTTGGGCTTGCTTGGATGGACGACAAGCCATAGTCAGAGTTAAGAAGAAAAAAAGAGCCCAGAGAGAAGGGAATTGAAGGGTGGAAGAAATATTTCCGCAGAGTCTGGTTCAATCCATCAGTGTCTTGACATCGTGACAGGGACCTCGGCGCTAGACACACACACACACAGTGGACATACAAGTGGTGTAGTGTGTGTGTGTGTGGTGGATGAGGGCCTCCCTCATCTCCGTGTTCCTCCGCCGCCGTTCGGATATGCTCTTCTCCACTTTTTCCAGCACCACCGCCTCCTCCTCCTGATGACTCATGCTTGACTGCCCTTAATGATGGACCTCATGACTGATAGATGACTTCAACTCTCTTGTAGACTTTTATCATTCATTCTTTTTCAGAGCTGTCCAAAAGCGCCCGGTACAGCACTAGCTGCTCTCTGATGCCTTTTTCTAACATTCCCCAAACGTTGACGAGAAGAAACGTGAAACCCAATGGAAGCCAAAAGTATGACGATATGGAAAAAAATGGAGAGGGGGGGAAAGAGCGAAATTAAGTTGAGAAAAGACGAGAGACACAAAAGAAACTGCGCCATTTTTTCACGCATCACCTACGCCAAATGGCCGTCGTCCTCCATTTTTCTTTTCCTCTCTCCGTACAACATCGTTCTCTATAAAGTTTGATTTATGCATATCTGCATGTGCGTACGCATTGGGTCGTAGCGATGGGAAAAAACAAAAACAAAAAGAGAGTATGTCAAGATCAAATCTGACGATAAGGAAAAGGAGAAGTTGACGACAACAAGTCAACAAGAAGAGAAAAAATCCGCATAGCTTTGAGACTATGAAACCCATGTCCGTCAAGCTGGATAATTGACATTTGTCCAGAAGCCCCAAGACGAAGTTCGGGACCATCTTGTATTCCTCCTTTCTGTGAACTGCTTGTTGCTTCGGCGCATTCCATCATTCTGGTTTTCTTTTTCTTTCTACTCCATTTTCCCTTTCGGTTTAATTGGAGTCGAATCGTTTTGATTTCTTGTTCTTCTTGTTTTTTTTCTTCCTCCGGCCCATCTTTGATAATCCAATCATCCCTGTCAAAATCCATCGTCTTTTTTTTTGTTTTGTTTTTCTTTCTTTAAAAATTCACTTCTCACTTGTCGGCTCTTTAAATCCTTTTTATTTTTTTTGTTTTCTTCTTCGAGACGAAAACTGATGCACGATGCTCCGATTTCTCGCTCGTTTTATGTTTGCTTTCTTCATCATCTTCTCGGGTTCCTAAGGGACGATGAGCCGGGAAGAGTCCAGCAAGTTGAGAGAGCTGGCGACCGGGAATTTCAGGTCGGCTAAACATATGGAATGCCAACTAGCTTTGATATACAATCAAGACTCTGCTCCGGCGCGTGTGTATGTGAGGTTCTCTTTGTGCGTTCTCTCTCTCTCTGTGTCGGGTTGATTGGATAGGAGGGAATAAGAAAGCAAAAGAGAGAAAAATCAGACAAAAAAGAAGAAGAAGAAGAACTCGAGCCGGTGCTGCATAGTTGGGCCGAATTGCCAGTCATTGCACCTGGGCGGAGAGGGTGGAAAAAAAGGAAAAAAGAAGGGGGCTCCAGGACGACTGTGTGATTAATGTTCCGTCCTCCTCCTCCTAGTCCCCCTCTCCTTTTCTTACTGCAAATGGAGCCAGCACGATTTTTTATCTCGAAAAAATATTTAAAAAAAACTGCGTTGCTCCGTGTCCATCGCCACGATGCGTGTATGTCTGTGTGGGTGCACATGCTGGTGGGACACCTAACCCGCCCCAACAGCCCATTGTCCTCGACCCTGACGATGATTGACGTCTCTTCTTCTTTTTCTCTCGCAGTTGAGCTCTTGCCCATTTCGGGACCTTCCTGTCGTTCCGTCTTGTCTTCTTTTTTTGTGATGATATTTCCCCGTCTTATTTATTATGATGCGATCCATCGATCGATGCCCTGCATTCGAAACACAAACGACGGCGATATCGAGAGGACAGCGGGCAACTAGCCTCTCGGTTTCGTTCTCTCTATTCTTCTTTTATAAATAGACACTGACGAAGGGTAGAAAGACAACAAGGGGGAAAAAAGGGGGGAGGATAGAAGAGAGAGAGAGAAAAATTCGAGAAGTAAAAAAGCGAAAGAGAGAAATCTGTCGCCAGAATGATGGAGTATGTGGCATCATCGTCTCTCTTTTCTTTTTGAGACTCGGAGAATCCCAACTCTTATCACCTCTCTCACTCTTTGGCTGGCTGACTGACTGGGCTGCTCGGCGTTTGCCAAGTCACTCTCCAACTTTATTAACGACTGCCAATCATTTTTCTTTTTGAAAGAGATGTGCCCGTCTCTCTCTCCAAACGGATCCAACCATCCATCATCGCTCAACTTGAAATAACTGGGGTCAAGGTGTCTAGACACCTCACGACCGAGTCTTCCATTCTTTCACCAATTTATTCCACTTCTCTTGCCCATCGCGGGGGGTTTTTGCTCCCGTTATCGGAGCACACAGTGTCCGTTCTTTTATCATCTGTCCAGGTGTTGGGAGAGATGTCATTCCATTCCGCCAAGGAAAAGTGCACAGTGTGCGAGCGGAACGCACCGGAGGAGACATTGACGTATTGTGGAAAAAGTGAGGACGGACCTATCAGAGCGGGAAGCATCGGGAACACCCAACCGGTAGCCTGTGCCGGGGCACTTGCTATTGGATCGGTATGTTTAATACAGCGGTAGGCTATCGCGCGCTTCTTGCGTTTTCACCGAAAGAAGAGGCGAGCTGGTGGAGGAATGCAGGACACGTGGAAGAGTGGGGGGAGAAAATGGCGAAAGATAAAGAGAATAATGAAAGGGAGAAGGAAGAAGAGCACAGAGACTAGCAATGGATGACCCGTCATGCAAAGGTTATTGATAACTGACAGACATGGTCAGGATCACACACAAAAGTAGGGGTCTCTGCTCAACGCAGTTCGTCTTGACCATTTGGCGCTTTTTCTTGTTCTCCGCCTCGTTTTATCATATCTCAAACTTCTTCTTCTTCTTCTTCTTTTTTGTTTCGCCTCTTCTCTCGCGCACGGCATCCCAGAGAAGAAAAAAAGAAGAGCGCGAGAGAGAGAGAGAGAACGCGCAACATCCATCATGTGCGTGTCAGCTGTCAAAGCCTCTCGTGTGCTGCGCGCATAGAACTAACATCGCCCACCTTTACCCAAACCACCCGGTCCGCCTCGTGTTATTTCTATTCTTTTTGAGGTTTTTTTCTTTTTTTCTTTTCTTTTTTGTTGATTTCTCCCGAACGCACCTTTGGCGTTTGGAATGAGTTGGGATAGACACACACAATTATTGAGATATGCAGCTCTCCTTTTCTTCTTCTATCTTTATAGAATATAAATATAGAATATTTATATTTTCTCTCGTCTTGCGCCTCTCGCTTCACGGCGGACGGTTGATAAATCATGCCGCGGCGGCGGCATCGATCGAAAGTCGCTCGCCGTTGTCAGTGATGCCGGTCGGTCCCATTGTTTCGGCTACCTTTCCTGCCTTTTGTCGCATGGCCGAGGTCGAGTCGTTTCCCGGGACTCAACAGGAACGAAAAAAACAAAAGGGAAAAGACATAAAAATATTGAAAAAGACAGAGCCGAGCGAAAAGAGAGAGAAAGATTTCTTATAAAGAAAAAGTGAGAGACAAAAACAAAATGGAACAAATGCTATAGCCGCAACGCTGCCGCGCTGGAACAGGTCGTGATGTTGTTTCCTTCTCTATCCGTCAACACATCAGCCGGCATTTTACGATTGGACGAGTTTCTCTCTGTTTGTTTTGATTTTTCACAAGTCAGAAGAAAAAGAATTGAAGAGAGAGAGAAGGACGGAGAAAAAACTCCTCCTTTTCTTTTGACTTTGTTGTCTCCGCTTCGCTCTCCAGCGCGCGCTGATTGAATCAGTCTTCCAGCAGCAGCCAAGACCATCCCCCGCTTTTCTTTTTCCTCCTGTCCTGTTCTACCCTCTGCCCGTTGCCTTTGATTTATAATTGATACACCGGTAAAGATGGGTTGGCTATGATTGGATCAATCGGCTTTGATCTCGATTGCTTATTGCTGTATGTACACAAACAGTGGAGCGCGCACTCAACGAACAGAGAAAGAGAGAAAGAGCCAACATGGAGGAGATAAGGCAGCACTGCGCCGCACACAATTGTCTGTACCTCTCAACTCTCTCTCGCTTTATACGTCTAACATGTCTATGTTATCATCTAGAGTATATAAGAGCAATTAAAAAGGAAACAAAACAAGAAAAAAAGAGACGTCTGGAAGCAATAGTACAGATCCCCGGGAATGAGTCTCGGTCGCGTTTCGGATCGGGGAGCCAATCAGCCGGATAATTTATGATTTATGAAACCCCGTGCGCGGCGCTCTCCTCTTTGTGTCTCTTCCTCGGCAGCAGCAGCATCGCTATACTACCACTACAACGTATATATATATATATATATATAAGATAGATTTATCTATCAAAGGGAAAAGGGATGACGGAAGATGTGTTGTAGTGCCTGCCGTATATAGCGACAAGGACGAGGATGACTCTGATACTTCATCAGATCAGAACTTGTGTGTAGGTGCGTGCGTGAGCGGCCGCGATGGATCTCGGGTGCGCTTTGCCGACAAGCCGCACGGCCGTGCCAAGAGCTTGATTGGAGCAACAACAGCTCTCCCCCTTCTCCTCTTCTCCGGCTCAAATTGGGCGAAGAGAGGGGGGAAGACGAGGAAAAGCTTTTCGGCCTCTTCTCTTCTCCTTCTCCGCACAAGCGGCTGAGGCGGCAACCGATACATGTCTATAAATATATATATATATATATTACAACGTATATAAGCGTCTCGTGGTAATCCTCAGTAATTACACAGCATCGCTTCTCCCCTTCTTTGGGCCTGGGCAATCGCTACTGTCACCGCGACACAAAACTCCCGGTGCGGGGCGGAATGAAGCCAATATCATCATCGCGTCCTAGTAGTAGTACCGTACTCATCATCATCATCATCAGGACTTTGAATCCCCGTGTCGCTCCGATCTGTCGGCCAGCGCACCAACCAACTTTTTTCTTCTTATTCTCCGGCCTCCGTCTTGATATCTTCTAGCGCTCGAACGAGCTAGAAAGGATAAGAGACATATCACCGGCTCGGGGTATCAGCAAACTGCGTACGTAGTAGTACGTCTACGTCTCTATATACGGGTAACGCGCTAATTAAAAGTAATGAGACGGCCAGGCACTGAAAGGCGATCGGCATCGAGCGCAGCATCACCGCCGCCGCGCTAATTCCGACGTCAAGGCGCTTTCATTAGAGAAGCGTAGTATATCTCACCTCGCTTTTCTCTCCTTCTTCTTCTTTTTTCGGAATGGAACAATGCGCTTTTGGGGTTTGCGGACGGTAGTATCGATTTCGTCGATCGGCCGAACCGCTTCCGAAAATGAATCATGGCCGAACAAAAGAGAGAGAGAGCGACGTCAGAGTAGCGTTAATAATCCAAACAATCAAGACATTTGCGACTCGGTGGTAGAGAGAACGAAGAAGAAAAAGAGAAATAGAAAAATGAGAAGCGAAAAAGACGTCAACAAAGTGACGTCCGGATGACTTGATTATCCATTGAAGGTAGAGGTGTGCGCGCGTGTCAGTCAACCGACGAGTCCCTCTCTCTTCCTCTTATTCCGTCTCTCAATTGAAGAGGCGGGAGCGGAGCCGAGATGCGCGCTGTGACAGATCAGACAGACGTAAACTCGTGCGGCGTGGTCTTTTTATAAAGCATTCAAAATGCCACCCTCGGGTCGACAGGTGATGGACGTCTCGGCAAAACGAGGAGGGGGGGACGACGAGGAGCCGAGGTACCCCACCTACCGCTCCTGGTCTCTCTCTTTCGTGTTTTCCTCCGCTTATTCGACACCGGCGTATCTCTTCTTCTCTACGCTACTCACAATTCCATCTTTCCCCTCCAATCTTCTCCTGTCTCTTTATTTATATGGAGATGATGAAGACCCTCGGAGCGTAGGTGTCTGTTGAGTGACGTTGACGTGCACAGGTGTCAGCTACCGTGTTCCCCACCGACTCCCCTTTATATTCCTTGACCCTTCAATTTACATTGTCTCTCTTTTGTTCTTCTCTGACTACATTTCAAGCGACGATGAAGCGCCCGCCAAATTTGAATTATTCCGTTTCTAATTTGCCGCTCCGATGATTTCTCTTTTCACAGGGGAGGAAGAATTGGCAGCCGCGGCAGCAGCACGTGAAGCGGCCGTAGCGGCAGGATTGCTCGATCCCAGTCACTTAGGTATGATAAACCTCCAACCAGTTCGCACTGACGAAACTGTCACTCTCTGATTGGGATTGATGGAATTAGACTAATCGATTTTTTTTTTCTCTTTTTTTCAATTTTCGTCCTATACAGAAGATGAATTCGAGCCCGATCCGGACCAGAGTCAGGACTCGGCATCGTCGTCATCATCCCCAACTCGAGAGTAAGTCCCAAATTCATCTTTTTTTCCAATTAAATTCCGGCTGATGCTGACGTGGTTCTTACTCGTTACGCTTCAATAGTGACGAAGACGAAGACGACGGACTGAAAGAAGCCGAGAAACCCAAGAGGAAATCTTCGGCTGGATCCATGAGCCCTGGACGGAACAGCCCAGCGCCTATCATGAGCGATCCCACATCGGCGGCAGCAGCGGCAGCAGCTGCTGCAGCCGCCACCAACTTGCAGAACCTCCAGGCTTTCCTGGCGGCCAGTGCGGCCTTCCCGGGCCTTTTATCCCAAGGTGGTGCCGCAGCCGGACTTTTGGCCGGCCTTCCGGGCGGTCTACACTCTGCACTGGCTATGCAAGGACTGCAAGGGCTTCAAGGTCTTCAGGGCCTTTTCGGTTCTTTTCCGGCCGCAGCGGCCGCCACCAAACAAACGACTAACGTCATGTCTCCGCCGGCCGGTGCCACTCCGTCGCCAGGAGCCGGTCGCAATGCCGACAGTATCATCGATTTCAGCAGCAAACGCCCTGCTGTCAAATTGGAAGCGGACGCCGAGACCCACGACGACGCTCCTCCGCCACCGACTCGTCGCCGTGGAGCCGAGTCATCTCCTTTAGATTTGAGCTCCGGCGTCAGAAAACGAGATCGCTCTTCGGGCGGATCTGCCGGTCCGGCTGAGAAGCGTCGCTCCGAATCAATTTCAGCGGCCATGGCCGCCGGATGGAAACCCGGACCCGAATCCTGGAACGGCCACCACAAGTCGGAATCGACCAAGAACTCGTTCGTCAGTCCACCGGACGCCTCTAAAGCCCTGGAAAGGATGACGGAATTGAGTCGCTTGTCGGGTGAGTCGAGAGCGGGCGGTGCTGGAGGAGGCCGTCAGTCGGCCTGGCAGAGCCATTGGCTCAGCAAAGGAGCCGACACGGCCAAGGACGTCCTCAAGTGCGTCTGGTGTAAACTGAGCTTCGAGACGTTGGCCGCCTTGACGACGCACATGAAAGAATCGAAACACTGCGGCGTCAATGCCAGTCTCATGTCATCGGCGTCCAGCGCTTCGGGTGCGGCCGGATCGGTGAATTCCTCGCCCGTCGCCTCGTCGCCTTCATCGTCGTCACAGCAACACAACCAGCCGCAAGCTTCGCCATCGTCTCACCAGTCGGAGCGGTCCCTCCCGGCCGCGTCTCAGCACCCGCCGTCTTCATCCGCCTCGACGACTCCATCCGGCAGAGGCCATCATCACTCGAGCAGCAGCAGCAGCAACAATCACGATTTACTGCTCAAAGAGTCGGGTCAGGTCCAGTTGCCTCGCAAATTGGTTCGCGGCCAGGACGTCTGGCTGGGCAAAGGAGCCGAGCAGACGCGCCAAATCCTCAAGTGTATGTGGTGCGGTCAGAGTTTCCGCTCGCTGGCCGAGATGACGACGCACATGCAACAAACTCAGCACTACACCAACATCATCTCGCAAGAGCAAATCATCTCGTGGAAAGCGGCCGACGGCGAAGGAGGCGCCGCCACGGGCAGCGGCAAAGGCTCCAGCGGCTCCGGCTCCAACCACCACGGCCAACATCAACAGCCGCCGCCTCAGCAACAACAACAACAACAGCAACAGCAACAACAACAATCGCACGTGAACGCCGTGCTGACTTGCAAAGTCTGCGACCAGGCCTTTGCCAGTTTGAAGGAGCTCAGTTCGCACATGGTCAAGAATTCGCACTACAAGGAGCACATTATGCGCTCCATCAGCGAAAGCGGCGGCCGTCGGAGACAGGCCAGGGACAAGCGCAAGAAGGCGCTGCCCGTCCGCAAGTTGTTGGAGTTGGAACGAGCCCAACAAGAGGCCCGATCGCTAACTCAACAGCAATCGTCTCAACACCAAGATCATCAACAGAAAAGTTCCAGCTCCGGCCGGATCAGTTGTGAAAAGTGCGGCGACAAGATCGAGACGAGCGGCTTCGTCGACCACATCCGGCAGTGCGTCGGCGGAAGTGGACAGTCGATGCGCGCAGGAAGCAAGAGCAGCACTCCGTCGCCTTCCGTCGTCGCTCCTAAATTGGAGACGATCAACGGGTCCGGCCGCAAGACACCGAAATCCACCAAACACCAAACGAGCAATCCGTCGCCGAGGGCCAGTCCGATGAGCGTCGGATCGGCCAACGGAAGCGACGCTCCAGCAGCTCCGCCCGCTTCTTCTTCCACTCCGAACAAAGATGGCTCACCATCGGTCCTCAATGCTATCGAGAAATTGATTGAAAAGAGCTTCGACGCCGGACAGGGCGGCAGCGGAGGCAAAGCCAAAACGGCCGCCAATCCGACCGGCTCCAACATTCTGCGCCGTTTGGGCATCGACGAGAGTTTGGACTATTCCAAACCGCTGATGGATCCGATGATGACCGTCAACATGCTCCGCCTTTACGGTTACGGCCAGCCGGCTGGCCATCAAAGAGAGCGGACCACTAGCGAGGCCAGCAGCAGCAACGCTTCGGCTTCCGCCGCGGCCAGCAATGGCGACCATTCGCATCAGCCCCAACAAAGAGATTCGGGTAAATCGACACCTCGCTCGGCCAATGGAGGCGGATCGCCTCTTCGTAGTCGCAGTCCCAGCCAGAGTCCTAGCGGCGTCCACCGTCGCCGGCGGAAGGATCCGTCTCCTTCACCCGCTTCTCCCGCCATGGACGGCGATGCCAACCCATCGAGCCCGGCTCCGAGCTCGGTCAGCGAGCGTTCCCTGCGCTCCGCCACTCCGGCGACTCAGCTGAGTTCCCCAGAAGGTGCGGCCGGTAGGCGCAGCCAGAGCCAAACGCCGACCGACGTCCAGCAACCTGGACGATCCAGCCTCAACGCCCTATCGTCCATGTTTGAAGGACTCTCTTCGGCCGCAGCAGCTTCATCCTCCGCAGGCGGAACCTCTTCCGGCGGTGGATTCAATCCGCTGGCCGCCCTGCAAAAATTGTGCGACAAGACGGAAACTCACAGTCCGTCGTCCAGCGGTCGGCCGAATTCTTTGGGCGGCGCCGGGAGCAGTGCGGGTGGTTCCAGTGGTAGCGGCAGCGGAGTAGGAGGCGGCGGTAGCGGCGGATCTGGCAGCTCTGCAGGCAGCACGGGAACGAATCCCGGGGCGATTTTGGCCTTCAGCTGGGCCTGCAACGACGCCGTCATGACGGACTCGATCATGAAGTGTGCCTTCTGTGATACCCAGTTCATTTCCAAGGGCGCCTACCGACACCACCTGTCCAAGATGCACTTTGTCAAGGACGCCGCCGGCGGGAGTGCCACTCCGACCCTCAAGGCCTCATCGGGCGGCTCGTCGTCAACCTCGGCCGCCGCCGCTAAAGGCTCGTCGTCGTCAAATGCCGGAGCCAATAATGCCGCATCGGCAGCTGCCAGTCCCCAACCGCCTCCAGGAGCCAATAGTTTCGAAAACGAGAGCCCCCATTCCAAATTCCTCAAGTACACCGAGCTGGCCAAGCAGCTCTCCAGTAAATACGTTTAATTCGCCCTCCCTCCCCCATGTTTTCTTGTTGTTTTCGCCCCCGCAAAACGCGCACGCGGTGTGCTGCGTCCACCCGGCTTCAAAGAGAAAGTTGACGCAAAAAAAGGAAAAAACTAGACAAAACAAAAGACGTAAAGGAAAGCAAAACGTAGAGCATCTTGTCATAGACCTAGATCTCCCTCTCTATCTATTCTTCATTGCGTTACGTATATAATTATTATACGTAAATTTATATATATAATTCGAATATTTTCCCCGCGCTGTCCCACGTGCCTCTCTCTTTTATCCCCCTGAAACTCTTATAAAAAAAGAAAGAAGAAGAAAAAACAACAACAAACAAACAAAAAGGACTTGATCACGCTCACGGATTGACCCCCCTACTAGAGAATGCTTCAGGGGTCCGGCTGACTCGTCGTTGGGTATAGAAAAGATCGCGCGTCACACAAATGTACACAGACAGAGAGCTACACAGAGTAGTATCGCTCTCTCTCTCTTTCTTTTTCTTCTCTCTCTTTTGCTTATTTTCATCCATCATAAAAAGAAGAACGTAACAAAAGGGTTGGCGCCCATGTTGAAGAGAAATATGAGAGAGAAAGAGGAGAGACGAGGTGGTTGGGAGAGTCGAAGGAGAAGGGAGGAAGAAGGAGGAGGACTGGCGCGCTGGGTCTAATCGCATGCTGTCGGCCGGGTGATTTACACGCCGAGCGTCACTATAAATCCGGCCGACAAGTTATGAATGCCGCCGCGAGGTACTCTTCTTCGTCGTCGTCCGTCCTTACAGGCATCCTTCAATCTTCAAAGGGGAAACATTCTCTCTCTCTCTCTCTCGTTCTCCTTTTTTCTTCTTATGCTTCTTTTCTTTTCTTCTGACTCCTCTCCCGCACCGAAAGGGAGGACGGACGGACGGACGGGGGGAAGGTGAAATTAATCATAAATTTTCCGAGGCAAATAAATAAGAAAAAAAGGGAAAAAATGTTCCTCTTTTTTTCTCTTTTTTGCCTTGAAGATGATGATGATGAAAAAGAAAAAATGAAAGGTAATAAAGTTCAAAAAAAAGGAAGGAAAAAAAAGGGGCCTCGGCATGAAGTCCACGCCAACAAATCAAAGCGCGCTGGACGGGGCATCTCTCTCACTCTCTCTCTCTTGGCTGCTCTGCTGCCTGCTCCTCTCGCGCGCATATATATATATAAATATATATATAAAGATATACATAATACCCCCTTTGGCTTGATTTGAGCCGGTCGGATTTTTTTGATGCCCAAGTCACGGCCGTTCGACGTACAGTAATTCATTCTCTTTATTTCGGTTTTCTTTTGCGCTGACAAAAGCGGATACACTATATTTTCTCTCTTCTGCAGCGCGCCCGGTTCCTCTCTCTCTCTCTTGTTTGAAAGCCCTGTCGTTATGTTCGAGAAACGATTCCACACACTGACACACATATACACACACACACCGCGCGCGCGTTTTCTTGTATCATACACAAACTATTGTCGACAAAATTTTCATCGTCTGCTCCTATCCCGATTGTTTTTGTTTTTATTTTCTGCGCTCTTTCTCTCTGACAGAAGGAGGGAAATGAATTTACGGCTGCAATCAATTGGTTTTTTTACATGAAAAATTGTCTTTGTCTCCCGCGATTTCTCTTTTCTGTTTCCGAGGGGCGTGTTTTGTTGTGTTTTCCCCGTTCGCTTTTTTTTTTGCAAAAACAAAAACAAAAAAATCTTATTCCAATTTGATCCCCCCCCCCCCATCGGTGTGCGCGATATGATGAACTATGACGTAATTCACCTGTGCGTGCGTGAACCCACCTGGCAACCACACACACACGAAAAAAAAGGAGGAAATTAATGATCCCGGTTCCTATATATATTATTATCTCTTTAATTTATCCGTGCGTGAGTGTCTACGTGTGTGTTACCGGACTGGCCCCTCCCCTACCGTTCTTGTCTCTCTCTCTCTCTCTCTCTCTGATGATTCTCCATTTCTAATGCTGCTGCTCCTACTGCTATATATTTGCCTCTGTGACTTTGTTTTTGTTTTGTTTTTTCTTTGTTTCTATACCGAGCCCTAATAGCGTGTCCTCTTCTGGTGAAAAATTCCAATCTCTTTCAAATCAAATACGTACCCGTAAAAAAAAAACAATTGAATCAATACGTGCAACAACAAGAAAAAAAAGGAAGGAAGAAATGTCTTTTGTCTCATTATGAAATCCCCACCCTCTATAATATGATTATACCCTTTATTGATCTATTATCTTATTACCCGTTTTCTCTCACTCTCTTTCTTGCTATCTCTCTTTTTTTCGAAAAATGATCAGTATTCGTTGCTTGATTGGACATGTTGGATTTTTTTTTCAATGTTTTCTCTTATTTTTTCGGTTTATTTGCGCGCGCCATCTTGTTATTACACATGACTGAAAAACACCCAAAAGTTGTCGACTTGTTGCTTATTCCACACACACGAAAGCACGAGAGAAATGACGGTGATGATCACTGGGTAACGTCAAATTAACGGACAGGGCCGATCCTGCGCATTCTTAAAGAGCTCTGAGAAATCCAGTCTTTTTTTTTTTTTGATTGGTGGAGACAAGTCGGACTTGTTTACTGTTTTTCTCGAATTCACCAGGCTCGCTAGCTGGGTATTTTTTTTTTTTCATAAAAGAGAGAGACCGAGTCGGACGACTGGAGAACCAATCGAAATGATGCGACTCGATAATTTGTAGGGACAGAAAAGTGTTCTTCATCATTTTTGACTTGGGTCGAGTCGCTTGTAGACGCGACGGGGTGATCTCATTCGATTCGCCGCGGCCGAACGATATCACACAAGCGCCACGACTGGCCCATAAATCACGTCATTCACAGTCGTGTACAGCCGCGCGGAGTCACATGGCGGATGGCGGTGGACGACGCGGGTGACTTTTTTGATAATATGCGTATCTACACAATGCCGAATTGTCGGAATGGGGAATTGAAGGGACGGACGGTCGGACGGACGGATCGTAGAGTCAACTGTCGAGGTTGTAAATAAAAATGAGGCAACATTCTAGAGATGATGAGAGTCAAGCGCCGTCCGTCTCGCTTTATTTGCCTCCTTGAGGGGGTGTAATTAAATGCGAGCGCGACTTTATCGCGTCAAGAGAGGAGAGGTGGTCCGTCGGTGGCACATTGTGTGGTATGCGCCTCATATATATTTCTTTTTTCTTTTCATCCCGAAAGAAAAAAGTAAACGCGACGGACTGCCGAGTCCGTCTCTCTTCAATGGAAGAACAAAGGGTTCCGCGCTTTTCCGCCGTGCCCTGGTCTCTATCATTTTGATTATAAAAACGGCGTACATCTGGGCCATCAAAACGACAGCCATAAATACATCAGATAATATACAGCTCCTACTACTAGCATAGGTATAGGGCACTGTACTTAGCCACGGAGCGGGGATTAGACAGACCCAGTTTTGTTGTTCGTTGAGGCTCGCCCCGTTGTAAGTCTCGTCGGCGATGGCTAAGGGGGCGGCCACAACAACCAACCGCGTGACCCGTTGAACGGTCCGGAGAAAATGAAGGAGAAAAGGAAGAAAGAACGATAGAAAAAATAAGGAACGCGGCCAAAGAGAGAAATGTAGCTATATTATGTAGAGACGTGTACATATATATAAAAACCGGTATATACCTGCTGAGGCGGCGGCAAGGCAGGCAGCAGCAGCAACGAACTGACGTGACGCCTTAGCTAATCATCTCGAGAGCAGCGGCAGCCATCAAATTCCACCTTCTACATTTTTCTTTCTTCCGTTTTATACGACCGTGGTGCGTATCTAACAATTAAGCGGAGCTGAAGCTTGATTAACAAACGAAGGCCATCCATGTAACTTTGCTGGCTCCAGATGAAGCCAGACTGTCAGATTAACGAGAAACGCACTCAAAAGAGTACAGTGTATACTAAACTCGACGGTAGTTATTTTTTTTTTCCTTTCGTCTTTTCTCTTTTTCCCCCGTCGTCACTACGGCCAGCACCCGCCAAGGCTATTTTTCTCTGATCGTACGTATAGACTTTGATGCTAGCTCGTTAGAGGTTTGTTTTCGTTCAGTTCATCATCTGTCGTGCTCATAATGGCACGAGGAATCCAAGTATTTCCATCATTCATTATCGGGGCCACTGGACAAGGACTGATTGACAGCTCATTAACGAGAAAACGTTGCAACGCTGTCGCCACCCAACGTCTCCTCGTGTCGTGTCGACTGTCAAGTCGTCTTGTTCTGATCAATCCTCTCGGTAGACATCGTCGTCTTTTTGTTTTGTTTTTCTCTTCTTTTCATTCCGTGGCCAGTCAACTGACGAAACGAAATGACGAATGATTTTGGTGATGACCAGTGATGGTGAAACCGGGTCAATCTCAGTGCCTCGGCGATTATTCATTTCTCAAGTGTCAAGTTTCTGTTTGTTGCTGGTTGTGTACTAAACGTGTTCTCGCGGCAAATGTGTGCAGCCGGAAACATTCCCGACGACTGGATTGTGAAAGGTAAGAAGAAACCCTTTTCTCTGAAAATCATTGATCTCTGGAATACTTGAAAAGCGATTGCTTTTCTTCGATACGGTCAGGTTGTTTGGGGACTGTGAACACGGTTTTCGTTGGACCGTAATAGAAGCCCACAAGTCGTTTTGAGGACCAGGAAAAACGATTATCAGTTCACCTTTAACGAAAACCCGAAAATGTTTTTCTCTTTTTTCTCAAGAATTTTTGTCCTGGACGCCCTCTCTTGCGCCGTAGGGATTTGAGTCTGGCCAGAGAGAGAGACGTGTCAGTGTTTGATCGCGTTTTGGTGCCTTGCCGATAGCGGCGTCACACATTATATGGCCTCGTTGTCCATCACCCGGCAGTCGAGAATAAAGGAGACCGCAGATAACAAAAGAGAGAATAGTCTAAGAGAGGCCACTCGAAGATGAGGGCGAGAGAAAACGGAGGCCCAAGTTTGTCTGTGGCTCGTCGACGAGGAAACATCGCCATTTACAACCTTGTTACTCACGCGGATCAAACGTCGCTGATAACGATTACGAATATAAATATGTCAAGTCTCTAGCTCGGTTCTCTCGGTCCGTCTATCTTTTATTGGGCCGCTCATTACCTCCGACACTTGTCCCGCGTCATCTGCATTTCCCTTCATCTCAACCGTCACGGGCTCCGTGTTGAATCATTTTTATCGTTCCCGCGGCTCTTCCACCAGTCCACCCACTTGTCGGAATCTTTTGAAAACGAATGTCGAAACCTCGCTATGGGTTTTCCCGTCTGATTTATCAAAGAGAGTTAAAGGATTTTCGAGTCTTTGACGACATTGATTCTTTCAGAATGCCGTCATCGGGATGGATTTGTTCTAGCCATTTCTTTCCTTATGACGGCAGCGTCATCGCAGTCTGCCGTCATCCAACCGGAGCCATCTAGCGGATCGTCACCGGCAAAGTCACCGGAATAATTTTTGAAAAAAAAAAATGAAATGTCGTTGCTTCCTTTCCCCTTTGGGCCCAAAGCGCATTCCGATCTACTCCTGTGTGTCTATATTGATTTAATAAATGGATGGCAGTCGATGAAATGATGGCTACGATGAAAAAAATCTCATCCATCATCACGACCGAATAGCTCCTCTCTTTGTGGATCAGATCGCATTCTACTCTAAAGTAGAAGACGGTACCTGGAGTCATTCGATCGTAGTATTAAGCAAAGGCACTTCATCCTTGAAGGGTTTCGCCTATCCGACGATCATATTTCCCCGAGTCTTTACTCTGCCCAGTCCGTCTAGCTCTGTTGGTGTTTTTTTTCTGTGTGCCTTGTTTTCATTTCCTCTCATTTCTATTCTCCTTTTTTCCCCGTTTCTAATCTCTTCGTTTTGAGAGAAAAGCGACCGAATCCGAATGGGGAAAAAAATCACAATGGAGTTGTGCCGAGTTGGAGTTTTTCGTGTCGGAGCCATCAGCGAGAGAAAAGAGAGGCGTTTGTCGGATTGAATCGAGGCGCCCCTCTTCAAACAATGGAGGACGTCGTTTTTTTTTCACACGCTCGCCCGTGTTTTCTCGTTCTTCTTTTATTTCACTAGTTCAGTTTTTTTTTTCCTTCTTATTTAGTCAGCGCCGCCCGGCTTAGTCGTCATGTTATATTTTCAACATTTGATAGACCGACCGGAACAAATGACGTTTTCACTTTCCAGAGGATGTACTACCACCACGGCGGTGGTACGTTACATCAAATCCCATCCATAACCGTAATTTACGCTACTTTTCTCTCTCTTTCTCTGTAGACTAACTGCGTGCTTTACCACTAAGGCGCAGTCATTCAAAACTCGAAACTTTCAATTTGTCAACTAGACCGTTCTGGATTGTAAAAAAGAAAAAATTAACGCGCACGCCGGGCATTGGACATTGTTTTCATAGAAACTTTTTTATTCTTGCACTGCTGCTGCTTTCCCCAAATGGGCACCGCTATATACCAAAACTTTTCCCTTTGCGTCTAACGACGGAGGAGGAAGGAATTCTCTCTCTGTCTCAATCTAGTTCTCTTGTGTTTATCGACTAATTGCAAATGAGAAAATTTTTTTGTTTTGTTTTCGATCTAGCCGAGCTATGTTTCAGCCAGACGGCGGAGAGTTAAATCAAATTATCTGGCGCGTTGTGCAGTGGAAGACCCGCCGAGCCTTTTATATATATATAGAGAGAGAACGTTGGTACGCCGAGTCCCGCAATCCCAAACACAAAAGCTGCATGGCACTACCTTATTAAAGTTATTGTCGGGGCACCGACAGGACGCGCTCATTACGGCGCTTAATTAATTTGGTGCCAATCTAACGACGACACGCTCGTCGTAAAAACCAAAAACACAAAAACGAAATAGAGAGACGGAGAGATAGTGGAAGAACACCAACAACGATGGGAAGAGAATCAGACGGAGGGAAAGAGAAAAAAAAACACATGCAACGGATTCGTTTGTTCCTTCGGGTTGTTGTTGTTTTTTTCTTCCCCTTCTCTATCCCTTTTTTGGCTCCACTCATCCGCATTAGGCCATTACACGACAGATCGCTAATAATCGTTAAAGGATTTGTATTATCATCCGATGAGAACAACCTCACCCGTCACACAAGACCGCAAATTCAATTAAGCGACGACTCTTTTTTCTTCTTCTTCTTCTTCTTCCTTTCCTTCTTCATCGTCGTCGTCTCTGGTGCTCGTTCTCCTTCATTGCATTGAATCGTTTTTATCGGAAAAAAATAGACGACGACGTCGACGAAAAAGAGGGAAACAAAGATAATGGTAAAGAATTCCAGGAGGCCGGTCACGGTTCCATGTGTTTTTTTGTCGTTGTATTATTTCGGTTCTTTTATTTCTTTTCTTCATCTATAAATTATACCGTACGTACGCGTCCATAGTGGCTTCACGACCCAAAAAAAAAAAAGAGAAAAAAAGAAAGAAATCATATTGGAAAAATGATGCGGAGACAGCCGGTGTGTTGTGGAACAGAAGCCGGTACTATAGAGAGGCGCCGTGGCCAGCCGCGTTTATAATAACACAGGGCACAGTCGCGCGGATATATAATGCTGAAAGAGCGCGAGAGAGAATGAGAAAGAGGCATAATATCATAGAGGAGAGAATCGAGCAGCAGCAAAGAAGAAAAAAAAGAGGGGGTTGCTGAAAAGGGAGACTGCATCAGGATTTATGGGTTTGATAGTTTCGTGTGAAAAGAGCCGAATGAGAACAGCAGCAGCAGCAGCACAACGGAAAAAGAGAGTGAGAGACGTTTACTGGCGTGGCAGGGCCCAGTTTGACGAAGGAAACGCCGCTACCACCGCTGCTGCTGTTGCCCCGTCCGGCATCAGCTAGCGCCCACCTCGACGTCTCACCAACTGACGAAATATGAGCGTCGTCGCGTCGATAACTTATGGCGGACGCCGGGTCGCCGTAATAGAAGGATCGACGAGTGTACGAGGAGGGGGGTGAAAGTGAGAGAAAGCACTAGGACACAAGAAGAAGAAGAAGAAGAAGAAGAAGGAGAGCGAAAAAAAAAGTATTAGAAAAGAGAGGGAGGCGAATGAGAGAGGGTTCTCTCCGGCTAGTTTATGGAATGGCGGCTCGGCGTCATGGGCGTCACCGTCATCGCTTTTGCCTGTGCACACATCAGCCTCGGCATATATATATATATATATATATCCGTGTCGTTTTTCCCTTTTTTTTCTTCTCTCTGGCGCGCGGCATGAGCAGCTGCTGCTGCTGCCTCCCTCATCACCCAAATGCCCTCTTTAACTCATCCAAAAACAGAATAGGCAATATCTCGGCGGATGCCATTGATCCGATAAAGCATTCTTCACGGCAGCCGGCTTGATTATGAGACTGAGCGCGGACTTTTTTTCTTCTTTTTTTCCTTTTTAAAGGAGAAAATCGGCAGGCGATGCGCTTTGTGTCGGTGGAAGGAGAAGAAGAAGAAGAAGAAGAAGAAGAAGAGTGTTGTGTATCTATGATGCATCCGTCGCGGACCCGTTTCCCCCCCAAGAGATGTCTCCAGACTTTTTTGGCCCTATCCTCCAGCTGGAACATCAGACATCCATCACGGTTGTGTTGCAGTCTCACCAGTCTTCTCTCTTTTCTCTGGCCTTTTCAAGGAGCGACATGGATATCACATCTTCTCTTGTCCAGTCCTGGCCCGTTAGTAGTGTCTAAGAGGAGACTCACTGCTGCTGCTGGACGACGACCGACCGACTCGTCTCGTGCACCTCTGGGTCTCTCAGAGGCTTCTTCCTTCTTCTTCGTTGTCGTTGGGCCGGACAGTTCTCCCTCTCTGATATCAGCTCGACGCGCAAAGGAAGAGAGAAAGGAGAGTCAGGAGGCCGTGTCCATTAAGTGAGACACATCAGCAGAGCCACCCAGACATGGACGTTTTCTTTTTCTTCTTTTTTCTTCTTTTTTTTTCTCCGGGATAACAAGTCCTCTCGGCTGTCTGTCCGTCTCTATCCGACGGACTTTTCTTCTTCTTCTTTTTCTCGCTCCTATTGCCTGCTGCACGTCAACCCGGCCAGCCACAAAACAAACAGAGAGAGAGAGAGAGAATCCTCGGTGCTGCCAAAGACAGAGGCCAGAGATTTCTTAACAGATGTCTATCCGCCCGCCCTGATCCTCTTAAATTATTCAATCACGTCGTGCAAGATGCCAATCGATCGGCACCATCCATCAAGTTGAGTCCGAGGTCGTGATTGAGCCGCGCGACGCAAAAGGGCGTCGACTCGTTACGTGCATTACGGGGGCGGCCGCAGACGACGAGAAAGATGATGATGATTCACAGATTCAGGTTGCTACCACCGCCGCGCTGTTTCTTCATTTCCTTTTTTTCTGGTTGGGGTCGGAGGGACTAAGATGGCCGACGATGGAAATGCGAATCAAGTTGATCAAGTCCCTTCGGTCGGGTTATGGCATTTACAGCTGCATCGCCTCAGTCAGCTCGGCCCAGCTGTGCGATCGATTTGGAATTGTAATTTAATCAGGAAATATATAGACACGCCGGGCGCTGCTGAGGAGGTTTTAATCAAGTCGGATGGAGTCGCCCGGGAGTTGCAACCTAGACGGAGGACGACGACGATGTCGGCCAGCTACTGCGTTAGTGGTACTACTACTACTATGGATGGAAGAGAGCGAGGGGGGATTGAGCCACGTCAGAAAGCAAAAGATGGACGTGGGGGCCATATTTACGACATTTGACGAGAGTGAGGGCGCCCGCACAGCACACAGCTCCCTTCTAGCTTCCCCATATCCAGAGCGTGGAGCATCAACGACTCCGTCGAGGCATCATACATCACCTTTATGACGCCCATCTTCATTTTCATATTTCATATTTGCATTTCCCTCTCTCGTATTTATATATCTATGTATGTATGTGTTTTGTGAGCGATGGCTCTCTTAACCCTCGCCAGCAGAGCACAAGTAGTTCAGTTAGCAACAGTAGGCTATCGCATAACCGGAGTTCATTGCCGTCATTTTCCACTGGGCCAAAGAAGAACAACACGAAATAAAAGAAAGAAAGAAAAAATTCTCTTTTTGGGAAAAAAAAGAAAAGAACAGAAAACTCCACCCGTACGGCGTCGTAAATCAGAGAGTTTTAATGGCTAATTAGGTCTTTGTTGTGAAGCCCCTCCGCGCCGTAGAGGCGCATTAGGGACGCAGACCGTCGTCGTGCTGGCCGGGGTCGCGCGGGCTTTGCCAGTCTTCCGGATAGATCCGGCTTTTACCCGAAAACTCGTCTACGTCCTTGCGAATCGTCAACGATCTATCTCATCTCTCTAGCTGCTTCAACCGGGGCTCGCCATCATTAGTCGCGACTCGAAGCCGCTGAAATTGGATAGAAATGGAAAGAATGGTTCCGCTCGTCACTAGCAGCCTCGCTTTTTCGTTTTTTTAAATCCTCCTTCTTCACTCTCAGAGACTGTCGATGATGTTGTTGTTGTTGTTTTTCCATCCCGACATCCTAATGACGGAAAGGTTCTAATGACGATGATTATCAACCCCTACCAGCAGCTAGAGACAGGTGCGCTCCGGCCTCCATTGCATGCTGATAGGTAGGAAGAAGAAGAGAGAGAAAAAAAGGTCCATCGAAAAAGAAGAAAATGGAAGGGAGGATGATGGGGGGGCCTAACCGACACGTGTTATTGCCGCTTGTGGAATATCGAGAGAGAAGACTTGGCCGCCGCCACTGCCGCCGTGGCTTCTTCTGTGTGATGCTGACGGGTATTGATGGCGCTGGTTGGATGGAACACAACAACAACAACAACAAAAGGCGGGGTCCTCCCCCTTCTCTCTGATGAACTTGCGTGTTGGAGGCAGACTGGTTTTCCAGCACGAGCTGACGCGATTCGCTTTGTTCCAATCGCACCGCCACTAAAGTTTAGTCGTGACGCATTTTCTGCGCTCTTTTCCTTTTTCCGCCGTTTTCTTTCAAGAGAGAGAGAAGAGACAAGATGGAGGGGGGAGGAGGACGCGCATCTCTGGCACTCTTCAGTGTCCGAAACGACCGTTGCTTGAACTTTGGCCGTCGGTCGTGACGGACAAGAGACGAGCGGCTGCCAAACAGCGCCAGCGTGTGGGCCGTCGCGACGACACGCGGATCGATACCGGTTGATTGATCCGTCTGCGACGCCCTTCCGGCGCCGATCTGGACAATAACCTTTTTTTTTGGTGTCTGTGTGTTATAGACTCTGGTTGAAAAATAAGAGAAGAAGACGTAGAGAGAGAGAGGGAGAGAAGACGATGATAATAATGATGACGGTGAAGGAGGAGAAGAGAAAAAGAAAAAAAGCGCCGACGTTGACACAATCCTCGGTGGGGATTGAGCGCGCACGCACAGGAGCCGACGAGACAAGCCCGGGGTGTGCGGAGGATCGATCGCGATTCCCCACTCGTAAATCAATGACAATCAAAATGCCGAGATATGTGACGTAACGTGTCGCCAGAGGCCTCGAGACCTTGGGTTCGACGACGGCCGAGGGTGGAAAATGCGGCGTTGAATCGACGAGCCGCACAAGAGCGGCAGAGAGACGAGGGGGCCGAAACAAAAGAGCCAACGATTATATATTGGCGTCTCTCATCATGACAGCAGCCACCGCGCGACCATAGCCAGTCTTTTCTTTTTTTTTCTTTTCTCTCAATATATATATATACGGTATGGCAAAGGGCTCCCCATCCAGCAGCAGCAGCAGCAAACACCGAGCAACATCAGCAGCGGTCCAACGGCGTAATGAGTTTTTTTATTTATTAATCCATTTCTGTCGCGCTCGGCTTCATAAAGCCCTCTCTTTTCTCTATTCTCTCTCTCTCTCTCTTCCCTCTTCTTCTTGTCTTGTGTTTTCTTCGACGATTCTTTCATATCCCCCTCAATTCTTCGTTTTTCTTTTCTCGCTCTCTAACGATTTCAAACGAATGGAACGCAGCGAATCGAGGCGGAGAATTCTCTCCCCCCTTTTGACCAAAAACGTCTTTGAACGGACGCACAGACGGGGGTCAATCCGACGAGCGCAATCAAGCTGAAGGAAAGATGATGGCGATCGGAAGTTTGGAATCCTCCGTCGTCGTCGTCGTCTTTTATCTCCTCTTGTTCTCCCTTTTTTTTGAACGTCGGCCAGCGAGAGACTCGGCTCTCTCTCTCTGTGCGCCGCCGATGATAGATAACTCATCCGTTGCTGCTGCAATGAACGGACAACGGGCGACGCGATCGCGCGCGCCCGGTCTTGAATCATAGACCAACCAGCCATATATCGCAAAGCCAATCGTGTGACGCCGAATCCATATCGGCGTGCTGGCATTTTTTTAGAATAGAAGACACAAATAATAATAATAATAACTCGGAGTGTACTAACTATAAATAGATAAATGTAGAGAGAGAATCAGAAAAGAACACCATAAAAATGGTTGCATTTCCCAACTGACACGCCCTCCTTTCCGCTCTGCTTCGACAAGCTTTTTTTTATGATTTTTGTCTTTTTTGTCTACGGATTTTTTTCTTTTTTCGGTGGAAAACAGATTGCGCTCGCGCGCCGTTATGAGCGCGCACTGAGCGGCTCGTCGATTATGAGAGACTTGGGGTCTTTATATCGATGAGAGAGTTACTCTCCAATCGGAGCTAATTATTTTAACGACTCGAACCATTTTTTTTTTCTTTCGTTCTTTCTTTCAAAAATGTATAAAAATAAACGGAGGGAAAGAATAAGGTAACGTGCGCGGTTTGATGAGCCGATGTTTTATGACCGTCGATTCCCACCCACTCGTATTTTTTTCCCCCTCTCTATTCTCTATAGATTGTTTCTCCATAATTTTTAATTAAGCGCCAGACATGTATTTCTCCGTTGTTTCATTTCGACATTTTTTCTAGATTTTTTAACGATTCTTTGGCTTTTATTTGTCACGACGGTGCCCAACGGTGTATAGGAAATCGAGGGGGGAAAAAAAGAACATTACACGGGAGCCTAAGCATCTGTATAGAGGACGTCATGGCTGCTGTCTACGTCTGAGTACCGTACCTGTTGCCTGTCGGTGTGAACATTGTCGCCTTTTCCCTGTGAAATCGTCGTCATCACGGCGCGCCCAATAAACTGTTGGCCTCAACTCCATATTTTTTTTACGAGTTGTTTGCCAATTCGCTTGCATTTCTTTCTCTTTTTGTCTACGTACGTGGCGTCGTGGTGTTCATTGACGTCAGTTCGCGGCCGCGATTCTCAGCGTCTCATTGTTCCGTGAAGGGCAGCGCAATCGGTCAAATTTCTCATTGCCAGTCGGGTTGAGGTACAGAGGAACGTGCGTAGGTAGTACTAGACAGATGGAGAATTATAGACGACGGCAGCGGCGGCGATGGCGAAATGAGGGACAAGAAACGGAGCAAAAGACGAAGAGAGAGAGAGAGACAGACCCCCTCCTCGTCATCTCTCTCAAGCTCGACAACAACGAAGAGTAGTCTCTTTGCCGGTTTGTTCCAACCAGCAAGACATCCAATATTTTCAATTGATTTACTTTTTCCGCCGACAAGTCGACCGTGAACCTTGAATGGAAGGGGGAGCCATTTATTATAGATGTCGCTCCGCCGTGTCCCTGTAAAAAGGCAACAGCAAGAACCGAGAGGAGCAGCCAAAAGAGAAGAAAAAAAAAGAGAGAGAGACAAACCAAAATAGGCGACAGCTGATAGATAAATAATGATGCCTCTCCGCTGCTCCGTGATGGATGATCGCTTGTTGGCGGGACTTTACCTCGCGACGGCCATCAAGATGTCATTGTCTTCTGACCAACGCTGCTTTGGAAACGCTTCAAAAATGGCCGCCTCCAGCAAAAGCAGTCCGGCTGCCTTTTTGCCGATCGAGGAAATCAGAACACCTCCTCCAACACAACCATCTTTTCTTGACTTTGAACGAGATGCACTTGAAGGCGGGCGGTGGGTGGAGGGTTTCGAAGAAGAAGAAGAAGAAGAAAGATTAGTCTCCGCCAAACTCCGTGCGGAGAGAAAACGCAGCGGGTTGTCCGCGCTCCACAGTGTGTCGGTCCGTCGTCGTGCGGTTTGGGAGTGTATAGACATACCTACTTTGCGCTCATTGCTCTGCCCTCAACACCTGAGAATCCGGCAGCTCCAGCTCTCTAGCAGCAGCAGCAGCCACTCGGAGCAGTAGTAGTTGTACAAGTCATAGTCATCGTATTATTATTAAAACTATAAGAGTAATGCGGCGGGCGGTGAGGGGATCGAGCAGAGCAACTAGAAGGTGGGAGGAAGAATGAAAAGTGTCGAGGAGGGAGCCAAAGTCGACGAAATTGTTTCAAACAAAAAACAAAAAAAAAGAGGGGGGAGAAGAAAACGACGACTGAGAGGAGAAAGACAGAAGAGGTGGTGGGATTAATAGTGGAAATAAAAAAAGGCTGCCATTTATTCACTCAAGAGGCTATTGTTGTGTACGACTACTAGTTTGCCTTTTTGTACGTTTTTTTATGACCGCCGAGTTCCCGCCACGGAGCGCTGATGACGTTCCATCATGTGTAGTTATACACGTTGGGCTCTGTTGTTTTTTTACGATTCGGATCGCATTATTTTATAGATATATATGTTGCTCGGTATTTTCTCACTCGTTATCCAAGTAAAAACTCGTAAAAACCGAGGGGGGAAAAATTACCGGCTCGATAAATAATGCATCAAATGACTTGAACGGATCAAAGAAACAAAAACGACGAGGAGACGAAGGTGCAAGAGAGAGAGAGCGACCGCAGCGTTATGGAGGAAGTGGCGCAAGCCGTGTGTGTTCTCTCCTTGTCTCTCGACGTCGCTCCGCAATTCTTCCGGGTGTGAACTGAAAACGTTATAAAACGATAAAACAAAACAAGGCACACAAAAACGATCACACAGCGAGTCTCGAAAGGGATAAAAAGAAAAACAACAACGAGGTCTCGACCAATCATGGAACCGATGGCTGACATCATTTAAAGGGACCAGGGCGCCAAGTCTCACGGGTCGTGAGCGATGCCATCGGCGGCCCCCAAATTTTGACTCTCCGGAGAGAGAGAATGTTTTTCAGTTCTGCTGCGAGGATGGCGCCGAGTTCAGGCGTCGGCATCTTCGTCGACAATGAATCAATCCTTTTTTTTCTTTCATTCTTTTTCGTGCGTTTTTCATTTCGTTCCGTCTTCTATCTTTCTCTCGGCTGCTCCGACAATCGAGTTCATTCATTAAGGGGGCCCCGATGCTCCCTCTTTTAACTATCGGCCCGTCTAATGATTTGGGTGGAATCTATTAGCTGGAACACGCAGAGAGAGAACCGAGGAAGAGGAGAAAGACACACGAGAGGTCGACGGTCCGGGTCGCACGACCTACGATCGTTCGCAATCAAACACGGTTGTCGTTCAAAGTTTATTTGCTTTGAGCGTCTTTCTCTTCACTTTTTTTTGGTGCCGCGGCAACAGGTCACACAGCACATCCAGTACGACGACGGCTAGGAAAAATAGAGAAAACGAAAAAGAAAGTCTTGCTCGCGTCGTTATTGATGAAGATCATTATTAGTCCTATATTCCTTGAGAGCGGAAACGTTCCACTATAGATATATGTATCTAATATACGTAGTATACTTCTTTTTTTCCCCTTTGGAGAGTGAAGTCGAGCTGCCGAGCAGCTGCGGTAAGGCAGCGACGGTGATAAAAAGAAAAAAAGTGGAGAGTTAAGGAGAAGAAGAAAAAAAAGAGAAGCCGAGTTTTTAAACGTGGTGGGAGATCAACGAGACGTGAAAATTACCCGACAATTACACCTTGATTATCTCCCCACCATTCCTCGTCTCTCTCTCTCTCTTTCTTTCTCGACCAAATTGATATTTAAAGGAGAGCAAAAGATGAACAGCGATAGGTTGAAGGCCCTCTTCAAAACTCCCCCACCACCCGCTAGTACCATCGGCCGAGCCATCAGCTGCTTGTTCTTCTTTTCTTCATTACAAATTAATTATTTCGTGAGAGGAGAGCCTGAGCCAGAGAGAGAGAGAGAAAGAGGAAAGAAAGAAGCAGGGGGGCTTCGTATATACATGCGCATCGGGAGTCGCGCGGGCTCGTCCGTTTTTTATTTGGTTGTTGCTTCATTCCTCATTTCTTCTGGTCTTTTTCCCCCTTCCTTTTTTTATTATTATTATTTCTTCGGTCTTCAATCGTCGTCGTCGTCGTTCATTCTCCTTTTTTTAAGTGTTTTTTTTTCTTCTTTCTCTTTTTTTTCAACATGG
This sequence comes from Ceriodaphnia dubia, assembly GCA_022539655.2. Classification (NCBI taxonomy): domain Eukaryota; kingdom Metazoa; phylum Arthropoda; class Branchiopoda; order Diplostraca; family Daphniidae; genus Ceriodaphnia; species Ceriodaphnia dubia. The sequence continues at coordinate 159,897 of JAKUCG020000250.1, forward strand.
AAGGACTTTGTGAATTATTGTTTCCTGCCTTTACGAAATGAGGCAGCCACCAGGAAAAAAAAGGAAAGAAAAAAAAAATAAAATAACCGGCGTAAGGAGGGGATCGTGCTGATGCGCAGCTACTCATTTCATTCCCGACAGATATATCGATAAATCCCTCTCTTCCTTTTAAATATATATAAGAAGTTCCGTCCCTCTCTCCTATGTGTAGCTTATGCGGTGCCATAGAGAACCTCCGGAAAATCAAAACCCGAAAGCCCTTTCGTGGAGTTTCTCATCTAATCTTTTTTCTCTGTGAGTTGTTGTTCAAGATGTCAGTGGCTCACGCGTTAGATTTCTTATTGTTTCTCTTCTACTTTGGATTTTCTCTTTCTACAGGGGGGAGTTGGGCGATTCGGGATTATCGAGCGCTCGATGTTGAACGGGATTGCGTTTCTCCACACCCATTCGGTTTCGGGTTGTTGGTTTTTCTCTTTTTTTTCTTTTGGGGGTTTTGGTGGGCTCTCGTTTTGCTTTTGTTTTCCTCGTGAATACGTTCGTGACGGTTGGGTCCCGACGTTGTTTATAAGTCTCCGTCGCGCCGGTTTCTGCATGATTGCAACCCATTAGTCGGCCACTTATTGGTAGCCCTGCTATATAACCTTGATTGAGGTTCGCTTCTCATTTGTTACCTTCATTTTTCTTTTTGGCCTCTTTTTCTTTTTTCTTTTCTCTCCCTAAATTTCAATGTGCTCTCTCGGCCGCCGCGCGATGAATTATAGCGCTTTTCTTTTGTTTTCCCTTTTAACTTGTCCTTCCCATTACTAGTTCAAAACCAGAAGATATGAGAAGGCGCCCTGTCGAATATTTCATACAATCATAATTCATAAAGGGCGGAAAAAAAAGAGAGAAAAAGTCAGAGTCCTCCTCACGAGGCGCGAAGGTGTCCGACCGCAAGGAAACCAGAAAGGAAGAAGAAAAAGAAAAAAAACTCAAATATATTAAGAACAAGAAGAAAAGAGAGGAGGTCTCTAGCGGGCCTCCGACGGGCTCCGGCTTCTCATTAAGCGACAGCTCCACCGTACACACACACAACACATCGACGAGTACGTCTTTTGTTCTGCCATGTCACAATCACATAATTCTTCTCTCCGAGTCTCGCAGTCTCGCTCCTCCTTCTTCTTTGTCCAACTTTTCTTAATAGTAACGCATTTTTTGATGAAAAAGTACACCAGCAAAAGTAATAAGAACTTGGCCTTGCATTCTTTTTATTTATTTTTTTGTCTGCTGTCGAAAACTCGGCCGCGTTATTAAGCAGATGCTAATGAGGCCCGTTTGACTCCATCGATTCGTCTGCAGCAATTAATGAGCTCGACGATAGGGAGGCAGAAACACAAAAAGAAAATAACTCGGTAACCTTTAGTCCGGCTGATCGTTAATATCACGAGTTTTGTATAGCCAGCAACAAATAGAAAAAAAAGAAATCTCGTCGACTGCATCGAAGAGGAATTTTTCTGAATTCTTATTTGGTGAATGTTGAGAGAGAGTTGATTGATGGGTTATTACGGACGTGGGAAAGAAGAAAATGTCCATCTCTCGCTCCGTCTCCTCCCACGTTTAGGACGATTTGTCTTGGCAGGTTTTTCTTCTTCCCTCTTTTTCCTTTTTTTTTTTTTGCATTGTGGGGTTGAAAAATGGAGGAAACACCTCCGCCGCATTCTCCAGGTGACACACACGAGATCATTAAAAGTGGCAGTCTTCTGTCTGCCCTGCTACCATCTTTAAGTGGCTTCTCTTCCTACACCGAAAAAACGACCGGATGTGTTATTATTGTTATTATAATTCACAAGAGAGAGAGAGGAGGCCAGCAGCAGCCAACACACGACGTGGCCACCAAAAATCAATTTGGTCGGAGGAGGTGGTAGGAGGCAGGACTTTAGATATGCAGTGGCGTAAAATGAAGAAGGAGCTCCCTCTCGACCACTCGTGTTTTATTATTTTTAATAGTTTCACCAGACACACACAAAAAAGGAGAAGAAAACGGGACCCCTTGAGGTTGGTTTTCAGCTCCTTTTTTCTACTCGTTCAGCTCGTCCTTTTTTTTTTCTTTTTAATATCTCACCTTTATCTCTCGTAAACATATGACAAAGTGTTGTTTTAAGAGGAAGAGGGGACGGGCTCGTCGCATAGATAATTGCGGTGGCGTTTCGTTTTTCTTTTGTCTATTTTTTTTTCTTCATTGAATTTACTCTCTTGGACGTCGGAGTATATTTGGTTTTTTTCTCATTTTCAGACGTACCGCGCGGGACGGACGGTTGGAAAAAAAGGCAACGGAACAGCAGCAGACACCCGTGATCTAATGGATCAAAATTATATAAATAGAGAATAAATCACGGTGGATTCATTGCGCGCCACAAAGTGTATTATTATTAGTATGTTTCGAAACCCGTTTCCCAGCCGCTCTCCAGTTCCTCCTCCTACTCCGCTGCTGCCGGGTACGGCGACAGCTTTTTGTTTTTTTGCGGTTTCACGTGCAACAGGGAAATCCATACACGCGTTTTCTTGAATTGATATATTTACGATATGAAAGTTTTACCTGTTTCTTTTCTCTCTCTCTCTCTGCTCTCGTCCGAATAGCTCACATACCCACGCGAGAGTAAACACGGACCCCGTGTACATATAGATGGTTCTTTTCATTTTGGTGAAACAATCATATTTTTTTTTCTCTTCTTCTCTCTTCCTGTATAATGAACTGTGTGTGGGTGAGAGGTGTGATGAAGATTATAGAGCTATAATAAAACAGGCCCTATAAGACGAAGAGAAAGAGAGAAAAACGAAGAGAGTTTGATCCGCGGGTGGTTGTTTTTAATCCTTCCTCTCTCGTTCCTCATCGCGTCGTCTCCGTCCGGTGAACGTCGTAACCAATTACAGTAGCCTCTTACATTTTTATGACTTTTCTATCGTCTTCTTCGTTTACTCCTTCTTATTTCGGCCCTGCTATATATATATGTACGTAGGTAGATATTCTTGCCCTAAGCTTTAGGGGCTGCACCGCAGAGCGCCCCCCTCTCTTAAAAAGACGATGGATAGTTCATCGTCTCAGACGACCACTAATGGACGGTCGGAGTAATATAACATCACTGGAGCAACAACAGCTAAAACAAGACAAAGCAGCCCATAGGACCCCCGCCGCTTTTGCTTCCCGTGTGATTCCATCCATTGAAGTTGTGTGTCCCGTTGATGGGCTTTACGCGCCCGTCGACCCAACTATACAAGCGACTACTACCGGGTGCGATCGTTGTCTCTCGCGAACAGCAGCAGCGACCGACGCGATCGGGAAACCATATCGATATAAAGTGATCAAAGTCCTTGGGCAGTTGGGCTACTAATAACCAGCCGGGGTATTTGTCGTCGACTACGATGACCGAATGACTAACGTACGTAGTACGTAGGAGGAGGAGGTGTTGGTGGACAATTTCCTCGTCTGTCTGCCTGATGGGCTCCGTTTCCCTCTTCATCGCCAACGAACCGGCAAAGTGTACTGTATTTCTCTGTATCTTGTTGTCGCCCGTGTTCTCTTCTTCCACTTTTTTGCGCGCGCCTTGGTGGCCGTGTGTTAGTCGTGGTTTATATTTCCCTGATTGGACGCGACCACCAACGGCCCAAAGTAGACGTGTGTTCAATTCGTTGTGGATTTACACCGCGGACCGCAAACAAAGAAAACAAAAGAGGAGAGACGATGAAGAATAAGGATGGAGGGAGAAAATTTATAGGGACCAAAAAAATAAAAGAAAAAGAAGAAGAAGAAGAAGAGAAAGAAAAGATGCTGAAAGGCTTTCGGTGGTTGGCTCTCTCTTCTCTCATTATCGATTGACTGATTTATACCGGTCTAGATCAATATAGCCGAGGCCAGCCAGAGCGGCATTGACTGCTTCTTCTTTTTCTTTTTTTCACGGGTTTCCCGTCAATTGCCCTTTTGCTTCCCTTTTACTCTCTCTCTCTGGCTTCTTCCTGTGGTTGTCGACCCAAACAGGGACTGCTTGGTTTATGTGTTGCGCTGATTTCGCTTTCTTTTCTTTCTCTAGTCGACTGCTACTTCTTCTTCATCGACCCCACAGAGCAGCAGCCACTCTATCGTCACCTCGTCGTCCTCTTTCTCTCTTTCTTTTTTTTCTGTCCCTTTCGACTTGATTCACCGCAGTTTCCTCGTTTTGTGGGAAATCTTTTTTTCTTCTTCTTCCTATTCTTCTCCGCGTTTGTCTGCAGCAGCGCAACCTCTCGTCTCCTGCTCGTCAGATATGGCCGTTGGTGCTCGCTTCGTTCTAGCTGCCGGATAATATACCGATGATCGTAAATAAGAGACGAAAGAGTCGTTGTGTGTCTGTGTTGTCTTCTCGGCCGACATTCCAAGCAAATGAAGGGAACAGAAGAGCAAAAGACCTTCCATTCCGCCTACAGCGTGCTGCACCGAAAAGAAGAAGAAGACGAAAGAAAAGAAAAATAAGAATGACTTGTTCGGGATGTTCTCCGCGCGAGGATTGCGCCCTCGCGGGATATATACTGCCTGCTGATGCCCGTCCGATGCAACAAATGATGCGCGGTCCCGTCTTCTTCTTCTTCTTCTTCTTAGTCGGTACTGCATCTGATTATACAAATACCCATAAAGAACGGACGCGGTGGCAGCAGCAGCAGCCCGCTAAGAGATGAACCTGGTTGCTTGCTGATTGCGCCAAATTGCCCGCCCGCTCTCGTTCCGACAGCGCGGCCGGCCATCTTCCACGCTAGCTATTCTTCTACCCATCGCCCACACTATATGCTCTCCTACTAAGGAGTTGTCGTAGATTTCGGTCTTCCTCCCGTATTCCTTTTTGTTGCGGCCTTTACAGGTGACATATATACGAGCAGCCTGCTGTCTCTCCTTCTGAAAAGTGCGTCGGCTTGTAGGTCTCATCGTCGCTGGCTTCTATTTTTCTCGCTGCGTACAAACGACGTTCTTGTTTCCTTGCCTCTGTGTTCTTTTTCTTGTTGTTTTAATAGCCATCTTTTCTCTTCTCTTTTTCTTATACTTTTACGATCTATTGAATGCGGGCTAGGCTACTTGGAAGCGCCAGTACAACAAAACAAAAGACGGGGACACACATGAAGTGAATGCCACCAAAAGTCGCATATAGAGCGCGTGTGCACTTCCCGGTGTAAATGATCTTTTCCTAATTATTTTTGATTCCCCATTTGAGTTTTCCCCCCGCCAACACCACCACCAACCACCACCAGCAGTCGCAGTCTATCGCGTCCTCGTCTTTTTATGATTTCCTATTAGAAGGTTGCTGTTGGAAAGAGAGAAGTTTGATTCGTCGGTTTTTTATATCTGCTGGTGTTTTTCTCGTCGACAAAGTCTAATCACTTTGCTCTCTGCTGTGTTTTCGGTCTCGGTTCCAAGTTGTTTCTTTTTCCGTTTCATTTTCTCAAGGAAATCCGTCCGATTCCAGGCGAGTCGCTCGGCGCCGCATCGTAAAACGACAACATACTTTGTGAAGGTGAAGAAAATAACAGACCGTACTACACTACATAGCCTTGTTTCGGTTCTTTTAATAGCCCACCGTTTTCTTTTTATACATTTGCTCGATCGCGGAGACAAGGTGGCGGATAGAGGTGGATATATATATATGTACAAGATGGTGGTGGTAGTGGTGGTGGGGCTATAGCTGGTGGTGGATGACAAGTTTTCGTGTTGTTTTATCTTTTTTCTGCGGCGCCGATTTTTCCCCCTTTTTTTCTTTCTTTTTTTTTCTTTCTTCTCTGTTTTACGCCCGTTAATTGGTATTAATAATGCGTTCTGGCGTGGATGAACAACGAAATGGATTGTCCTTCCTGCACTCCACAGAGAGAGAGAGAATCGGGTCGTAAAAAAAACAACAACTTTGTGAGTCAAGAAATGGAGGGACAACAAGCAACAAAACAAGAGGACACGAGTAGTAGGAGGAGGAGGTGGGCCACCCTCCGACCGCCCTCACACTCTAGGACACACAAAGTAGCTAGACGAAAATCCAAGCCGTTTAATTGCTATTCAACGTGATAGATCGTAAAAAATTACGCCCACCGCGATCATCATCACCGTAGCGCACTTATCTTTTGTCGTTTGGGGGACGGCTGCTTCCATTTGTTCTGAAAACATAAAAAAACACGGTTGTATATTTATATGTATATAGGTGGTGGTGGTGGTGCCACCTTGAAAACAGGAGAAAAAAGAGACGACGACTTTTGTTTCAATTTCAATTTATGTTTCCCCTCCGTTTTAGTTGCTTTCTTCCTGCTCGGCCGTTGCATCGCTGGCGCGCTCACCGACGATGAAACGGCCGGGCCGGTCAAACGAGACGGAATGACATCAGGAGCAGCAGCAACAAAAGGACGAGACGCGAGCTTGGCTCTGTCCGAATGGGAAAATGGCAAGTCCCACTATACCACTAACTCGTCCGTTTTGTATGGATGCGGTCTGATGGGCGAGGGGGCGGCCGTGAAGTGCGCCCGTCCGCCGAGAGAAGAGTCTTGAGGCAATTGCATCAGAAGAATTACAAGGGATTGAAACGGATCTGGAATAATCAGTATTTGTCTGTAGAAGAGCCCGGCAGCAGGCTAGGCCAACAATATGGGTGAAAAGAAACAAGGAAGGAAGGAAGTACAGTAGCTGCTGGGAAACACAAGAATGGAGGGAATAGGGCAGATTGGCACTAGACACTAGAGGCTGCCGCGCGGGGAGAGCAGAAGAAGACACAGTGTAATAAGGGACGAAAGGCAGGGAATGAGAAAGAAAAGAAAAGAATAGAGGGAAAAAAAGAAGAGCAAAGAGTCACTGTTGATGCGATGATCTTTTGGCTGCGCTGCGGCGGAGAAAAAGAGGGGAAAAGCAAAATGGTCGGACGCGCGCGCGGGCAAAAGTCGATTTGTACCGTCGTAGATTTGGGGGAACCGTCCGGGAAAGAATGGGGGAGGGAGGATATAGTAGAGGGGGCCAAGTGTCCCCGAAAGCTTTGGCCCAACTGACGTGCCTAATGGCCAACACGGTCCGAGTCTCTCCCATCCAGCAGCTCTTCTCCTCCTCGATAACAAAAACAAGGAAAAGGAGAAGAAGAAGAAGTAGAGGAGCAACGACGGCAGCAGGAGCAGCAGCAGCGGCGGCAGTAGGGCCCCTCGGACCGACAGCCGTCGAGAAAGAGAGAGAGAGAGAGCCACTCAGAGAGAAGAAGAAGAAGAAATAAAGAAGACGGGCGCAGACACCCTGCAAAAGACGTAGTCCGGGCGGGCGAAAAAAAGAAGCCAAAAAGTATCTAAGAAGAAGAAAAAGACAAGGGGGAGAGGAACAAATCGTCGTTTCCATCAGCCTCTTATAGACGTTCACGTTCGCCCGTTGCCCAACCGCCCGGCTATAGACGACCGGGGCCAGGCAGTTTGGCTCCGCTCGTCGATGACCCCGGTAGGGACTTTGGGTAGGGTGGAAGTAGAAAAACGCACAAGAAGAAGAAGAAGAAAACAATAGTAGATCTCCCTTGATAGTCGCACATCTCCTCTATAGTTATATACGTATTGCGTCTTTCTCTCTCTCTATCTCGGTGTATGCGCCCGCCCGGCCTTATATATATATATATACGTACTGTATTGTATAACTCTGTATATATATATATATATACTATTCACCTCCTGCCCTTGGCTACTACCGCTATATACTACTACTACCAAGGCGACTCACGCAACATCTCAATGTTGTAGTGTCCACTTCTTCTAATTAAGCTACAATGCTCCTCGACTCTGGTATTGGGCGCGCGTCGCTGCCCATCGACGACGACGGCCAATCGGCATCAAAATAGGCCTACACTAAAAACAACAACAGGTCGATGAGCTGGCCCCTGATCTTGACAAATGGTTAGCCCACATTTTCTTTTTCTTTCGTCTCCCTTCGTGGTAACACGGAGCGAGACAATATAACGCGGTTAACCTTTAGACTGACGCCGGTGACCTTTTTGGCCAGAAAGAAACGGAGCTATTCGTCGTCCTCTGTTCAGTCATTTGTCATGTAATATCATAATGCCCGCGACCGAGTCCAACTACCCTCCCCATTCTCCTGTGCGATATGTTCCGTCTCTTCTCTCTTTTTCATTCTTCCGTTGGAAAGAGAATGAAAAGTACCAAACGGAGAGAGAGATTCCAGGTGTGTCGGAATGTTGTCGAGGCCCTTTCACCACCTTTTACCGTCTCCCATAGTACTGATGTCACCCCCGTTTTGCTTTATTACGAATTCCTTGCGCGCCCAACGGCAGCAGAGCGCTAGAAGAAGAGAAAAAAGTGTCCAACAAGAGGGCTGTTCCCCCCCCATGAATAATCTGACATAAATCAGGTCATAACCTCTTTTTTTTGCGCTATATTCGAACACGTCCAGCAGCTTCTACGTTGAAAATGCGTTCTATAGTTTTGTGGGGAGAAAAAGGGCAGCAGCAGCCTATAGCTCTTTTCTCTCGTTTTCGCCCTTCTCCGTTGGTCGTCGGCCGTAAATCTCGAGTGCAGTCGACTTGTATGTGCACCAAGAGCAGCAGGATCCCGCAACAGCAGCCAGCAGGGCGGACGAGGGGTGAGAGACGGCCAATGAGAAGGAATAGAAGAGAGAGAGAGAAGGAAAAAGGAAAAAGGAAAGAAAAAAATAGCCGCAGCCGAATAAGAGCTGGCCTGTTGGCCATAAAGCCTATTGATTAGCAATAACTAATAAATCAATCAGCGGATCAAGCGTCGTTTTATATGGCTAGTATATGAAATAGATCGAAAATGCTGGTGAGATAGAGGCGCCGAGCTATCGCCTATGACCAGTTGGTATATCCGTGAAAGGAAAAGACTTTTTTTTCTTCTTCTTTTTGGGTGGCCGGGAGCCAGTGGGGCATATCAAGATGGGAGAACCTTGGGAGGACGTCGCGCTCGACGTGACGCTCTACGACGTCGGCCTGCCGATCTGTCGACGACAAACGGGCGACGCGCGGTAAAGATAATAAATAAAGACTGGCTACTATATAGTTCCGGCCAAACAGAGAGACGACGAGGACAGCAGCGGGGGGATTTTGAACAATATCCAAACTTGGGCCGATGATTGCAACCGTCTCCTAAAACTTTCTCCCTCGACTGCGCTCGCAAAGTTGACGAATTCGTTTCTCCACCGTTCCCCTTTTATCTATAGATACTTCTTTCTTCTTTTTTTTTTGTGTGTGTTTTTTTTTCTCCTTTGCCTCTTATCTCTCCTATAAAGTAACGAGAGGGAAGAAGAAAACAAAAGAAGGCACAAAAAAAATAGAAGAGGAGAAGCGCCCTGACTGAAGCCATCCAATCGGCCCGGTCGGATCGTCACGTACCGTCAATATTGATCGTCAATAATTCCCCATTGACCACGCGGCGGTCGCCCAATCAAGATCGCCTCCCTTCTCTTTTATCCTTGTAGTACTAAAGGATCATCATCTACTTTTTTCTTTCCTTCCTTCCTTCCTTCCTTCCTAGATACTCTACACGACTCGCGTCTTGTTTTTACTTTGACTTTGTTTATTTGTTTTCTCAATCTGGCCCGGCGGCCCGGAGCGCGCGCCGAGTCAGCAGCGTCGTACAGATGAGAATCTGGGTTTGGTCGCACAAACGACCAAACAGAGTACACTATTGAGAAAAGAGACGTGGTCCAACCAAACTGACCTAGATGCTCATCTCGGGCTTTACATTGGCTACACGGAAAGGGACGCGCACGCTGGTGACCGCCTGTGTCTGTGTAATCAGCCTCGACAAAAAAGAAAAAAAAGAAACGAAAATACTGCGGCGAAGCTGACGCGCTTGATTGAGAGGCGCACGTTGGCGACACAGGCAGATGGAATTGTTTTGGCCCCTTGTGACGTCATTCTCCGTGTCAGTCGGTTGGTGAATGTATGCAAAGCGAAGTGTTGTGTAGGCCTTCAGTCTCGGATCCATCCATTCATTCTCGTTTGGGACTCGAAAAAACGGCCAACTGCGCTTCCCATTTTCTAGCGGAGCTGGTCTCAGCAGGTGAATAGGCTCCTCATCGCGTCCGTCTGCCGAATAAGGAGACACGACTTGATATAATCGCATTATGATATTAGTTGTGCCCTTGGCCGGGGCTGCGACGCAAGACGGAAAGGCCAGCCTCGCAGAAGAAAAAGAAAAAAAGAAGAAGAGGGGAATTCATCTTTGCCTGGAAACGTATCGGCGCGTCCATTACACGGCGCTTAAACACAACGGAGACACTGACGGATGACGGACGCCAACTCTTTCACTGCGGGCCCAAAACATCCACAGACCTCGTAGCTCCGTCGCCCGTTTTTCACGACACGACGCGACCGACCGCGCGCGGTAAACAGCTCGGATTGTGTCCGTCTTTTCTCTATCCGTCTCTGTTCGGAGAAGAGGAATAAAACGTCAAGGGGGAGAAAAAGAAAAAGAAAAAACTAAATAAATAATCATTCAAACTTGGCGGGCTCTCGAATCAAGTCAACGGGGAGGGAGGAGGAAAAAGAAGAGAAGAAAAAAAATCCAAGTCATTGAAATGTGGTCATGGAGAAATCAACAGCTCTTCTTTTTATCTCTTTTTGCTTTTTCGTTCTCCTTTATTATATATTATATATATGTACCTTCTCCGCTACTCTGCGTATTCTCCATTCTTTTTTCCTTCCTCCTTCTTTTTTCCTTTTTATGAACAATAATCTTCAAATGGGGACGGAGCGGGGGGACGTTGATGGGGTGGTATCGGGCCGATGTGGCGATGTGCGTGTGGGCCCATCGAGACGATTGTCCGGCCGCAGACAATACGATGACAAAATGCCCGTTGAATGCTTCCATCTATTCCGAGAAAGACGATAAAAAGTAGTTAGAAGAAGAAGAAGAGCGAGGGGAATAGAGAGAGAGAGAGAGAGTCGGACCCACTCGATGATATACCTGCCAGGCGCTATGCGGCCGGGTCTTAATTAGAATTTATTAGATAGTGAGAGAGAGAGAGAAAGAGAGAGAGGAACATCCGCGAGGCCGTCGCTTTTTTGATGCGCCATTACACACGCACATACAAGCCGTTGCCTGAGAGAAGAAGAAGAAGAAAAAGAAGAAGTGAAGAGAGAAAGACAAAGACAATTCCATTTGGCCGCGTGGCGTTCCTTTTGTCCGTGTCCGATCTAGAATTACACAGTCTGACGATGTTGAGCAAGAAAGACAGAAGAAGAAGAAGAAGAAGAAGGTGTAGAGATATCTGACCGACTCGTCCGTTAGAGACCCACAGAACAGTCAGAAAAAGAGGAAGAAAGAAAAAAAAACATGTGTTAAAAGTGGCACCGTGCTGTAACAAATGCCCACCCCGCTCACCGCAGGACATGGGTGTCTCTTTTATCACCTGGCCTTCTTTTCTTCCCCCCGTCTCTCTCTCGAGCTGCTCTGTGCGCCTTTTTCAAAACCTACAAGGTGGTAAGCCCCCGTGCGCCTCTAACCCCCCTCTGGTTGCTCAACTCGACCGGGCCCGAGAAAAAGAAGAAGAAGAAGAAGAAGAAAAAAAAAGCTCTTCTTCTTTTATCACTTTTTGTACCGTGTTGTGTCTGTGCTCACCTTTTATATCCGAGTCTATAAAAACCTTCTATTTTCTCTCTCTCTTTCTTTTTCCTTCCTCCCCTTTCGCTCCGAGTCATCACCCGTTCGTTCTTTTTTTTGGTGTTGTCGACTCTCTTTTTTTATTTTATTTCATTTTTTTCAATGGATGGGTGGCGTTCCTCAGTCCGACTACCTTTCACGCGATTATTCGTTATATTATGATGATTTTATTTGGGGGCGCGCGTCAAGGTGGCTACGTGATTTAAACGATTCAACGCGCGCTGACAACAACAACAAAAACAACTCGCAAGACGCCCACACACCGTCTATACACGAGCAGCAGGCGGATCATCTCGCCGGTGTTGGTAGAGTGGGGTCGCCTCGTTAGATGCTCGGTCGACCCGCAGTCTCTCCATCACGGAAGAAGAAGAAGAAGAAGAAGAGAGTCAGTGTATAAGAACAGAGCACAGCAGAGAGGAGGGATAACACATACTCGGCGCGGCTCATCCATCACGGGGCGATGGAGCGTATGGATGTGATACATCTCCATCTACTGTTCAATTGAGAGAGATTTTTCTTTGGAGAGAAAGAGAGAGAAACGTAGCGTGTAACCTGTGTTGTGAAAGACCGTTAAAAAGCCGAGAGACATTTTCGACATTTTTTATTTGGGCTGAATAGATAAATTGTTGTGTAAAAATGCTGATTTTTTCCAACAAAAAAAAGACGACCTTTTTTAAAACCAGGTCAAATAGTTTTTTTGCTGTTTGTAATTTCAAAATATAAAAAAACGGAGGTGAGAAAATGCAGTCAAAGTGGTTGTGATATCCTACCCCGTTCACCCCCTACCCACCTTCCTGTCGGTATAATTCACATTCGCCCTGACATTTCTGGAATTGAATAGTGTAGTAGTAGGATAGATCGAGGGAGAGAGAGAGAAATGCGCGTTGTGTAGTAGATGACCTAAAGTAATATTTTCATTTTTTTTCCTCCTCTCTCTGGCGTTTTTGTGGGGGAAGAGAAAATCATGGAAAATGTCGACTTTGATCGTAAATAATTGTTTCAAGCTCGACTTCTGCGGGGGTCCTCACTCTCTTTTCTCGCTCTCCTGGTCCGCTCTTCTTGAAGCCGAACAACAAGCGCCTTCTTCCTCTTCTACTTCTTCTTCTTCTTCTTCTCTGTTTCTTATTTCTTTTTTGGATATATAAAAACGCGCGGGCGGCGACGGGCGGCGACGGGCTGTTGTTGTTATAGACCTCCGACGAGAATGAATGAGCCAACGCCAGGTGCTCTTCATCTTTTTCATCCGTGTGCCATCACCTTTCATTGTCCTGTCTTCCGAGAAATATCACTGGCCATCGCTCTCTGTTTCTCCGACTCCTTCAGTTCGCCTCATTTTCTTTTGATTCTCTCCTTCCTTCTTCCATTTTTCATTTTCTTCTTCAAACCACTCGTTTTCTTCTTCGACTTCATCATCCAAGCCGTTGTCCTCCTCTTCGCTCCTGCTGCTGCTGCCGGCGCGGTAATCGGAATAATCACGACCGTCTATTGTGTCGCGATCCGTGCGATACGGCGTTCCGCCCGGCCACGACCCGACCCGCTGCCGATATAAAAAAGCGACAAACAAATTTCGCTCATCATTCCGCTTGTTATTTGAATATTCTTCTTCTTCTTCTTCTGGAATAGAATGGATAAAAAAAAGAGGAAAGAAAGAAATGAGAAAGCAAGTGAAGAAGAGGGAGTTAGCAGTTAACGATCCGTGTACACTTAAATAATTAGTCGGTATAGTGTCTGGAACAACTGGAATTGTCGACGAGAAGATAAAGAAGAAGAAAAAAAAGCGGACGGAAAAAACGAAAGGAGGAAAAAAAGAGAGAAAAAAGGTAGCGATCCCATGATTCGCGCTGGGTGGTCGCTCCTTAAATCATTGATGGCAAGGCGAGACTTAATGGTGTTGATTGCCAGCAGATATTGAGGCGAACGCAAACACACGCGGCGGCCGAGTTAACGAGACTTGAATTAGACGGCCTCCTTAAAACACTCTCTTCTTGCCTTCCTTTCCGTCTTCTTCTTCTTTTGGCTCTCTCACGCTGCCTAGCTCGCGTCTGTCAGCGTAATCAACTGTGGCTAATGAACGGCGCGCGGTTGCAGTGAAATCGCGCTTCCGGCCCGACCCGCGCGCAGTACAACAGAAACAGTGGCGCGGCAAATAGGCAGCCCCGAATACAACAATGTCAATCCCCGTATTTTTCTTCTCTCTCCTTTCGTAAACACGTAATTGATTGCGGAGGCAAAACCGAGAAAACGAGAACGAGGCATCGGCCGTATAAGCGACAACGACTCTAGTCTATAGTCTATGGTGTTTTATACATGTAATTTGTCGCTGTATATCAAAACCTTGTTTTCGGTGCGGATGGCAGGCGAAACGGAAGACGATGTCGACAATGAAGCAGACGCAGAACGAGAAGAATATAAGAATAAATATAAAAATGCGGGGGGAAACCACAAAGCGTGAAGGCAGAAGAAGAAGAAGAAGAAAGATGGAATAAAACCACGCCACACGACTACAAAACACTAAAAAAACCGGCCGGACTGGTGGTAAAAAACAAGAAAAAAAAGAGAAAAGAAGAAGAAAAAAAGGCGCACGCCTTATGGATCCTTGTAACGAACACGCCTCCCATTCAAAATTAAGAATCGGAGCCGGCTGATTTATCATGTGACAGGGGTGAAAAACCGAACGAGAAATGAAAACACGCACGCACAGCAACAACATAAGATAACGAATTCGAATCAATCCAACCGAAGGCGAGCCAGCGCGGTTTTGATTAGCGTCAGCCGGGGGAAATTATTAGTTTTTTTCTCTCTTCTTTTTCCGTTCTCCTTCTTGTTCTTGACTTGTCTTTAGATATTTGTGATGTAGTACGCAACACCGCAAAACTCATCTCTCTCCTCTTTTCGCTCTTTTTCTCTCTCTCTCTTTTCTCGTCGTCGTCGTCGGTTTTTCACTCGGCACGCATCACGCAGCTATTCATAAAGCACACAAAAGCCGCAAATCTCTCACGCTGCCTCGCTCAACCGACTCGGAAGCGCTCGAACCCGTCAGGGCTATGGCTCTTCTTCGGCATTGGCTTCGTGAGCATCAACTCGTCCGATTCAATACCGTCCTAGTATATAAAAAGAACTTTCTCTCTCCGATGGCGGGCGACCGGCATCGACGTCGTCGTCGTCCCACCCGATTGACGGCGGCCGATTCCGCGAAACTGTTTTGGCATCCGCTTTTATCCTCTTCTTTTTTCCACCCCGTTTTGTCTCCAGTGTTGTTCGCCCCGACGTACACTACAAAGAGCGAATAAATAAAAAATCTACACCAGAAAATAACAGAGAAGAGAGAAATGAGAAAATAGAATAGTTGATTAACATTTGATCCTCACACACAAGTCTTGTTACGTTTTATGGCAGCAATTTTCTTCCATTTAATAACGCTTGATGGAAGGCGTTTATTTACGGGCTCGTCGACCTTGGTTCGCTGGGGACAGCCGGAGCCGTGCATAGCCAAGGCAGACAGTCGAGCGAGATGAGAGAAAGAACTTCGAAAAAAAAAGAAAAAGAAAAGAGAGAAATTCGTGTACGTATTGAATTCAATCTCCGTGGCGATAATAATTCACCTGCCGTACTGCAGCCAGCCAGCACACATCCTTCGGTGTCTACAAAGTTTTGGCCTTAATTTAAAGCAACCGCGCGCTCGGTTCGGATCCTCCTCCTCCATTTCCACTCTCCCTTCGCGCCCTTCTCTCACATCACACACAACACACGGTACACACAGTAAAATGCAAAGACAGGCGCATTATCCCCCCTTTTGCTTCTATAATTAACCGGCATTCATCATTTTGGAGAGTTCTTCGGGAATAGCTATCACACACAACCTCAACCAGTCGCTTTTGGTAGTATGTGGTGGGTGTTGGGAACAAACCGACAGCAGCAGCAGCAACCCCCTTCATCCCGTCTCCGGACTGTTCTTTTTCTCCTAGCTTGTGTATAGTCGATGTATTTATTTCGTCTTTTCAAAGGTGAAAGAAAAAAAAAAGAAAAACACATTTCAAACCCCGGCGCCCTTTTTCATCTTTCTTTCTTTTATTAGTCGGACCAAAAAAGCATCAACCTCCTTGACTTCATTTCCCAGTCCCGGCCGCCCCCCCCCCCCTCTACTCTTCACCCATTTCTCTTCTTCTGGCTGCTTTGCTCCTGCTGCCAGAGGCTTTTCTGTAATCATCATCATCACCTGGTCTACCTTCGTTTTCTCAATCATCTTCGTCCGCGCTTCGCTAAGATCGCTAATCAGACCGCAAGGGAGAGAGAGACAGCGGTCGTCACAGTCGTGAGTTATTGTACGTATCCACCTCTTCTCTCTTTCTCTGGCTGGCTGGCAGTCTCTCTCTCTGAAGAGAACTTTGTCTACCACCGTACATTTTCAGACCGACCGCTAATCAGGTTTCTTTTCTTTTTCTCGTTTGGGCTGTTTTGAATGTCTCGGCTACCCTAAAAAGGTAAAAAGAAATCAAAACACACGTTTTCTTCTTCCACCGCGCGCCTCTCGTCATCACGCGAGACTGGCCAGCGCAATCGAAGGAAGGAGTTGTGTGAAAATAAAAGACGGACGGCCGGCCAGAGGAAAGCTGCTAGCTAGCTGATGATGAAGATGATGATGCCCAATCGTCTCGACAACCCACAATCTCCGTTCGACTCTGTCGGAATCACAATCATGACAGTTCGCACCTCTTCGCCGACCGCAATCAACCGGTCAGTTGCCTTCGGGTCGCTCGGTTGCTGCTTCTGTTGCCCAGCTTCTGCTCCCGCTGTTCATGTGGAAGACAACAACTACAAAACGAAGGAGAAGAAGAAGAAGCAGCAGCACCAAACCAGAATGAGAAGTCGTAAATAAATCAAGAAACATTCGAAGTATGGCCGACTCCGAGCGCTTCTTTCCATCTAACTGTTTTTTCTTTTCCTTCTATTTTTATTTTCCTCCTTCTTCCTCTTTTTTATTATTACAGTGTATTTATATATTATATATGAATTTTTTTTTGTTTCTTTCCATTCCTTGTATAAGCTATTGGGAATCGGTTTGAAAAGAAATAATCATCCCGTCTCGAGAAATTGCGGTCGAACGAATAAACGCCGGGACTTTTAGCCTCTGGGATGATTGTGTCGGCCGCCAAAAAAGTCCTCGTCTCTCTCTCTCTCTCTCTCTCTTGCTCGCCCGAAAAAAAAAATTTGCATTTCGACGTATTTCATCTATAAATATATATCTATACATACACGCGTCTTTTTACGACTGTCGGATGGGACGGACGGCTGCAGCGCGGCGCAGCAACAACAAGGTATTTCTCTTTGGCTGTCTCGTTCTTCGACTATGCGCTGTCTGATGACGCCCGAACGGAGGAGGAAAAAGAAAATTTCACTTGATATATTTGGATGGAAAGAGAAGGGGGAGAATGAGGGACTGACGTTTACTTCACGCGTTCATCGGCGGCCCAGAGAATTAAGCGTAATAATAAACGGAGAGAGAGTCGAGTCAGCAGCAGCGCGCTGCCGACTTGAGGCGCTATCAGAACGATAAACGCCCGATAAATCGACCGAATAGCAGCTGATGCTTTCTCGGGCTCATTGGGCATCGCACAGGCACATGACATCTACCGGCTTCTATCCATAAGTCATTCGATTTTTAATCAACTCGGCCTGGCCGAAGAGAGGGGAGAGAGAGAGAGAGAAAAAAAATATCATCATAATAAAGAATCCAGATAGAGAGAGAGAGAGAGAGATGGTGGAAAGATGAAGAAAAGAGGCTAGGCTATCAGCAAACTAGGGAGTTGAGAGAGCGACTCACTACATGGCTCTTTTCTCACTGTATCCTCTCGGTCGCCTTTTTTCTTTTTTCCTTTTTTTCCTCTCCGGCTGGTTCGTTAGCCAAACGACGACCAAATGAGCAGGGCCAAACTCAATTAACACCTTCCGTGTCAGACCGCCATGACTGTTTGTCTGCGTGTGCCGCCCTATCTTTTCCTCTGACTAGATGTGTGTGTATGTCTAAGAAGTTGTTGTTCTATAGCTCGCAGTCTGTTGTTGTTGTTGTTGTTGTTGTACGTATGTGTATATGTATGTATTTTAGATGTGATGGCGGCGGCGGCGGCGGCGGAGAGTTTTCCATCTCCCGACTTTATAGAGCCGATTTGAAGGGTTTTAAAAACAAGACTCGGCTGCACTCTGGCTCTTTGGCTCGTCCAATTAGAGGAACAACAACATCTCCGAGAGCAGCATCAAACAAACACCAACAGAATGCCGTAGAGACAAAGTCATACCACCAAGTCTATTCAGATCTTCTTTTAGGTTTTCATTTTTTTTTTTTACAACCGAACGATACATCAAAAAGTATAAAAACCGAACAGGGCAGGGTTTTTATCTGTTTTATTTTTCATTTGGGAAAGAAAAAAGAGGAGAAGGAAAATGTTTAATCGAGTCGGAGGCCGAGAGAATAAAGTAGCGTAGAGTTGGGGAATTTGGAAGAGCAATATCGGGGCGCAGGTGTTTTGCCTATTCTTGTTTTATTGGACGATGGTTGAGTGGGCGCGGTCAATTCATCAACGCGCTAAGGTGCGGGTAACGTTTTTCTCCCATCAATATACGAAGCGAACGGTGATAAAAATGGAGGCAGAGATGATGTGACGTGCACGCTCACTGCTGCTGCTGCTGCTGCTGTGGTCGATGGCGGCAGTTCGCCATTATACGAACGGCAGAAAACGAGAAAGGGAGAGAAACAGTCGTAAAGCAGTCTTTTTCCAACGGCTCGTCCGACCAGGCCCATCACATTCATAATAATGTGGCACACACAGCAGACACACAGAGAGCGCACACACACACATATATATATATATATACCAGAGAAAGAGGGAAAAAGGAAATGAAGGGAAAAGGAAAAGATAAGAGCGCCAACCAGGAGGACTAGTAGTGGTGGTAGTTGTGTGTGCGTGCGTATGAGGGGGATCTTTCTGCTGTTCTGCTGCCTGGGTCGAGGGGACTCAAAGAGCTGATGTTCCCATTATGTTGTGAGTTATTGCTGTTCGATACCAACACCCACCCACCTCCGCCGCCGCCACCATCGAGCCTGCGGTCGGAGGAGTAACATTCTCCGCCCGACTGCTGGCCTCGGGCGCGTCGTCGCATCGCAGTTCGATCGTTTCATCGCCATCAATCCGCTTCGTTACATTTTTCTCCCGTTCCCTTTTCCGCCCCGCGTTTTAGCGCGATAAAAAAATATGCGTGCTTAACGATTCTCTCTCCCTTTCTCACTGTTTTATTCTAGTCGTGATACTTGCGGTTAGAAAATCATTTGCAATGGCCGCGGGAAATTTCCCATTCAATTCCATCAAATTAGGTTTTCGAAAACGGTTGCGTCGCGCCCAGCGTATTTTACCGAAAATTGCATCCCGAACGCCATCTGAGGGTCATGGAAACAACATAATACTGCCACCTACCGAGTTCGAAACGAGGCCGTTCGAGTTTTATGTTTTTGAAAGTTTTTCCAGGGTTTTTGACACAAGTTTTCATCAAGTATATATATTATTTCTAGTGTGATGTACTCATGCAAACTCGTTTCCCTCGATCAGCATCACATAGACATCCTAGCAGAGCACCAAAAGCCTTTACTTATAGGACGAGGGCCCTTGACGAAGATTAAGGATCCAAGACTGTCTCGAAATCACAGTATTGTTGCCAAAACACTTCCGCAAATTTAACAATGTCCAATCAATTTTTTTTTCACGAATTCTAGTTGAGCTTGTTGCAGACTGCAATTTAGGATTTGTGAATGTCAAGCTAGTTGGGGCCAATGCCAGCAAAGCAGGATATACAATATTGAAAGGGAAAAATGACTCTGTCAAGTTAAAGCATAAAGATGTTCTAGAATTGCTTGAGAATCAATATGCTTACACTGTAGAATTCGATCCAGTTCCTGTGTATGAAACAGAAGTATCCCCAAAAAAGTCTGAAATGGTAGGGAAACAGACTACTCTCAATTTCTTTCTTAAAAAGAGAAAGAGCACTGACGATGAAGATGAACCCAATGACCCTTCAGATAAAACAGAAGCCAAGAAGCAGAAGACTGAAAAATCTTGGCTAGAGGTTGATGGGGGAAAACTTATTGTTTTCACATCTGACAGTGTGCAGCATAAATCGAAAGTATGACATTTTGGAATGGTTATGTAAAGGAACTATTAATTATGATTTGCATGTGTTTTCAAGATTGCAGCTTTTGACTTGGATGGAACAATCATTACAACCCAGTCTGGCAAAGTCTTCCCAACAAACTGCCAAGACTGGAAGTTGCTCTTCAGCCAGATTCCTGGCAAACTGAAACAGTTAGTAGAGGAAGGCTACAAGATTGTATTCATCACCAACCAAGCAGGCTTGAGCAATGGCAAGCTCAAACCTTTGGATTTCCGACAGAAACTGTCGGATATTCGTTCAAAGCTGGGAGTCGCCATTCAAGTTTTCATCTCCTCTGGTTCGGGAAAATATAGGAAACCTGCTACTGGAATGTGGAACTATCTCGTAGATCATGTAATATTTTCACTTTTACTCTGAAGCATAGTGCGGTATATTCAGCTATCTGTAGGCAAACGGTGGCGTCCCTGTCGAACTGGGCTCGTCATTTTATTGCGGAGACGCAGCCGGTCGTGAGGCCAAATGGGCGCCTGGAAAGAAAAAGGACCATTCATCTGTCGACCGCCTTTTAGCCGTCAACGTGGGCTTGAAATTTTACACGCCCGAAGAGTTTTTTTTGGGCCATCGCCCTGTCCCTCATAAAGAACCGGATTTTCAACCCCGTAATGTGGACGCATCGATCCCTTTACTGGACCCGCCGGACGCAACGCTGTTCCAGAAGAATCAAGAAGTAAGTTTTCTGGGCGACTTTCTAATCAAGAAGTTTCTTTTTGTTTGCCGTCTAGTGTCCATACTAAAAAGGAAAACTGGGGCCAGATAACAGTAGGTCTAGATTCCACAGTATCCTGCATTATCATACATTAATTATCAAATAGGAATTTTCGAGGCCGAGTTCGAAATTCTTTATAATCTGACTATATTTTCTAGGTCATTATATTGGTTGGATTTCCTGGATCGGGCAAAAGTCATTTTGCCGCCTTCCATGCACTTCAATCGAATTATGACGTTATCAACCGTGATAATCTTGGTACTTGGCAAAAATGCGTTGCAGTTGTGGAAAAATCCCTCGATGCTGGAAAGAGCGTGTTGATCGATAATACGAACCCTGATAAAGAATCGCGTTCCCGCTTTGTTCGACTGGCTTCAACTAGAGGGCTACCTTGCCGTTGTTTCCTTATGACCACTAGCCTGACGCACGCATTACATAACAACAAGGTAAATTTGGAGATGTTGCACCGTGTCGATCGCGTCACCTTTTATTAATCGTGACAGCCTTTATGTAAATGAGTTCGCTTTGAACTCGATGACCATGCCCCCTTTTTAGAAAGCCAAGCCTGCCCCGTACGTGGAACTCTGCACGTCCGCCTTACACATATTTGTTCTTTTTTTTAAACGCAGTTTCGGGAGATTACGGACGACAAACATGCGCCGATATCCCGAATGATTTTCAACGTTTACAAGTAACTTATTAGAATGTGAATTATTTTTTTTATCTTGAGCGCACAATATTGATTTCTTGCGTGTTTTGTTCCGTTAGATCAAAGTTTCAAGAACCAAGTTTAGAAGAAGGCTTCAGTCAGATTGTTCGTGTCAACTTTCGACCCGAGTTCCGTTCGGCCGAGGACGAGCGCCTTTACAAAATGTATCTCCTCGAGGATTGAGGGACATTTGTATTCAGTAAATGCATTTTCATGGCAAGGCCGATTTCGTTTACCATTTGTATTTATATATTTCGCAATGAAGTTGTGCTTATCAACCAAATATGCACAAGTCGCCTTGTTCCGTGTGCCCTAATTTCAAAACCCTGGGCACGTAGCCCTTTACAAAGTACGTGTTTAAAAGACCGGCAATGTCAAACTCAAGTCGTGCGGCGTCAAAAATGATAACGCGGAAGACGTCAGACGCAATTTTGACTTGACGCGATGCAGATGAAGTGTTCACAACGAAAGAATTTGTTCACGTGATTGGAGCGTGAAGCTCAGCGTCGTCAAGGTCAGACGAGATCGGCCGTCAATTGTTCTATAGATAAGTCACACTCTTTTACTAAATAACCGTAGGAATTTCTGAACTATCTGTATGAATCGAATCATCTAGAATTATGGGCATTGTGTAGTGCCACAAGAGAGCTTGGCGGTATTTTTACATAGTGCTGACTCCCGCATGACGAGGCATGTTTTTGTATTGCGCGATAAAGCGTGTGCTGTTACACGTATGACGTATGACGGGGCGTGAAAGCCGAGCCCTAACGATCGACCAGGCATGGACGACGCCTGGGATAGAAGATGGGCGCCACTACAACGGCCCAATCAGAGTTCACCTGTCCTCCAACACTCCCCGCACCGTCCTCGCATGTTTGTTTATTTTAGAATTGCTTGGCCAGCATCCACTTCATTGTCATGGTCCAAGTTTATCTCTCCGAGACGTACATTTTCCAAAAATATCCTTATATTTCACTCCCGACGCTGTTGTCAGCATTCTTGCCACAATATTGCACTAATTACAAAAACGGCGCCAGGTGATCGATGGCGCGTCGCGAGCAGATGAGCCGTTTAGGTTAAAAGTGCACTCGGCAGATGGCTCGCACTCCGGGCAGGGTTGGCAGACGGTTATTTACAGCGCATGACAAGTTTTCCCTCCTCCAAGTTGTCGAAGCTTCCACCACCTCCACAGATCCCTTTTAGGGACCCAGAATTTCGGACTTTCGGTTCCATGAAAGAATGTAGGCGGCCAAAGGCGATTTACCAGTCGGACTGCATCGTTGCTACGTTACTACATTCAGTTGTAAACGTACACATCTACTCTACCTTGGAGTTGAGGCGGAGCCTCAGCGTCCCGCCTTCCCGTTCACCCCCTCTCCATGTGCGCCCCTCGCCGAGCTGCCGGCTTCCAACACAGACACACACGCCCGGTCGTGGTCGCTGTTCTACAGTCTTTTCGTTAAAAGTGTTCAGAATTTCGAACGCTTTCATCAGTGATCTTTCAACCCGTGAAACGTAGAGATCGTTTTTAACTTTTCGTGGATATAGCACTGCAAAAGGCTAAGGTAAGAAATAGCCAAGTTCTCATCACATTTCCTTCTTGTTTAGACAGAAAGATGTTCATTTGCCCATAATAGTGTACGTCTTGGCACAAACTTACATAACGAGAGGTAACTTATCGATTTTGATCGACAAGTTACTATCCAATGAAAATGGTAGTTAAAAAGTAAAATGGAATCTTGTGTTGAACAAAATAATAATAATACGACATGTTGTTATTTTTGCTGATTCACCGAGCGTTTTCTATTTTGCTTCCGGTTTCTAGAAATTTCGATTTACCATAATATAATGATAGAATCGTGCCAACTGAATACAAATCAAAATGTTTTCCCCGAGAAAATTCTTTTATTGATATACTTTATTAAAGTTTACCATGTATGGGCTTTGACAACTAGGAAACCTACAGTACTCGGGAGAGGAGGGCTCAAGAAGAAGGAAACAAAAGATTTGAGCCGACTTTCACTTATTTTTTAGATTTTTTTTTTTTTTTTGACCTATAGACTGCTTTTAAAAAATATATTATCTTACCTGCGCGTGTTGCTAGATCTGTTGGCTTCATTTAAAAATGTGCCACTGAAACGTTTTTCTCGAGGTTGAAAGCGGGTAATTCCCTCAGAGAACATTGACGCTAAAATCTCACCTTTGTGAGTCTTTTTCTTTCATTACTGGAAGAAAAGGTCGCGTAGTTTCAGCACTACCTATTGTAGTGTGAAAAAGGCCCCCATCATTAGACTAATGAGGCCCATTCTAATCCGCAAACAGATGTCTGTAGTTTATTAGGAAACGCATTAAACTTTAAGATTAAAATTGTATCTTGTTTACCTAGCAACAGGAACATGCGCACCAAAATCCGCTGTCAGTCATCTGGACGATGTACGAGACGGACATTGCGCCAGGCAGTTGTTGATACCCACAGATCTGTCGCTATCCAAACGTCTGTCAAAACAATTCACAAAGATGTCGTCGTTATCGGTAATTTGTTTTATACACGATCATCGATTCGTTATTACTAGTAGCTGTCACAGTGCTTGTACGAAACTTTCATTGTTTCTAGGTAATGGACCTTCTGCTATCACCCTCTCTTATCTCTTGTCCGGCCATTGGCCTTATTATAAGGGTATGGATGAGTTGGGACATCCGCCAGACTTTCTTAACGCTAGACTGGAATCTAAACCAGGCACTCCTTTAGTCTTACAAGATTTGAAAGAGTTATCTGAGGTTAGAGATGACGGCGCTTTTAATTTGTATGTTTTCAGTCATTACATTTTCACTTGTTACTAACAGGGTCTTGAAGGACGGTCAAGTAATCCCGTTGCACTTCTTTACGACACCCTGAATCACCCTGACGCTGATACAGGTCAAGATCTGCCATCACTTCTTGCGTGGAAACACCATCCTGAGCACGCTATTGATCACGTGGTTCTCGGCAGAGGACCTCCGGGCGGTTCGTGGCAGGTGTGTCTATCAGTTGATCTTCTCCTTTCTTGGAGTTGTAGAGTAGCTTTGCACGCTTAGCAACACCCTTAGATTCCGAATCCTTTCGATATTTCCTTGTTTTTAAAGCTCTTTTGATACATGATCCAGTAGTTTCGATTTACACATGTAAGAGATTATTATTGTTATCGAGTAATGTAATAGTCCGGGATATCTTGAAAGATAGCACTGCCTGATCTCCTTTTTATCATGCGGTTCATTGATTGAAATGTGGGACTGGCGTTCTTTTATCGGAACACAAATGAACGTTGTCGGAAAAGTAGCTGAGCCTGAGCTGAGCTGCGTCCTTCTCGTTGATTCCGGCCCACTAGGACAGCCATCCTATATTTACCAAGGATGCTGCCTGTATCTCGACTTCCTCCTCTAGCTCTAGTAATAAAAACTATGGTTTCGCCACAGGCGTTGCTGTATCAAGGACACACTTTGGAGGCCGGTTTAACGTACGGTTTCTTCTATATGTTACAGGCAATGGAGGGCAATGTTTTGACCATCAGCCGAGGAACTTGGATGGAACTAGCTAATCTGAGCTTTCGTGATTGGGAGGAAAGTGTTTGCGATAGGCAACTTGGTGGTCGACAAAAGCGAGCATCGGTTAAAAATGTGGCGCGCTATTATCACGATTATGTGGACATCAAGGGTTTGCGTCCACATTTCCGGGATTCGGCAGAAGTGACATCCGTTCGTCGTCTGGAAAAAGTCAAAGGAGCCTCTGGCGAAAACTGCGACCGAGAGCTTTGGCAAGTATCTGGCCACATACGGACGACGGAAGGGTTGGAAGACTTTCAATACGTAACCCCTAACGTTGTCTTGGCAATCGGGGGCTACGACCTGCCCAACAGAATGAACGTACCTGGCGAAAGTCTTCCCTTTGTTGTAAAATCCTTGCAAGCGATGGAACAGCTTATTACTTCTCAACAATTGACGCCAAAAAGCGAACCCATTCTTGTTGTGGGTGCGGGCTTGTCTGCAGCAGATGCCATCATCGCCGCTCACTTTCATGGCATTCCCATAATCCACGCATTCCGGCGCAAAGCTGAAGATCCCAGCCTCATCTTTCGTCAGTTGCCTTCGAACATGTATCCAGAGTATCACAAGGTAATTTTTAAAGCTTATTAGATTTCTTTAAGAGACGAATTGATGTTAGCAAATTTGTCATTAGGTCTATCAAATGATGAAGGACAGCGGCAAGACCTACTCTGGCTACACATCAATGGAACAGCACCAAGTAGTGAGAATTCAGAGTGATGGCAAGGTATATCTCCAGGGACCTGATTCTTCAACTCAGATCAAAGTTTCTTTCGTTATTGTATTAATTGGATCGCGACCTAGTCTAAGTTTCTTAGAAAATAAAGGACGCGACCTGACAGTCGACGTGACGAAGCCTATCTCATGTCGTAACAACCCACTTGACGTCGATCTTTTTACGCTCGAGTCGACTAAAGAGTCTGGTTTGTACGCCATGGGCCCGCTGGTATCTGATAATTTCGTGCGTTTCGCGCAAGGCGGGGCATTAGCTATCACGAGAGACCTTCACTCTAAGATGTGCCCGTTGGAAAAGAACTTAAAGCAGAATACGGCCATCCGACATGTCAACTCGGAATCTGTCTGTTACTGTGATTGCCCAACGTGACACCCATATTTTTCTTGTTTTTGTTTTTAAATTCTTTTATGGAGAATTTTAACACTTTCCTAAATGTCGGTGCACGCGAACTTGGTAAAGTTCCATTGTTTAAAACCCGCAGTACCCCAACCGTATCAAGAGTTGTAGGGTACATGCTGTACATATATGGTGTTAATTTTCTATCTAAAAATTACGCCCGAATCACAATCATCTCCTTACACAGTCTTATCCTTCAACGAGTGCTCTACCTAGTCTCTTCGTTGTGCCTTCTCGCTCTAAAAACTCGTTTTCTACCACTCCGTTTTTTATACCATTGTTTAAATTATATTAATATACCTCGTTAAGTTGACTTCTTTATGAAGAAAATGCCGAATTGCCGATAGGTAGGATGTAGGCTACGGATTGGCATCGTTACGGTGCTCTGGTTTTGGAAGCAATGTCATCAAATTGACATGTATGATTGTTTACAGGCCCATAGATTATTTAGGCTAACAAAAAAATTAAGAGCGGTTTTAACGTTCTCTCGTTCTCTTGCATGTCGTACCATAGTGCGCCAAATGTCACCCCCTAGTTGGGTTGAGTGGGGGTAGCTTATATGACTCATTCATTCACGTTCTTTCACACAGAAATTGTAAACAGTACGTCATGAATATTATCATGTTAACTGTATGAATTTATATATAACTTGCAGTTAATACGTACATTTACAGCAATTTCAATACACAGATGGAAAAATAAAGTATCAACACAAAAAATAGCTAAATCTTTACTACTTTTAAGATTTAACAGCAATTAGAATAATGATTAGAACAATAATGGTAGAGACCAAAGCGACGATGCACACCATCTTCCGATTCTTTTTTTGGTAGTTTTCTGCTTTTTGTAGATGCACTAAACCATCATGGACCTTGGCCTGTGTATGCTCAATATTATAGTCAATCCTATCCAGCACTGTACCTTGATCGGCGACCATGTGGGAGATTTCCTTTAATTTCAATAACAAATTTCAGAATTATCTTGAGGAGTGGGGATACTGTTGTCCTTGTAAAAATTACTTTAAATATGGAGTTCAACTCGTAGATTGAGCGGACGACATTTTGAATTTCCTTCTCGCGCTGTTCGACGAAAGAAGAATTTTCTTCTTGCAACATCAGTTGCTGTTGGCTCATAACTCTTGGAGTTTCAGTCTGACTGCCACTATTGGTCCAATCGTCGTAGTTCCAGTCTTTGGCTGCTCCGCCAAAAAACTGTTGAGAACGCTCCTCACGAGACTTGATTTCTGTTTGTTCGGCGCCAAGAAAATTGAGTGCGTTAAATTATAAATTGTAACTAAGCTGACCAACTGACAAAACTACAACTTTTAACTCAACTGTTCAGGTATGTATTCTGGTCACTTCTGAACGTGTTTGAAAGGTTTTGTAGTGTAGTCACTAGAGATGTTACCACATTTTTTGCAAGATTGGTTTCAGCCTGCCCAAGACTAGGATTAGTACTATGTTGGATCCTTTTAATACAGTTGTGACAAGTAGTAAACATCTTGAAAATAAAACAATAAAATCAAGTTAGGAATCTAAAATAAGAAGTAGTTAAGAAAATACTTTGGTTATATCCTGGGTAAGGGCATCAATTTGTTTTTCTTCATTCATGGAGTCATCAAAAGTTGGTTTCAAGAGATGTTTGTTTTGAAGAGAACTCAGTTCTTTCAAGCGTGTTTGAATTTTTGTCAAGGTATATTGAGCTTCTTCTAGGCTGTCTGTCCAATCAGGGGGCATCTTTATATGAGTGACACTTCTTGATCGTAATTCTCCACCTTCATGACGGACTAATGAATCTGTGTCGGATACACTCTTCACATAGAAAAGACATTATACACATAGTTTTGAATTATTAAAAAAAAAAAACGAATAAATACCTGCTCCGAATAAAAGTTGCGACTTTGGATAGCGTTGTTACGCATTAGGATGAAAATTTCTGTAAGAGTTCTTGTTGCCATTTTTGGTTGATGTAACTTTTTATCTATTGGTGTGATATCCTCGTGAAAGATGTTGATACGGTTTCTATTCAACTTCTATATCCTTTAAAAACTTTCACTTTCCAAAAAAGACAGATGTGGTAATTAGGAATTACCGGTTTGTACGAGAAAAATTGCGGTATTTCGATTTTCGATTCGATCCCCTTACCCCTAACACTTGTCCAGCTGATTTTGACATTTCACAGTGCTGCCGACGTCAAGAGTTTCTGTTTAGTATCATTCCTATCGTATTTTGTCAAAATTATAAATTTTCACAATTTTATTCGGACCAAAACGCTGGCATTTTTTGCATATTTTTTAAGGAATCAAAATGCTAGTTTTTATTATGTAACATTAAAAAATTTTGATATATTTAGCCACCTAACGGCAAATCGAACGAAATGTATGTACTCCCTTCCCCTAAGTATGGAGTGCCAAATGGACAAACTTTTGAAACATGATTTGATTTTTGATTTTAAAATTTACGCAAATGGCTGCAATGCGCGGCGCAACTATGGAGTGCCAAATGGACAAACTTTTGAAACATGATTTGATTTTTGATTTTAAAATTTACGCAAATGGCTGCAATGCGCGGCGCAACGCTGATTTTAAAACGCGATTGCAAAAGAAAATTTTCAAGTTGATTTTGATTTTGATTTGAAAGTCAATTCGAAGTCTTATTTTCATAGTCAATTAAAATATATCCCAATGTCTGATTTTGATTTCTCATTTTCGTATTACTTTGATTTTGAATTCGATTTTGATTTCCACTTTGATTTCCACTTTGATTTTCGAAATCACCAGCCCATACCCCGAGACTCCCCCCCGGATTCATCACAGCGAGCGACGGAAGTCGGCGCTGGTAACAGTGTCGTGTGGATCTTTCCTTAAAATCATTTAATTAGGTTCGTGGACATAGTAATCATTAACAAAGTGTTGATAGTTTTCTTGTTATGTTGCATACGCACGCCAATTCGGACAGCGCCGGAAAGTTCGATAGGCTATTCATGATACCGTTCTAGATTCACGTATCTCAAAATTAGACGGGTTTAAAAAAAAAAGAACACAAGTATTGTGTCAAGCGACTTGCGTCGCAAATTTTCCGGAGGATATGACTATGAACTGGGATTTTGCCCGGTGCATCGTGTATTCGTGTGCTGGCCTTCGCGTCTGCCGGTCAGCGTGTGGCCTGAGTCATAGAAATTTCTATGACCATGGTGTGGGTGTGGGTCCTGCCATTTCGATGACAGATAACTTATTTTAAATCGCGCAACAGCGTATTGTTGCTCTTAATCAAGTAGGTTTGCACGGCACGTTGAGGCGTATGGCGTAAGACCAGCGTGTATAAGACGTACGGTACAGATTTTGAATAATGGTAACTATTTCAATTCATAGTCTTAAGTTTAGATTTTGACTCATTTGATTGGCAAGGGTTTTAGTAGCTTTTTTATCAATGAGTTTTAAGAATATTTGTATCTATTTTAATGAGTAGACATTGTTTTGACTCTTTGGATCTCATGTAGTTGAAAACTTTGAAGCTGTGATTCGTTGTATGTTAAACTAGAAAGCATGTAAAATATGTGAGAAAGTCTGAGTTTCAGACTTTCAGCTCATTAAATCATTTAGTGGGTTGTGTGATGTCAGCCACATCACGACAGTGATGATGTTGCTGTTGGGGTTAAAAAAAAGCAGCAAATGGTTAGATGAAATCCAGATTTTATCTTGTGTTTGACTGGGTCAGAAGACTTATTTTTAAATGAAATTTTGTTCCATTATAGAATTCAAAGCTCTAGGATGATTTACTTGTTCAATCATTAGGCACAGCTGCTTTAATCTAATGTCAATGTTTACAGGCTGTTTGTTTGTTTGTGAGAAAACATCCTACAGTTAAGTTGCGGTGGTCACCCATTATATATATCCTATTCTCAAATAGGATTGCTAGGTAAGGTGTACTTGCATTTATTGTTTGTGGTGATGCAAGCTTGCTTTCCTAACAACTTCAATTTTCCATTTCTTGTAGTAGCACAACCCGGCTTGCCAGTATCTCATCTCACATCAGTCATTCTAGTCCAACTGTGATGTCTCTTTAAAAAATGTGCACACACAATTGGGCTGACATGGTAAAACTAGAATTACTTCTTGTATATTGTTCAAAGCCTAATATATCTCTTTTATTTGTCTGGTGTCAAATTAGTTCTTAGGTTACTTTCTTTGTTAGACTTTTCTGTCTTTGGTGGACTTCCAACTGGAACTGGCCGTCATTGCCATAGGATCCCCGCTTGGTGCGCAATAGGAAAATTGTCAGCGACACTACTATGTGTAAAAGGTTACAACTTTTTCTATAAATCGGTTATTTTTCATAAATGATAAACTTATGAATATCCTGGTTTTTAATGTTTCGGGTGTTGCAAACTGTTAAATATTCTTTCCAAAGCAGAAATCATTTTTATTTGTAGTTAAGCGTTTGCAATCATAGAGGACTCGGAAGGTTGGTTGGCCTTTTTACCAAAGTTCATTCAGAGTATATATTCTTTCTTTTACTTTTTCAGGTAATTGCTGATGCCAAGATGATACACGAAGTCATCGTTCCTGCTTATTCATGCAGTATACTCGTACGGTGACTGTTTGCCAAGATCAGCGGGTGTTGAGGATCGGCTCTATATACCGAAAGCGTGAATACAACCAAGCGCCCGACTAGGTTCAATCGCATCCCCTAAGAACTGGCCCGAACCATCCCTCTTCTCTCTTTCCGGCTCCCCTGTTCCGGGTCAGTCATGCCTTAGTTGCCTTACGTGGATGGGACGTGCAGTACCGAGCTGAATAAATGATGAAAAAAGATTTTGTTCTCTGATTTTGTAGTTGTCCCCTTTCCCGCTTATGTGTGCATCTGTGCAGTATACTTGTACGGCGGCTGATTGTCATAATTGCATCAGTCGAAATACTTGCAACTGCTAGAGTTTGGTTCCCGCAAATGGGAGACCGGCTGGTGGTAGGGATGGGCTCTGTCTCGAAAGGGTGAATACAGCCAAGCGCCCGACTAGGTTCAATCGCATCCCCTAAGAACTGGCCCAAATCGTCACTCTTCTCTCTTTCCGGCTTCTCTTAGCCATGCCACTCGTTGGGCGGTACGGGCCGTACCGAGCGACGAGTGGCAATCAACGAAATGATGAAATAACGATGATCTCTTGGTCCGATTGTCGTCTCTGATCGTTCTGCCTGCACTACACTCAGGTGTTCCAGCTAAGTGTAGACTCTCCCTGTAACCTTTAATCCTTCCACTTCCGGTCCTGATACCCGCAATGCAGGAGGTAGGGATGGGCTCTGTCTCGAAAGGGTGAATACAGCCAAGCGCCCGACTAGGTTCAATCGCATCCCTGAATAACTGGCCCGACCTCACTCGATAGATTACGGAGTGGGCATCACTCTTCTCTCTTTCCGGCTTCTCTTAGCCATGCCTCTCGTTGGGCGGTACGGGCCGTACCGAGCGACGAGAGGCAACTGAACGAAATGATGAAAAGTGATCATCTGATCTTTCTCTGATCGTTCAAAATCGTCTAATATAACACTGCTTCTCATTGTTCAATATTTTATTAATTTTTAATAAAAAGACCGTCCGGTTCAAAGTTTTTGTATATTTTCATTTTTCCCGCTTCCGCTCACTTACATATATATATTTAAATAATATAGATCGATGTCGCTATATTACTGTGTCCGATAAGGTGGGTGTTGTATACCACTTGTTTCAATACCTAAAAAAACAAAAACAGTTACAGTATAGCAGTGCTAGGAAATATGTCATTCGGTTATAAAATAAACCTTGTTGTAGTGTTCCTTGACTAAGCTGCTTATTAATGCTTCCAGGGCAAGTTCCACGTGCAAGCCTTCATTTTAGGGACATAATGGCATACGTCATATAGCGCTATGTAATCCTAATTTAAGTCGATTAAATATGACGTTGGTATATAATTATTTTGCAAGCATTTAGAAATATAGAATCAAGTTTTAAGTAAATATGAACGCAAAACAAAGAATCCAAACTTACTTCAATTTGAAATTTATTGTTGAAGACATTACATATCAACATTTGTTTTTCCATAAGGCTTTGTCTCCATTTACCAAGATCACCTTTAGGCTTTAGCTTAGGAAAAAAAACCTGGTTTAAGAAGAAACATTTAATGCAAAATTATTTCGCGTGTGGAAGACCAGTTTGTACTTTGAATTTACAGAAGTGGGTTTTACACTTGTCAAACTGGTGAGAACTAAAATTACCAATATTGCGATGCAAGGTTATTGTTTCGCCTGACGAAAATTCACTTTACATGAGACTCGACAAACAATTTACAGTAGTATGTAAATTAGCATGCAATCAGCATGTCGAGAAGAACAGAAAGATCGCATGCTACAGAGCCGTGTCCACGTGTACTCCTTTCTCTCATACATAAGCAGATGATTAGATCTTAACACGACCAAAACACGTTACTTCCCGTGTTGGAATGGTTGGAAGGCAGTACGGATTAAGACAATTTTTTCAAAGAACCTAAAAAAATTTTGATTACAACGCTCCACCCTTTACTGGATTTTGCACA
This sequence comes from Ceriodaphnia dubia, assembly GCA_022539655.2. Classification (NCBI taxonomy): domain Eukaryota; kingdom Metazoa; phylum Arthropoda; class Branchiopoda; order Diplostraca; family Daphniidae; genus Ceriodaphnia; species Ceriodaphnia dubia. The sequence continues at coordinate 192,438 of JAKUCG020000250.1, forward strand.
AGATTACGTTACGTAATTCAGCTCCATTGTTTAGCCAACAAAATACAGCAATCGAAATCCGCCCACTTCCGCATTCAAACAACAAAAACTTTGACATGTTAGCGAAATGCTGCAGCCGCCTCAAGGATAAACGGATACGTAATGCAACAGACCAAAATAAACTAGACACTGAACCCAAGAGTCAGTTCCTCTCAAGCGAAAATCCGAATTTTACTGTGGGAAATTTTGGCAAAGATTGCAAGCGTTCAGAGTCACGAACAGGTGACTAAATTACATATTTCAACCAAAACTAAGGAGAGTAACAACCCATTCAAGTAAAGAATACAAACGAATTGAAAAGATAACCTGTTGAAACTAAAGGTATTCCATAAAGGATGGCGTGGATTCACAAAGCTCCAGTGTAATCGAAAGGCAGCAGACAGGGATGATGCTCGTACCGTCTCCGAGAGAGAAATGAACGCGGCGGCAATCCAGCAAGGGGGGTAGGGGGCCTTTTCTTTTAACGTCACCTGGCGGAGACCATGACGTAATTTATTCTAATATCTAATTTTACCTGTTGGCCAGTCGACGAAATGTCACTAGGGCACCACTGGCGACGCGTAATGCCTACATCTGGTTTTCCAATCCATCACCTTTCTATATTTTTTCACATATGGTTGCCATGTGCCGAATAGCTGAATACCTTACCAGATTTAACAAAGAAATCCCTGATGACGAAGATGACACAATTAGCGGGGTAGAAATTGGCATATTCCTTCATCAATTTCTTTTCAGTGACGTTGACAGTAGCAATGACGAAGAGGAATTGGTCGTTAAGACGGATAGCGGAAGAGGAACTACTGGGAACCCCCCGAAAGGTAGTAGCAAACCAGATAAAACGGAAGCAATCAAGCGCTTTTTACGAAAACAGTTAACCAAAGACCCACACGGTTTGTTGAGCTCTTTAGAGACGGATCCAGAATACTATTCTAATTTTAACGACATTCCTGATGAGCAATAGTGGAAGTTCGCAGACGAAAAAAACAGATTTTCTTTATTCCTCCTTACGGATGGGAACGTCACGCTTTCAAACTAGGCTTTGAACCTAGACACAAGAATGACAAGATCAAATGGTTGGAGGCGACGCTTTAACAACTAGAATTTCCTAAAAAATACAATGGTGGGCCGTATCCTACTCCGGAATACGAAAGAACAATGAAGGATACTTCATCAATCAGAAATGCCAGCATTTAATGAATTCGACAACAAATGGCATTGATTGCAAACCCGGCCTCTGTTCGAGTCCCAATATTTTAGTTGCATCACAGTATGCAGATATCATGGAGAGACCCGACGGGACAGCAAAATACAAAGTGGTCTTTCAAAATCGAGTCCATCCGGAAAATCAATCATATTATATATTATTCTCACGACTGTTGATGGCAACCAGTATTGATGGGTATGTAATAATTCCAAATATATACACAAAATGGGATAGGCTATTGTTGTCAACCAATTAAATGAATTACCTAGCTCTTCCACATCTCTGTGAACCCGCGTCAATCCGAGAAATTTATTTGTAAATTAGTTTAAACTACATCTACATATCACATCCCCTAATGAAAGTGAAATATTCATTTAATTTTGAATAAATCTTAAGAAAAAAAAATTTTTATGTGAGTTGAATAAAATGGTATTTTTTAAAATACTTTTGATGCGTATAGACTAGACTACTATGGATATATTATACTACTTATATATTATGCATAACTTTCCATTCACATGAAATTGGCAGTGACCCATATATAATAACTAATAAGTGACAAGCAAGCTAATAAGCCAAATTCAAAAAGCTTATTGTAACGAACTAACGACTGCTGGCTTCTCTTGCCTTTTTTCAAATTGTAATTTTAGTTCATCTAGTAGCCTAATAGTTTCTACGTTGCCTAGGTGCACGTAACAAACGGCGCCTAGCCAAAACAGTTATTTGCTCATAAAGGAAAACTACTAAGGATGCAGTCAAACCAACCAGAAGAACGACAAAGGCACCAGTTAAATTTTGTAACGAAAGACGTTGATGGATTCCTTTACTCGTAGACTTTAAACCAACGTTTATGCTTCCCTTACATTGATTAGGCATAGGGCGAAACCAGAGGTCCCAAAAGTTTACCAGCCCGATTTCTTGTAGCTCAAGAAGCCTTTTGACAAAACAAAAACCTCTGTATTATTTTCAATGTAGGCGTTATTAAAATGAAAAATTTGATGATGGCTTACCCTTTGCTCATAGTTTTGGTATAGTGACTATGTAATGGTAGAGCCATTGTCACAATAATGTTTAAAAATCGATCTTCTGACAACTGTAGGTTACATTTTCCAGTTTTTTCAAAGTTTTCTTTGATAGCGTCGAGTTGATAAGGGATTGTCTATCAGAAAGGAAATTGTTGAATTATGAAACACAATGAAACATAAATGTTTGAAGTTTGACAAATAAAGACAAGTATGTAATTACATCGAAATATACATTTTTCGATCCAGGAGTAACCATACTAATACAATCTGCTACAAAAGTACACCGAGAATTAGGGACAGAGTCGAGTCTTTTCCGCATTTGTCTGTATAACTGATTATCAGTGGTATTCTGTTAGAAATTAAGATTGATATTATTTTTTATGTTTACAGTTTTGAAAACTATTCAAATCATTAAAATGCGAGAACTGATTATTTAATAAATATACCGTAAACAGGTTATCCAGGGATCCTGATTTCTTAACATACATATTGATGTCAGTATTTTGCACAACGTCATAGATGTTATTGATCAGAGGCGAACGAATTGGCGAAATGACGTAAGTGAAAAGCGTTGATGTATAGGCCTGCACGAAGATGAACGCGGAAACGACCCATGTACCAGCGACCACGCGAAATGATAGCCACTTTGAAGGACAAGAACCACCTATTATTTGTTTCTTGCTTAATATACTTAATAAAACGTGCTTCTATTCAAGATTTAAATCCGAACTATGGAAATGCTTGGCGTACCTTGAGATAGCAAATTCCCGAAAACGTAGAGATATAATTTATCAGTCCTTATTATCGGGCTATTAATACGTACTCGTAAACCAGGCAAAGTTGAATTGGTTTCTTGTATCGCTGAGTTCTTTTCAACAAAGTTTTGTTGGTCCAAAAATCGCTTTAATTGATTTAAAGTAAAAATAACCAAGAAAGTCGAAATTCCCAGTAACAGCCAGACCTAATTTAATTTATAAGATAATGAATGGTGTTGAGAAGATTTATGCTCATGCTTTCAAATTAAAGTACCGGCCATTGAAATGGTTTTACAACTGCGTTTATATTGGCTGCGTAACCAGCACCCGGAATAAGGAAAACGAAGTAGCCGTAGTTCCATGGCAAAGTTAGATCGACGATTTTCAAACGCTGACTTGTTGGCACTACATCTTGGATCAGAAAGTCACACTGCTACAGACGCACAAATTTATAGAAAAGTAAAATATGAAAGAACGAATAATAGCCATAACGAAAATGTTACTCAACATTGTCCAAAAGATAACTGAAAAGTCCTCTCCTGTTTGCAGGAGGTTCCAACCAGTTTTCGGTTACCCTAACCATTTCGAACCTGTAGAGGTTAGAAGTAAACTGTTTTTCAGCATAAGAAACCTAATTATAAACCATAACCGCTAATGTTGTTTCTATTTTTTACGTGAAATTAAAACGAGCCGACAAGTAACTGAGAACGACACCACCCTTAAGCGGGCCAGAGAGTCCTTTGGGGTTTCCTTCCCAGCGCGGCTTGAAAAATTGAGAAATTTACGCTTGTTGTATTTAAATGATTAGAATTGTGAAAAATGATTAATAAGTAGAAGTGCCTATTATAAATTGTACCCAGATAACACGAAGGTGCTGACCATTTAGCGGATTTTTAGTCGGCGGTGACAGCCCATCTCGAATTGGAAACCAAAGTAACAAAATAAAAAAGTTTAATCGGAGGGACATTTAGGAAAACGTTATATTCTGCTTAAATTCGATGAAATTCTAGCGGTCAAATTTATTGTGCTGGGTTTCTTCAAATACAATATGTGAGAGAAGCCACCGAAGCAGCATCCTGTCCAAAAATCACTGTCACCCATCAAGGCGTTTTTTATAAAGAAGCTTGCAAGATTAACATTCAAAAACACGAGATTCGTGAAACTTGCTTGACAAAAGACAGTTAAGGGTGCGTTCGTAAAAGATGTCACGCAACGTGGTTAACCCCCCATCCCCTCCTAATCGTGCGACGTCCTTTGTGACCCCCGCTTGATGCAGTCAAACTACATGGTACATAAACTTTATCGGATTTTATGTATTATGCACACGAACATGACTGCAACTCCTACACTTTAATAATGAACCAATTCAGTAACATAACAACGACCAGCTTAAGAAACATAAAAAAGGGACATCCAGCAGAAATCCTCTGTACTAGCAGTAAAATCTGGTGAACCGAGTTTCTTTAATAGTGTAGATGTAATATTCAGGCCATAAAACTGTAGCAGACTGCAGGTACCATCTAATGCACTATGTATGTGTACGAAATACACCAATCTCTGCACAAGTGCACATTGTGTGACCTAATAATGAAATATTCACACAAGTTGGCGTCAGTCGTCCTACTGTATTATACTGTAATTGTAGTTTATGAAAGCTCAGCTTTTCATAAACTACAATCCAGAACTACAATCAGACAAATAGACAATTTTCAAATTTAGTCAACATTGCGGGAATGTGCACATGCGCATACGGAGAAGACACTGCGCGGAACTATCGATACATTCTGGATTTATCGGTATCACGTACAAATTTTTGATTTTCATTATCATTTCTCTTATTGTTCCAACTTAACATTAATTTTTTTGTGGAAATCTTGCGTCTAGTATTGTTACAAGCCACCGAATTACCGAATGATAGCGCAAGCGCTGTACACCATTTAATTACGCGCTGGCCGTCTAGCGGAAAATCGAAGAAACAGATGGGTACTTCTGAGAATCCGTCATTGCGTAAACAAATCACATGACTAAAATTTTTCTCGATAATATGAATAGGGTAATTCGAAGAATGTACTGGGACAATTTTGTTTAGGCAAATGGCCTTATTCTACCATATTGATGAATGATACAATTGATCTTACCTACAAAGAAAAAGTCAACAGCTGTTGGCAAGAGAATTCGTCTGTACTTCAGCCAGTTTGTGCTTTGTGTTGCACCATGCGATTGGCGTCCTTCTTTAACTCAAAACAATCGAATAGTTTAGTCAAAACATACGTTTTAGTTTAAAAGTCCTGTATTTTTTTGCCCATACTTCACTCGTTGTAAACATGCATAGCGTTTATGGTCGTTTATTGTCGCGTTCAATAGTCAGTGGTTTGTACAACTGCTCTAGCTCCAGTTCTAGTGGTTCTTCTAGGACAAGTACTGCAACTGCTGCAAATGAAAGTGTACCAAACAAATCAAAACCAAAGTTGGTTTCTGCAGTTGCTGGCTTCCCCAAAAGTTTTAAGTCTGGGAGAGTCCGAAAAGGTCAAATAGGAGATGATGCTTGGCTTGTCACAAATGTTGACAGTGCTGATGTCCTAGGTAAGGTCACTGATGTTCATTATAAAAGTGAATCTTGAGATTACATTACTTGTTGTATGTAGCGGTTGCTGATGGTGTTGGGGGATGGAGAGATTATGGTGTGGACCCAAGTGATTTCTCATTATCGCTGCTGCGCTCCATTGAAAGAATAACCTCAGTTAGTAGTCCTTGTAACTTTCGAAATCCTGTGGATCTCTTATCCGCCGCCTTCCGTGAATTGCTTCATTCGAAACGGCCAATTACAGGTAACCCCCCCCCCCTTACTAAAGTTGTTTGTCTGACATTTTATTTTCACTATTGATTATCGTATTTGCAGGAAGCAGCACTGCATGTATTTTGATTCTGGAACACGAGTCCAGTAATCTATTTACTGTGAATATCGGGGACTCTGGTTTTTTGGTGGTGAGGAAAGGGCGAGTCGTTCACAAATCAGAAGAACAGCAGCATTATTTCAACACTCCTTTCCAGTTGGCCTTGCCTCCGCCAGGACACCACGGTTCCGCTCTTAGCGATAGGTAAATTGACAAGTTTCACTTAATGCCCTGATCGTTTTACTTACACTTTGTTGTTGCAGTCCTGAATCTGCAAGCCAAAGTCAGTTTGCCGTTCAGGATGGTGACGTAATACTTTTAGCCACTGACGGAGTGTTTGACAATGTGCCACAACCAATACTAGTAGCTGAATTAAGTAAACTTGGCGGAGTGAAAGACCAAGTCTGTGTTCAGCAAACTGCAAATAGTATAGCGTTAATGGCGAGAAATTTAGCATTTGACGGGAGATACATGTCTCCTTTTGCTCAGAGAGCTCGAGATTATGGAATACGTGCTATTGGTAAGGAATACGATGGATTTTCTTTCTAGTAATTGAGTAAAAACATGTTTATCTTGTAGGTGGAAAACCAGACGATATAACAGTCCTTCTAGCAACGGTTGCCATTTAGTTGAGGCGCCTTTACGAACTTGTAGTCTGAATGTTAGATGCGAAGGTTGTGGATCAGCTGATCGAAACACGCTACCTTGTCAGTGTAGAGGACGGAAGAAGCTGCCAGCAGTCCATAACGGTTGGGATGTGCATTTCGGTCGTGATGCAGAGTGATCTTATAGATTTAGAGATTGAATGCTCGCTGGTTTGTAAATATGTAGTCTCCAACACGTTAGAGCAATGCCCGAAATATTGCAGATGAGAAGAGCGAAAATCGTAATACAAAACGCAATTAAAATGTTTTTAATGGTTTCAAATTCATTCGGATTATCATCAGTCATGACATTAAATTCACCGTTTCCGGTGTACTTTAGATGCTCCTTTGAAACCCTTTTTCCCATTTGACTTTCCACCTGATTTAGGAGACCTTCCTGGTTTGAAATTTTTCTGTCTGGAATCTCTGTCTCCACGATCCGTGTCTTTGCCCTTTCCTCTCGGAAAAGATTTACTTGCACCCGCTTTATTAGTTTTCTCCATCATCTTCTTCTTTTCTATTTTAGCCCTCTTGGCTGCTGGGCCAGACAGTGATGATTTGGTGCTCTTGGTGCGCGCGGTAAACAGATCTGAATAAAATCCAAAGCATTTAATTTTACATTCTATTACTACATAGAAATCTATAGAAATCAAACCTTTCTCAGGCTCTTGTCCGACTTCGCTTCGATAATATTCGGCGTCGTCGTCTTCCGGTTCGTCACCATCTTCGTTCTCAGCATAACTAGCGAGCGCTTGTTTATCTTGTTTCCGCTTCATGCCTTCCATTGATTTCTCTCTGTGATGCTCTTTTTCTTCTTCTTTTTGTTTCTTTTGTGCATCCTGGATTTTCCGCACTTTCTCATTATTTTTTCTGTAGTTTGCAATCAACGAGAAAAAGTTAATTAAGGTCAAACGGTTGTTCGATATTCACCCATACCGTCTCGTTTCTCTTCGTTGACGAATTACTTTCTTCTCTTCTTCCGTCTTTTGAATGAATTGATGGTAAAGAACTTCACCATCAACCAAACCTTCTTCAATTTTGATCAGCTCCATGCGTATTCTAGGACCCAACTCGATCATCCGAATAGCAGATTTTGCGCCAGCTTTAGCTCCTCTACCCGCTAAATTTTGTGGGAGAGTGACGTTACTGATTGGATCGTCTTCCGCTTCACTTTCCGAGTAATTGCCAGACCTGAAATTGAATGGGAAAAATTAAAATGCATAAATATGATCGATAAAAACGGGATTTACTTTTCGATGAATTCAGAGATGTCGCTCAGCTTTCCGAGATTTGGAATTTTACTTGAAACTAGTTTTTTCACAGCTTTAGAGATACCAACAGGTACAGCTTTAATCGAATAATGACGGAATTCCACGCTACCATCTTCGGGGTAATAATGCAATAGAACACAACGCCGAATAGTATTCAACTTCACCTGTGACGTCATGAAAAGTGTTATGAAATCTTCAGCATAAAAATTAAGAAGTTTAACCAGCAAATATTGTAACATACCTTGGCTACATTGATTGAAGGAAACATGTTTTGGAACATTGATGTCATCAATTGTAACTTGAGTTCATCCCCAGCAAAATTGTTTAACACAACTAGTGGATGAGACAGATATTGTTTGTCATAAGTGTTCTGTCGTTTCTGGATCGAGACAACATCTTTAGATAAGCTGTACTCCAGAATTTTAAAGGTTAATGTAGGGCCATGGGGAAGGCGGCAGAGTCTGAGATAAGGGCTAAGTTCAGAGCGGGAGAACATGACCAAATGAGTCACATGAAGAGGGCCAGCGATAGAGACAAAGTCTTTGATGGAGTTTTTTTCAGTTGCTTTTAAGCTAGAAGCCGTGTTAGGCTCCATTACTCGACGAAAGTCTCTCATGAGCTCTTCAATATATTTTCCGACATTTCCACGAAAAACAACAATCGAATGTGGAGCCCGTTTAATGTCATCTGGTTCATCCCAGTTTTTCTTGGTCTTATTTTTCTAGAAATCAGAATGGAATACCTTAGCATTTATTGTAACAAGTATAGGAGAAATAATGAATAAATACCCTTTTCTTATGTCTTTTGGGTGGCATCTTTTTAAAGCGACCAGCTACGTTACAATTTTAACAAGTTTAAAGAGTTGCAACGAGATCACAACCACGCGCGACGACCACGAGGAAGCAAGACACAAGCAGACGACGTTGATAAATGGTAGATTGTAGATTGGTAGTCGAATTTTTCGTTTGTCGACTCCAAAGTCACCTTCGGAGAACAAATAATAGACCAAATAGACTTGTCGCTGAGATTCGAAAAAATGATCATTCTCCGCATTTACGGGAGATTTTGATATGGCGTTTATACCTGTGAGGATTTTGTAATTTGTAAACCATATAGCGCTTTGGAAATTTTCTTTTTTTGTCCAAGGTAAGCCATTCAGTAATTTAATACAAGAGAAATCAGAAGCATGACCTTTGGTATTGCAATTTTCTTACCGGAAGGATTTAAAAAATTACTTTCTTCTTTAGGTTATATATACTCAAATTTTTCTTCCATACGTCCGCTTTCGCCACACCGACGGTAACCAAAACCCTAACGTACAATTTCAAGTAACGATGTTGTTGTTTGGGGCAGTGAAGATATTTTTATTAATAAGACAGGGAACACCCTCCGGCCGCAGGAATCTAATGACCTGTGAGAAGCGATGGAAAAATATTATCACACCTTCTTGTGCAGCGGTACGTGAGATAGACTTGCTTTACCACAAATGTTAATCAATTTTTTTTGTGCGGTCTGTTTCCTCCCATTAAGTGCAGTTATCAAGTCAGCTGGGAATCGCAGAATATGTGTTGCGAGTAAATCAAGGGTGAAAATATACATGTTACAGGGGAAGACCGTTATTTGACTTACTTCTTACAGACACCCTTGAAAAACCGCTTGAGACCATTATATATTTCTATGCAAAGAAGCCAGATAACGTCGTGCTGCAGTCTGGTTCTTTTACTTGTTATTGCCAGTTTATTTTGCCATTTCATAATAGTCGAATTTTTATGCTTGGGTTCGTCCGTTATGGTATCAGCTATTCAACAACAGTATAGGTGAGGCCTACAAACATACATGGTAGATGTTTCATTTAAGAATAACGACCAACCAGAAAGGAAGATGAGGTGGCACTATTACAGTTTGATGTCGCTTCAAGAGGTTTTCTCTTCTTTTGTTGCATAATGGCGGTAGGCAAAGTGCAATTACAGTCGGTTGATCCACAATGAAAGCTAGAAAAACGCCGAGCATTGTCACAACGGCCTTTGACTCGGCATTTTGAACGCAAAACAACACTGACACGAAGACGACGGCAAAGATTGGCGTGAAGGAGAGAGAAGGTGATTGGTAATCGAATAGATGGTGCGATTTGAATAAGTGAAAGGCCGGCGCCTTTACGAATACACAGAATGTTGGGGCGTTGATATTTAAGTGTACGCTGAAAGTCTGTCGTAGTCGCATACTCAAACGTTTTGTGCCATTCAGATGTGTAAGGATTACCGAGTTGCTGCTTCATTTTATTTTCCATAAAAAACACGAGCGTACACGAGTCTAAATACACGTATACGTTTGTGAAGCAAGAAACTATAAGGAATTCTTTATTTGCCTTTCACAGCCCTTTGGAGTAGGAAAGCGAAAAGAGGAGGTTGAAGGGGGAGGAGCCGTTAGCGGTGTGGAAACGAGCTAGCCTAGCTGGCTGGGGTCTGTGTGTGCCGAGCTTCTCCCTTCTCCGCCAGTAGTTTGCCCACTGCCGTCGTGATTGGATGTGTCTAGTGTGTTAGTGGAATTCTTCCAGCAGCAAAAGAGCTTTGCCGTGTTCTTGTGCCGGGACTTTCTTTGAGTAAAAAAGAAGAGGAAGAAGAAGAAAAGTTGTTCTCTCGCAACCGCAATTTCATGCCCAAACGAGTGGGTACATACGGGATCGATAGCGGGACGACCATGTTATCTATCGTTCTAAATTGATTGATGATTGCATTGGCATTCGAGTCTTAATCACTGTTTAATCAAGACCGATTCGACTGAATAATTGAGTGAATTATCGCGCGCGGCTTTGCCCCGAACCGAGAGAGTAGTAGAATGACGGACCGCGACCAACTGGGCCGGTCGGAGAAGAAAGCTTCCTCATTACCGTCGGACTGCTGCTGCGGAGTCCGTGATTCTTCATCGTCAGCGCCGCCGGAGACCGACAAGAGTCATGTGGTCTGGCGGCGGTACTGTACCCTGGCGCTGGTCCTTTCCACGCTGAGTGTTCTGTTGTGCGCGGTGACTTGGTCGGAAAACGTCTCGGCTCATCGGCGTCTCTTGCTGGTCGAAGAGCGACTCAAGGCCTCCATCGCCATCGATGACCCGCAGCTCGACGCCAAAATCCAGGCCATACTGGACAACAAACTGATGCTCTTCCCAACCAGTGTCGATGCTGGTAGCGGTAGCAGTCAGGCTCGTAGTCGCACCATCAGACAAGTCTCTTCAGCAACGGATGCACCGACAGATTGCCTCTGCCCGCCAGGTAATTCTTCACCCTCTTCACTGCTGTTTTTTTTCTTTTCCTATTCCTCTTCTTTCTTTTTTTATACATTTTTATTTTACCGTCATGTTGCCCCCTCCCATCCTTAAATAAATATTTCGGATACTGTATATAAAGCTCTTTGTATTACGCGGTGCCTCTTTATCCGCCGAAAGAGAAGAAAAAAGTTCCAACCCCCAATCTCCTCCCTCGACTCTCACACCTTCATCGACTCACCCTGTGATTAAAGAAAAATGTGATAATACCTACTACTAGTCGGACAATGTGTATCTCTTCTCTTTTTTTTCCCAGCACTGCTACTACCTAGTGCGTATACCGCTTAGCGCGGATTATAGCTCATTCCCTTTGTGGTAAATTCATTGTGATGGCTAACCGATTGGAACATGAATAGATGATGAAGAGATGATGAGTGCAGATGAGAAAGGCAGCTGTGTATACGCGAGTCTAGACAGATGCACGCTCGATTTCTCTGGAACAGAATCTCGGGCAAAAAACACCGAGAGAAGCTACTATTTATCGAAGAAGGGTTAGGACCGAATTTTGAGGTCACAATGCCATGCCCATCGATGACGAAGTGAAGAAAAGATAATTGCAGGTCCCGTCGAATTACACTGCGCGCACTTTTGCGCTCGCCGAAAGAGAAAACGAAACTGAAAAATGCATGAAGGCAGGCGCTGACGCATCCTTTGGCTCCACAATGTTGTTACATTATCCTCTTCGTCTTCTTCATATTTGGACACAAGAAGAAGAATAAGAAGGTCTAAGAAGCGGAACGCGGTACAATGACGCGTGATCGGCTTCTCCTTTCCGTGACACATAAACACTGCTTGGCGCTCTGGCGCCGGAACGATGATTATTTTTGCGTTCGGGGGGTTCTACCCGGTTCTACTAAGGCTTGTCGTGATGGGGCTCTTGTTTTTTTCCTTGATCTTTCATCCCCATTATGACCATAAGGGCCAGTAAGAGGTTACTTTTTTCTCCGGTTCGGACAAACAAGCTTGATCTGCGTGTTATTACGTCAACACGGAACGTTGAAGCGTAAGCCAAGACTGGTATTCCTCCTCTTTGACAGATGATTTCATTCTATACCTCTCTCTCCCTTTACTTTGTCCGAATAAGGACGACTACTATCGCCGTCTCTCCACCGCACCAGCCACTGCCATTATGTTCTCTGCCTCATCCACCGAATGGACTCGGCTCTATTGTAGTCGGTCGAAGGAGTCGAAATGTTTGAATGGATCAATCCATCTCGAGCACTATAAAGGCGCCGGAGTGACATCTTCCACATCAAAGCACCGCAGCAGCGCACACACACACAAAAAACTTTCTCGCTGAATAAGTGAGTTAAAACATATGACAGAGGTGTTTATATGGATTTAGAGAAAAAAAAAGACCGGTCCGCCAAGCCGGCGTCACGATCGGATTGGCAATCAATCGGTTTGCAGGGACCCATTTGGGATTGATCAAGACATCTCATCATGAATACATTTACGGCTTGAGAGCGGGAGACAAGAAGAAGGGGGAACCGCCGATGCATACCAACACCTTATATAACGAGATTCGGCTCGCTGACTTACAAGTCCCCGAGTGATAAGAAAAAGAGAGAGAGAGCGCACCAAAGATCTCTCTCATTCTCATTCATCAGGCAGAAGCTCCACACACATGATTGATAAGATTAACCGACTCTTCGGCAAGTTTAGTAAGGGGGAAAGCGATCGGAAAAAATGTCCCAACCAGTTGACCGATTTTTTTTTTCCAATTTTTGGGTTATTTTGAGAGATATACACGCCCCATTTTTGGGGTTCACTTGTAACTGGATCGAGATTTTTCAACTACAACATACAAAAAGGAACTTTTGCGACGCTAAGAATTCACGTCTTTTTGATGTTTGGCCGACCGGTTACTTATAGTTGCGAAGGAACATACAAAGCAAAAGACTAACGAAAGGAAATGCGATTATATCAGACAGTATACGACGTAAGGGACTACACTATACTAAGGAAACGGGTCGGTTCGTGTCTGTGCTCTACGCTACGAGTTCTTTCCCGTCGTCGCCGTCTTCTAAGAGGTTGAATTTCTTTTAGACATTCTCTTTGCAGTCGCGGCTAATTGTTGTCAGGCTTCTTTTTCCTCCTTGTGTGTTTTTTTCTTTTTTCTTCTTCCAGTGCCCCTAGTCTGCTGAGCTCATAGGCTCTTCCTTTCCACAGTTTTTTCCTCGGTCGAGTTCTGATACACTCGACCGAGTTGTGTGGGTCTGTATTTCAGGGACTTAGGGACGGCCGAGGCGCTAATAGCAGCTCCGTGTTGCGACTGGGATTCAACCGATAACAGATTCGAGATTCTTTTCTCTTTCGGGTTCCTTCTTCTTCTTCTGTTTTCAAAATTTTATTTTCTTTTATTTAAAGAAGAAGAAAAACTTCTTTCTTCTTTTTGGTGTTCCTCATTTGGCTTGATCCCCCCCCCCCCTTCAAGTAAGATGGCTCCTCGTTGATGCATATCCGGGTGACCCTAGCGTAACAGCAGCCAGGCAAGTCAGCATCACACGCGAGCACCTACGCCCATTTTTAAAAGCTTTCCTCATTTGAGCCTGCGACCCCCGTTTTTTGTTTTGTCTCTCGGTGAAAAGGAAGAAATACCGGATTGATTTCTTGAGAAGGAATCGGATCTGGCTTTGACACTTTCTCATAAAGTTGTAGTACAATATCGACGACGTCGACGTGACTACAACCTGAATGGCGCGTCCTTATTCCACGATAGCGACTCAGGTGACACACAGGAAGTGCAACAGCTGATGAGAAAAGCTGCTGAAAGTTGTTGCCATGGTTTGAGTTACCAGCCGTATGAAACCCTACATTATAACAAGTTCTACGTAGAGTCGGCCATCATCCTTATCTTCTTCTTCGTCTTCTTCTTTTGCGTCTTCCTTTCGTCACACTCTTCGCTTTTCTTCCTTTTACAAAATAACTTTCTTCTTCCTCTTAGACTCCTTCTTCACTTTTTTCCCACTGACACGCACTAAACAGCAACGTCTCCATCGCTTAATGAAGCGCGATGCCCGTCAAAAGAACGAAAAAGAACCGGCCATGTGTGTGATGCGATCAGCCATAATGTGTGCGAACCCGCCGTTCCGGGCATTCAAAGAAGACGGAAAGGAAAGAGAGAAAGAGATAAAGTACGTAGTAGCCCGGCGATGGGCAGTTGAACGTGTTGACTAATAACGGCCCAGTAGACTAGTGAAATAAGTAGTAGTAGTACTGTAGTAGTTGTCGTACGAAACGTAAGAAACCTTATTATAGTTCCTTGTTGTAAATACAACAACTTACAAAGCTCTCCGTAACGGCCTGCACTACTTATTTATTAGACGCACAACCAATCGTTTATCCCCCCCCGCACTCTTTTGCTACGGCCGAACATTTGCTAAGCTCTTTGTTTGCCTATCCTACACTTGTTGACTCGTCCGAAAGTCACGCAGTGCGTGTTGTGCCAATAGAGACATGCGTAGAGGATATGTACTTGTGCGATTACTTCCGCTCTCGGATTTGGACAAACTTTTCTTTTATCCTTTAAAGTTACTTTTTTTCTGATTTTTTGGGGGGGTTTTTTTGTCCCTGGACACAAATCGGAAGGCTTGTGTTTTGTACTTTTAAAAAGTTTTGTTTTTTTGAAAAAAAAAGGATAGTGATTACTGTATTCAGCCGAACTGGCAACTGAAAGTGTATTGTTCCGATTTTACAGCCCCGTTTCTTTTTCCACGAAATCCGTGTGAAGCGTTCCACTAGTACAGCTAACGCAGCCTCCTAAAGTTTACCGATTCCGCCGCGCAGATTCCATAAATATTCCCAAACGGCCGCGACAACTGTTTACTTTAAAGATTTAACGGGAAGGACCGTCGATATATCGTAGGTGACTCTTTCTTCCGCCTCGATCGGCCGGTCACGCCGTGACGGCCAAACAAACGCCGCGCGGCACAGGTGTACTATTAAGTTGAGAGAAGAGAGAGAGAAAAAAAAGGGAAGAATCAACATCAGAACGAGTGCGCTAAGGGTCTGTGGAACACGTTGTCGAGAAAAAGTCACGTTTGGTCGTCATCGAATGTTATTTCTAGTTCTATTTTTTTCTTGTGTGCGCGCTGTCGTCTCCCTCTAGTCCCCACGGGCGCTGTGTTCCGGGTGCAAATTACAGGTGTGCGCGCACGTCGCATTTCGTATTCTTTCTCGTTATTCCGCGTCTCCCCCTGCGGTAATAGACACAGAAAAAAAAAATACTGTTCACACTCGATTGACTCCCCTCGACAGCTCGCTTGTTTTTCTTTGGTTTTTTTCTTTCTTCATTACAGAAAAAAAAACCCAAAGACTTGTTTATTCATGAATACAATGTATAAGAGAGACTGGAGCTATTGCGGCCGACGGCCGTTATATGAAATTCACGAGGCGGGGAGTTCGTCAAGTGGTTTCTCATTTAGTTTTCGTCGACACACTGGATATAGTGTGCTCTGTGTGTGTGTACACACGGACGTAACGTGTTATAAACGAACACGCCGACCCGCTCGAGAATGCTCATAAATGTCAAGTTCTCCACTACTACGACTACTCGTTCCTTCTTCTTACAGACACCATTGCCAGCGCGCCCGCCAGGTTTAAATGACCCCTTGCCACATTGCTGGGCCTCTGTCGTAGAGTAGGGAAAAAGAAAAAGAGCAAGTAAGGGGGGAAAGAACAGTGAGGGTAGAAAAACGTTTTTTTCCATTTGAAAATGAAAAAACCCCCCGCCACTGGCTATATTTTGTGTATAACAGAGTAATCAGTCAATAATAAAGCCCCGGGAGGTAAAGTGGGGGCCCCGGGAGAAAAAAAAAATAAAAGCGATTTCTTTCCCCATTTTTACCTTCCAGTCCGGTCCAGGTTTTTTATATGGGCGACACAAAGTTTAAGCGATGGGGGTTCCACTCGACCCCCAGGTCTCTCTCTCTCTCGAAGATTCTTCTTCTTTTCGAACCCTAAAGATTTTTTTTTCTTGTTGTATTTCATCTTGTGATGAACTTTCCTTTTTCTCTCTTTTTGGCCTTTCTGTTCGTCTCGAAAAGAAAAGAATACAATCGGAGGCCACATACTAGGAAAAATCGCGCTTTTGTGTTGTGTTGCACGCGTTTCTCCGCATTAGACAACCGGTTAGGCATAAACCATCTTTTTATCCTCCCAAAATTTTATTTCCCTACGCCATCAAATGTCGTTGGGGGGAAACTTGGCGGGGAATGTGTCATATATGCACAAAAGATGAAGTCTCCCGGACAACAGACGATCGAAAACAGCGGCACGCGTCTCCGTGTGTTTCGTCTGCCATGGCGTATATAAATACAAGAAGGAAAGAAAAAGAAAAGAAGAAGAACCTTTTCTTTTTCCCTCACTTTCATCTGATTGCTGTTACCTGGGTTTGAATAGCCATCCGGATTGGCATCTTTTTTCTTATATATATCGGGCGCGATCCGTTTTTTCCAGTTGAGCGATCTGGGCCGATTTGCTACGGCCGTATAGTGGCAAGGACATCAGTCGCTTTACCTTGCCCATGACCGAGCGCCACGCACGCCAGGTATGCCAGGAACTTCTTTATTGATACAATAGTTCCAGAAACACGCATCTCAGATTCTCAGTTTCCAGCAACAAAAAGAATCGGAATAAAAAGGAAGAAAAGGTTGGAGAAAAAGAGAGCCCTCGGTTACCTATACATGTGTGCATTATTCAACGCGCTAACGAGACCATCGACCAACACAAAGTCCCCTATCTGCTGCTGCTGCGGCTTTTTTTTTCTTCAGGAAAATCTCTCATGTTTAATGTATCTTTGACTTTATTCTTCCGATTTGAAATTCATTGAGCTGTTTCGTGATGGCTCGTTTCGTCCCCCTCTTTCCCCAAAAAAGTCATTGGACGAGACCGGTCGGCCTACGGAAATCGGGTTGCACCACCTCACGTCGTTTACAGAAGAAATAAAAAATAACAAAAAATAGAAGAGAAAAACGGAGGACTTTTTGGAATTCCTCCATTTTCCGTTATTTCGTTGGTTCCCTTCTTCTTTCCTGTCGAAAAATAGTGAGAGAGAGAGAGAGCAGGCAGGATAAGAAGAAAAAAAACACACTTGAATGGAAATAACCGGCAGCAAAAGCATCGGGAGGGAGCCGCGGGAGCCCTTGTCGGTCATTTCACAGCACGGGGTATTTATGGTAATCGAGCTGAAGCGTACCAACGTCAAGGACGGTGAGCTTTTGTGGCAATGGGCAATCGCATTCTCATCGTGTGGACGAGAAAAACGGAAAATACCAACACCGGGGGAAAGGCGCACACCGAACGCAACAAACACGCAACGAAACAAACAACAACCAACAAAAAATTATCCTACCAAGCGCGTTTGCCTATTTCAACCTAATCTATTCCGATGGTCTGCTGCCGATGTGCTATAGCGAATTCAGTGGCGTGCAAATGTTCATTTTCTGTTATTGAGAACGGGAGCGAGTCGCCCTTTTCCCGCACACCTCTCTCCCGGTCTGTATATATACCCAGTGGCACACGATGACCGGTGTCTAATACATAAATTTCAACTAGCCATAAAGAAAATGACACAACTAGGCAAGTCGTGAGAGTCACAAGGCCCTTGTTTCTCTCTTTCTCTCTCTCTCCAAATTTTATTTCGCTTCTTAGAGGGTAATAAGCTCAGACAGCGACAACAAGAGAGAGAGAGACCAGCTGAAACTAGCTAGCTCTCTATATATTAGCCTACCATATTCATATACGACCGGGCTAGATTATTATAGAGCCGGCCGAGGGTCCTTACGTTGCCTAAAGTGAACCCGAGATGTTTATCATTCCCTTGATAGAATGCCAACTAGTGGGTGTTTGGAACTTGCCCTCAACGGCGATCTCGTGATTGGTCTCCAACTGGGCTCATTGTTATTTCTCTTTCTCCCGTCCCGTATTTATTTTAAAAATTTCCCCCGTCTCGGTCTCCCAGTTGAATTTCGTGCTGGGCACCATGACTAGGCCCCTTTCGATGTAGGACTTTTCCTCCACGGCAATCCCTTATTTCCCTTTCTCTGCTGCTGCTCCTGCTCTCATCCGAAATAAACATCACGATAAGTAGATTGTGTGTATTCAACCGCGATAACTAAAGCAAAGGACACTTTTAACTAAATGAAAAAGACTGTTAGGAGAGGGGGAAAAAGAGATTTGTCCTCTGCGTGCCGAAGGAAACGGTGTGCGCTTCGAAAAAGAAGGGAAACCGGCTCGGGTTACGTCGTACAAGCCACAGCACAACTAACTACACACACACGGGGGAAAAGAAGAAAATAAGAGAAAAAGAGCCGATGAATGTAACCGGAGACGGCCGACCGAAGGCCGAGGAAAAAATTCTTGAATCCCCATTTTACAACAAAAAAATAAAATATTCCACTTATTTTTTAGTGGACAGACTCTCGGGCTACCGACTGGACACGTCAACTTAAAAAAAAAAAGAAGAAGGGGAGGAAAAAAACGTATATATCTTTAGGATCGATGCGATTTCATTCCCTTCCGGCTTGCACCTCACGGATGAGAACTGTCGAAGATATATATATGTGGAAGGCTTGAAAACGAGCGGATGTGAGTGCGCCAGCCCGTCTATTTTTTTTTGCGCGGAATATCAGTTGACATCTTTGTCTCATGGCGTTGACAAGTCGCCTTTTTTTCAAGAGAAAAAAAAAGGGATTTGAAAAAGGGAAAAAATCCAGCTGCTGGTAACCGCAGAGAGGCGAAAGAGAGGGAAAAAGAACATAAGGAGACGGATGAAACGCGAGAGAGCGCCCAGGCGGAGAAACAAATATATCTCCGCAGAGAATTGGAGACCGGCGGGCCGGATTGAGTTATATGTAATATATTGAGACGCCACAGCTAAAGGAGAGAGAGACGCACGTGGGGCCTGGAAAAATGAAAGCTTCCGGCTGTGTTGTGCTGGGCGACCGCTTTACGCCTGGAACACACCAGCAGCAACATACGTGCAACAATACTACAAGGAGGAGAGAAGAGAGACGTCAAGAGTGACCGCACAGCAACCATCCGCGCAAAAGTTACATGGCACGAATTTGACAAAAGAAATTGAAACAACGGGGCAAAACCATCGTAAAACGAACGCAAGAAAGAGAGAGAACCAGCGGGAGGTTGCAGTGAAAGGTAACCCGACACTTGCGTGTATGTCTAGATAGGCCGTGAGCTGGCGTTTTTCACTTGTTTTCTTGTCTTCTTCGTCTTCGTTCCCTTTTACTCGGCGAGCGTGACTATGCCGTGAATGATATTATCCCGTCCGTTTCGTTTGTTGTTGTAGAAAAGAGTCAGAGAATAAAGAATTTTGAAAGTAAAAAAAAACATCAACAGGGAATTCCAATCCTTTAGACACCACTGATTGGTTTTCTCTCTCATCGTATGCGGCGCGGCGAATCGGAAATTCCGCGTACGACGCAACAAAAACGAGGTCATTAACGAACGGAGCGACAACCTAGCGCATTCCTTTCGGTTTTTTGTCTGGGGGAGGATTCGAAGAAGAAAAGGCGGTGAAGAAAAAATGAATAATATAACCCTGGAATCATTAAGGACGAAAACAGCTTGCTTGCGTGAATCAAACTGATCCGTTCCGTACGTCATTCATCCGGCCCGCGCGTCTCTTAAGTCTCCCTCTCTCTCTTTCGGGATTGATGCTAATCGAGATGTTTCGGTTCTGCCTATGTTAATCCCGACCGATTCTCTCCGTTTGGTTGGATTCCACCACTTGTTTACAATCGGTCAGGACATGTCAGTCACAACCGTCTCCACGGATGGATGGTTATCTCCATGAGGAATCTCTATCTAAGCTCATGTTCAACGGGGGAAAAAAAATCTCGAGGAAAAATCAAACACACAACACAACAAAAAAAGCCAAGTGGCTATAGAGCGCTGCTGGCCCCCAAAGTGTACCCGATGTGTTCTCTGGAAGGTTTTTGAATGGGGCTCTTCTTCTTTCATTGTTTACTTGCTTCGCTTGGTTTTTTTCCTTCCCTTCCACGGACCAGAAATCTCCTTCTCTCTCTCTCTTTTTATTTTTCTAAATTGAACAAATAGACAAGGCACTAAGAAATAGGGAGAAAGATCTTGGCAGCTGGAGTGGACAATACCGAGTGAGAAAAAGACGAAAGATGCTGGGCACAAGGTGGCGATCGTATGTCAGCGATAAAAATGTGAAAAGACCCAACTTCCTTTGGGGAAATAAATATCGACACATTTGCATTGGAAATGTGTCGGCTGGTTGGCGCTAGACCCAGCATTTATTCCACGGCACATCTATATATCGGACGCGATTTTTTTTCTTCTTCTTTCAAGGTGTATATTTTCGTTGTCGAAAATAAATGGAGCTTGGGCAGCGCAGCGCTTTTCTGTCTGTGTGTGCTCGTTATCTGATCCTTTTTTTTTTTCTTCTTCTCCGACACAACAGAAGAAGAAGATGCTTGGAGACTGGATGATTGTTTGTGTTGGTTCTCTCTCTCCTTTGGCCCTTGTCTTACGTACCCGCCCAAAAATAAAGCCGGCCGTCTCAAGTGGTGGTCGACCAACACACACACAGGGCAGGGCGGGGGCGAAACCAAATCGGTCAGTTTCCAGCAGAGGAAACATCGACTTGATCAACTCTGACAAGCTCCAAACCACAAGTAGATGAGGCGCAGTCAATTTTCTCCGCTTTACTTCTTTTTTTGTTCCTCGTTTCCATCTCTTCCCGATCTGTTATAGAATCCAATTGCCCAGTTCCGCCGGCCCTCAATCAGCTGGGCGTGAGGCCCCCTATATAGCCCAGAGCCAGGGCAGGCGTTAAACGAATCATTCTACCCGCCACTCGACAGAGAGAGAGAGAAGAAGGCAAAACAACGAACATACAAAAAAGAAAAAAAGAACTCCAAAGAGGGAAATGTGTACTAGTGTCTCGTCGTTCATTGTCGCCGTCAAGACTTGACCGATACCAACTTTAACGAATGATAACGCGCTCAGCGTCAGTTTCCGCTGTCGTAAAACTAATAGGGGGAAAGAACTCTAATAAGTCTGGGGTTTCGTTCTCCGACGGCCCGCAGAGACCCATTTAGCTAATCACATTTGGCGCTCTTTAAAATGTGCGTCGTCTAATATCACTCAAACGTTACACGAAGAGAAAAAGAAGATACGAGTAAAAAAAAAAAGAAGAAGAGTCGTCGGCTGGGGGCTCATTTGAACACGAACTACTTCCCGTTTAAGCTCGACGAGTCTCGTGTGATCATATCCGGCTTGTTTGAAGATGGTGGAGGGGACGGCTAGAGAAACCGCGCGCATCCGCTTTACTCTTCAACGGGCGTGATTCTTTTTTTCTTTCTTTCTTTCTTTCTTTCTTTTTTTCGGTGGTTTTACACAGATTCCCATCTCTGTCTGTCATCTTGCTCTCTTTTTTTCCTTCCTTCCTTCTCTCTAGAGGATTCGGCTGTGAATGGATTCCCATTACTTTAAAAGGGAATGAGTTTTTATCAGTGACAGAGCGTAGAGAAAGCGCGGAGAAGACGGACGGATGGGAGGTGTGAGAGAGATGGAGAACCGAATAAGAAGAAATAGAGTCGGTAAAAGTCGATCGATCGATCGCCACCAAGTTCGTGGAACGGTGGAAGAAGAAGAAGAAGAAGAAGAACGTTTTGTGTTGTCTGATTTTCTCCTTCTTTCCCCCCACCATGGAACACGGCGATGATCCCGACGAGGAGATCTTGACGACACTGAATTATGGTGCATGTCCCTGTGACTCAGCCGAGGGGGTTGACAAGGTAACGGCTGTTCCGTCGCTAACAATCGAAGACGCGGGCGACGAGTCGGTAATGAATCAGCAGCAGCAGCTAGCGCGGCTAAGATGGAGGGAATAAGAGATTCAGAGTCTGCCCCGATCGATGGGTCGTTCATGGTGATACTATAAAAGAAGGCCAAGAGGAGAGAGACTTGTCTCCGCTGCAGGAGCAGGAAACACGTGCCCACAACTTCCTTTCCGTCATATAAAAAACGAATTCCAAGGAGATTGAATTTGTCGGCTACTGCTAGCCTACTGCGGGAGCATGAATAAAAAAACAGAAATAGGAGAACTACTAGCTAGTAGTAGTAGTCTATGTGTATAACTCACAAATAGGCTGCGGCTGCTGCGTCCGACGGAGGCAATGTGCCACTTGGCTAGCTGCCGCGCCCTTCTCCTTCTTCTTCTTCTATGCTCCCTCATCTTCAGCCCCCGAGAGTGTGCCGTGAGCTGATATCCTCCCTTCCCTAGATGTGTGTGCTTCTTGCCTTCGCCCCCCTAAAGCGTTATTACCGCACGCGACGACCGAGTCCCGGAGACAATAGGAGGAAACGTATTAGCACTTGAACGGTCAAGCCGCGCTCCACAGCTCCATTCCCGTCCCGAGAAGAAGCCGACTGCCTGCGCACAACGGAGCCGGTTACCCATTCAAGGCACTTCAAATCATCGCCGAGAGAGAAAGCCAGCAGCAGCAGGCTCGACGAAAGAGATGATTCATTCTCTAGCTGGAGAAACTGTATAGATACTTTCATCCAATGGAGGTGCTGGATGAGAGTATTAGCGTCGCCGGCCGATTGTTGTATGTTCGCTGCCAGTTGTAGCCGGCCGATACGAACGGTTCGTGCGGAAAAAGATTGGATTGGCCGGCTCAGCTAGGGATCAGCCGTACCGACGGACAGGCACAATAACCGGACGGCCGACCATAAGACTAAAGGCATTAAAAGAAATCTGGAGGATTTCTTTTCCTCCTTCTTCTTCCTACTGATTGAACTCTGATCCGGCGTTCGGAGCCAACCAGAAGAAAATGTCATGTCAGCTCGCTACTAGTAGTAGTCCAGCTAGCCAGAACCAAGTTAAAGTGGCTGTTGCTGGATCTATCTCTCTTTTTCCTCCCAATTTATTCTATTTTTTTTTTCTTTTGTGCGCGTTCATAGTGCCCATAGCAGTTTCCCTCAGAAAACACGACACAAATCAAAAGGAAACTTTTTTGAACGGGGATACAACACAAAAAAAGAGAGCCGTACTAGTACCGTAGTTCACCGGCCAACTCTTGGCCAAGTTTTCCAAGAACGCATAAAAAATGGGAAACAAAGTTTCGCCTCTTCTTCTTCTTTTGCGGGGGTTATTATTACAAAGGTGGTTCTCTTGTGCCACCGAAAATCAACGTCTGATCCCCCGCTGAATTGGGTCGCCCCCCCTTTTTTTCCCGTTGCCAGCTGCTCAACCCGTACGACAGCTATTTTAGTGTTTTCTCTAATAATTGAAAAAATTGGAAGTAGAAGAAAAAAAAATTGAAGAATGTTCCGTGTTCCTTTTGGAGAGAGAAAAAAAGAGACATGACACGACTATTGCACTCGCAGCGGGAGACGCTGAGGGCTGGCCTTGTACTAGCAACCGCAGCGTGATCTCGCCGACCATATATATATATATATACACCCGGTCAAAATATATACACACAAGAGGACAAGGACTTTAAACGGGCGGGCACACAATTGGATGAGCCGCAAGGAATGTTGACTCTTTGGATATTTCCCAGACAACGGCGAGAAAATGTGTCCCTCTCTCTCCTTTTTTTTCTGAATTTTGAATGAAGGGGGAGAATAGAGAATGTCTGACAAATGGTGTGAAGTGTCCACCCAGCCGAGGTAAAAAAAGATAGGAAGGGCCAGCAGGCGAGAGATATAAGAAAGATGGACATGAATCTACACGGGTGTCGGCTGCGCGCGCGACCCCCTGGATACGATAACCTGCATTTCACGCAGCGAGGACCTCCTTTTGTTTCGCACCTCTCTGTCAGTCTCCGTGCTCTGCTGATCTATCGGCTGTACGTCTCGTAGTAGCATCGGTCTAAGCTAGAGCGAAGAAAACACACAGAGCGCCAAGACACGTGCATAAAATAGGGGCTGTATATATACAGACACCTCGCGGAGGAGAACTCACGGTGGGGAAATTGGTGGCTGCCAATCAGATAGCATTGTGTTGTATACAACCAGGAGACGCAGTGGAGCGAGAGATAGGTGGTATACACTACTATAGGGGGAATGCCCTCTAGAGTCATTTATCAACCTAGCGCTCCATGGCCCCAATTCTTTTCCTAAACGAGCATAGATAATAGATATCGAACCACATGGAGAATTTAAGATGGTAGACTAACTTTTTCCTCCTTTTTTTCTCTCTTCTTTTTTACCTTTTTACCTCGGGTAACATGTTCTCTCTTTCTCGAGAAAAAAAAAGAGAAACAATTTTATAGCTCTACGGAATCCCATTTCTCTCCCTATGTCGACCTCTGCCTCAATTGCAGCTAACCTTTTCAAGGCATGCACTTGGACAATCCTGCAAATCTAAATAGAGTTCGTCGTCCTCGTCTCTTTTTTTTTCACGGGTACGACCACCTAATTCTGACACTGCACCCTCTTCCGGATTTGGGATATATCGTCGAGCTGCCCTGGTCAAATATAATAGAAAACCGGCGTTGCTGTCCCTCCTGTCATTAATTTCCCCGTTTTTCTCTCTCTCTCTCTCTTTTTAAATTTCAATTTAAAGAACAAAAATGCCAGGGGTAGCCGTGAAAAGCTCTTTCTCTCTCTGCTGCTTCTATGACCTATTTTGGTAAAGGTTCTTCATTAGTTTCAGAGAGAGAGAGAGAATATCTGGGAAAGGTTAAATGACGGAGCGGACGCGCTTCTCGGAAAAATCAGTCGGCCCTTTTTGGCTGCGCTGCCGTTGCGGCTGCCGACGCGGTGCCCCGTCATACGACTCGTAGTACACCAAAGTGGCTCCCATGACGCCAATCAAAAACTACCTGATCATTAAGGCACGAGTTTTCGAAAAAGGGAAAAATGCCTAAGCGCGCCAGCGCGGGCCTTACGGTCCCTCCGAAGAGAGATGAGAGGCCAGAAAATTTTTATCGATTGATTTTCCTTTTTTTTTCTTATTTTTATGTGGCGACGAGGGGAAACAAAATCGACTAGATAGATATTAATGTTCCAGTCGGTTTGTTTTATCTTTTTTAGTGCGTGTCGGAGTTTTGTTTTTTTCATCAAGAAAAAAAAATACGAGAGAGACTGGATACCTCATCTTTATATTTTTTTTTCTTTAAAAGCAACAAATATATACAAAAAAAAAGAAAAAAAAGATCTCGCTTGTTTGGAGAACTGCAGAGTCATTACTGGGCACCAGCGAGCTTGAGGCTGAAGAGATCCAACAAAGGTGGAACAGCCACTCTTCAGTGAGTGACTCCGGTTGAGGGTGGCCCACTCAATCGTGAATTAGCCAGAAGGGGTGCCTCCCTAGTCTCTTCCTGTATATATACGTATGTACACCATTCACGTGACCAACAGAAAGAGAAAAAAAAAATGGGAGTGCATAGACATGTAGAGTACAGTACATTTCCAGCGGACGCTACAAAACCCGGCTCCTACTGATTGACGTCCTACTTGGGCAGCATCACCTTAAGCGGATCTTCTCCGGGATGGAAGATATGATTAGGATAAGAGGGGCTACATTGGTTCACCCAATCTATCCTTCTTCGTTTCCTTTTTTCTCTCTCTCTTTCATTTGGGTGAGATCTAGAGGAAGCCCAATCTGATGATTTTCTTTTTGGGCAGCGCGCGCGCGCATTCCTCTGGTAAAACCCACACCCATTGATGAATGTTCGCTGCGTTTCAATCGGCGCTGTCCTGTAGCCCCACTAGCCCACAAGCCAACTCCCCTCCACAGTACTATCGTCCGGTATCTAATATGGCGAAGAAGAAGTAAGTTATCTTATGAAAAGGGAAAGAAAAGAAGAGGAAGAAGACGACGACGGCCGGGGTCATCCATTACCATCTGACGAGAGATATCGATGGTTTTCTTCGCCCGTCCGGCATCGCCTACTACGCGCCGTACGGGCCTATTTCCCCCTCCCTCCCTCTACACTGCACCGTAGAATATGAGTGAGCTGCGGATGAAAGATATCTTGTTTTTTTCCCCTGTCTTCTTTTCTTCGGCTTTTATCTTTTTACCCGTGGCAGACAACCCGCAAACCTCCATCATCTTCTTCGTCTCCTCTATTTTTTTTTCCTCCTTATAGTTCCCTCCTTTTTTTCCCTGTGTGCGTTGGTTCCTCCGCAACTGGAAAACAGTGATTACACCGCGAGCGGCCTCGAGTTCCACGTCTTGTTTCGCGCTGCGTCTGCATGTGCCGGCCACGTCCATCCGTCTTCATCGATGTCTCTCGGCCCTTTCTCTTTCTTCGTCTCTTTTTCATTTTTCCTCCTCCTTCTCCTTCTCCCTTTTTGTTATTCCTTCATGCGAATAGAAGGAGAGGGAACAACAAAGTCCGAGTCAACAAACTACAAAAAGGCATTCCTCGCCGCAATAGTCGCATTACGGACGAGAAACGCAATACCTCCTCCGCATTCATCCTATTAGATTAATCCGGTCTGTCATTCGATGGGTTGTTGTTGCGATTTGAGTTTGGGCGGGTCATTGGAGACGGCGGCGGCGCCAACTAGCGAATCCCGTCCGAGGTGCCAAATACTCTTTTCTCTACCAGAGGAACCAGAGCAACAAGTCTTTGAGATCAAAAGAGCGTACCGACATGAAAGAAATATTTGATCGTCGATTGAAGAAAGGAAGCCATAACAAAAAAGAAAAAGAGAATATTGAACGGCAATGTCTGAATTTGAGGGGGGCCAAAGAGTGGGCGAACAGCAGTTTCTGACCGGCGGGGAATAGTCCAAGAACCTGCTGGACCGAAATGACGAGTGTTGGAAGAATGCAAGTGCCAGGAAAGAGAGAGGGGCAGCTGTAGAGTATATACTGCTGCTGTTTGTTATGTTTCTCCGAGTTTGTCAACTGCAAACGAGGAGTATAGTGGTGGTGGTGCTGCTGGCCTTGTCAGCTTCCCTCTTCATCGACATGTCAAACACGGAAATGAGTCGCGACGAGTGGTCCCTTTGGCTGGTCTCTCCTCTCCACACACACAAGTAGAGAGTCGAGTGAAGTGACATTCAATTCCCCGCCACTGAAAGGACTCTTACGTTCCCATTGATGGGCTCTTTACGGCATCTCTACGTCTGCACAAGAACCCGGGCGATAATCGTCTATCCAGGAAAAAAAAAACCTACATTTACGTAAATACAGAGTACTGGAACACGCGACGAGCGGGTCGTCGTCGTCGTCGTGTCGCGCCGTAGTCATAATTGCGATAAATAACAAGTTAGGGACGTGCGTCGGGAAATCTGGGGTAACTAATAGCAGTGAGAAGGCGAGAGAGATTTGGACCCTTGCCCGTCAGGTGACAGATAGCGAGCAGGTGCAGTTGACTTTTGGGTGAAAGGATATAATTAGCCGCTCGTTAGCCGTCGCTGCCTCCGAGGGAACCAGTCGGGTGACGGGCACAAGAGTTCACCCTTCTCCTGTTTCTTCCGTTACTTACTTAATAATTAAGAAAACAAGTTTCCCAACCCTCCCGCTCCGATCGTCTCACATCAACAAGAGATCGACCGGTTTTCTCGATGGATGAGGCTGAAAAAGCGAAACATTTTTGTGTCGGTTCACATCGACCTGTTTCCTCCTCTTTTACAGAACATTCAGCCCCAGAGTAAATTGAATCTTTTTGCATCAGTTCCCTCAGAAAATAAAAAGAAATCAAAAACTCGCTTTGCCTCGACAATCTTCACGGGGACGCCGTCTCGCTCTCAAACTTCGTTATACACGCACAAAGTTGAGAGGATTGGAGTGTCTGGCTCTACGACCTGGAAAATATGATGCCAGATGATGGCACATTAAGAAGAAAGAGAAAAAGTTCCCTCTCTCAATACAGTTTTACAATGTTCTACATGTTTCAAAAAGAGAGAAGATGCCTCTCGTCCACAAAAGCCAAGGCGTCGTAAACGTTTTACTTTTTGTTAGCGCACCAACGGTCGAAGCATCGCGCGCCCGCGCACGCAAAAAAAGGCACAAGCGGTTTACGGCCGACAGAGTCCAGCACTTTTTGAACGTGCGCATAAAGTCATCGTTTTGCTGGAATCTCCTCTCTCTCTCTCTCTCAGCTGATTCAATCATGTAAAAAGTTGTAGATGTTCGCTCCGAGGGAGAAGGCAGCGCTCTTTCCGTGGGTTGGAAATGTCGGCTAGCCGGGCGGTCCCTGAAACCATCGATCAGACGCCGCAGCATCCATCGTGCCTCGCCTCCTCCTCGAGCCTCTTCTTCTTCCTTCTCTATATATCGCTAGATTGGATACGTTTTTTTTTCTTCTTCTTTCGTTCCTCGCACCGTCATCCACCGCGCAACTTCTTCTCTTTTTTTTTTATTTCTATCTCTACTTCTTCTACAAAACTTTTTTTTTGGTGGGTAACCGTATAGAAAAGTTTGGTGGCGCGGGTGTTCTGTTTAGTTGAAAATGGAATTTGAGGCGAGAAAAGAACTCGGTGCTATTGAAAAGAGAAAACGAATTGAAAAGGTCGCCTTGCATCCCGCCATCTCTGCGACTGTTTGCTCCAAGTGCATTACCGACGACACTGTACGCTTAATCGTCGACGATGCTCTTGTGGTTTGTGGTGTCGCCCTACAGAATTGAAAATGGGATCTCTTCTTCTTCTTTTTTCACGTTGAAAGACGGCGTATTCTATAGAGAGCGCTGGGGTAACTGTGGTGGGGATTTCCTCATCTCAATAGAGTCGGAATGAAGCTGCAACAGCAGCAGCGAACGAAAAGGCAGTGGATAATCCGTTTGTCAAGTCAGAAAACCGGGCGGCGCTCGTAAATCCTATCATGGAAATTTTTTTCCCCGACGACGACGACCCCAGCCAACCCCAATCCTCCCAAATCGGACCCGGCATGATTTTAGGCTGCCGTTGGGGTCGTCTGTGGCACACAGAAGAAGAAAGGGCGAGATAGTTGGGAGAGAGAGAGAGAGCGTATAGATTTTAATGTCTTCATTTGAATAAGTTCCTCTTTCTCTCTCCTGGCGCTTCGTCTACTGTTGCCTCCTCCTGCACGGTCCTCATTCTCAATTTACTCTCCTATTGAAGTAAAGAAGCTTTTCCTCGTCGACATCATCATCATCATCCCTTTCTGATTCTACATCTCCGACCCTCCTTCAACTCTACCTCTCCAGCTCTACGTGCGTGTAGATTAGAATGTACGTATCTTTATACTTGTAATGAACAACAAAGCGACGGTACGCCGGGTGGTAAACTGGTAGGACTAAAGGAAGATCTTTCCCAAAAAACCCCGTGGTCCCCCTTTTCTATCTCCTTGTGAGGGCCCCGGATGACAGCCACGGAGTACGGTCTCGTACCAGTAAAAAAGAGAGAAGAAAAGAATTTTTGCCCAGCAGGGGAGTCGTATGACTTTTTGCTGCCGCTCCGTTTCGTTGCCCCCCTGATGCCCGTCCCGTCCGATCGAGCGTACCAACAGGTATTGTTTGTTCCGAAAAAGAAGATGTAGAGAGGGGAGAAGAAAGAGAGGGGGATTATATTTTTGGGGGGTATTCTTCAGAGTAAATGAACTGCAACGTATCCTATGGCGAAATGCTATAGTATTTATACGTCTCTATATATACGTACTGCAGTTGCCTGCTTATTTTTCGGCTATAATAATAACAATGTTATTGGGTTGCTCCGCTACTCTCGCGCCCCTTAAGTGGTCTTCTCCTCTTTTCTTCGTTCCCCTCAATCTAACTTGTAATTCTCTCTCTTACCCCCTTGTACGAATCCATCAGGTACAAAGGGGGATGGAACATGCGACGTCTATTAATGGAGCCGATGGTAATAGATTAGATTTCCGATCGAACAGCGTAGAGAAAGGGAGAATAGATGAAGGCAACCAGTAAATGAATATCGTTTCTTTCTTTAACAACGTTTCTCTACTACCACTACTACAACTACTACGTATCTATAGTTATTATAAGTATAAAGCAGACTGTTTATATAGCATGGCGCGCTGCTATAAGGAAATAAGAGAAGATAAATCCTACTGTTCTTTTGTGTGTTGTTTGTCTGCTGGCGCTTTTTTTCCTCCAAAAATGTCGAGATAAATGAATCCCCCCTCTTTCACTTCACAGAGAATGGTAGTAGTGGAGGTGGTAGGAGGGTTCATCATCTTAAAAGGGGCCTTCTCTCCATTTTTGTTTTATAGATCAGTCTATATGCGCCCATGTTCAAAGTCTTCATCAGTACGGAGTGAATAGTTGTGAAAACACACAGAGACGGCGCGCACACGCACACACGGACACATGCACAAACAAAGAGATTCCCATGGCGCTCGTCTTCCCTTTCCACTACTACCACCACCAGCGTATTAAATCAATGCGATGGACACGTAGAATAAGGGACCCCACATCAGCAGACGACCGTCTGCTGCTCATCAGTTAATGAGTCTCCCCCCTCCTCGATGGTGGGCTATTAAAATACCTTGACGCGGTCAAGGTTTCTTTCCAAGTTTTGACACAGAACGTTGTATTCTTACGGACCGTAGAGTTCAGTCAATTTCAGTCCGGAATGGAATTCTCCTCATAATATTGACTCCCAGCGAAGCCAAGCCCAAAAGTTTAGAGGAAAACAAATGCCAGTATAGATACGTAAAAAGAAACTAGTTAGCCACACACACAACGGTAACGTTAGTGTTTGTGTGGAGTATAGTCCTGTGTTGCGGCTGATGGATAGACGATGGAAATGAGCGTAGAAGATGGATCTGACGCCCCGGCCACCATCGCCCATATCACAACCTGTTGAGCATTCAAATGTTGCCCGCTCTGTCCGTCCTGACTTTGAGAAACTAAAATAAGAAAAGAGGTTTGACCAATCATTGCTGGCTACAGAGGATACACGACAAATATAATGGCGCGCCACGATGTTGTTGCAGACGTACTTTTATACGGTATATAATATACAAGCAGTCACGAGCCTTCAAGCTCTTCATCTTCTACGCCGTCAGAAACTGCGGTCCTTTTTCTAACCCTCTTGTCCCCTTTCACGGCCAGACGACTGCTGCTGGTGATGGACACAATCGGCCGGAGCAGTCTGAGAAGAGATAGATCTATAGAATGAAAATAGAGAAAGAAGTTTGGCGATTGGATTGCGGCCAAAAGCTTCGATTCAATCTCGTTAATGGACATTTAGGCTTCTAAGAGAAAATCCAAGAAAAGGAGAGAAAGTCTGTGAAGAGAGTGAGTCATTAAGACAGCCATAGAAAAACACACTATCGGGAAAGGGTAGGAACTGGTGCTCGCACCGTATACCACCACCATCACCACCACCGCCAGCAACTTTATATGGTGAAGAAAAACGTTGACATTTCGGAGCGGGACAAATTGGTACGCCAACTCCAGCTGAGACCGATACGCCGGATTTATTCGGTGCGGAGGCGTACGGTCAGATCGAAAAAAGAAAAAAAAAATAGACGACGACGAAGGAAACGTATAGAAGAAAGTATAAAGATAGCTAAGGGAAGAAGGCGGGAGGCATCGTTCGTCCTCGGAGGGAGATGCGCTAGGCCTGATAGGAAACACTTCTATATATGGACGGGGATGACGATTTTTGAAAGATAGGACCAGGAAGACCTAAGCTATAAAAGAAGAAAGAAAGAAGGAGAAAGAGAGCGAGATATAAAGACTCGAGGGTCGGTGTAGGTAGCGAAAAAAAACCCGGTATATCTGTATGTGTATTCTTTGCTGCCACTCGCATTTTTATTGCCAATTGCGCCGAAAGAGTCGACGACGAGCAGATGGGCTGGAGAAGAACACGAAAACAACGGGACAAGATTCACAAGCGCACAGAAAGATAATCATCTCGGGATATTTCTACCACACCCAGCAGCAGTGGCCGGGCGCTGACGGGAGATTGTCACGTCACACAAACCCCCTCGAGCTGCTAAGCGGCGAAGAAAAAAAAAATACAGAAAATATTTCTCGTTGAATCTCTTCTTTCCTTAGAAAATCGAGTCACTCTTATATGACACGGATGGACGATTCACGGACCGTCGTGGTTAGTTTGATCCGCCGCGATTGTCTTTGTTGTTTTTCTCTCTCTCCATTTCTTATTCCTCCGTATATTTCCAACTCTTTCGAGACGTGAAAGATCGGCTTAAACTGTCACAACTTGTCCGCTTGTCAGATCCTCTTATATGCACGCCTTGGACGTTCCATTGCCGAGATCGTGTGCCGGCCGTCCTCCACTTCATAACCTGACACTGACGGACTGACTAGTGGTCCTGGGCCGCACGTTTATTCTCATCTCTGAGCTCCGAAATGTTTGATGTTGTAAAAATATTCCAAAAGAAGAAGAAGAAGAAGAAGAGCCACGGCAGATTTAGAAAGGGGCGAGAAACTATAGGCAGCAGCGGAACACGAAGAAGGAAGGCAACAACCTTGTCGTGTTAAAGCACAAAGTTTTCGAAGAAAAGTTGCGCAGCTCTTAGACTCCGTGTGCTGTGCACTGCGTGCGAGATAGTCGAGAAAGAGAAAAGGGTTGGGTTCTTGTAACAGATAGTGTTTCCAGTCTTTTTTGGCTCTGATGGACGTAAATAAAACGAGTGAAAGAGAGAGAGAAGGGACTATTAGCCGGCCGTTCTGGTTTTTATTGGATATTTATGGGGGAAAAAAAGAGCCGGGCAGCAGACGGACACGAACGTTGAAGGGGGGAAAAACGACGCCGAAACTCGCCAGTTTCCTTTTTTTTTCCTTGTAGGAACGAAGCGAAAACCCGTTGTAAAACTACCTTTTTTCACCTCACACGTATTTTTTTACCCCGTTGAGGGGGGTTAGGCCTAGTGGCGACTTTTCCCCATTTTTTTCTTGTCTTAAAGAAGAAAAAAACAAGAGAAAGAAAATGAAACATTTATTTTCATCAAAAATATATGTTGTATATTTTTTTTTCAAATCCTTTTTGGTGGTTGATGCAGCGCTATACTCCCCGCTGACAACTTTGTCTCATTTGGTCGGCACCCCCGTCGCGGTTTGGGGGGGAGAGAGAGCGGGGCTCCGTGAGCGGCGCGCAACCTGAGCGCGCGCGCGGTCGGTCCCCTTCTTGTGCGCACGACTCAATGGCGAGGAGTGCCCGCACAAGCGCCAGATTAAGAAAACAACAAGCCACAAAAAAAAAGAAAGAGAACGGAGACGAAACACGACTAAAAGAGAGAGAAAAAGAGCGGGCATAAATCCCCCAATGGCCGTGATGACCCCCGCGTGTCTCTATCTACTGAACGCATCGGCTAGCTACACATATATATATATATATCTATAGGGAAACAATTTTTCTTTTGTACAAAGAACCAAAGACGTCTGAAGAAGAGAAAGAAGAAGAGATATAGGATCGTGAGTGACTTGGAAGATTCCTCCTCCAGACACTGGCGCTAATTCCCACCTTCACTCAATTCCACCTGCCCGTTGTCCGTGATGTGTGAAACGAAGGAAACGAGCGCACGCGCCGAGGCGCGGTCATCTCCATATGCATGATAGAATGTTGCTAGCAACATTCCTGAGTATATACACACAACGATCGTCGATGCATTACGATGATGGAAAGACACATCAAGGCCCGGCAATCGCCCGGCCAGAGAAACACGAAGAAGAGTGAAATTAGTAATGCCGTCTCCCTCTCTGGGAAGGAAAACATCTCGTTGGCTCTTCTTTTTCTTCTTCTTCCAATTCTTTTGTTTGGATATCGAAAACGAAGAAGAAAAAGGACCAAGTCTCTCACCTCTCTCTTAGCCACCATTTCCAAGTAAGGGGCGGTCTAGGAATCTCTTTTTCCCTGTTGTGTAAATAGAACTACTTGCACGGGGCTCTCTGAGCCCTAACAGCTACTTTTCTTTTTTTTCTTCTCTTTGTTTAGTAAAGGTCGTTATAAAAGCGTCCGATTGTCTCGAAGAAACAACACTTTGTTAGGGTGAAAAAGGGGGGATGGGGAACAAAACACAACATTGACTTCCTCGGCATTCTTGAGTAGGCTACAAAATAGAGAGCGCCAAGAAGAGAAGAAGAAGCTCGCTGTTTGGCTAGTTTCTTCTTTTCTGTCTCAACTTTTTTTCTTTCTTCTTTCTTCTGTTTCGACTTTGAAGCGCCCGGTAATCATGGAGGTAATGATTGCCAGCGACAAGCCTTTCGTTGGCGCCTCTGGTAAATAACCCCATTACGCATCAGAGACAACAAGGAAGGGCCGAGGTAGAGCAAAACTACAGGGAGCGAATACGCCGAAACCGATCATTACGTACCGCTGAAAATATAATGATGAGCTGTTTCACATGCGCGCAGACCATTATCCCTCCTAAACGGACCTTCACTTTTGGCTTTTCTCCATACTTCTAAATCCATCGTCCCTAGAAATGCGTTCCTATCAAAAGACCAAAACACAGAGAAAAAGAGATATAAAGCTCGAGTAAAGTAAAGTTTAAAAAAGTCGAACATGCATAGTAACTAGCATAAGTAGCTCAGGAATCGGGTTGAATAGCTCTATTCTCACGACTGGCGTTCACCCACATCCGGATCAGAGGGAATCCGAAAACTTTTTGGGGCTGCAAATAATACACATAGAGCCCTCTGGCTTGATTTCCTTTTAAATAAGGAAAAAAAACGAATAATAAGAAAAATAGCAGACCGTTTGATTTATCGCGTGTCCCTCAGCTATGTATAACAGTACACCGATAGGAATATTTCTTCTCCTATTTTTTATTTATTTTCGAGTAAGAGTTGGGAGCCCACTCTGTTTCCGAGTCGTCGGCTTGAGCGCGGCTATAATGAGGAATGCGACGGCTTTGACGGAGGGCGCGGGACGAGCTGACGGCTTGACAAATGCCACACACATGGTGACGCGCGCCGCGCCGCGTTCTTCGTGAACTTTTTTTTACTTCGACCGTCGCCTTTTTCGTCTCTTCTCCACTTTTTTTCTTCTTCTTTTCTTTACCTCTTTTCGTTGTCTCCGCCTCTTCCCAAGCAAATCGGACGTCAAATAATTCGTCACACGATCCGTCTACTTAGAAACAGCTAGTTTTTCTTCCATTGCATTTACCTTTTCTTTGACTATTCCGACCATTACGTATTGAATAATATCAAAGCAAAAAGAAGTAAGGTTATGTAGAAAAGATTATTTTTTTCTGAAAAAAAAGGGTTGATATAAAAAAATCGTCGACGAATAAATAAATAATAAAAGGAAGCCGAGCATTTTACTTCTAACGGCCATTCTCGGTAGAAAGATGGAAATTGAGAGAATATTTTCTTTTTTGTTTCTTATCAGTTTTTTTTTATGTTCACGCCTACCTTGCGGCATGTCCGTGGCGCATTACTTAAGATGGCATCCCGCTGCTGGAATTATTTCCTCACGTCGTATATTTTTTTTCTCTCTCTTCTTCTCCCTTTTACTTATTTGTACCTATTCGGCATTTCTCTTATTCATGTCAGTGATTTATTTGATTGGAAATAAGACGTGAGCGTGAGTGCGCGAGCATGAATCTCTTTCCTAGATGGCCAGGGGCCTACGCTGGTCGCTGCTGCTCTGCGCTCGTAAATATCTCGGCCGTCGTCCTTCTGCTTCTCTCATTTCAACTCTATTCATTTCCTCTTTCTTCCACCGATTCCCTTATGGACGGCGTGATGGTCTCATTTCAGCTCCATTCTTTTCCTTCCCATATTCGTACACGACTCGCATTCTGTCATGAGGCAGCCTGGTTAGAGGCAAAGTAACAAGCCCAGCCTATTAGTCAGTCAGGAAGAGAATGGAATGGTGGTGGTATGCCGGCGAACCTCCGACGATCCTAAGGTTCAAAAACGGTCAAGATGGGGGTGTCCGGAATGGCGCTAGATTATACGCATGATCCAATAGGTGAGATAGAGCCCTATTCTTCGAGCTGAACGGGCAAAGAGAATGCCAGCTGCAGCTGTCCAGCTGCTTACTTTTTGCGCGACATTAAAGAAACTGTGGGTTGTTGAAGTGCAGCAGGTAACAATCGCCACAGATGGAGGGGGGTAGAAGAAGAAGAGTGGGAGGTGTAGTACTTGCCGTGTGGGTGTTACAGTGCGTCAACATGTAAAAAAGACGAGAAGATGAACTGGTCTTTTGTCGGTGTTTTTAAGAGGGGGGACTGGATTGTATAGAAGTAAACATGTTGTATAAGAATATAATATAGTATAGCCGGATGAGATGTATTGAAACGATAGTCGAAATCAGCGGGCTAGATGGGGCGGATGCGTTCATACTATATACCCTTTACACAAAAGAGATCGAAGAAGAAGAAGGAGAGAAAGAGAAAGAGAGACAGCTGCCACTTGGAGCTGATCCATCATCCAGCGAGCAAACATTCCAAGTTCCTCTACATTCATCCAGTTATCATCTCTGTTGGGAAAGAGAAAAAAAGGGAATGAAAAGAAGAAGCAGCAGAGAAGAGACGGTGGAAAAAGAAGAAGAAGAAGAAGTAGAGAGACAGGGCTCTTTAAATGTTAAAAGGATCAGACAAGATGTTTTTAAGAGATGCCCACCTGTGAATGGTGTTCGTCTCGTCTTTCAGAGGAAAAACATCATACATTTAAAAACCACCCATCCGAGCCAGCTGATGCCTTAGGCCGAATTCGGTAAATGAATGGTGCGTGCGTGAAAACTAGTTTTCCTAGCCACCATGCAGTCGGTCGTAGGATGGATGCTATGAATAAGTTGAAGAAGACCAAAAAGAC
Source organism: Ceriodaphnia dubia (assembly GCA_022539655.2). Taxonomy (NCBI): domain Eukaryota; kingdom Metazoa; phylum Arthropoda; class Branchiopoda; order Diplostraca; family Daphniidae; genus Ceriodaphnia; species Ceriodaphnia dubia. The sequence goes on from JAKUCG020000250.1 coordinate 229,261, forward strand.
GAAGACGACATTGGCCGAGTCGATTGGGTTGCACGAAACCATCGTATACGCCAACACCAGCAGCGTTTGGGGAGGAAATTTCCTTCTTCTTTTCTTTCTTTTGTCCCTCTCATCTGCAAGGCGCCCGATGGCGGCAGCAGAGAAATTTATGAATTACATACACTGCCCACTCTGCACGCGCGCTCCCTTCTTCTTCTTCTCTATTTTCCGATGCAGTAGAAGGACCCGCTCGAGTGTCTACAACCACTCACTCGTCTCGTCTCTCATCTCTTCAACCAAAAGTTTAATTCAAACTGGCAGCTCTCGGGCCCCGTCACACAATTTCCATGTTCGTGTTCAGTCATTACAGGATACAACAAGCGCGTTGGGCGATTATCTTTGATTTTTCTCTGTTGTTTCACGAATATTTCTTCCTCACCACCGTCGTAGTTCGTTTTTCCAAAATAAAAAAAGGGAAAAAACGCGGCCGACACAGAAGCGTCCAAAGTCAGACAGCCCGCCCCGTGCAGCACTCTCTTTTTTTCGGCTCTTCGTCTTTTTCGGCGCTTGTGTCTTCTTGAATTGAGAGAAATAACCGCGCGCGCGGATTTAATAACGGCAGTCGAGGTCCGCCCTTTCCGTGTCGATAAAAAAGGAGCGCGCGCGCGCGCCCGTTCAGCTGAGGGTCGTCTCCGGTCGAGTCTGGCGCGGTGAGCCGGAGAGACACACGGGTCGCGCCTCGTCAGAGAACGAAGAAGAAGAAGAAGAAACGGCCAGCGGGCCGGCCGCAACCGGATCGGTCGAGGCCAAATGGAAGAAATAATATAAACACACACACGCACACCAAACAGACAGGAGTAATAACAAGGCGAGCTCTAATCCATCTTGGTTGCTGGGCTACTCCAACGCCACTCGCTCGCGCACCTACCAAAATACCTTAACATTATACAAGTTGAATTGCTAATAAGCAACCATCGTCCATTTTTTCTTTCTATCCTTTTTTCTATCCCCTTTCTTCCGTTCAATCCCGAGGGCTCGCGCGATTCTCATTTGTTTTGCGCATCGTCCGTTATTGTTAAGCGCTCAGCTCTCTCTCTTCAGGACTTCTTCTTCAACGTAACGAGTACCTATCGTCGATAGGTGTGCAGAGAGAAATTTACGATCTTGTGAACACGCACTTGAATGGCTCGCTCGCTTCAAAAGGTGCTTCTAGGTCGAAGAATTTTTTTTTTTTCTCCCTCTTGAAGAGTTCAAATGGTTCTATCCGCTTTTCTCTTTCTTCTTTCTTTTCTCTACCGTCGCCGACTTGATTGTGTTTTATGCGCGGCGATTTGCACTCGACGGCGGTGACCAGAGAGGAAAGAAGAAGGAGAAGAATACGCCGTCAAAAAGGAGAGAATAAGAGAGAGAGAGGACCCGATGCCCCACAGGTGTGCGGTGCAATCATTACACAGTCATTTCCTATAGGTTAGATACTAGGCCTCATTTATGGCCGTTTATAGTGCCCCGCGCCCCGCTGTGACCTCGTTCTGCCTTTAATATCAACTTATTGGTGTATATATACATACAGTCGTCGCATAGGAACTGTGTGTGCATACATACGCACAGGCGTTGAGCACAAATCCTCGACCGAGAATACGTGACCGACTTCTCTTTTTCTCTTTTGTTTCTTATTTGGACTTTTTGCATCGTTGCTTTGGCTAAGCGCGTGCTCCCATTCATTCCGGGAGATCTGTCTCTTTCTCTTAGCCGTGCTCTTTTGTTTCCCAGAGAGACGGGAGAGCCGATGGCGGGCTAAATAGACCAAAACAATCCAGCACGGTTGGATGCGATAGCCACTTAAAGGGAAGCGGGTGATGAAGACGACTCTTTCTCTAAATTCGTATCGTCTCCAGAGTTGCTCGGCGACGAAAAAAAAAACAAACAAACCGTCAGTCAATGAAGCCACTTCTTTAGACGAAAAAAGAAAGAAAGAAAAAACAACAACACGAAGAACAACAACAAAACGGCTCGGCATGACGTTGAGGACCTGACAGGCGCGCCCAAGAGCAACCGGGCATGGTCGCTCAAAGACAGCACGCTCCAGTTCCTTCCAAGACATGCACAGCAAAACTCTCCGGAGCTGAAGAGAGAAAGGGAACTTGAACCCCGAAAAAGAACAATCGGTCCTTAAAAATAAAATAACTTGGAAGATAGGAGAAGAAGAAGGAAGAAAGAAAGAAAGAAGAAGCTGCTGCTGCTGCTGCCAGCAGTTCTTTTCCAGTAGCGGCAAGTAGCCAAAAACAGCTGAGGGGGTCAATTGTTGATGTGCACCGGAGAGTACTTCCCTAGCTCCGAAAGGGTTTTCATCCAGGAGCTGGACCTAGCTATTCACATAGTTTTTTCTTCTCCTTAGACTTCATTCCCGACCGCATATAGCGTTGAAGAAAAGAAAAACACAACAAAGTATTTTTCCATATAGCATTCAGCTGGCAATCCATCATCAAAGTCGGGTCCATCGCTCATTGAATTACCCCCTGCTCCGAAGCCGAAGCGTGTGTACATGTATAAACAAAGGATTGATTAGAGTTTGAATCCCTTTTTTTCTCTCTTTTAACATCGTCTTCTTATATATATTTGGTTTCGGCTTGTTTTTGTTATTGGCTAAAAGTAGCCCGCAAAGTTCTATATAACAAGCTGCGACTCTGTGGACCGATGGTAATTGTTTGTTGACACGTCGGGCTTAACAGTTGAGAGAAGGGCTTACAATAAAAGATAGAGGGTGAGAGAGAAATCCTTGAAAAAGATGGCGTCGTCCAGGGAGAACCCAACACGAAGTAGTCGCCGTTGGTATGTTGATCTCTTCAGCTTCTTGCCGTGCCACAACCACCACCACGGTTATAGCGGGACCGAGTGAAGTTTCTCCCTTCGGCTTCCACTCCATTCCCATCTATCTCGGCGACTTGAAGAGCCCTGGCAATGCCACCAGCAGCTGGCCCGATCCGTATTGACTAAACTTTTAGTCCTCTTGTACTATACACTCTGTATCGACGACGTCGTCATTTATTTTCTGGTGAAAATCCCCCACGTCACTTGGGCAGTTAACGACTTTGGCCAAGGCTTCGGGGGATTTTCCGTTTCCGAACAAGATAACGCGCTGCTCCTCTCTCCCATCGCATACCTTGACGCGTTCGGGATGTTTGGTGGAATTGGTTTCTGGACGTCGTGTCGATTCTGACGCCGCCAGGAATTCAAATTTCCTACCACCGAAATCCAGAAATACAAATACTATTCCAATAGGGGAAATTCTAGTGAATATAAGGCCGGCCGCCGTTAACGGCCGCGCTGGACGTGCTAATTCGAGGCTGATGACGGCGGGGCTCTCATTTCTTTTTTTTCACCGAATGTTGTGGGGAAAGAGGGACGTCGATGACGCAACGCGCTGGCCGCTTGCTTGCGCCAAGTCAAACAGATACACAGAAGCGTGTGCTTAAGACGAAAGGAGAGGCAAACTGCTGATTTAGACTGAAGGGGCATCACTGCGTGATGTGTTGGCTCACAACTGGGACGAGTGCTCTGGGAAAATACTGCCGTCCTCATAACGAGCAGATGCTCCTCTCGTTAAAAAGCTAACCGTTACAGTCTCTCTGTCTCCCTCTTTGGGGAAGGTCGACGTCGAGTTGACTCGCCCAACTCAATCCGGGTTATACTCTAGTTGTGTGTTGATGTGGGCGTTCTCCTTCACACACTGCTGCGGCCGTAATCAAGTCGCTCGCCGCTCAATCAGCATTTGTTTTCAAAACAGGGGGTAAGACGAGAATATAAGGAAAAGAAGAAAAAACCAAATGATTCAGAGAGTTTGGTCCATACATACAGATGCCGTGCGGTACGGACGTACAGATCGGCCGTGTCAGATGTTTATTAATAAAAAGGTCTTGCTCAACATCTCAATTACTATCTGGCGAGGGGATGTGAGTAAAGAAATGAAAAAAGCGCAGCGGACGAGATGAATGGTCGTGATCGAATGGATTCTACTGCCGCCGCCTTAGCCGTTGGAGTCATGTCTCGGAATGAGTTTATAAACGCTGATTGCAGCAGCAGCAGCGGCAGCAACGGCAGCCCAGCTGGGCCGCGCTTTACGTGTACAATTTCCTGATGGATCTCACCTGACCTCTTAAAAGGGACCTGGTGTTATAATAACACCGCCGCGGAACTATTACGCGAGCGGGGGGCTCTCATCATGGCTATTACAACGAGTCACCGATGATGCGATAGCGTGTCTTTCACATCACCTTCCCAAGTCACTCTCTCTCTCTCTTCTATCGCCTTCTTCCTTCGTTCTGCCTATCATTTCACCCGACACATTCATCATCCTTGTCCATCATTTCACCTGTAACGCAAAAGGTCCTGTAGCGCCGCCGCTACGACCGTAGTATACACCGGCAGAGAGGGAGAGAGAGGCCAGCGGAGCGCTGCTGCTGTTGATGAATAAGTTCTCCTCCTCCTTTTCCACGGTTGATGATGATGATGAGAGGCAGAGAGGCAGTTTGAATTGCATCAACTTGGATGAGCGGCGTAAAAACACAACAAAAACGGACAACTCGGATTTAGGGCCCGTCTCTTCTTCTTCTTGACCCCCCTCTTATATTTCGTCTTCTCTCTCGACTGTTCTCAACTATATCTAATAATGTGGGCACGGCTCATCGTTTTCCACGAACCGTCTTCATGTGTGTGTCTTCTTTATTATTTCTATTCAGGTCCTGCTGGTCCGCCGGGCAAAAGAGGAAAGCGCGGCCAAAAAGGTGACGCAGGAGAACCCGGAGCATTGGTAAGAAAAATAAAATGAAATAACAACTTATTTTCCCCACCGATTGCCTCGAAGCAAAAGTGTCAAATCCACTTTAGTGCGGACATCTGTTATTTATAACACGATGACGGCTCCACTGATTTGATTGAGCTCGTTGCCAGCCGTTCTCTCAGTTGGGCGGGATCTAGCATCTGTTCAGTGACACGTAGATCGTAAGATATCGGGAGCCGAACTGCTCCCCTTTTCAACGTGATTTATTTACGGGGCTCCAGGGAAGATTTTTCAACCCCCCTCTTCTTTCGTGGAGGTTTTTTCCTTCAACCCTGTCTTGAGCTGATGCTAATCTGGTCACTTTTAAGAAGACGACGTGTCAAACCTCATTCGTTTCCAAATGAATTTAGATATAACTTGTCCTGTTTTTCTCTTTTTTTACTTATTTGATTGCGTGTTGGTCTCTCGCTGATGCAACATGGAACGAATTGCGCAGGGCCCGCACGGACCACCTGGCAAAAATGGATTCCCTGTAAGTATAACAATTCCATTTATTGTCGAGTCACTCCTTAAAAATTTTCTGCCCTTCCGTTAAGCAATTTCAAAAATTACGACGATTCAAACTACATAACAGAAATTTCTAAACGCCCAGATGACGTACCTACGCATAACCACATTTTTTTTTCTGTTTTACTGTTTGCGTGTGTGATTGCGAGTGTTTTCTTATTTAAAAAAAAAGAACGGTTTTTTGCTCCAACTAAAGAAAGACAGCTTTCAATCTAAGCGGGATATTTAAAATTTAAACAAAAAAATTCGCGCACCCACTTTCAAAATGTTATTGGTTCAACACAGCGGACGCCGCTTGTCTTTTTATGTTTCTTTTTACAGGGACTGACTGGCGCACGAGGCTACCCGGGTTTTCCGGTTGGTGGATGTGCTTTTTTGATTTTTTTTTCTCCTCCCAAGAAAACATTTCATAGTTTAGTTTGATTTCCGGCTATTAGTTCTTCTTAAACGCCTTGTTGGACGAATCAATACTAACACGTCTTAAACAGTCAGACATCTTTTCCGAGCTAGCTTTTTCCTCCTTTCTGACTCATATCGCCGACCTGGAAACTGGACCAGAGCGTCTTTTCCTTCCCTCTATCTATTTCTCGCTCTCTTTCCTAACACGGAACGTTTTCTACATATTAGCTGCCAGCACACCAATCACGCGGCTGCGTCAGGGTTTTCTCTTCCTTTTTTTCAATTTATTTAATCACATTCGTTTGGTTCGGTTGCTGTCCTCCCTGGCGTCAAAATCGTCAGCTGTGATGACTTTTCTTTAGATATATTATATTTTGGTTGATCCAAAATAAACCAAACGAGTGAAATGTTCCATAATTGATGGCTTCTTTCCTACACCCACACCCTTCCTCGTCTCCTCGACCCCTTCGTGAGCGAACCCGAGTGAAGGACGATTTGCCGGTGTGTTGATTGGGTGGAACGTGAATCAGACTAATGACTTTCTTTTTAGATTAACAGTGACGGTAGACAAACATATATATATAGTTCTCGCCTGGTGAATTGCATTGACCTTCAATCATCAAATTGCAAATGGAATTTTCCTTACTAATTCTTGTTCTTACAACTCCCTGACCTCCAATTTTGAATCGTTAGTACCTTTCGGGCAAACTAGATGTGAACGAAATAGCTTCTTTTCGGACATTCTTGGCCTTTGTCTTATTATTCCAGCCAAAATAACCTTTGCCTTTTGTAACAAAACTTCGGAAAACATCTATTCCCTTACATTTTTACTATATATTTGCCTAATCGGGCTTTTCTAACCTATTTTTTTTTACTAAAACATTTCTTTTTTTTACTGCTATTGCAGGGCCCTATTGGGTTAGATGGGCCGAAAGGCGAACCGGTAAGTTTTCCCTAATGCTTCTGCGCTCTCTCAGTCCCACATTACTCTATGGGTCAAAATGAAAAGATTTTTTTTTATTTGTAAAGATCAACAAAACTCGAGAAAAAAAAATCTTAAAAATTTTCAAGCCTAAAGCTTTCTGGTCTTCTAAACATTCCGTACCCGGCAATAACTTGGCCTTTGGTTGAAAAACTTGGCGGGAAAACGTGGACAATCTTGTTTTGTCATTAAGATCGACCTTGTTTTTTTGATAGAGCAATAACATTGCTTATATTTGATTGCTTTCTCTTCCTATCACTGTTTTCTTCTGACGCTGTAGGGTCGTCCCGGCGAGAAGGGCATCAAAGGCGAAACGGGCAACAGCGGTTACGATCTGCTATCCACATCTAAGGTACACACAACAACAACAACAACAATTGGTGGCTATTCTCTTTCGTTCTCCAACAAAAACATTTGATGATGATGATGAACGCTTTAATCACTTTTGCTCGAGGGGAAAGGCTATTAACACGCCAAGCTCGCTTGTAATAAGCCGGGTTCACATCCGACAGCACAGCACGGGAATTTCCTACGCACCAGCAGTATCAAGGAATCAAATACTTGAGCACGGTTTATAATACCAGCGCATATGCCGCCAATCGCTGTCTCGGCTCTTGTGTTAACAATGTTTTCTAATTAAGATTGAAGCGTAAAGAGCCGGCGTGATGATGCGTGCATATGTTTGTCTGGGTGTGTAGTGTGTGAACCTGGCTTCGTCATTTCCACTTTCCATTCCGCTCCATTCGTGACGCTCTTCGCTCCATCTGGCTTGCTCTTTCACTTACCAAAAAAAAAAAAGGAAGAGCGGTCACCTTGGAACAAGACGAAGAAGAAACGAATTTGACTTGTAAACAACTATATAAACATGACCGTCAGAGTTTCTTATTAGTTGACAAATCATTACCGCTTTGGGGATTTGGCTGGCTTGAAAAATCTAACGCATTTCTCTTCTCTCTTTTAACGTTTGCTTGTTTCTCTCGTCTTCTCTCTCTCTCACTCTTTATTCATTCTCATGCATCCGCTATTCTAATCTTCTCTGGCCGCGCGTGGCTGCTCTTTGACGTCGTACAGCAGAACATCAAGCGCTCTGTATCTACGACGACCCACGCCGATCTCTTCGGCTATGGCACCGTTTACATGGTCAAGGTGAAAACTAACATTTCATCCTATCCCACCGCTTAGTCTTCGTAGTAGTAGTTACGCTATAGTGTATTGCAACATCTTTTTTTTTCGCCCCCTTCTCACCTTGGGATTGGCTTTTTGGCTTTCGGCTTTTTTGAGGCTTGAGGGGATTTTAATGCCGATTGATTCGAACCGTCTGAATATAGACATTTGGCCATGGAGCGAGATCATCTCTTCGAAATCAACAACAAGAGAAAAGAGGAAAACTTCCAAATTTGGTCTCTCTTAAAGTCTTGGTCGGTTTTTTTTTCATTACGATTCAAATTGCACCTGCACGCCGACCAAGAAAATAACGACAACTCTAGTCTACAGATCAAGGATCTTGGACAACGAAAACAAAAGAAAGAAAGAAAAAAAAAGACTTGAACAATAAAAATTAAAGTTTGCGGCTACGGCAAGCACAGTTGGGGCCACTTTCTCTCTCTTACACTTTAATACGCAATATCCTTAGTCCATGCCGAACATTTTTATATCACCAATCATTCCCCCCTCTTGCTGTTGTATAAAATCGGTATAAAATTCGGCGGTTCCATTCAAATTACACCTCGTACAGCTCTGTGTGTGTGTGTGTGATAGCAGTAGAGATAGACCTTTCACCTGCCGTTGTTTCTTTTCTTATGTACAGGGTCTGAAAGGTTTGGGCTTCAACATTGATCCGGAGTCGATACTGATGCTCAAGGTATACACATACTGACGAGAATCAATTCCTATTTTCTCTTTATTGCTTCCTAAACTCTTTAACCAAATTGTAGCCTAACTTAATGAGACTCGGCGAGCAATCTCATTTGGATTTCATAAAGGAGGTTCTTTTTTTTGTGGTTCAGTATATTGTCCTCGTTCTCGTGCGGTAATGAGAAACGAAATTCCAAGAAAAGCGGGATATCAAGGGAGGGGAAAATATATAGTATATATTTTGTTAACCTCAACTAACCATTGTGGCCTTCAGTAGACAAGTAGACAAGATTCTGATTGCTTTTTAGCTGTTTTGAAAAAAAACAAACATCTTTTCCTTTTTCCTCTATCAAACAACTCGTGTGTTGATTGATTGATTCTAATCTTTCTTTTAACGCATTCACGCTATTCTTTTACAGGGCGAACCAGGTGATCCTGGACCACCGGGACCCCCCGGACCTCCAGGTATAACGACTGTACAATAAACCGTTTCAATTTCAATTAAGGCTGTTTTAGCGAAACGATTCCAATGTAATGTTTCGATCCATTTCACAGGACCGACCGGCTTGCCTGGTATTGACGGTCGATCAGGACCCCCAGGTGACTCTGGACAACCGGGAGATGCTGGACAACCAGGATTCCCGGGTGCCCCAGGAGCTCCCGGACTTCCCGGAGCGCCAGGAATGATTGGCTTAGCTGGCCCTAAGGTATCACATAAATCCTGTAATAAACATATGCCGCTAACCAGTGCACTGACCGTTAATCAAAAAAGTTCATTCACAACTCGTCCCGCGTATCGAGTGTTTTCTCATGTTACCACACACACACAAAAAAAAAAGAAAGATAATTGAGCAGACAATGTTACTGACAGGGCGAAAAGGGTGATCGCGGACCGATCGTGAACGTCGACGGTAAGAATTTCCCCGGCGGGATCGTCGAAGGCCCACCAGGTACATATTATTTCTCAAATATAACCACTATTCTAAGAATGCGTTATCGAATTTAAAATATCAATCTCTTTCAACATCTTCAGGACCACCAGGACCTCCAGGTATGTCAATGACTCGAAAAACGATTCAGTGAAAAAAGAAAAATTTGTAATCTCAACATTCATTTCGATCTAGGTGTGCCTGGCGAAAAAGGAGAGGCGGGTCCGATAGGTCCACCTGGTCGTGACGGAGAGAAGGGTCTTCGCGGCAAACGAGGAAAGCGCGTAAGTTGCCTTAGTTTTTTTTCTTTTTATATTTTTAATTTTTATTTAGAACGACTCGAATTCCAAAGATCGGGTTGTATTACATGTCTAAGCGCAATAGCGCCATTTTTTCGATGTTGTCCATCCTTTTTCATCGGTGCCCACTGTATCACAAGTAGACATATAACGGCTTTCGGTGTCGGTTGACAATGCAAAACAAGAATCTAACCCTATTCGTTTGGTCCGTGTTCTATTGAAGGAGGCTATGGCGGATTGTGTTACACTCATTTACATTACGTATAGCGATCGGTGTCTTATCTCATATTTATGTGCTCGGTGTACAGTTTACAGTGTCGTATTTTCAGCGTCCTCCTTTTTTTCGCGCGCACTGCTTGTTCCACATCAACTAACTGTCATTCTTTTTCCACCGAGTTTCTTTTTTTTTTAGAAATAAAATTTTGTTGTATAGCACTGTAGCCCAGCTCTGTTGATCGAGTTGTAACATAACATCCCCCATCGATATCTTAGTAGTCGTTGAGTAAGTAACAAAACCTATTCATCCCGACGACCTCGTTCCTTTCCGGTCCACTACCCCTACAAAAAAAAAGAGAAAGATCCCGGCAGCATCAATTGCATCTAGCACGTTCCACCCATATTGAATGTTATTGAGAACCCCCTGCGCATGATTTACAAAGAAGACGTTTTTTTTGTGTGTGCGCGTCTGTTTGCTTCCTGTATGCACGACAGTGTCCGGTCTGACAAAAAGCTTTTCGTGTGATCGTACTCAGCGTAATGGACCTCTTGGACGACTAGTAATTACTTCTTTATTTACATTTAAAGGGAGAATCGGGTGAAGCTGCCGAACGTGGATCTCCAGGATTGCCCGGACCTAAGGGTGAAGTAGGCGAACGCGGTTACCGCGGAGAGAAGGGAGAAAAAGGAGACATGGGATTGCCAGGTAATGCCACCTATCAAGCGGGAGCCAAACTATGTTCTATAAAGCTCAATATCTTTTTAAAAAACGATTTTTTCTGTTCTTGGAAATTCAATTGTAGGCGTGCAAGGTGAAAGTGGACTTCGTGGACCACCAGGTGCCGACGGCAACGACGGCGAGGTGGGAGCTCAGGGACCGCCAGGTCTACCGGTACGTGTTAGAAAAGAGTGGGATCGCCAAAATGACATGTTGGCGCGAAGTCGTCAGACTCTTCGACACGTTTATCCATACATATCTCTTTTTTGTTTTGTTTTTCCTTTTTTACCTCGATGGCGTAATGCAACAGGGACAACCGGGACCTAAAGGCGAGAAAGGCGAGTACGGCGATATCGGTCCCCCAGGATTGATGGGACCCCCCGGTTTACCTGGACCACCTGTAAGTCTCTCCCCGTAGTGTCCTTTTCTCCTTATAGATTTTACCTTATCGCAACTCAAAATCCACTGGATAAGACCACGACGATTCTTCAACACGTTCCATTATTTTTACTCTTTCTTTCTGGAACAGGGCTATCCTGGCGTCAGGGGAGAGAAGGGCGACAAAGGAGAGTCGGTAACGTTGGCCCCAATTTTTCTACCTCTTTATTTCTTTTTATCACAAGTGCTTCCAGATATGGTGCCAATCACAAGAATAATGCGCCAATGTTTTGTTTTAACTTAAGCCGGGGTTGGGAGAGGGATAATGACTTGTGCCCTCTAAAGAGCCGTAATGATTTGAGATTTTTTTTATTTCTTTGAATTTGTCTTCCCTCCCACAAATCGACAGTCGGTTGGCAGACAAGGTATTTTCAAAAGAGTAAGTCATCACCATTAAACCAACGCCAAAAATGAATCCCCCCCCCTCCACTTTTTATTATCACTACACGCCATCTTCCCACTCTTTCACCTCAATTTGATTTTTTCGGCTCTTCTGAAGTAGATTTTGACAATTTTTTTTCTGCCATTCGCAACTCGTATCAAAAGGTCGTCCTCCTACGACTACCTCACTTCTCACTCTTATTCCTACTTTCTCACTCTACCGCTTGCAAAAGGAACCAAAGAGGACATGGTCTCGTCTTTTTGCATTCATAATTTGACGGCTATATTTTGAAAATGTCTCGGGGATTTTTGATAATAGTTAGTAGCTTGATTTGGAGTACCGATCGAAAGTGCATGTGTGCCATCTACACGCGCCTCTCACTCTACGATGATTTACTGAATCACAATATTTTTCTTCTTATTACATTCTTCTCACGCGTGTGTTTTTTTATTGTGTATCTTTCATTTTTTGAAAAAAACAAAAAACAAACGTTTGTCTTTTGTCTGGGATGCTCACTTCCACACTTCTTATGGACCGAACCAATCCGTGCCATTTACAGAAGTACAAAAAACTCAGGAGACGACAGGTAAATTTCTTTCCTAACTTTATTACAACGCGTCGCGTTGTTGTCATTTGTTTTACTCTCTCCATACACTCTCTGACTTTGTTGTATTTGAATTACCTTGGGTCATTGTGGTAAGATTTCGTACGGTTACAAGCAAACGGATGGTAGTGCATGTAGCTTATATTTTATACTTTTGTTTGTTTTGTTTTTTACATTTATTGGATGCTTGAATGAATTTAGAAGTTGATTCAACTTAGTTTTTGGCTTGATATTTCGTGGACGTATTTTTAAAATCTTACTTGGCTTCAGTCGCTTCCAACTTGTTACCTCCCCTACAACCTGACCCACCCACTCCACTACTATTACATGATGCTTCAGTTTAATCTAACGACCAATTCCTTATTTCAGCAGGGCGATGGCGCAATTGACGGAGTGGTCACTGAAGTCGTAAGTTTAAAGTTTTCAAGTTTATATAGCGACAGCATCCTAAATATTACACAAAAAAAACGATTGGATTGGACAGGTAATGGGAGCCCCAGGACCTCCAGGTCCACCAGGTACGAGCTATAAGTCGTTAACTATTGGACATTATCGGAATTTAACCTTTTATTTTGATTTTTCTTAACCAGGTCTCTCTGGATTACAAGGTCCACCTGGAATCAAGGGAGACCGAGGCAATGATGGCACTAAGGGCGATGCTGTACGTAAAATGTTGATTGTTGCATTCATGCATTACGGGAAAATAATTCACTTTCATTGGAATCTAGGGCGAAAGAGGTGAAAAGGGTGATTCCGGACCGATTGGTCTTCCGGTAAATTCTATCACAATTAAAAAGCCAAAAACAAAATGTGTAATCGTTTTTTTAAATATTTAGGGACCAATGGGATTGCGCGGAGAGCCTGGACGGCCAGGTGATTTAGGCAAAATGGGCCCAATGGTAAGACGGACGAAAGCGACCAAATCTAAACATAAACTGATTTATAAAACTAAATTATCTTTATGTGTTTCCAAAACTAATACTCTGGTTAATCTAAAGTAGTTCGTTGTACACTGACCTAATAACACCGCCATAGCCTTCCCTACTCTAACGGTCCATAGCGACTACCATGTAGTTGTGGGTTTATTTTGTACTCGGCATGGAAAGTTGATTGTGAACTGAAATCTAAGCGGTTTTGCGTATTGCGCTTTTGTCTCTTTTTATCAACAACTTTAGGGACCAAACGGTCTTGACGGACTCAAAGGAGGCAGAGGAGAGCCGGGCAGAAAAGGAGAGCGAGGCGAACCTGGTCTACCGGTAAAATCAGCAACGTTTTATTAATGAGTATCATCGGCATATCTAACAAGCTTGTTTTATGTGTGTTTTTTTCTTCAAAAAGTAGAGTTTGGGTTAATCATTCTTACCCTTTCAGTTGACTAATATTATTTGCATGCTTCGATTTCATTCAGTATTAGCCTTGTTATTAGTCCTAATTATTTTCTTTCCGACTTAATACCCTCGACCATTTTGATCAACCTTGTTTGGATTCCTGATCTTGTTTAACATAGGGGACTGACGGAATACCTGGAATCAAGGTAGCCCAACGATTTATCTTTAGTTCCAACCCTAGCTTACCTTAGTTGACTGCTAACAACGCATTGAAATGTATTTTAAGTAGCTTGTTAATTTGCTTTAATCTTTGTCTTTCATAAAATGTTGGCATCATAAAGTGATGAAGCTCATTTCTTTTTCTTCCTTTTTTTTCTTTTGAAAACATTTAGGGCGAGAAGGGTGAAAAGGGCACTAAAGGCGACATTGTAAGACGGAATTCTAATTTCATTCATAGCCCTTTCTCGAAGCTAATAAAAAATATCTAAAAATATGACAGGGTATGCTGGGCAAGAAAGGCAAAAAAGGTGAACGAGGACCGCGAGGTGAACAAGGCGTTCCGGGACTGGATGCACCTTGCCCTCTAGGTGCGGACGGTTTGCCCGTGCCAGGATGTGGCTGGAGACCAGGAGGCCTGCAAGTGAGTTATTTATACCCCTAACAACAAACATAATAAAGGAAATGACAGCTCTATGCGAATTGTCTCAAACGGCCCACATTATTGCGGGAGTAAGTTGAATGTAATCAACAGCTCCAATTTAGTAGCGGGTCTAGTTAATCATGTCATGCGTTGACAAGAAATTCTCAGATAATGAAATAAGAGCGCAACAAAAGAAAAAAAAAAGAAAAGGAAAGAAACAGGACAGCTGGCGAACATTTCAGTGCCAGTTGTGGTCAAGAGGGACCTAGATTTAGTCCGGCAAATGAATGGACTTTTAATGAACCTTCGCCTTTGATGATGATTTCAGAATTACGGCGCGGCTGGAAGTAGCTCGGCTGGAATCACGAACCGCCCATCTAGTGGCACGACGACGACCACTACCACTACACCCGACTCGGTCGATTACGAGGACGAAGACGACTACGACGACGTGTAACTATTTAAATTCATTCGGACAAAAAAAAAGAAACTACCAGCATCACTTCCAGTTCCTCCTACGCCCTTCCCCTCCTTTAAAACTTGAAATATTTGAAAATTAAGCCTACGCAAAGACGAATGATTTCCCATACATCTCACTCGTTTTTTTTTGTGTTTCTTCTTAAAATATCCGCTTTATGGCTTGCTTTCTTTTGTGGGAATGGGATTAAATTGCACAGGGCGCCTGAACACAGCGAGCGCGTCGGACGATTTAAACTAATGGGCCAGCTTGGAGGAGGAGGCGGCGGCGGCGGTGGAGGCAGCGGAGGAGAAATCAAATCGAAAACTGTACAGTAAAACAAAAAACTAACTAAAAAGGAGGAAAAAAATGTACCCCCGTAAAATTTTCGTATCTCGATTCATAACAAAAATTCAAACAATAAGAGGCTCGAAAAAAAGAAAAAAAAAAGAAAAGAAAACTAACTTGTTCAGAGTCGATCGCGGTCTGGTTTCGTTCTTTTTATCCTCTCTCTCATTCTCTGGCGTTCTGTTTATCATAATTTTAGACTAACAGTGACGGCAAAGTATTCTTTTCTTTTTTTAAAAAATATTCGGACATAGAATCTGTTTGTTTAGTTCTATCCATTTTTGTCTTGTTTAACCCTTGAAAAAGTTTGATGTCTTCGCAAGTAAAAAAAAAAGAAAGAAAAGCTGCAGTGATTTTTTTAAATAATATCGTTTTGGAATCATGTATATTGCACGCGTTATGTGACCACAGGGCGAAAAAAAAACAATTTTCTACATAATAACCATCCCTCCGCGCCGTTCATACACAAGTTCGTCAAAAGAAAAAAAACATCTTGCCAAATGTCTCCACGAAATTTATTTTTCCTTATTCAAACAAGATACAATTTTCGGTTCGAAACTATATTATTACTTCTCTTGTGGCGCAAGAGGCAGCATATTTCACCTACTTTTCTTTCCCTTCCTGACGTGCTAAATGTCGCCCGTTCAGCCAACAATCTTGATCATAACACACACATCCTCCCAGTTTTCTATTTTTCGAATATGCCATCCATAATACTCACTGAGACATTTGTATAAATGTGCTGCCCACCCTTTATCACCTGTCAAACACTTTTCTTTCCCCTCTTCATCCTCGGCCTCCCTTTTGCTATTGATTGACAAAAACAACAAACGAGTGTTAAATATGTATAACTGCTCTGAAAAACGGTCACCTTCAAAACGCCAAAACCTCTTTTTTTCATTTCTCTCGTGTTCTCCTCTCTCAAGTTTACCTTTTACCAGAATATCGTGTTCCCCAGTCCCGCCCATCTATCCAACCGCCCATACTACATATTTGCTGTACATTTTCATCGCAGCCTATTAAGAAAAAACCTCAACAACAACAGAAATGTCACAAAAAAACAACAACAAAACAATAGAAAATCATCTGGTAGTGCTCCGATTTTTGTTATTTGTTGTTTTCTTTCTCGACTACACGGCTTTGAGAGTTAAAAATAAGCAACAATCCTATTTAGTTATCTAAATCGGAAACAAAGCAAGTCTAAGTAAGTCTGTATGATGGCAGGGGTTTTAGCCATGTCTCGTCTTGTTAGACATACTTCTGACAAAGTAGCTCGAGGATTGGACCGCACAAAGTAGTCAGACATTGATGGATTCTTATGTCAAGCCAAAAAGACGAAGGAGACGTAGAAGAAAAAAAACACAATCAATAAGATTCTTTGCGGTAAAAGATGTTATCAGTTCGTTTATTCCCATCCAGCTGAGCTTTTATAGTGATGGCAACCAGCTCAATGTGAATGGGAGAAGAAGGAGAAGATTCTCCGGAGATGGATCTCTACATCTGATCGAACGCAGGAAATCGAATCGCTTCTCATTTTCTTGCTTTCGGTGTCGTAGGAAATTGTAGACGTTTTTGTGAATGTACCGTGTCCTCAAAAAGGTGTTGAGAAAAAAAAAAAACACGTCATCACTTTTGGAAATCGGATACCTGATACGACTCGCTAGAAAGAAAAAAGGTCTCCGCATTACTGAAGAAAACGAAACGTCCCAGGGAGTATCAATATCACAATTACTTGCAAAGTACAAGATCTTGGACTGCGGGGCCGTTTGAGAGATAAAGAGTTAACCTCAAAGTTTACCTCAGCCGTTTTCCAAGTCAGTTCGGCGATGGAGAGCCATCCGTCTTTAATGTCTTAGACCTACTGTATATTCATGGACCGTTTGTATACGTAAACAACCATCACGATCGCATGGGATCGCCTTCAAAATCCCGAAAAGAGCAAGACCGCTTCGAGTTCTCTTGCAGGTGGGTGCAACAAACAACGTATACGATTTTATCGCTACGACGGTGATTATTATGAAAACATAACCAGTTTGTTGGAGAAGAACCTTTTCATCATCCGACTCTTGAAGCGGATCCGTCAGGGTTTTTCTTTTTAGAAAAAGGCTCTTCATTCGTCTCTTTTCTCCTTTTTTTTATATTCCCGCTCTTTTATCTAAGCCTCCACCCATTCAAATGAATATTCTAAAAAGCGTTCCGACGCTTCGCCGACAGCCGGTTAAATCTCTCGTTTCGGGCTCTTTATCGGGTGGTGCCGTGCGTTCCGATTCATCTGGTATCCCGAAGAAGGTTCAACAATCTGATATTAAAAGGTGAAGAGAACCTGGAAGTCTTTTTTTTTTCTCGATATCTCTTTTTTTTTTAATGGACGACGAAATCATCAACATCATAGATAAAACGACCAAGAATATTAACGCAAAGTACATCGTAGTTCCGATTTTCTGTTTAAATCTTGGTCCTTTCGGTGAAGAAATAAACATACATATAGATATCTATCCAATGAGTCCGAATAATAAAAAGAAAAGTGGTAGGAGGACGAGGGAAAAAATCTGGAGAAGATGGACAAAAAGAGAGAAAGAGAGAAGAGAGGGTTGTAAATGTCTCTCTCTCTCTCTTTCTATTTCTCCCTCTTCTTTTCTCCTTTTTTTTCTCCTTCTGTCTTTTGTGTCTGAGAGGTTAGATATAGCCCCCTCTTCTTCTTCTTCTTCTTCTTCTACTCTTTTTCATTTTTTTCTTCTCTTTCTCTCTTTTTCTCCCCTCCCTCTCTCCTATCTCCTTCTTGGCCGGGTCGAGACGGGCACAAGCACCACTCGACGCTGAGCCGCGGTGGTGTCCACACGCGCTCTCAGCGACGTCAGCCCCCGTCGTCGTCCTCCTCCTGCGTTCCTTTTCGGTTTCTCGCACGGCAAAAACAACAACAACTCCTTCCTCCTCCTTGGTCCTCTCGTCGTCGTCGTCTCGTTTTTCACCAGTGTTCGCCCATTCCATCTTTCGGCGGTCGTGTGTCAAAAGAGCAGCTACCCAACGACGGACTCGAAAAAGAAAGAGAGAAGAGGAAAAGAAAATCTGGAACATGTTTAGTTGACATGGGAACCTGAAGCGATCGATCTGCTCCCATCAGAAGCGACCCAACTTGCGGCTGTGATTCCCTTTCATTATTCCGAGTGTTTTGGTGTCAGTGTCAGCCTTCATTCTCTCTCCCTCCACCCCAAAGTCTACTCAACCTCTCTTGTTCTTGTTGTTTCTTAATACAGCCGGGCCGACCCAGCTGCGGTTTAGCGAGTGATAACCCAACGAGGCAGCTCATCTCGACGTCATTCTCCACATTCATTTAAATACTTGGCGCGCGCTCCCAAAAACCCAGAGAATTAACTACCAGGAGAGAAGTGTCAGGAGCGACAGCAACGTAGCGAGGGGGAGTTGTGTGCTGCTTCATCTTTTGGGCTACTACGTAGACAATTTTACTTTAGGGGCAGTCCCATTGGGTCTGGCGATTAAAAGCGTTGACAGAGTAGTAGAAGAGAGACGACCCCAAGTTTCTTCTCCTTCTCCGTTTCGTACCGCAAGAGGAGAGAGAGAGAGAGACAGAGCTATAGCCAGTCGAACGGTGCGGGGGGTCAGCAAACGACACACAACAGACCGAGAAGAAGAAGAAGAAGATTCTTCACTGTTTTGGGTTTCTCTCTGGTCGTCGTCTTAAATTAGTAATCGAGCGAAAATGCATCCGTCCGTCACGGGTCGGACCGCAAAGAGACGGGCGTCCGTCATCGTTTTGTTCGGCGTGGGCCTTTTCGTCGCTCTCCTGGCCGGGCCGGCCGCGTCTCACACCGCCGACGACTTTAGCATTCAACAACTACTGACCAAACGCTTCCCGCATCGGATATCCGACGACATCTACCTGGATCCTTGTAAAGCAGGTAAAATATCATTTGTCTAATTGGAGACCAATCGAAAAAATGTAGTCTATTTGGCGCCAGTTACATAACCGAAATGCCTTTGAAATGTTATCGACCCGAGTCGTCGCTAGTCAGTACTTGAAAACTTTTCGGACTGAAAAAACAAGAAGGCCCTCTTTGCCTCTCTCTCTGTGGAAAGAAGAATGAGGAAGCTTAAGATTGATTGTTGTTCAAGAGGCGAACGTCTTCCGAGCGTCTGGGTTCGTCTTCTCTTTTTGGAATAAGTCGAACCCATTGACTTTTTAGCATGAAAAAGAAGAGCGGCGGGCCAGCTGCAACCAGACAGAGGCCGTATGCAAGAGTCGATAAATCTGCAAGGGGTTTCTTCAACTCTCCACGTCTCCTTTAACTCTCTACTTTAGCGCGTTGGCTTGGTCAGCTCGAAGGGACGAGACTTTTCCTCTCTGCTCTTTCGTCCCCAACAATCCGTCCATCTATTCAATTTATTTATTTTTCCGCAAAAAATCAGCCACAAGCCATTGATTCCTAATACTGGGGGGTCGTGTCCGTTGCGTTGAATATTCAAGGGATTCGCAGACGAGATGCGCTCAGGGAAAACTGATTTTGTTTTATCTTTTTTGATTTATGATTAGCCGAGTCGCTTCGTTTCACATTCCTCCTCTTTAAAAGAAAAGAAAAATCGAGGCCAATAAAACATGTTCAAGTTGTTTGACCTCTTTTTTTCTCTCTCTCTCTTCTCAGTGACGATTCACGTCACCAAGGTTAGAGGCAAAAGAGCTACGCCAAATGGAAAGCGAATCAGCAAATGGCCAAACGCTTAGCGCGTTGCTACTTGACTTTAGGCTTTTCGCGGAGCGAGTGTAGGAGGGAAATCACAACAAACAAAATGAGGCTGTGGTCGGGTGAGAGCGGGAAAAAAACGTCATTCGGAAGTGCGTGGGATGACAATCTGTAGTTTGCCACCTTCATCCACTGATTGAATATCGATTGAAGCCCTTTGGGTTCGAGAAGACAGGCGCGCGCTAGGCCCGGATGAGGGTAGCGCAATAGAGAGCGAGAGAAAGAGAGCGCCGGGCGACAAGACGTTAACTAAGCAACAGCGAGGAAACCATAAGCGAACCATGAGGGTTGCACACTGTCGGCTTCGGTTGGTAATTCACTTATTTCCCGACTATTATGTCGAATAGCTATGCGGCAAAGGTCGGCTCCGCGTTCGCTCTTTTGGCGCAGCAGCCTCGTCCGAATCAGCGTAATTGGATACGTCTATACTGTACTTTGTTTTGTTAGTTTATTATGCAACAAGCCAGTCGTTGCGGACGTCGAAAAAGCAAACGAGTGTTGCAGACATGAAACGCATCTTTTCTTTTCTCGTTGCAGAGGGTTTCGTCGGCGACGTCGCCCTGCCTAATGTGCGCTACGAATTAGAGTACGAGCTGCAGTCGAGACGGGATAAAGAGCACGAGCTGGCCACCAAGACGGGTCAAGTGCTCATCGACTGGCAGATCGACGGCGATCAGGCGGAAGCGGAGAAAGAGGCCGATCTGCCTGCCACTTTCCTCAACGGTTCATCCAGCCATCAGACGCACCGTCGCCATCATTCCCCCCTTCATCCGGACGAGGACGATAGCCGTCAAGCCCAGCAGTCGTCGGCCAGTCGGCAGAGCAGGAAACAAGGATCCATCAGCGAGTAAGTCATCCGTGTTCTTTCGACTCTCCCCCTTCTTTCTTTCTCTTTCATTTACATTGTGCACCCATCGAAATCACTTCTTCTCCCGCCCCGCTCCGTCTTTATTACACGAACAAGCCATCCGCGGAGCGATTCGATTCGCCTATGATACGACATCGCGCGCCAAATCGAGTCCAGCGACAAATTCGATTCCTCCTCCTCCTCCCTTCTATACGAGCTTGCCGATGAATACATCCACCATGGATACATAATAGAGACCATAAAAATGAAGAAGAAGAAGAAATCAATCGATAACTCCGGGGATTTTCTCTCTTTTTTCCCCGAATTTTGACTCTTTTTTTTATTATTGCTTCTCTTTTGACGTAACGCGTATCGAGGTGAGGGGGTCCTCCGTTCGTGAGCTCCTACACGAGAAGGCACATAGAGACTGGGCACGGGGCTTTTGAGTGTAGCCGTTGTGTGATGGATTATAGAGCAGAGCTCAGAGCCGAGGAACCATGCCAACGAACGTATCGAATCCCGTAGTATTCTTCATCGTGAATCCCAGCACTCTAATCAGATTCTGTGGGGCCGCCATTCAATAGATACCAACATATAGTCAACAGCGTCGTCGGGATCAGCAAAGCTTGCAATCTTGAAAACCAATCTCTTTTGCCAATCGAGCGATTCCAAATTGTCAACAAAAGTAATCAAGTTTCGTTTGCACGGGGCACATCTTCTTCCGCTGGTTCTTTCATTGTTGAGAAACTAGCTAGAATAGAGCGGTGTGCATGGAGATCTCGCCACCACCACCACTAGTCCCCAGACCGTTTACCGACCTCCTTTTTCTTCTTCTTCTGGCTGCAGCAATAAGAAACCATTCTGATGGACTCAACGGGGTGGATTGTAGCGACTGTACCGATGGGAGGAGAAGGAGGATTTATTGATCCGATCACTAACGCTCGGGGAAACCCTGCCGATGAACATATTCCCTACTTACTAATCAGGTCTACTACACAACCCCGAGAGAGAGAGAGCTAGCGCTAGCCAGCAGCACGTGCATCCAACCCAGCCGGAGAAAAGGGGTCTGACCGTTCACGATTGAGCAGCCGGAGACTAGCCTTTAGCCTAGAGAGAGAGAGAGAGAAAAGAGGATTTGTGGAGGGAGGAAACAAAGGGAGGAAACGAACGAGAAAAGGGCGAGGCGGCCGTTGCGGCGCGGCCGCGTGTATTGTGACAAGCCCGCGGATGCCGACGGCTGGCGGATGTCATCCTATTTTCTCTAATTCCCGAAAAAGAAGAAGAAAAAAAAAACAAAAAAACAAAAGCGTAAGACGCAAAGGGAGGAAGAAGCAAGTAGCCGGATTCGGGGAACAAGTCGACCATGATGGCTAGGGGGGACCGAACAGGGTGAAGGATTTATGAATGCTGCAAGAGCAAAGAGTTCTCCGTTGCTGCTGCCATGGCATCCAACTTCCTTTCTTTTGGCCAGCAGACAGACTCCCCTACCCAGCCCAGTCGATTGACTCTGCAAAATCTTTTCAGAGATCCCGTGCGGGCCGGAGAAAGACGATCGTCATCGAGAAGGGGAGAGAGAGTAGTCGACTAAAGAAAGATAAAAAAGAAAAAAAGTGCTTAGAGAAAATACGACGAGAGTGCAACTGACTCGATTTCCCTCCTTGTCTGAAGAGAATCAATAACTCGCAGCAGCAGTCGGTGTTGTTGCTCCAGATCCTTTTCAGAGCGGTCCCGTCCGAGTGATATTGTTTTTATTTTCATATCCTTCATGTCTCCCGCTCTGTTTCTCTTCATTGTTCCAACCCACATTTGCCCTTTGATTTATGTCTAGACGTCGGAAGAAGAGCGAGCTAGAGGATGAGTTGGTCGAGCTGGATTCGTCCGTGTCGGAAGAGAGTCGATCAGACGATGGCGGCGCACCGAGCGGCAGCAGCAGTAGCCATGACAACAAGAGCAAGCCGTCATCGCTGGAACGCGACGACAGGACGACAAAGAGGCCTACTAGATCCAAGACATCCAAGGTCAAAAGGAACAAGCGAAAAACTCGGGTCAGACGAGACAGCGAGAAGCCCGTCGCTGCCGCCGCCGCCTTGATCCGAAACCGGAGAGCGGCAACGGCCCGCAAGGAGCGCATCTGGGATTTCGGAGTCATCCCGTACGAGATTGACGCCAACTTCTCCGGGGCCCATAAGGCACTCTTCAAGCAAGCTATGCGCCACTGGGAAAACTTCACCTGCGTCAAATTCGTAGAACGTACAGCCGACCATCCTCACTTTATCGTTTTCACCGAACGCGCTTGCGGGTAACGTCGACTTAAAAGTTGTGGTAGTGGGCGGAGGCAATTCCCCAGAAGCGTCGGCTAAATAATTGATAAATCTAACGCAAAGATTCTCTTCATATCGCCAGATGCTGTTCTTTTGTCGGCAAAAGAGGAAACGGAGCTCAGGCCATTTCCATCGGTAAAAACTGCGACAAATTCGGAATTGTCGTTCACGAATTGGGCCATGTCGTCGGGTTTTGGGTAAGTCCCTCTTTAAAATATTCAAAGAATTCACCTCAGTTAATCTTACGAGACATGTTGACATTTAGCATGAACACACGCGACCGGACCGAGACAATCACGTCCACATTATCCGCGAAAACATCATGGCGGGTATGTTGTTCGTTTTTTCTTTTTCTTTCTTTTTTTTGGCGACGAGAACACGGACAGAAAAAGAATGCCAACTTTTGCTAAATTCCCGTCGAACACTTTGGGAGAAACGAGTCCTTGGGTGGCTATCTCCTAAAACGAATTGTAACGTCCAAGTTGATGTAGATAGCACGTCGTCAAAGTGAAATAGCCATCGATTATCGCTGGCACGCAGACGGGAGGGAGACGAGGAGAAGGCATCATTTGTAATTGGATGTTCGCAGACGTCCTTCGTCGTTCACAGCCGGCTGCTGGGCAGCCTGGGCTGTATATATTGAAAACAAGAGAAGAGGATGGCGATGTCGGATCGCTAGCGACGGGCGCAAACAGCTCGAGGAGACAAGCTACCCGAAGCCATTGGCTCTCTTGATCTCCACGATGTTCTTCGCGTACTACGACTTTCACTTCCTGCGAGCCAAAGAGTCCATCAACTCTTGGTCTGTGATGGCGCGAAGACAATGTCGCATCGACCTTTCCTCCTCCTCCTTCGTCTCGTCGATTAGTGTCAAGGTGATCGACAGACGATCTAGCGCCAGGCAGCACCACCAAGAATGCCAGGGATCCATTTTCAATTGTTACAACAGCGGCTATCTTTTTCCGATCTTGGCTTCTTCTTCTTTTATCTCTCTATCTCTTCTTCTTCTTCGTCTTCCAACTCTTTTTCTTCTTTGTCTTCTTCTTCTTGTGCGTGTATACATTTACCCGTCAGCCGGGCCAAGTTCGATTAATGAATCTAGCGGAACGCTACATCCGAACTCTCTTCCACCCAGTCCGATCGATATATCTCTCTAGCGGGACTCTATCCGTGTTTGTTCGCCAGGGCCTCTTTATGACTTTGAGCGAACGCGGCTCCTTTTTGGAACGATGCCATCGCAGGCAATCCATTGGATATGCATCAATATTTGAAAGCGGGCGACTAGCTAGTCTCTACCGCCAGCCTCTCTCTGTATAAATGATCACTGACTCTGTTTACTTTGCACGTAGGTCAAGAGTACAATTTCAACAAGCTGACATCAGAGGAGGTCAATTCTCTCGGTCTGTCCTACGATTTCGACTCCATCATGCACTACGCCCGAAATACCTTCTCAAAGGTAATTTACCAAATGTTTGATCCCAAGGAAAGAAAAAAGATTCAGAACTAACAATCAATAATGGCTGAACAAACAGGGAACTTATTTGGATACGATTCTACCGCAAGCTGATCCAGAGACCAAATCGCGGCCAGAGATTGGCCAGCGCATACGCCTTAGTGAGGGCGACATCTCGCAGACAAACAAGCTCTATAAATGTCCAAGTAGGTCGATTATGTTCTTCAGCCTTTCCAGTGAACCAACTAATGATCCCTTTTCATTTAGAATGTGGACGGACGTTCCAGGAAAATAAAGCGTCGTTCGTTTCGCCCGTTTTCCCGCCCGGTACCGTCTCCGACGACGGCGAGCGCTGCGAGTGGCGCATAACGGCGACTCACGGAGAGCGCATCGTTTTAAACATCACTGAACTGGACGTATTCAAGGGAGATAACTGCAAATACGACTACGTGGAAATTCGCGATGGATATTGGCACAAATCGCCGCTACTAGGTCCGTTTCTTCATCAATCAATTTCAGGGCGTAGAAAGTATACTCATGTTTGTCATGCGATAGGTCGTTTTTGTGGCAGTACTCGTCTTCCCGACCCAATCATGTCTACCGGAAGTCGGATGTTGGTCACTTTCCAAAGCTCTCCTCGCCAGATTGGATATAAAGGATTCAGTGCTTCTTACGAAGGTAATTAACACTAATGGCAAATGGGAAGGGTGGAAGACAAAGAAATTAATGTTATCGATTTGGTTCGTTTAGCGCTTTGTGGTGGTGATTTAAACGTGGACAGTGGTCATCTCGAGTCACCCAACTTTCCCGACGACTACCAGCCCAACAAGGAATGCACCTGGAAAATCACTGTCCCGTCCGATTATCAAGTGGCGCTGAAGTTTCAATCGTTTGAAATCGAAAACCACGATAACTGCGTCTACGATTTCCTCGAGATCCGCGACGGCCATGAACCCACCAGCCCGTTAATTGGTGTCTTTTGCGGTTACAACATCCCCGAAGATATCAAATCAAGTGGCAACAAAATGTGGATCAAATTCGTCTCGGACAACTCGGTTCAAAAAGCTGGCTTTTCTGCCATTTTCATGAATGGTTAGTTAAAATCTGTGTTTCAACTTTCAATAGACCTTCAAAATCGTAACAGAAACTAAACAACTATTATTTCTAACAGAATTCGACGAGTGTGCTTCACTGGATCACGGGTGTGAACATAGCTGTGTCAATACCTTAGGGGGCTACGAATGTCAATGCCGAATTGGCTTCGAGCTCCACTCAGACGGCAAACGATGCGAAGGTAACGTCTTGAATATTTAACAAAAGAAAAAAAAAACTCTGAACTAATGGATATGCAAATTCATTCAACAGATGCCTGTGGTGGATTAATTGATTCACCAAACGGGACCATTATTAGCCCTTCCTTCCCAGACCTCTATCCAAGCAACAAGCACTGCATCTGGGAGATTTTTGCACCACCCCAATATCGCATTACTCTGAACTTCACCCACTTTGATTTGGAGGGTAACAATGTAAGTCACCTAACATTTCTCAACCAGAACATTTAGTAAGGGGGCATCAGAGAGCTGCAAACTTGGCAAATAAGAAATATTCACCATAATAGAGCTTAATACAAGACGTACATGACAAGTGGGGTGGAATCAGAAAACCCTAGAACCAAAATTGAGTAGACAGCTGCGTTTGGTTCCTACCTTTGAGTGAGCTTCAATTCAGTAAGTCATAGGAAGCACTGGGAGTTGGAGCAGCTGACAAATACAAGACCTTGAATATTATGTTTTCAAAAAATTACCGAAATTAAACAAATTATTGATGACTCATAAGCACAGTATTTTACCTTGGGAGTTCAGTTTTATATGAAACCACTTCTCAATTCATTTGGGATTCCACAGATCAGGCATAAAATTGTCTATTAGAAAAGTCCAAAACTTGAAGATCACTTTAGAAATGCAAATCAAACACTAAATATTATCAAATAAAAACTCGACAGTCACACGTGGTTTTAACAGCATCGGTGAAAACGACAAATTTGGCGCGACTTTTGATCGTGACTAAACCGGTTTTCGAAACAAGCGGTAGGCGGCAGCACAAGCCATATATAGCAGGGATAAAAGCACCGGGTACCGGGACAAGTGCACTGGCAAAGTAACCTCAAGTTAATTAATCTTTGATTAATTTATGCTTATTTTTTACAGCAAGACTGTGAGTACGATCACGTTGAAGTGAGAAGCAAATTGAGCGAAAACGAGTTACGGAAACATGGAGTCTATTGTGGTACTCACCTGCCTCCCGTTGTGACTTCTGAGGGAAATGTTCTTCGCATCGAATTCGCCTCAGATAACTCCGTTCAAAAGACGGGCTTTGCAGCCGTCTACTTCACCGGTTAGATAACATATTAACGCAAACATCACTAAAACACTTTTTTTCTCATTATTATTTTGCAATCCCTTCTAGATAAGGATGAATGTGCTGTGAATAACGGCGGTTGTCAGCAAGAGTGTCGCAACACTATTGGATCTTACATCTGCGCTTGTCACAACGGGTTTACCCTTCACGAGAACGGACACGACTGCAAAGAAGGAGGTTGCAAGCACGAAATTCGGGCTCCGTATGGCGAAATTTTGAGTCCCAATTATCCTCATCCGTATCCAGCGCGAAAGGAGTGCGTCTGGCATTTCACCACCACTCCCGGCCATCGTATCAAATTGGTATTGCACTTTATTACCCCATTGCGTTCATGGCTGGCTAGACAAGATACTCGGTCGTTTTGTGACTCTAATAACATTTGGCTTGCTTCTCGCAGGTATTCCACGAATTCGAGATCGAATCCCATCACGAATGTGCTTATGACCACGTCGCTTTGTACGATGGAGATAGCAGCGACGATCCCACATTGGGTCGCTTCTGCGGATTGAAAGCCCCTCATCCGATCGTGGCGTCAGGCAACGAGCTTTATATGGTGTTCAAATCTGATTCTTCCGTTCAGCGTCGCGGCTTCCAAGCCACTCACGCAACTGGTAATCGACTCGATTTCCCTCGTCCTCTCGGAACAATTGTAATAGCAACAAATATAAACACACTTAAACATTTTGGAAATAGTTTGCGGCGGACACCTTCAAGCGGCGACTGGTGTGAAACACTTTTACTCTCACGCCAAGTACGGCGACCATAACTACGAAAACAAAGAAGATTGCGACTGGGTTATTGAGGCACCACCCGGCAAGAATGTCCACTTGACTTTCCTCACCTTTGAGCTGGAGGATGAGCACGAGTGCGGCTACGATTCTATTGAAGTTTACCAAGGATTCGACGACTCGGGCCCCACCAACGGCCGTTATTGCGGGAACAGGGTAATGAAACTTTTTTTCCATAGAGACTTTCTTTTGGGCGACTCTGTACTCGAATCAACGACCGTTTCTTGGAGTCTTGCCCAGTCGAGTGTAGTCAAGAACCCGAGTTTCATTTTATTGTGTCTGCTTGTTTTGTTTCTTTCGCAATAAAAGTAGCAACATTCTTTTATCTTATTAGGTACCGCCAGAGATCGTCTCGACCAACGAAGTTCTTCTAGTTCGCTTCAAGAGCGACGATACCATCAACAGCAAGGGATTCTCGGCCGCATATGTAGCTATCGACGAGACCGAGAACGAGGACTTACCCAAATCCCAACAAACAAGTGTTAGATACAACTGAGAAAAAAAAAACAATTTTATAAGAGTTCTAAAAGGTGAAGAACAGCAGCCGTATTGGTAAAAAAAAGTGTAACGTGTGAATAATCCACATTGTCGTCAGTGTTCCGTTTCTACGTAATTTCTTTCCTCTCTTCAACTCTCTTTCTTTGTGGAAAAAGTGCATTCTATTTCCGCCAAAAATTTAACTATTCGTATTCGTTTGCAGATATACCTTTGGAGCACAATAAACCTTAAAAGATACAATAGAAAAAGTCGTAACCAGCCCATTTTTTTTTATTACTTAGTAAATATTTCAGAATCCATAGTAACAAGCTTCATCACCAAGTCAATGGGTTCCCCCACCCTCCAAGATTGTTTTAAAGTTAAGGCAAAAGACACGTTAATTAGACCTGAAGATCTGCAGTGTCAAATAAGACAAAACGATAGCGAGAAGAGCAATCAAGCCGGACAACAAAATAGCGCGCGAGTTGCTGGGTGTTGTCGCGATGATCTGTTTGCTGGAGGTCGTGACCTCTAACAGTGTGCTTTCCGACTGTAGCTCGGCATCGTTCACCTCTGCGGCAGCCTCCCAGTAATCCTTTTACGAAGAATCAGACATGATTCAACGTTTCATATTCTAAATACATGTAGAAAGGGGGATGCAAGAAAAAGACGATCCATACCTGAACATCCCCTTCCAGAAGCGTTCCTAGATCCAGCAAATCAGCCAGTGATGTTAGGGAATCAGCTGGTCCCTCTCCAGGGAAGAGATAATCAGAAACTGATATAGGGCTGTACGGAAGTGGAGCCAAGACCCGTCGAGGCGGTTCGTGGAGGACTGCTTTCACTATAAATGGTCCAATAAATTTTAAATTTACAGAAAATGGTGACCAGCAACAGAAGGGTTAAACGTCGACGTTACCATCTGGCTGGCCTCGCTGCTCTTCTCCTATCAACGAATCGCAATGCATGTCACACCGTGCCCATAGTGATCGTAATATATCCTCTTTGATGACCTAAACGGAACATCGATCGATTACAGCGATTTCGCCAGCCAACATAGTAAAGTTCCGGTGAAAAATGATTGAGAATTACTTGGCTCGCTTCCCGGACAGTGGCCTTTCCATGTACGTACGCCTTTATGCACATTTGACCACCGAATCTTAATTCGGAAGAACACTCATGCTTTTCGTTTTTGACTTCTGGCTGAAAAATTCAAGCAAAATTTCCCGGGTTCAGAATTTGTTGTTTCAAAAGAAATAGTAGAATCTGTTACTTCTGGAATAAGGAGCTGAACATTCATCGTCTTCATTCTCTCTTCACTGCTAGCTTGCTTCGATTTTTTCTTTCCACTTCCTTTTTCGGCAGGTGCGTCATCCAATAGATCAGAATCCTCGGGGATTTTATCATCGATCAGACAAAGGCATTGCTTAACAGCTTTGCTATACAGATCTATTCCAGACTTGTTGTAATCAATAACAAAATCAAATTAGCTACCAGTGAGAATGTAAACTGATAAATTAAAATATAACTAGTACTTCCAGCTGCTGCCTCAGAGTACCCAATGATTCTGAATCAGAGAGGGCTATAAAAAATTCAACATTTAAAGTACACTGCAGTTCTATCCATGGAGAACCAGCAGCACTGAGGAATTTCCAGTCTGCTGGCTTGGGTGAAGCAATTGGACTGCCAATATCAAGGGTTTTGCAAGTATATCTACAAAGTGATATTTACAAATTTAGTTGACTGGTTTAATGTCACAAAAAGCTGCAACTTATTTTCTTACTTGATGCTAGTATTACATATGTGTAATACAATTCTTTCACAAGTCATTTGCTGCCTGACAGTTACAGTGCCCTTTCCAACAACAAGATCAATTGAAGTTAGAAGCTTTCTTAATCGGTTATTCATGGCAGCATTTTGAAACGGATCTATCCCTGAAACAATAAAGAGGCCCAATATAGTTATCCCTCCAGGAAGAGCCCTCATCACCTATTAAAGAATAAAGTAGTGAAATAATTTAGGATGTATCAAATTGTAATTACAAGCTTCTTGTGAATTCAGAATAGTAGTTGCTTAATACCTGTCTAGCATGATCAAGGACCAGAGCTTCATCAAAATCTTCTGTGACATTGCTTCCCTTTTTTGAGTTTTTATTGGTATTTTTCGAGGAAGTTTCGTCTTCTTCGTCTTCCGTGATGGGCTCCGGTGTTCGAGCCATGTGAATAACGCACGATTTCTGTGATGAAATTTCTTGGCCGAATATCAACCCCACCACCAATTCTTTTGACGATACCAAACTAGCTCCATATTGTTCGATTCCATCTTCAGCAATAACTGTCCTTCCCATTATTGATTGACACAATACGAAAAACAATACGGAATGTGGAAAAACTCGTCAAGTGACGTGACGAGACGATGATGATGATATTTGTTTTAACGGTGCCACCGAAGGGGGCTGCTAAAGCGCAACCCACGTCTTCGGATTACGGGCAAGTATGGACGAGCCCTTTGCGCACCGAACGATTGACAGAGACCTTCTTGTAGAGTCACATGTCATAGTCAAAAGACTATGAAGAAGAGTAAACACAGATTTTTTTTTTTTGGGGGGGGGGGGGGAGAAAGGGTGAAATGAAGTTTAAATTCGACTAAAGAGGCCAGACTGAGTCAAAAAATTTACTACGCCGTCTCTAATTTTAAATTGACTATTAGGAGGGATGTCTTCACAAATGCCAATAAGGACTGGGAGTGCAAATTCTAGTTTAAGGCCGGAAACGAGAGATCTTAAGGGCTCCCGAAAGATTTCGTAGGTTGGACATACGGTAAGAACGTGATTGGAATCTTCTAAATTTGGGCAACCATTGGGGCAAAAACCATCATTGTCCGCGTCAAAATGTCTCAATGTTTTATTCAGGCGATTTCGACCGCTCCTGAGCCTGTGGAGGATTCTCGAAAATACTCTCGACTTGTGGACCTGCCACGGTCTAAGACCCATACGCAACCTAGATGAAGGAAGGAGAGTAGGACAAGCCAGTCTAAGGGATCGGCTGAGGTTACAAATTCTAACAGAATGGATAACATTCAAAAATTCTGATAATGAAGGCGTAATTGATAAAACCGGGCTAACGGGATCAGACAAGCATTGAGTGGCAAGCTCATCGGCACGTTCATTGCCAGGAATGGATACGTGGCTCGGGATCCAAATAAAGTTAGTACGTGTGCCTGAACTCAAGAGGTTAGAAACAGTCTGACGGATGTCTTTAATAAGGTGGTGGGAATCGACACGCTGATTATGGATAGCCATAACACTTGCAAGGGGACGTGACGAGACGTCAACTGGTCAACAAAAACAGCAGACGACAAAAATGGTTTGAATCGATTGGTAAATCGAGTGAACAACGCTGTATCGATCATTTACTCAAGTTTTTTCAAACAGCTAAAGGGTAGTTAAAATTGATAAAAAAACTCAGGTTAACAATTCATGCGATGCGGCGTTATATCAATTTCTGAAAGGCGTTCGTAAATCAAGCGATCGCTCATTTTCGTATTGTTTCTATTTCGGTGTTCCGCAAATAACAGTGTACACGGTCGATGGCGTGGTTTGAACTTTAATACATAGCTTCATTCTTTTTATCTGTTAGACAGTTCATTTGCGTGCAAGTGCCTTTGTTGAATGCGCCCACAACTACTTCGTAATGCCGCGACAACTAGCGTCGAGCAGGTTTATTCCTTCAGGACGTCCCTGAACCTGAAAAATAGAATAGATTTGCATAAAGTTAAACTACGTTAAATATGCAAAAACAAAAGACGCTGTGCGACCTGTGCGTGCTCACGCTAAACAGAAACAGTTGCTGCAGGTTACATCGCACATGTCCGCAAAGCGGTCCCCAGTTATACGTACCTGTCTTCTACATGATTTCAATGGACTTTCTGAGAAATTGTCCAGTAGCGAACGAAAAGACACTATTGACCTTTGATGCTTTACCGTAGTCCATGACTTACAAGTTTGACGAAACTCTGCTTGACAGATGGACAGCCAGTTCTTATCTTTTAGTTAGGGAGTATAGTTGCGATAAACTCGATGACAAAAAAAAAGAAAAGAAAATGACGAAACTGGAGAGCTGGCTCCCTTAGTTACCAATGTAGATGGATGGGCAAACAAGCGATCGTCCACGTGATTCGTATTTTTGATCCGTTTAGGTGGAACTGAAGAGTTCGGTGCACGAGTACCGAAACAAATATGGAACAACGACTGAAGGGCAGAGATGCTGCCAAATTTGATTAACACGCATCGCATTGTTGACGCATCTAGGTATGCGATCTTCCGCGCTTCCTTTACAGTGCGCGCCATTGTTGGCCAACTTATACCTCGTTAGATATATAGATATATAAATCCGATACAATTACGATAAAAGGAAATGATACGAGGAAGCGTCACACAAGAGAAAATGTGCGTGTGCACACCGGCATTCTCTTTTCTTCATTCCCAGCACTCATTCTCTTTCGCTCGCTCTATTCCATTCTCTCTCTTTCTCACTCACTCGTTCTTTCCTCCCTATTCTCTCTTCTTTTTTTGTGTTGTTATAAATGATCTTAAAGTATATACTAGCAGGACTTAGGGAGGGATTTATCCTGATAGGTCTCCGGGCCCTGAGTAGATATTCGGTAGACGACGACGAGGAAAGAGAAAAGGAGAAAGAAGAGGGTTCCCCGTCGTTGTTGTCTTCAGCTAGCTCCCGTTCCACCCGCCTTCTTATATATTTTTTTATCTCACGAAAGCAGTATAAGCAGATTGAAACATATATCTGTCTTAATCAATCAGCCGTCTCTAAATCAGAGGGATATATGCGGGCGTGCCTGGCGAGATTGCCAGTTCCTCAAGGAAACGACATACACGCGCTCGCCCTTTCACTGTGCATGGTGTCTGCATTGTAAAAGGCAGCTGATCAGTGGCGGCCCGGTGGTCGCCATCAACAACAAAAACCCGCACACCCGAAACCAACAGCCACCAAGTACAATCTGACATTGTTCGTAAAAGGCCAAAGTGTATTATGGTCGGAGGCAACATAGGCCGGTCCCGACTGGGACCCTATTCCTTAACGTGGCAAACTATATTCCGGAAAGTTTACAGGTCAGTGACGGTAAGGAGAGGATCACGCTTTGTGACAGTTTCGAATGCGTTTCTACTCTCCTCGTACAACAGACTCTACACTACTTTACTAAGTTGTGAGTCTACCCGCTACACTTTCTCGAGTCACAAACAAAGACGCTAGTCTTGTAAATTTCCAGGAAGAATTATTGGCCTAAAATATAAGCTTTTAGCGCCTTTTATAGTCTACTAATATTAAATATTTCCAAGCCCTTTACGGTTCTGTCGCTCCTAATTTTTTCATCAACGCTAGCCATTCTCACTCGTCTGCTGAGACCATAGTAAAAAAATGTCAAAACTTTATAACGAGCTCGTTCGTAAATTAACCGAAGTGTTTCAACAAGATGTCAAATTTGTCCTTAAAAGTTGTCTTTATCTGGTGCATTACTCATCGAGGACGAAAAAGATACTCAGAGCTCCTACTAATTAGGTGGTTGAAACGTGACGTTAGTTTGCATTCAAAGATTTCCAAGAGACCGTCAAGAGTGGCAGCCGCTATACCGGGAACCTGATCAATTTTGGCGCCCTGGCAACCAGTTTGTCCTATGGCCTCTTTTGATGAATCCGTTTCGTTAACGGACACTTAGAGAAATTAAAGGCTCACCGACGTAGGCTGATGATGAGATTATAAGAGGACCAAACGCATTTTTTTCTTCCCTACAAAATATAAATTTTAGATCCACTTGATTTTAAATTATTTTATAGGTTGCTGGAATAAAGCTATTAAATTTTCATTTGTCTCGACTGCCACAAAAGAACTGATAATTTCGATTATCTCTAGCTCAGGTTCTTTCCCAATAAAAAATTCATTGACTAAATAAAACCCTGTGACGCAGACTTGCATTAGACGGAAACAAGAGACGGATTTTGCGCCAGTGTGCTTCTTTCCTGGATTTTGTTACTTGCTTTGTTTCTTAGTTTTGATTCAACTACGTAGAATTCTGTCAATAACACATCCAAGGCCTATTAACTGAAAATAAGGGATCATGACTTATAGATTGCGTCTCTCTTAGCTCCGTGTAGTTGTATGTTGCCAGACATCCGACAACGAGCCATGAAGATTATTAGCGACAGGTTCATTGCGATATATATATGGGCTGGCGCAGCATTCGCTACTTTTCTGCGGAGGTGGAAAGAGAGTGGCGACGAGTCAGGCAAGCGTGGGCTCAATCGAACTTTGATGTTATTTGGGAGTGAAAAATATATAAGGTGGCAGACTAATAACCCGGCCAGCCGGCCACGACTAGCAGTATATCCATGGTATATGTACCAGGGCAAAAACAATTAGTAAAGGGGGCCGCTAGTGGCATCGGCCAAAGAAAGTGGGCCAGCACTAGGATCGAGCGTTCTCTTCCGAGACGGAAAGCCCATATGTATACAACAACACGCACCCACGCCCGCTCGCTTCCCCGAAACGTGTTTTCTAACCTCATTCTTTCAAAGACGGAAAAAGAAACGCAGTCGTATGAGCGTCAAAGTCCAATTATTATGATTCGCCATCCCTTTTTCCTCATCTTCTGTTGTATATCGATTGGTCTGCTCTGTGTGTACTGCGCGTCTGTAACCCATCGACCATCTCCCTCGTATCGCATCATTCTCCCCTTTTTCCTCCACTCCGCTTTTTTGTGTGTTTTTATTTCGCATAGTAGCTTCTATATTCCGCCGGATGTCCGCCCGACGCCGAAAACCAAGGGAGAAACCGCGCGACTCCAAGTCTTCCCCTTCGAAGCTCCATTGAGGAAATAAAAGAACAAAGAGAAAAGGAAATGCAAGGGCAGCAATATATATATATATATATATGATATTTATTTATTTACGTATGAAAAGAATAAAAAATAAAATAAGGATAGAGCCTGGAGAGTGCTGGTGGTTGCGGTCTCACAAGATAAGGCCTTAGCGATAGATCCGCCGCAGACGATAAAGGAATCGGAAGGTGAAGAAAGGGAGATTTTCTACGTCATCTGCTTGCGCATTTTGACAGTCTCACGATTTGACAATTTTTTGCGGATTTTCGCGTCTTTTCTTTAATGTACTGCATGAAAGAGGGATACGCCGGGCAAGAAAAGGCTCGGCAAAAAAAAAAATAAAATAGAAAGAGAAGTGAGTCGAGTGGAAACTCTTTCTCGCGCCGTCTAGAAGTCTCGTGGCAACTCCATCCATGGCCGAATGCTCTTTCTTCTTTTCTTGAAAGAAAAAAAAAAGTAGAGAAAAATTATTAGACCCTTGCCTTTCTGACGTAGGGACGGATAGATATCATCGCCGTGTCTTTCTGGTTTCTTTGTAGTCGTCGTATCCGTGCGTGAGATATACGTGGTTATGCGCTTATAGTGGAATATCAATAGCCCGACACAGGGCGTGCGAGTATAGTCTCTGTGTACCGTTCCACGCATTCGTAGAGCTGTAAATATCACCCACTAACATCGAAAAAAAAACGCGTAATCGATAAACATCAGAACCGAAATAACTGGCTTTGAATCACACAGAAGAGAAAAAAGGGATTTTTCGGCGCAAATGGGTAGCCGTGATCCCTTTAGACAGTGCACTCGCACGTCATCGAAACGTAGGCTCGTTCCTATTTATAATACCGTATATCAGACATATTTCAAAGGGATAAATAGAAGAGAACTGTCAAATGTGATGTGTGCCCAGAGGTTTAGTCAGATCCAACTTTGTTGCTGACGACGTCAACCAGATTTTTTTTAGGGGTGAAAAGGTCAAAGGGAGAAGGGCGAGAGCACAAGGTAAAGTGTACGTATTGATTTTCATTTTTAATTGGTTGCTCCCGTACGAGTGCTGCTGCTGCTGCTGCTGGAGGTTCTCGAGATGAGAATGAGAGGACGAGCAATAGGAATTGGCTTGCGCGGTTTTCTTCTCGCACGCAAACCGCGAAGGGACGAGGGAGGGGGGCAGCTGGACCCGGCTTTTGCTGCTTTGGGTTTGCCCCGCCGTCTCGGCAAATGGATGACTCGGTCATTAGTAGCTACAGCTGGCCTATAAATAAGTCTTGTGGGGTCCGTATAGTTCTTGCGCTAATGGATAAGATGTACCGTGAAGATACCTTAAGCTCTACCGCTCTACTAGCAGTAGAGTAGCCTTTCTCATTCTCTCTTCTTTTTTCACCCTCTTTTTCGCTGGTGGAAAGCCGTCGACCGAAGGAATGGCTGATCTCGTCGCACACACTACGGGCCCGACCAGACGAGCTACGACGCGACATGACGCTAATGGCTGCTATGCGCCGGAATCGTTGCTCCCAAGATCTCAATTGCTGCCCAACGCGGCTCTTCAGCCGGAAAGTCGAGAGATAGCCGGAGCAACGAGATGCCTGGGCAACACTTCTTTTTCCTATTTTTTATTTCTTTTATTTTTTTTTTTCCTGTTCTTTTATTATCATCCCTTTTTGTGTGTGTGTTTTATAGTATGGCGAATCACTAATCGCTCTCGGTGGAGTCGTTCTACTCACCGGATGATCTATCGGCATCGTGACTGGGCCCAGGTATGTTAGGATATATGTTTCCGTTGCCCCGTTACCCCGTTGCCCCGGGAAGCGTGGTTTTGCAATTTTTAAATGTTCTGTTGCATTTCCCAGTACTATGAAGAATTGATTGGCTCGGCGTTGTTGTCGGTTGTTCTCCCGCAAAGCGATTCTCTTGAAATTCATTAATTCAACAATCGTTCATGTATCAAATCGACATTGAAATAAAAAACAAGGTAAACCTCGTCTGAAAAATCTTGTTCCATTTTAGTCTTTTCGTTGGTCAATGCGCTTCAACGCGATGGTCGTCGACTCAATGCATTATGTGTGGCATGCCATTTATGGCTGGAACGTCGTTTTCTCATCTCGACATCCCATTGAATAATAAAACGTTTAGAAAAGACGAAAAAGATCGGAGAACGGCCCGTCGATAGTGGAGCAAGATCGTTTTTTTTTCAGAAAATGGTACTCGTAGATCAGGTGACAGGCATCCATAACTCAGTCAGCCATAACAGATTAAAATCAAATGGGAGGGAATTTACCCGAATAATGCTCTAAAAGCTGCTTGAAATATTAAATAAAAGAAACGAGAAAGAATGTAAGGCGAACGAGTCTGAAAGGTGCAGGGCGAGAGAGAGTAATTGTCTCGAGGTGATTCGCGGAAGAGACGAGACATTGTAAAGCATGCGATTCCTATTGGTCGTTTCTGACGATATTAAATTCACAGAACACGTGAGCATGATGATTGTATTCAACGTGAAATAGCTGAAACTTCAAAGCCAATTGAATTGGACTCGTTTATTTTCGTAGCTTTTATTCCGTCTAGTGTCAACGAGTTCAATTCCTTGCTGTGTAAAAGTCCCTGCATCACAAAACAGTGCGTCATTTACTCCCCGGGTTATGCATTTTGCATAAGACACATTTCTTTTTTCTTCTCCTGGCGCCGTGGCATTTTCATGAAAGCATCATCGATCTTGCATTTCCACTGTTGCCTTGGCTGCATTATTTGGTAAGGTTTCCGTCCGCAAACTGATGTTGCTGATTTAGCTGCTGGGCAGGAGCTCTCCGAGTCCGAATAACCATAAATCAAGAATTGTCCGTGTGGGTGTGTGTGAGTGTGTGAATTCTGGCGTGTATTCAAGCACCGGGCTTTTTCCGTGACGTTGTTGTAAACATAAGAGCACGAGAGCGCTCCTGTGCCTTTGAAAAGATACTCCGACGCGCGCCACTCTATATCGCTATGAAAATTGCTTTTCGCCCTTTTGTCCCACATTTTTTTTTTTGCAGGGAAGGAGCTCCTGGGCCTGATGGACCATTGACAACTAACATCTCCCATCGACCTCCATATACAAACCATTGGATAATAATATTCTAGTCTGCCATTCCAGATTGGAAAATGCCTGCCCACATTTCAGTCTCGTGTGGACAACGTGCCTCTCCGTTGTAGGCCTAATTCACTCTCCTGCCGTACAATCGTTCTTTCTGGTGATTGCGCACAACGGGGTTGGTCTAAAGCTCTCGATTCGAGAGACCATTGAACCGAGTTTTCGTTCAGACTGCTCTGTGTCTGGCTTGTAATCTATCGCCTCCTTACCTAGTAGACGTATTGAAAGACTACCTCAATAGCCCCTCGGAGACGTGCCCAGAGACCCGTTTGTCATCTTTTACTCAGATTGCGCATTTATTGTCACACACAGTCCAATACGTCGCTAGCCTGCATGATTTCTTTTCGTCGTCGACTCGTCGCACTGCGGAAATACTATACTATCCAGGGAAAGAAAAGATTAGCAAAGCATAAAGTTTTAAAAATGTCTTTTTCATCTTTCATGGATGATTTCTAGATAAAACGAGACTCCCGTATTCCCTCCCCGAATCACGCGTCTATTATCCAGGCAAGCATGTAGCTTCTATTATATTCCATCTTCATGTATACTTGAGAGTCTTCTACTACATACGAGAGTAGAGTAGAATACATTGATATATATACGTTAAGGGTATATTTATAGAGAGACTACTATATTTGTGTGTTTGTTTGGGGAACTGTATCGGTAGGCAGGGCGAGTTCCACCGGCGGCACGGATGATGATGTGACCCCGGGATAAGGGGCCTCACCCACGGCCCCCTTTGGGGTAAACGAAGACCAACAAGACGTCCTGTAGAGATATAGAGAAGTCGAAGAAAGGGAGGCTAGAAAACGAGATGTTGGTAGACTACTGACTATATATAGAAAGAAGACGTGGCATTATCAAAAAGGGAAACGCGGGGGAGTCTAATAGGTAGAACGTCGAGTGGATATATACCAGCCTTGATATAAGAGTTGACTCGACTAATTGGTCAAGGCTTCCTATTTTTTTCCCTCCATCCCCTTTACAGGTTTGCCGGAGGAGAAAGGGGCTGAGCTACAGGGGATTGCCTCTCTGTAGACCCTTGACGCGCTGCAAGGGGAAAATAGGATGATGTTGAGAGAGAGAGAGAGACCGAGTTCGTCGAGTACCAGCACCGCGAGACACCATTTGTGATCTTTCCATTTCCGATGTGTAGTCTATGTATGCGCACGTGTGCGGTTTGCCTGGATCTCGACAACAGGAGCGGCAGCGGCACAAATAGCAATGGAATAAGAAAGGAAAAAAAAGGGGGAACCTTGAAGGACTTTGGATTCCCCCGACATCTGGGGCGTAATAGCGCAAAGATCTATCCTCTCTCTCTCTCTTCTTCTTTTTTTTTTCATCTTCTTTGTGGGCTCTTCGCGTCATTCCAGGCGTCGTTCATTTCGTTACCTATGATTGAAATGTCATCCCTCAACGTGGCTTTTCCTTTCGTCTTTTATTTGCTTCTATTTGTCATCTCCTTCTCCTACGCCGCCTTCCTCCTCCTCGTCGAATAGCTTTCAATCGGAGGAGAGAGACGGAAGATCTTGGATTGACGTTCGACACATTGCCACGTGAATGCTCCTGGCTCGTCGACAGCAACCGAGGCGCCGCGGCGGAGCAAGTACTCGAGCGGAGGCGTCTACATCGTTCATTGGCCGCTCCATAGACTCGTTTTGCCTCCTCGTCGCCTCCGAAAGAGTCAAGGAGATACTCGGCGACGTCTCTCATTGCTTATTCTCGTCGTGGAGCGGACGGGCGGGCGGCAACCGCTGATGACGGCCGCGACGAGATTGGCGCTAAAGAATTATTCATGTGCGGAAAAGCTTAGAGTTTTCGCCCGCTGATGGCCAATTCTCCCAGCAAACATGTCCACTCCGATAAGAGAGTTGAAATAAAGGGGAAGCGACAAGCGTACCATTCCGGGAAGGGCCACTCTTCTATGTGCTTTGGCTTTTCCCTCCCTAGTAGACGAATCATTACCCCATCATTTTCCATCCAAGCGATCCAGCAATTTGATTTGAACAACTGGCGCATCCTAGGTTACTGCTGCTGCTACTGCTCTTAGCTCACTAAATCCGCATCTATGGGGTCGTTGCGTGCGGCGGATTTTCCCTCCTCCTCGTAATGAATGATGCAGACAAGGGCCAATGCCCCTTGTGGAACGTCTTTTCCCAGATTTCGACTCGCTCTCCGATGAATGAATATTTTGTCCTCGAGTCTTCATTATGGCTCCCTCCTCCTCGTTGCCAGCTTTCCCTTATTTTTCATTTAAGATTCAACGAGCAGACAAATGAAGGACTTTCTTATGGGAAAACAAGGCGACGGACCCGAATGGGAAACCTTCCCCTCGAGGACGAGCTCCATTTAATAATTGAAATGAGAACATTCGGAGATGGCATAAAGTGTGACGGTCCCGGAGAGCCAAGGCGACCGTATTGGGGGGGTCGTACAGCTGCCGTTTGCCTCTTCAAAACCAGGGCTTCTCTCTTTCGTGGACTTAAAGAATTCATTTTCAAGATGGCTACATCATTGCAGCAGCGACCCATGGGAAAAATTGCCAATTATATCCACGGCGGTAGTCGGAGGAGGGAGATGCACATGTTTGGGCGACACGAGACGCTATTAAAGTTGGGGGAGCAACAAAAAGGTCAAACAAGAGATTCATTTCATTCTTCTTTTTTTACATCTCTAACTGTGTATGGCTACACTCGTCTGTTTTGAGAACGCCAGACTGTCACAGAGTCGTTTTCCTCCGTTACTAACGACTTAATAAGAATAAATAGTATCCGATCTAAAAAAAAAAAGACGAAAAATTGGTAGACGTCTTGCCTACTTTTTCGGCAGGGAATAATGGATATCGGATCTCTTTTGCGCTACTACTAGTTGGTTGTTGTAACGGCATCCCTCTATTCTTTTAGCCGTCATTTGATGGGCGACCGTAACGTGGCCTCATTAGCGACGTGTGCATTACTACTCTCTCTGGCGCCGCCTAGTCGTTCGGTGCCGGGCTGGCTTTTCGCAGACGGCCATTTGTTTCGGCTCTAATAACCGTCGCAAGTCCTGTGCCGCCGCTGCTCTCAAAGTAAGGCATGCTATAATAGTCGCCGTGCAATCGATTCCCGTGATGGACTCTAATTCCATCCGCTTGATCCTTTTAGTGTATCTGTAAATATACTACTACTCCGTACGTACTACTACTGAAGGGATCCCGCTGCATTGGAGCATCCATTCATCACGAGATGATGCCGGTCGCATCTACTTACTCTTAGGCCCTTTCCCACCTTTTACCAGCGTGTCTGTGTGTTCTCTTTCACTTGGCTTTGCCTTTCCACTCTTTGATCTCATCATTCTCAAATGTAACGTAAGAGGAGAGAAAGGCTACACGATGACTTGATAAGGTATTAGAAGAGTCGTCCCACACAGAGAGGGCCATGGCGATTGACGTCCGACTCGCTACGTCCCGCCTCCCATTAACCGAATGGCAATGCCCTACGGCATCCCCTTCTGAAGTTACCAAATAGTCAGCGGATTATCCAAATCGTATACAAAATCATTTCGGGCTACGGAGAGCCAAACGCCCTTGTTAAAAACTAAATATCCTGCAAAGTTTCCCGTCGCCGAATATCCGAAAACAAAAGGGGAGTTTTACATAACTCGTAACTTTGTAGTTTTGTTGTATAACTAAAAAAAAAGAGGAAATTCGGCGAAATACGAGGACTAGGATCGCTTTCCGTTCGGTGTAGACAAAGTCGAGGCGCAGTAGCAGCGCGTTCCGTCTAAAGTTTTCAGGTTTCAATTTTTCAATTCATCAGGAACTTGTTCATCAGCACGCGTTTCGCAGCGCGAGTTATGTACATTGCTACTATATACGAGCCGAGTCCTGATTCCGCCAAGCCAATTGAGGCGTGACAAAGGCGAATTTCCGAGTGACGAAAAGTTTTCTACTCATTAAATACACCAGAGGATTCGCTAGGAATCGGAAATGTTTCTTTTTTTCGTTTTCCAGTCGCATAGAAGGTAAGTTGAAATGTCATTCGCGAGGAAGGACCTTGAGGGCTTTTTAAATAGTACAATAGCGTCGTCCCTCGGTATTGAGTAGAACTTGGCCTACTTTAAGCGTCCTTATAGTGTCGTCATTCGCCATATAGGGAGGAGGCCACTAGACGTTTTCTCCGTGACCGATTGACTATACATTACCCACCACCCGGTAGTGAATGATTTAGTAACTCTGGCGTATTGTTGCTCTGGCTTGGGAGATGTAGCCAATAAGAATAGAGTGGGAGAATGGAGAGGGAGGCGAAGGAGAAAAGACTCGCCCGGAAACAATAGGAGACTGCGCTGAGGAAAAAGTGTTATCGTGGAAAAAGGCAACTGGGACGAAGAATAGCCGCGCTCTTCCTCTCGCCGAGCGAGAACCCCAACACAACGGCAGCAGCAGCAACAGCCGTGGAAAAGAGCAAAAAGCCCACCCTATATATATATATACGCCGCCGGGTCGGAGAGAGAAAGAGAGAAACTAATACAGCCATAGATTCCCTTTTCTCTTTCTCTCTCTCTACCCCCGTAAGCTTTATCTAAATTGAATCACCATAGGCCTAGCGTCTCCACGTAATATCGACGCCTTTCGGGCTGGTCTGATCCGAGATCCTCCGTTGGTCGAATAAGCTAGAAAAGACTAGAGTTTAAGACATAAAAACATGCCTCGGTGCTGCTGATGAATTATCGTCATCGACATCATCATCTCTTATGCACGTACGACAAAATGCTCGTCCCTTCCCGTACGTCCGTCATCTTGGGTCTCGTCGACTGGCGAGGGAATAAGAGCGGAGCCGGGAGAGAAGAAGAAAGTCGTCGCGTTAGAACCCGCTAGAGACGCGACAGTTGCCTCCCATCGCTAGTCTACTGGTCGACAACATCGTTGAGCGCGCGTGTGCGTGCGGTGACCGAATCGAATCCACGACGGACAGCAGCCCGGCGTCGTCCCCGACATGCCAAATAAGGAGAAAAGTCGATACCGATGAATCTATAACGAGCACGTCAACATCTCGGAGAGGAGTCGTTAGAGCCAGAGCAAAGGCGCGCCCAGTCAAAAGTGCAATAACATGCCAGTCTATATAAACGATTATAAAAGAGAAAAGAAAATCTAAAAAAACAGAAACAAGGAAAATAGGAGAAGTTTTTCGTATTTGCAAAACAAGCTGGAACAAGAAAGAAAGTCGACCGAGACATTGTTCTCTTTTTTTTTTTTTTGCCCGTCGAAGAGCCAGACTTTGTTTTACTCCCGTGTTTGCGTGCGGTGGAACAGGAAAAAGGAAGAAGAAGAAGAAAAAAAAAGGGTGGGCGAAGCATATAGTCTTTTAGTCTCCTTCCGCGTCTTAATGGATTTTCGTCGCTGGGCAAACAGTAAAGTACCATTCGGCAATATGCCAGCATGCGGCCGTCGAGCAAAAGACAGAGAGGGGACGGACCCGAGGGGATGCGAGGAGATGATTTTGTTCCTCGTTTTCTTCTTTTCCTTCATTATACAGTATAGGAAGAGTAGAAGAAGAAGAAGAAGAGTACAACTGAATGAATCTAGAATGATGAGATGAGGCCTGCAGAGGAAACGGCGGCGGTGGCCTTGCACCGTCAATGTTTTTCTCTCCGTTCTGAGTTCTGCGTTCTTCGAACTGCTGGAAAACGAGAGAAAGTAT
Organism: Ceriodaphnia dubia; assembly: GCA_022539655.2. NCBI lineage: Eukaryota > Metazoa > Arthropoda > Branchiopoda > Diplostraca > Daphniidae > Ceriodaphnia > Ceriodaphnia dubia. The sequence continues at coordinate 272,920 of JAKUCG020000250.1, forward strand.
ATACATATTATAATGAGGATGATGATCAACGTCTCCAATTCCCAATGGGAATCACCAACAGAGAGAGAGAGACAGAAGTACTAGGTAGGGAGAGAGATGTATGTATAGCAGCAGGAGCAACGGGAGGGAATGCGGTAGGGGGAGCGCGCCGGGCCGTGTGCGCATCAGCGCTATATACTACGATGACCGCTTTGATGAACACACAGCGCTGGTGGTTCCCGGTACTAGACGCATCCAGGAGCCAGCATCCAACAGCAGCAGCAGGACATCATGGGAAGGACGATAGACGACGGTGGGTTTCGTGCGGGCCACTTTCGATTAGCTGCGCTCCTCGCCCAAGTTGACCCAGTTCAAATTAGAGGCGACGTGCTAGCTGTGCAGCAGCTGTGACAGCTGTAGCGGCAATAGCGTGTGCGTCCGTCCGTCCTGTCCTGTCCGTCTATTTGCTTACATAAACGCCGTCTACAGTCGTCGTCGTCGTCGTCGTCGTCGCGTGGGATACACAGACGGCAGTTTGGACGACGGAACGCGATTCACTCCACCCCGACGGCGGCATCGCGCAGACTAGTACACGGCGACGACGTCTCTCTCTTTCTCGATTTCATTGTTGACATACGGTTACTAATTAGGTAAATCGCTTCAAAAGCACAAGGGAGGGGAGGACAGAACCTGGACGGTGGGGGGTGTATGCGCCACTCAATGAAGATGATGATGCGGCGCGCGACTTGAGAGCACGAAAAGTGACGATCATCGCGCGACACGGAACCAGCTGAAAATTGGGCCAATTATATACTAGTCTAGTAATCGCCACTGTACTAGAGAGCTCCAATGAGATTCCTATGATTTTACAGTTTGTTGACGGTCACAGAGAAAAGTTCTTGCCCCCAACAAAAGTCGGACGAAGCATCGGTTTATTTGGGGCCCATCGTGACGCATACACGAAAGAAGCAGCGGCGATACAACAACGAAAATGGGATAAATAAATATGTCGACTTTTCCCAAAAAAAAAAGAAAAAAAGAGAGAGAAGGACCAAAATCGCCATCATCGTATTTAGCAAAACGCCCATTCAACACGCGCCGGTCACCCGGCATTACTGCTAGCACGCAGCTTCAATTCAGACCGCTCTTTCTCTCTCTTTTAGTTGATGGGGCTCTCTATTTAAAAGGCTTCTTCCCCCCTTTTTTCTTTTAAACTGGTAGCGGCCTACTACCTTATTCTTTAGTCTCGTCATTTAGCCCGTGTTTCGCAACACACGAAGCACAAACGCTTTCGACTCGATTTTCTCTCTGATGGTATTAGCCAACGCATCAAAGGGAATCTTTTTAAGTTAATTAGACTATCTGAAAGGAGGGAGGCAGAGAAAAGCAGCTTTATAATATCTCGGAAGTCGTCGGTGCCCGTAAGATGCGACGCATTCAAGTCCTGGAAGCGATACGCGATCGTGATATTAGGGAAGTCACTGTCAATTCAACTTTTCAAGTTCAATAAGGTGAGGCGGCATCGAGAGCCGAAACGCGGAAATCGGATAGACTACGTAAGACAAGTTCTAGAGCCTGCTTGACGACTGGAAGTAGGCAATTCCACAGCTGGCATATACTATCGAGAAAGAGAGAGTGACAGTTTGGATTTCCATCAAAGTCTAATGATTAACCATCGAACGAGTTATATATTCTCCTACTATACTTAATGAAGGAGGAAAAAAGTAGTACTAGTACGTATAGGAAAGAGTAGAGAGTCGGTAAAACAGGAATAAATTGAAAACGCGTGGGAGAAAGGCCAAGCGAGCGCGTCGCAACATATATCCAACGTAACCGGAATATCGCGTGACAAAGTTTCTTACACGGATCGTGCACGATACATCCACCTTCTATATTCCATTGATGAAAAAGAAGCAACGATAAAGGATGGAGGGGGCAAAACAAAACAAATAAAAATAAAAATAGACATTGGGTATAAAGAATACATGTACAGCACAACTAGATATGAATAAGAGAGAGAGAGAGAACAAAGGTCTGAATCATTCTCCTTGTACTAGTCGGATCGCGAGAAAAGATAACCGAAAGACTGAAAGACATTACGAGTGTTGGGGCATCGTCTGAACCCAATAACGTGCGGAATGCAAAAAAAAGTAGAGACACATGCAGTACTACACGAAACATGACAAAGTTTTATTCAATATCGATAGAGAAAAGGCTAGAAAAGAAAAATACAAAGCTGGAAAGCCAATGCATTCGGTTTCTATCTATAGAACTAAGCCTCTTTGTGTCAAGATTAGTAGTATGGGAATCGTTTATTAAGATCAGGACCCGTACATTCCTGACTGGTAATCGATTAAATAATAATATTGTGGTAGTACTAAGATATACTTTTACTAAAAGAAGGAAACGGACAAGGAAAAAAAAAGAAAAAAAAGTCAAACAGCGTGTTTTTGCTTGCCTGGATGTGTTTGTGCGTGTACGAGTGGAGCGCCTTCGTGCGTCACTCACCGGCTCATTGAGATCAAGTGTAATGGACCGGATGCCAATCAAGCGCGGGGATACTACGATGCTGTTGCTGGCTATGGAAGACGGATTTAGGGTAGGCAGAATGAATGAATCAGAGATGAGTCGTGACCCTGTTGATGATGAAAGAACCAGATGGACAGCAGATGGAGAAAAGGATCAAGAGAGAAGTAAGTGGCCCACATACAAAGTTTAGCTCCGGACCAGTTTCATCTACTTTGCCAGGGCCCTGAGAGAGAAAAGCGATCAAGATTTTACAGCTGGTTGAGTCCCAGACAGAATCTGACGTTTTCCCCTTTAGAATTCCAGACGTAGTACGCAGCTAGAGACAAAGGATATCCCAAACAGAAAAATGGCGGAAGGCGCACAAAAAAATGCGTCGAAAGGGCCCGCGCTGTCGAGTTGTCAGGACAACTCGACTTTGCGAATCGCTCGAATGGAATACGATGATGAAGGCTTCTCTCTTTCCCTCTCATCTTGATCTCTATTACTCTTCGGGTTATTCATCTTCTTGAATGCGACAGCACCGTCAATCATTCGCCTTGCTCTCCCATGCTGGTACGTGAATGACGACATCGACGATCCATAAACATGGAGCGATACGTGGCCGGCCTCATCTACAGCATATTTATATACATTGAGACGTTGTCATTTATATGCAGGCAGGCAGCAATAGGAAGACGAGGACACCAGATAGCCATCAGGTAGGCAACTAGCGACGGAGAAGATCCAATTGCCCGCAAGCCGACTTTGTCTCTAACGAGCTCCTTAGCAGCGCCTAACTGTGGGCTAGATTGGCGAGGGGCCTACTCTGTCGGGATATCTACTCTCCTTGGTCGGCCCGTAGGTCGTATATCAGGTTCGTAGGTAAGTAAGTTTCTTAGAAAATGTTATCTCCTTTTTTTTTGCTCAGTGTCTTTCAACCGACGATCTAGTTGGCCGCACATAGACGACACGAGTTGGTTGTCGAAAGCTTCGGTTGACTCGCCTCGCTTTTTGGCGGTCCCATCTGCAGAATATCCCGCCTGTCTCTCTATCTCTCTCTCTCGTGTCCTTCAACTCTACTTGTGTACGTGTAATGCAAGGCAGTGCCATTCGACGTAGCCGTTGCGTTCGGACGAAACTTAATGCCACCTTAAGGCGCAGAGTCGTTAGCACAGTCTATTACACCCAAAGTTAAGCTCGTTTCAAGATCAAAGCTCTTGCGCGCAAGCTCCAATAACCCGCTCTCTCTCTTAGTGTATCTGTCTTTACACTCTGTTCTTTTATGAAGTCTTTTTTTCTTCTTCTTCTTCGTCTTCTCCGCGTTTTAGAACGGCTCTATATATACTGGCTCCGCGATAAGGTATACATTGGCTCGCTATATATATAAGCCTATGCAAATTGAATTTCCAGACACCCAAGAAGCGGGCGAGCGCGAAGCGGCAGCAGCAGCAGCAGTGCACTGGCGAAAACAGCTCCGTCGTCTCTCTATATCGTAAAAATAAGGCGGCGGGAAACGGAATCCCTTACAGAGTTGTGTAAACTTGATGAAATCAACGTTTGATACCGAGCCGAAGAGCCTCCAATAGGACGCCAGGCTATCGAGTTTTGCGCTTGATCCACACCCGAACTTCCCCATCAGCCGCTCGACACTACTGTATATATATAATTCTCCTACTTCATTTGTTTCTCTTGATTCTCTTTAGACTTTCTCTCTTTTGTTTCTCTACGCAACAACATTCCCTAGCGCTCTACTTAGAGCCTATTTAACGCCAGACGGAAAGAAAAAAACAAACAAAAAAAGTACGTAGCTATTCTGAAATTTAGATCTTATAATTGGTTGCCACTAGCCAATGCGATCGAGTAGAAAGTCGCAAATTTGAAAAGTTCTCGGACTTGACGCTTGATTAAACAACAGACATCACATTGAATTTTCAACAAAAGGGCTCCCCTTGGAAAGGCTTAGCGTTAGCGAATCTTGGAATTGAGGATCGAGGACGTAGGATCTCTCGAGCAATGAAACATTCCCGAGAATTGCCAAACAACTTGTTATAATCGCGAATAGGATTCAGTCGAGTTGCGTTTTTGATTACTGCTGGGCATTATGATTATTACTGTGTGTTGTTTGGAGATGGAACTGAATGTCGACGATTGACCCATCGTTGTGGTGTTGGATTACGTTACCGAATAGGCTCGTTACGTCAACTCGGACGTAAAAGACTGATGAACCGTCTCGTTTATCCTGTCCGAAATAGTAGGCCTATCCGATGTGTGCGCCGCCAGTAGTAGTAGACGGATATAACGCAGCAACAGCTGCCTCCATCCTCATTATCTTGTCTCGTTAGCAAAAGGAGCAGGAGGTTTACCAGTTTAGCTAGACTAGGACCGGCCGAGACCTTTAGCGCTGCGCCCCACTGCACCGTCCGGTCAGTCCCATTCTTTTCTTCCTAATGGGGATCCTTTCCGTCAGAGTTTGGCCCAGCCTTAACCTACCTATCCCACTATACTGCCATCTCTCCGTATTGTAATTAAAGCCAAGGCAACAAACAGGATCCCTGTATATATTTCGGTATACAGCGCGTTGCTGTGCAGCAGCGGCAGCGATGGTGTAGTCACTGGAATGAACCAAGGAGCCGTAGGCGCAGCATCGGTTCATTCTACTTGCTCCGACCGGGGCTTTCTTTCAGACAAGCAACAACAACAAGAGAATAGATCGTAGAGAAAATGCAAAAGCTTATTGGATTCATTTCCGTTTCCTGTTGTTGTCTGATTGGCTGTATATTGGCGGCGACATGATTTTTTCTTCTGCATCAACCCCAGTGCTTTCTCTCTCTCTCAGCTTCGATCGATTCACCATTGGAGACGAGGACGCTGGCCTAGTATTAGTAGCTAGTTGGAAAAAAGGGAGCCGTGATATGTGCTCATGTGGTAGACCCCCCACTAACGTCTGTATAAACACAAACCACTAGCTGAAAGAGAGAGAGACGGTCGTCAGGGGGGATAGATCGCCATTCGAAACCGACCGACCGTAACCATGGTCAAATCATAGTTTCCTCTATCCTCCCCATCTCTCCCTCTTCTTTTTTCCTGCTTTTAAGTTTCCAGTCATCTTTCATGTTGGCGCGTGCCATAGAGACAAAACAGAGGAAGCAGCAGCAGCTAGATATAGTAGCAGACTACGTATACTACTGGATCATATAAATGGAGAAAGACAGTTGCGAGAGACGAAGGCTTGCATTTCCCCAAAGGCATCGTGCGCTAATCGATAATGTACAGTAGCGTGCTAGCTAGAAAAATCCTCAACAGGGAATGCACAAAGAAGAACACTTTCAGTTGCATAAAGAAAAGGAGAAAACAAAAAAGAAACGGAGCGATTTTAAACAGCTGGGTCGCCTAAAACGAAATAAGGGGCCAATAAAAAAGAAAGAAAAAACAAAAAACAAAAACACAAAAAAATGGTAGGGAAATTGAAAAGGAGCACCCAGCCAGTTTCTCTGTGTGTTTTAGCTTTGTTCTTGACGTATCGTTTAATTTCGTCTTAACGAGATTGCTGTTTAGAAAGTCGAGTGGGTAGGGAGAGAGACGCAGAACATTTCCAGCAATTCGAGTTTTTGAAACAAATTGGTTGTGGAGTCGACTCGAGTGCCAGGCGGAATTTTTTTCCCGTTGTTAGTTGTTGTTGTGTTTTTCCTTCCTTGATTCTCCCTTTTTTCTCTCGTCAATGCCATTAAAGTGTCTCCAACGCAGCAGACTATACGTATAACGTCTCTCCTCGAAAACATGCGCACTGTATACATATCTAAGGTTTTGGTTAATTGACGTGTCATACGCTGGGAAGCCATATAGCCACTGTATAGCTCCAAGAATAGTTGCAGCGGCGGCGGTGGCTAATACTCGCCGTACAGGGCTGCATGGCTTTGGCTATTGTTATACAATAATAATACTCTTTACCTTATAGTTGGTAAACTCACTCGTCTCTTTGCTCCGTCATCACTGTAGAGGGCTACAGGAGTCCTCCCTTGTTCTATAGAGGGCGGCCGACGCCGCCTTCTCCGCCGCGGGTCGTTCAATTCAATATCTCGACATGGTACCAGCTCGGACTACTCACTAGCCTAGTACTCGGTCCGTATATATAGGAGTAGCACGAAAGCTTTGTTTCGTGTCTACTAGTCGCTGCCACGATTCCACGCAACTTGAGTCGCATTCCGCGTAAGAAAGAGAGAGAGAGAAAGAGAGAGATCCCTGGCCAAGTCGACGAATATGCAAGAGGAGAGATTAGCGGCGGCGAAAAGTTTTCAGTCCGGTCGGCTGAAATTACATTCCTTGTTGTTTATTGTTGTCGCCGTTGCTACTGGCGATGTTGTCGTGCGCTCTATATCGACGGCGACGACTGGGGCTAAGAGAGAAAGAGTTTCAGATAGAAAAAAAAAGAAGTGGGTGTGTTGTTGTGCGTGATGCGGCTACGTCAACTTGAAAATTCCCCGTCGACGATTCCGGAGACCTATCCTTCCTTCTACTAGGCTCCCCCACTCTTTCTCTATTGATATACGGCGTGTGTGTGTGTGTATATATAAAAACACAAGCGCGCGCGCACACTCATAGAAACACTCTGCCTAATGGAGTCGGCCTGGCAATGACACGCAGATACCCCCTCGAAAGAGAGAAGAAAAAAAAAGGGTCGAGAAAAAGAATGACGACGCATCCGGTACCGTCCGGTTTCTTTTCGGCCCTTGTACTTCAATAAACATAAGACGGGCGCACAGCAGTATTACGTACGATATATAGAGCCAGTTGTAATAATGTATAACCCATGTATATCGACCTTTGCATCGGAAAGAGATAGAAAGTGTGTCTTTGATGGGCACCTTTCCAGCGCCAAAAGAGTCGCCCAGCACAAGTCGTATTAACCGGTCGTTTGTCCGTTTTATATATGGCGCGCCCCGTTCTGACACTGGACGTCAGTCGGCAGAGAGAGAGAGGAGAGGGGTGTAATAGTCGCGTCGTGGGGGTGGGGGAATTCACCCGTTGCTGGGCAAACTAATCAAATAAAGAGTCCAGTTTTGCCACCGGTATGCAGCTCGTTAGTAACTGACTTCCGCAACTGCTCCCGGCGCTTACCGATCCTTTACTCCAGCCATCTCCTAGGTCTGCCATTAATGAGAGCAACTATGCTCCTAGTGGTAGTAGTATGTATTAGTCTAGCGCCATCATTCACCATGCTGCAATTGCTGCGTAATAGGCCGGTAGGTAGAAAGCAGTGCAAACTACAAAACCGTGTGATGACGAAAGAAAACAAGGAAAACCTTGTAAAAGCCCTCAGGGTTGAATGCGATGCTATCATCGTCATGCCAGTGCTAATTTGTCGCTGGCCGCGCGGGCTGTCGAGTTTTGATAATCAACACGACGGACGATAGTCGACGTCGTCGGTTGGCACCTATCATAAAAGAAACCGAACCGAGAATAGAAGAAGTAATCTAGAAGCACTACTAGTAGAGAGACCGCTCGCGCGGTAACCGGGCGGTTGCGTGCCGAGCGAGAGTGCTGCTGACGTCAAACGGCAGAATAAACCCCCGCCGCCACCGTAGAAACAAAAACAGAACGCGCCTCGGCAGCATCTCTCGACTGATGCGCGCCCAGAGTTTCCCGCCACTCTCGCTAATGACTGAACCTACTCGCTAGTTGCCACAAGAAAACTGTTTGCAGTAGCTGTGTAGTAACATTGTAGAGAGAACACGGCGCCAGAAGCAGCAACACAAAATATTAGAGAAAGAGAAAGAAAAAAATAATAAAAATAAAATAAATTTGAAAATCGGAAACGTGTTTACCTTGAAAGTTATTAGAGTCGTCGAAGTTTTTTCACTTCTCCGGAGGCGGAGGACTGTACATATTATAATGGTGTGCTTTCATAGTCAATTTCAACAACAGGACAAGTTGTAGGGAAAACACAATCGGCAGATATACAGTGTAGGACATGGGGAGGAGGAATAAAAGAAGAAAGGAACCCCAAACAAAATCTCGCTTGTCATTTCGCGTTCTTCTTTCTGTTCTGGGAATCAAAGTCTCACGAGGCCGAAAGGGACTGGCGGAGGCCTCACCCGTCGAACGCACTGAATACATATTACATAAGACCCCACCCCCCATACCAGTAGGCTAGTTGTATACGCTAGTGTGATGTATATACATTTCGTCTCAAGGTAGTACCCGAGGTACATAAAGGAACTGCACGACGACGACGACGTCGACTGCATATATTTCAATGGCGATAGCAGTCGCTGATCTCTCCCCTCGATCTCTTAGTCTTTCGTCTCCATGATAGTCTATACACTCTCTCTCTAGCGAGTCAACAGGACTTTCTGGGAATTTCCGTCGACATGATAGATCCTTTTTTGATGGAGAGTTTATCGAAAAAGAAACCTTCCTCTCTCTTTTTCCTCCTCCTTCTTTTTTTTTTGGCCTCTTATATTCTTTTGGCTTACCCGCTCAAAGGCAGTCCGGAGGCTGTTGGGGCAGTACCGTATGCCATCTGTCCCGGGGTGGACAGAAAAATAAAAGACCTGCGTTACATATACTGTAGTAGGTCGACAACTTTCTTTTGCGTCTTATTCCATCAGCCGTATGCGAAGGAGACGTTTTGCTTATTCTCTTCTTTTCTTTTTTTTGTTTTATTTATTTGTTGTCATATTGAAACCGTCGACGCGCTTTTGATTTGCAATAACGCTACCAATCGGACCCGGTGTGCCGACCTTATACGGCAAATATCGTACTCTATACCCTTGTGTGTGCATTGGCACACAGTCGGCAGTACGGCGCTGGCAATAAAGTCGATCGGCAGTCGCTGCCGGCCGCAGGGCTTTGTAAGGCGAACCGTTATAGTATATTTGCTGTTGCATCGAAAATGAGCCGAGGCAGCCGGAGATGACGGACCAGAGAGCCGGTATGATGTTTCGCGAGCTGTTGTGGTCTTGCCACTTTGGCATTATTCCTCTTGGGTGGGACGAAGCATCTGGAGATCAACCGCGGAGGATATAGGCTTACCGACTCCTCCCGAGCGTCGTCGCGCATTTAAAAAAAAGTCGTTTCCATGGCGACAATTTGTGGAAAAATCCAAAAAGGTAAGTTGGATTTTCGTTAGCTCCGCGCTAGTGTCGACGTCGAGACAGCACCTAATGATTGAATTAGGAAGTTGCAAAAGTCAAGAAGTTGGTCGTAACAACAGTAGCTTCTCACTCGTGTCCCTTTTCGTCGTCTTTCTTGGGACGTCGTCGTCGTCGACCACGAAAACGCCGAGACGTCAAGACTCGCCTTGCTAATGCAATAGACAAGTATGTATCATTGTACGTAGTAGAGGCGGCAGCAGCAGACGTAGCAGCCGCCCGGTTTCCTCCTCTTCCTCCTTTTGCGCGCTACTATACTTCCTCCCCTTTCGGCGTCCCAACTCTTCGCTCCACTTGGCTCTCTCCGGCGACAGAGTAGAGGCGGGAAGTGCGGGTCGGCTTCCTCCTCTTCGGGGACCGAAAACTGCCGCCGCCCGTTCGCACTCTCCGTCCCCCGTTTCTCTATCTCTATCTCTCTCTATATATATATATATGAAAAGCCCAGCCAGAGTCTAAGAAAATTTGCTTTGCTAAAGAGCGCGAGCCACCAGGACACGAGAGGAAGGAAGAGATCGTGTTGTGCTGCGTGCCTACTGGGTGACGCATAGTATAGACGGCACCAGCAGTTTGATAGATGTCGGCAGAGAGAGAGAGCGAGGAGACCGGCTGAGCGCGCGTGGAGACGAATCAGTCAGCCCTGTGACTCCCGCCGCTGGTTGAGTGCAAAGTTGTGTTTCGGGTGGTTGGCAGACGGGACGAAAAAGAGGGGGGCCAGCGTACTATTACTACGATACCAGAAGAAGACGAAGCAAAAAAATGTTTCTAGCTAGTAACCATTCTGCGGAGCGTTTTACTCGTTCTATAGAGCTGCGACAAAATGGAGAGAGAAATGATGATTACGTTTGAAAATAAGGAGACGACACGTAGCCATCGTCGCTCTACAGGATGTCGTCGTGCTCCGCAGTTTCTGTACATTGTCGATCTGGATGGATGGAGGTTTTTTCTAGAGAAAATCTTTCAACTCTGGAGCACGCCATGACATGAAAAGGCGAGCGCGGGACAGAAAGGAAGAAAAAAAAGGGGGAAAACAAAAACTGTATGGCAAAGATGAAAGAGGAGGGAAGAAAAAAGAGTCCTGTCACTTTTATCAATACAAGGACCAACAGGCCAGATAGTCAATATAGAAACTTGCATTGGATATTCAAACATGCGAGCAATAGAGTCGACGACGAAAAGGGCCAGGCAAAAGGGAAGAGACGACGAAGCGATGAAGGGGAAGAATCATATCTTTAGAAATAAAGGGGACGACGACAAACTCTTGATTCGAAAAGACGTCGCAGACGGCGACCAGCAACGAAATCATCCGCTGACATCCCTCCCGTTAAAAAAATAAAGGGAAAGAAGAAAAAAAAGGACTATTACTATTTGTTCAAGAATATTCAAATCGAAGCGTACTACGCGGCGCACGCTACGCGGAAGAGAAAAGGGCCCTTTTGTCCCAAACAAATGGAACACACGAGGGGGTTGACGGGAACATCTGGTCCCTTTCCTTCCACTCTTTTTTTCTTTTTTTCTCTCTCTCCAGTTCGCCAAGATATCGAGATGGATGTACACAGATGGAAGTAGATAACGATCGAGATGCGAAAAACAAAAACAAAAAAAAATCCTGAAAATTCCGCGAAAGGATCGGAATCGAATCGCTAGAGAAGATAAATAGGTAAAAATAAGGAATTGTAAGGAAAAATGATGAAAAGAATGTTCGTTATACGCGTCATAGATAACGTCCATGATCTGATGACTGTCACAATTGGATTTTCGCAAGGAAAAGGGAAGGCTTGATTGGTTTAGCGATCATTATCCGAAGAAGAACAACAACAAGAGAATCAGATAGAGAAAGAAGAGGAAAAAAAGGAAAAGATTCTTCAGACTCTATATTGACTGTTTATTTTGAAGAAGGTAAAACAAAAGAAGCGGCCAACAAAGACAATCAGAAAGCGGAGCAATTTATAGCCGCCTACTACGGACTGACGTCAAGGCGAACGCGCGCCCGGGATACACTCGCCGTGTCCATAAATCCTTCAGGAAAAGCATCGGGTGAGTCGCAAGTCAGAAAGGGGTAACAGGAGGTTCGAGACCCCCCGTTGTGCGTTGCCCTTCGTGATGACGTCGACTAGACGAGCCGATCACGCTATAGAGTCCCGGCCGTTTTCACCCCACTCTCACCCCTTTTCCTTTCCCTTCTTCTTCTTCTTTTTCTTCTTCTTCTTTTGGCGTTTTGTTTATTCCTCGATGTGGAGATATCGAGGAGCTGCACGTATCACGCTCAAAGCCCATCAGGAAGTTGTTGAGTAACGGGGCACGCTTTCACGTTCCTCCGCGTGTCTTTTGTTCCCCTCCTCCACAGTTGCCTATCCATAAAGTGTACAAGTCTATCTGGGAGCGAGTTCACATATATATTTACTCGGCGTACCTATATAGATATACAACTATACATCCGCTACAAATCCCACACGGGTAGTTGCTCCTGCTGCGGAGAACCGTTTCCGTACTGTAGGAATAAGAAAAAAAGGTGTATCGACACATCAACGTCTTTGGCTATATGATAATTTCGCGTTCAATTTTCCCGCTGGTCTACAACGTCCTAGAGATGACGGCGGTCGTGAGCCTCAATCTGGATTTCAACGGAAAAAGACACGAAAAATAATAAACAACGGGAGAAAGAAAACTTTTTTTCCCTGTTTGTGTGTCAAATAGAAGCCCCGAAACCAATTTCAACGGTAACGCAACGTTGTTCGGGGCAACAACATGCGCATAAATCCATCCAAGTTTTGGCGGACGGAAACACGACGACACGGGAGTCAACTGTTGTGAAACATCCAAACAAAGGGATTCTTTTACGAAAACTTTATCCCGTGATGGCGGAATAAAAGTTGCGCACAAGATCCAAAGTCGCCGGATTATAGACTACACCACTCGTGCTGGCGCGGTTTGTAGCAATTTTTCCCAAACATTACTACAGCAATCGTCTGACGAAAGACTTGTTCAAAATAATATCCTAGCCCATAGAAGGAAAAAAGAAGGACGCCAATCAATACGGTTCACGTGCTCCTTCGATTCATTTCAACTCGGGCGTCGTCGATCGAGAATAACAAAAAATGCGCAACGCCAAAAGAAATACATTTTTTGATAACCTCACGTTCCGAATGCCCGAGCTGTTGAGTAAATATTCAATAAAAAGGGAGAGAGACAGTGCCCATGGAGTTGTTTATATTGACATCAACTGGCTATACGGTACGTAGTACACTAGACAGAAAAAAAAGGAAGGAGCGAGGTAAGAAGTTGGGAGCCGATCGTATTGGATGAACCGCTCACGTCTTCATCGCCAAGAACCCCCAAAAAAACTCTCGCGCTCCCCCAGCGTTTTACATCATCACACACAAGACTCTTCTATATATTTTTTATTTTCAATTTGGTGGCGGGCAAACAAGAAGGAGCCAAAGGAAGGTCTTTTCTTTTGAGGGATCAAAACTTGGTTTTTATGGCGTCTATTGGAACAACAACACAATACCAAGTAACGGGGACAAAGTGCTGTGATGTCGGAGGACACACCATGTCTTGTTGGGTTACGTCAGTATAACCATACGGTTACGCAAAAAGAGTCACTTTTTTCTCTCGCTTAATAATTGAGCTTCTAAGAAACTTGTGTGGTTGGATATATATATATATAAAAAGGCTAGTTACAAATTCAATTAGGTCCGACTAGTTGGTGTTATATAAAAGTACCGTGTTTCCTATTAACAGGAATAGCAAGAAGTAAGCACGAGATAGGGAATTGAATCAAAAAATATGTTGTGTGTATTTGCCCCCCCTCGGAAGAAAAGTTAGCCGGGTCGGAGTCGACGTATCAAACTTTGCGCTGCGTTTCGATGCGACAGCCAGTCGACAAATCGAAGGGAAACTTTGAACGCACGGCGCCCAATATGATTACATAGGAGGTTGCCATTGGCAACATGGGGCAGGAAACCTTCTGAAGACTTCATTAGGCCTCTATATAGTCGCCGGTTGCAGGAAAAGTGGAGGTTCGAAACATACTCGCGTGCTGGCAGAATTCTACTTCCATCGCCCTGCGTCCCTTCACTAAAATATGTACCAAGTATCAAGTTTTCTGGCCCCTCCAAACCGCATTCGAAGCTCAACAATTGACCAGCCCTAAAGGACGACAATGGGCAAGGCTATTCTGAAGGAAATCGAATTGGATTTCATTTGAAATCGATCAAACAAAGTCTCTTGAAAAAAAGAAACGGTTCGTTGCCCTTCTGAATGGAAAAGTCGGTCAACCGCCGATTGGGGCGGACTTTTTCTATAATGGACGGTCTAAAATCCATCAGGTCGTTAAGGATACACTCCCTCCCTCACAAGCGTAGGGCATTAGTGGTCCAGCAATTCCGATACTACTACGTTTGGGGGGAGAAAGTGAGAGAGCTTGAGATTAAGAGCTGGAGTGGAGAAAAAAAAAACGTGAAAGCGCAAGATGGACGTCACTGATCTACCTCTGGGCGCCACTCGACCGCTCCCTCAATTTGTCAAGGAGCAATCACGGGTTCCCGACGCCAACGTCTATATACCAGCACGCGTCCTGGTGTATAACTATGCCAACCATTCGTCTCTCTCCAGCGCGACATCGTGCAGCACTCTTGATTCTTCTCCGGCTCCCTGATATTTAGATATACATTTATACAGCACGTGTGGGCTAAGCTAGGAACGTGATGGAGAAAGTAGCATAAGGGCCGGATCGATGATCAGAAGCTGCTGCTGCTCCTGCTTTGACGACACTCTAGTACGCGCAGAGAAGAGTTGAGGCGACGATCCATCTCGCTTCCGCGACATCTCCATTCTTTCCCTTTCCAAAAGGCGGCAAATAGACAACCCTGTAGTACGCCCTGAATTGACGAGTAAAAACGGAAGGTTAATAGAACCATAGCAACAAACTTTTCCTTTTTCCGCCAAAAAAAACTAATGATTTCCGCCACGTCCGGCGTCCTTGTGAGAGACTCTTATAATACTTAATTCTAAATATAAGCCTATATATATTTGTAGCAGTGGCGCCGAATACAAAAGGGATGTCGGACAGTGACGGACCAGCTCTGGAGGGTTCGAATACTACTGTATCGGAAGCGTGAGAGAGAGAGAGAGAGGGGGAGAGCCAAAAAGAGAGAGATGGATTTAATATACAGAATTGGGTTGTCAGGGGTGATGCACGCAATGCTTTGACGATGATTGAAGCCCCCTCTATCGAGATAGAGGGGTGTGTGGGTGGGAGGGACGCAGAAGGGGTATCGAGGACGATTCGGTTGGTCAACGCTTGATTGATTCCAGCTCCTAACTTGATTTGTAGCGTACGGCGAACTAGTAGGCTACGCGTACAAGAAGAACGGCAAGAAAAGAAATGGGGTTTAACATGAGGGCGACAACCGGCCGATTGCTTCAAAGAAGCCCCTAGGCCTAAACCACTTGGATTTCCATCAAGCATTCACCTTTTCTGATCGAATTATAGTGGACGCCAGACATCAGCGGAGAAAGTCTCTTGAATGAAGAAAAAGTCTGTGTGCGTGTATGTGACTCGATGGCGTCCTTTTGTCCTAGAAAGGAGACACGGCCGTGGTGAACATCGCATAGATCCATCCATCGCCTTTTGAATGAACCAACTGGTAGAATCTCTGTAGGTCTTCTCACTCCACGGACCGATCGAGTCGCTCCTGAAACCCGTACCGATGTAATGTGTGAGCGATGGGATATAGGTTTTCCATGTGAGTGATCACGTCTTGCACAACTTGGACTTCACAAGCTGCTCTCTAACAATATTTGCCCGTGGAAAACTTTCAACAACGTCTGCTAGCTACCGACCAAACATTTTCTGCTTCTGTCGCCTTAGCTAGATTTGATTTTTTTTTTTTTGCCGAACTTCTTTATTCTCATGAAGAGTACGTGACCGTTGTTGCTGGACTGCATTGAAGGGCACTTGTACAAGGTATAACGCCCGGCACACGCGAAACTTAACCAACTTAATAAGGGCAGCATCTCGCAGACGGCCGCAGTGTCAAGTAGCAAGTGGGACGTCATTTGCTAAGACGGTCCCTCTATTGTCTATGCGCTACACGAGTGGATTTCCTGTTCTCTCTTTTTTTTGTCCGTGCATTTTGATTAGGCTGCTAGCGAGTTGGCGCTCTAACTGTTTCTCGGAAGGCTATATAGTCCGGCCGGAAACGAGAAGTTTTACAAGAATTTGGCGTTGTTCACTTGCCGCATAAAGTGTTATGAGCTGCTGACGAAAGAACAAGTTCTAAGCGATTCTGCTGCACAACAACAAGGACAAGACGACGTCGTCAATCTATTCGTCCTGCAGCGCGGATTTGATTCATTGTTGACAAGCTTGTTGGGGGATTTTGCAACGAAAACCAATTAACCGCAAAGGGAAACTCTCGCTCCAGTTAGGATCCCTTCCTGCTGAACTCTACGGTTCCATCTTTGTTTTCTTTTTCTTCTTCTTCTTGTCTTTTTTCCCTGTTGTCTTGAAATGCTAAACAGAGAAGACAGGTTTAATCCGCTCCATGATAAGCTAAACGGAGACAACACTAACAGCAAACAGCAGCAGCGCTCATCAGCTCTCGCTCTGAAATTGGTCGCCCGTCTAAGAACGACAGGCAGGTCCATACATAATAATGAAAAAAGTTTCTGTTTTGTTTTCTTCTTCTCCTGTTTATTTCCTTCCTTTATTCCGCAGTTTTTTTTTTCTTTCTTTCCTTTTTGTTTTTGTTGTTGTTGTTGTTGGTGTTTCGTCCCCAATTCAACATCCTCTCCGCGGAGACGAGCGGTTCGGTTCAGCGCACTTGCGAGATAAACACATCACTTTATTGTCTCTCTTGGAGAGCGTCGTCGACGTCGTTGTCGTCATCGTCGTCGTCGTATGGTGCGACCGAAACAGCAACAGCCAACATACGCACTCACACAGGCGCGCGCCAATAAAATTACCCCGTCGGACGGCCGGTGTTTGTTTGTCGTTGTCGCCGTGTCCTATAATACCACCCGCTCTTCAGCTCTCTCTCTCTCTCTCTCTAGGGAGAGTGTCGATCTATATACGTACGCCTTCCTTTCCCTATAAGACTCTGCGTTCTCTCTATTCTCGTCGCCCGTTTACCACTGGCAAGACGGCCGCCATGGCTATCAAACTGGCGCTCATCAAGCTGACGCCCGCTCATTTTACCGTATACTTTTATATATGTGCTCCCCTTTTCTTCTTCTCCTTTGCCCTTTCGAACCGTCGACGACGTCTCCTATTCTTCGCGCTCTCTGTCGCCACCACCGCCGCCGCCGCTACGAGAATATGCGGAGGAGCGCGCATGAAAGGAACCCGCACACTCTCTCCCGCTGATTTGAAGCGTAATAATTCTTTGGCTGCGTCTCTCTTCTTCTTCTTTTCTCTCGCACTGACACATTTTTCATTTCTCATGACGTGGAATCGCCCGTGTTCTCCCCCTCAATTTCGGTCGTCTGTTTTCGAATCGATTGTAAATCCTCAACGGCGCCGTGTCGCCGACGCTAAGTCTGACGTGAAAACGCGGCTCTGTGCCCACGCAGAATAGACGCTAGCTGCGTTCTTTTTTCCCTCTCAAAGGAAGGAAAGCCCAACAGAAGCTATAAGTACACAGCTGGGCGACAAATCACACAAGAGGACGAAGAAATACCGAGCCATGTACACTACGTGGTCCCATCCAGTTGAAGAGGTTGGCACGAAATGCCAATCATTCTTATTGCTTGAGCGTATTGTATCTAGTAACTGGTCATCATTGGCTTCTCCAAATTGTTTTTTTTTCCCTCCTCCAGTACAAGTCTCACCGTCTCGTCTTCCTCGGCTTTTCTCGGTCTTCCCGCGATCCTCTCTCTCTCCTGCCGCGCGTTATTGCGTGCGGCCCGATCGGCATTTCGCCAGATCCGACTTGACTTGTCGTCGTTCAGTTTGTTTTTCCAACTCCAATCCGCCAATCCGTCTGAAGGTACGTTACAAGTGGAAGGTAGTATATATATATGACGATCGATACAAGTTCTCCTCAAACTTGTATTCTTCGAATGACCATCAGGGCAAATGAGGGAACTATAATTTCTGCAACGCTGCTGCTAGCTGCGTCTGCTGGCGAGTTTTAGCTAAAGTGGGTTAAGTGGGTGCTGTCCTTCAAGCAGGATCCGTATAGGTAGAGTCTGCTAGAAAGTTGGACCTGGTATTGGCAGAGAGAAAAGTCAAACTATTTGGCCAACTTTTGCGTCGCACTAATGGCAAAGAGACGAGAAATAGAATACAAGTTCGAATTTGCCATCGAAGAGTACGTTGGGCGACAGAAACTCGATGAAGGGATCTCTTGGATCCCCAATAAATGCCAATCGTCAATCGGAGCCAAAGTCGGCAGAACAACTTGGCCTCTGTCGGACTAGAAATGTCAAGCGCCACCAATAATCGTACGTCCGCCTACGCTCGAGTCTAACGAAAACATATTTTTATCCAACTGCATCCATCAAAGAATGTCAATAATTGCCCCTGCAGCAGCAGCAGCTATTTCATCTAAAGTCATCCAAAGTTTTGGTCGATTAGTAGATCAAGTATGTCCTCCATCATTAGCCAGAGTTAATGGATGGGATATGAAGAAGCGATGCCCGTGGCAATGCTACTAGTTTAACCGAGCTGTAAATGCTGCAGCTGCTGGGCGATGCTGCTGCCACTGCTCTTGTACTTCTTTATCTCGTCACTTGGGCTTTGACTTTGGTCAACAGTTGAGCGATCCCCGTTGACCGTGTCGTCAAGCACAGTTAACCGGTCAAGTGTTACGACATCTTCTCACTAAAACTAGTGTAGTTGTACAGCTACTAACGTTCGCCCTTTCCGACGACGGCTCCCCGACCGTGTGTATTGACTCGTATAAAAGGGGTCGTTAGCGGCTATAGTAGTAGTAGGCTTTACGGGCGTGTTTCCTAATCAATAGAAAGTCAAAGCTACAGATGGTTTGATATAGGGCGAAGTACAGGATCGATCAAGTTTCGTTTACAAGTGTAGACCGGCTAGAGGTGGGGAAACGGGTCGCTGGGGCAATTGGTTTTGTGCAACTCGGAAACAAGGAAAGAAACGAAAGAGAAGAGAAAGAAAAAGAGGTACAAATCTTCAGAGAACGACTACAGCAGAAAAACAAAGTGAGACTATAGTCTGGAGAAAGCCAAGAAAAGGGCCGTATCTTTCGCGTCAGTGGATACACCTCTGGCACCTGGGTTCCGTCAAACAAGAAAACAAACGTCATCGTCGTCATCGTCCTGGTTTTCCCAAAAAATCCAAGTGCGCCGAGTCCGCAACTGATTCAGAGACTAATACGCGCACATCTAGGGCTACTTATTAGTCTAGACATTGGGTGTTGCAGCGAAAAAGAGAAAATGGCGGAGAGAAAAAACAATCAACACCCACACCTCGTCGAGCAAGACACTCTCGCAGCGTCAGTCTTCGACACGACGTCTATCCATTTTGCTGGGCCTAGGAGGAGCCGGAGAGGAGAGAGAGCGCGTCTATACGGCCCCTCACTTCCTCTTCCTGCCGACGCTGACGTCAGCGTTTACGTGCACTTTGCTAGATGGACGGCGGGGCCCCGGCAGCGACGGAATAGCCGCCGTCTTCGCTTGTGAAAAAGTGGAAGGAGAATTTATCTGCCGCGCACCTCCTCCTCTGTTGTAGTAGTAGTTCCTTCCTTTTTCAGGATGAGCTTGGCGAGTTGCTAAAGCGAACAGAAAGACGACGATGGAGGTCTAAAAAGAAGAGAAGGCAAGATCGTTCATCAGCCCAGAGGATGAAACGCCTCTCACTATCCTCCTAGAAGCCCCCGTTCGCCTTGCTCTTTCTAGACACAACAGCGCGCACAAAAGGAAAAGCTATTCTTTCTATTACACGCAAGACTACGTCTAGCGGGGAAGAATAAACATTTTGCAAACCCAAACAAGAAGAAAAGAAAACTTTTTTTTCAGACTCTTACTATATAGGCTACAAGCAGTGTTGTAGTAGTAGTAGTACTATCCTCATCGTTTAGACATGGCTCAAGGAGAAGAGCGCCGAGAAGGTGTTTCATAACTCACGAAGGAGCGCACGCGGCGGGATGCGCTTCGATTCTGTGTCTGGATCGTCGCGGGATAAGGGGTTGAACTAGAAAACAACAACCAAAAATATGGCGGAAATAAGAAACACGTTGAAAATAAATCAATCTTTTTTGAGCGCAACTTATTTTCCACATCGTCGGGAAACGGTATTAGTTTGTCTCCGTCGCTCCTCGGGAAGCCGATGGAATGTCTAATCTGTGATTATGTAGAGTTTTTCTCTACTGCCCAGTAAGTAGCGAGTTGATGGGGTTGAAGGTGACGCAGAACGGAGGAAGCAGAACAAGTCGAGAATCAAGCGGTCACGTCCTTATTGCAAGAATTTGACGACGACCTGGAAGATGACGACGACGGTGGCGAACCGAGGGGAAAGTGGGGGCGGACCGGAACGATTGATCTTTTGGAACATCAAGAAAAAAAGACGAGCGACGGGCACGGACCAGGTAGTAGCTAGTACAGTCTGGGCCTTTTTAAGAATGCCAGAGGTGGCAGAGTGGCGATAAAGGCGCCTTAGATTCTCACGGGGAGACGAGCAGAGAAATTGGAAAAAGATGTGTAGGAGGAGGCAAGGCATACTACTGGAGCGAGACAACGGGAGTCAATTTTGTCCATTCAAAAGCGTACGCCGATGGAAAAGAAGAAGAAGAGAATGGAGCAGAAGAGATATTCCTTTTTCTTTTCTTTGTTTCTTTTTTTTCTTTTGCCCGGCTGCTGTTTTCATTGACAGGCCGTGCGCGCTCCGTCCCCCGTCGTCAACTGCTCACGTTCACTTTCTCTTTTCTTCCCGGTTTTTTTCAACAGCGTCTTCTGAGGTGGAACAAGTTCCAGTAAGGAGACAAGCCGTGTTGTGTGACAGTCACCTCACACAGAACAATTTGCTCTCTATACAGCAGAGAAGAGAAGGGGAGAACCTTTTTCCTCGAGGCCGTCAGCTGCCGGCCTTGGTCTTCTAAAAGGATCCGCCGTTTCTGCGACGTCGGTTCAGCGAACGCGTCCGCCTTATTCCGATCGATAATTTTTGTGAGTGAACGGGAAAGAGAGGAGGACATAGTGGAGAGCAGCCGAGGAGAAGACAAAACACGAGAGACGAGAGTCCGGGCCGTCCTAGAGATAACAAACAAATACTGAAAATATACAGCAGCAGTTGAAACGGATATGTACATTGCCCGGCAGTGTCTAGGAAAACAACAACGATCCCTATATCCCCACAGAAGAAAAAAAAAACGAAATAAAAAGAATGAAAACGACAAGAGCTCGCAACAAGAGAAAGAAAAAAAGAAGTTGATTATCTCACCGGAATGACGACAGAGACGACTTGGAGAGAGCCTCGGGATCTCCGTACGTGTACGACGACGACTCTCAGAGTATGAGAGAGCCGGGCGCGTGTATTTCGTCTCTAAAATAAAATAATAAAAAAAGGAAAGTAAAAGAAAACAAAGATCCTTCGATCGTATTTAGACTAGGAAGAAGGGCGTGAACCGGACCGCTCCTCTTCTCTCCCCCAACGTTTTTCGGCGAAAACTTTAATCCCACTTTATACGGCGTCTTGTCTTTCTCTTTATTTGCAGCTTCTTCTTTCTCACAAAGTCCTTACTACTGTACACTGTAGTCTTCTTGCCCCCCTCTCTTCTTCGTCGGCAACGTCTCGCACTTCCTAAGTAGATCTAGCGTACACCGGTCGTCTCGCCATCCGTGTAGAGGAGGATATGAGATCTAGAGAACACGAAGAAACAAACAGGAGACGAGGCTACGTCTCTTTCTCCAGCAAAGTCGACATTTTCGGTAATTTGGCTCCGCACTGCGTGAGCTCTAGGAGAGAGAGTAAAGGAGGGCTTTAGATCCTCGGCTTTCCTATTACAACCGAAGGGAGTCTCTCCGGTTGTTGTTGTTGTTCTATTTGATGCCGTAATACTCGTCGTCCAGCCCGTTGAAATAAGAAGACGACATGCCAACGCGCCTCGGACCAAGATTCGCTTCTCAGATGAGCACATTTGGGGGGGGAAACTCATCAAACAAGATGGAAAACGACGGTCAAAGGACGGCAATAATAGCGTGATACCAAGACTACAGCCGCGTTTACGTCTCGGCTGGTGGATGTTCTAATATAAACACGTCTACTGATGCTTGCTAGACTACGAGGTTTAATAATCCGTTCCTATCATTCCTCTAATGCTCTTCTTTAGACACGAAATGCTACCAAACAAAAGAACGGTGCCGGGTCATTCCCACCTTTGCGTGTGGTCTTTCGGGTTTGGGGGGAGGGGGGTTATAGTCAAAAGTGCAGAGGGTCGACCGCAGATCCGATTACCTTTCACCTATGATATCATAGCGCCCAGCCGGCAGAGAGAGAGTAACCCGAGACGATTGGAGGGTCACTTCATCCCTCCCTGTGCTGTCTGCCCACCAAACTTTAGATTATGTTCACTCGGTTTCCCATTCGTCGTCGTCGTCGTCGGTCGTAACTCTGTATATTAACACGCCGGTGTCACCCCCAATGTGATGGCGACGTATAGAAATCCTTTACTCGCCTTTACTTCATTTTCCCACACTATAGAAACTTCAGCTCGGTTCAGATATCGAGAAACTTGCCTGCAACTTGACCTATGCAACCGCACCAATAGACAGGAATTTCAATATGTGGGAAAAAAGATTGCATTGAAAATATTCTTTTTTTCTAGGAAAAAAAGAAACAACTTTTTTTTCTGTGGTGGAGGGACTCGAAAAGTTGGCCGTCTTTGTCGGCTGAAATTGTCGCCAAGTTTGCGAAATCTAAAAAAAGGTCAACCGGCTGACTTTGGCAAATTTGAAGCGATGCCTCGTTGTTGATTTTTTTTGTGGGTGCTCCTATCCCGAGTGTATTATAGAGTCTAAAGTGTATAAGAAGCCAATTTTCTACAATGGGTCTAAAGTTGGCGATTGTAACGGACGCAGAGGAGCGTAAAAGACACACTTGATAATAGAAAGTGAGAAAGAAAAGAAGCTGATGCAGTATCGCCGTCACAAAAGAGGAAATTTTCTCTCAACTGGCGGCTCTTTATTCTTCTAAAGCCCTTTTTTCTTTTCATGAGACCGGATCCTCCAGATATAGGAGTCGCCCCTCAAAGAATATATCAGAGACAATGTAGCCTACAGTAGCCCCAGCGCCTCAGCAAGGGCTGCATGGGTGTTCTCCCAGGAAAGTATAGGCCTAATAATACAGGCTGTACGAAAGGCTTTGGATCGTTGCGCCGGTTGAAGGGCCATTGATTCATCGGCTCATCGAAGATGTGAACAAGTCGAGCAACGTCAAATGTTTCTGTTGTTGGCTAGTCATCGTCGTCGTTCCTAAGTTATATTGGCTCATTTTCTTTGAATAGAATCAAGTGCAGTCTCAGTTTCCCATTCTAGTTGAGAAGAGACGGAGCCGCTTTCCTCGACGGAGCGAAATAAGAATCGAGCAACGTCCATTCTCCCTCAGCGACGTCTTGGCGCGTCTCCTTCTCCTTCTTCTTCTTTTGTATTCTATTTAACAAAGTCCGGGTCGAGTTTCAGGATTTCATTACATCTAGGGACGCCCGAAGAGCAGCAGCATCAAGCAGCAGCACGACGACGGCGCACGTGCGTCGGTGATGCTGTTACACGCAGTTTCTATTGAAAAGATCGCACGAACTCCTCACGGCGTCGTCTCGTGCAGCCAAACAAGAACGTGAAAAACAACAGCGGGAAAGAAGCTTGCTGGCCAACAACACGAGCTAGAGAAGAGCGACATGTAGAGAAAGAGAGTTTGAACTTTGTCTCAGCTGATAGACTACTTTCGTCTCGTCATCATGGGCTAAGCTTTTGCCCGGTTTCAAGTATTGGACGGCGCCATAAGTGCAGCAGCATCTTCATTTGGCTGCCTCTCACGGCATCCACCCGACGACGTCGACGACTATGTGCGCTCCACTTGGGTCCCAATGCGTCTTCATTAAGAATGGACTGTCCCTTCGATGACAGTCGCCTTCCCGCTCCATTCCCGGGCGTATCAACATGGCCCGTCTTCATCAAATAAGAAAGAGGGCCAAGACTATGTATTAGTGGGATTGTCCCGCACTGGATCCAACTTTTCCACCGTCCTATTCTTCTTCCTGCATTGCCCGTAGTCTTTGCATGATGGATGCAGACTCAAGGCTGATTGGTCGCCAGATATTATTGTAGATTGCGATAAGTTTGCGACAAACGAAGGTGGCGGAGGTTGGCGGTACAGACCAAGTGGCAGACGGACCCGTTGGCGGTTCTTCGTTACCTTTTTTCGGTGCTAAGGTAATT
This sequence comes from Ceriodaphnia dubia, assembly GCA_022539655.2. Lineage (NCBI taxonomy): Eukaryota > Metazoa > Arthropoda > Branchiopoda > Diplostraca > Daphniidae > Ceriodaphnia > Ceriodaphnia dubia. Next base: position 296,961 of record JAKUCG020000250.1, read on the forward strand.
GAAGCCATTGGCTGCGAGTCAGACGCTTTCATCTTTCTTTATGACTCATCAAGAGTTTTATGTGTGGACACGGAACACATCAAGAGACGAAGAAAGGAGAGCGGTTGTACCGGATATGTGGCGAGCAGAGAGTCGAAGAGAAAAAAAAAACCAAAGCAAAGAGAACCAAGTCGATATAAAAGAATTGTCGCTGCTGCTTCTCGGAGATGTCGAAAAGAAGAAAGAAGAAAGACGAAAAGATGGAGGGACAGGAATCGGTGTATGTGGCGAGCAAACACGCGCGTGTCCAGCTACACCGGTCCGGAAATGAGAGAGCCTGTAGCTCTCTGGCGTTGGCCACCCAACAGAATGACCCCTTCGGCTCCTGCTGCATACTGCTGCAGTGCCGCTGCTTTTCGCTCTAGTCTGGTAAAGAGAAAGACGGGCTCCTGCTATATCCCTATATAGTCGGTATCGAGAAAGAGGGAGGTAGTCCCTACCCCGTCGGAGCCAGCGCGGCAGTGGCAGCACCCTAGCTGCATTTTGATATTGAACGAAGCGAGTCGCAGTCGGGCCGCCCAGTTTGCTTTCATCCTCGACGCGGTGAGGATACGCTCCCCAGTCGCTCCTGCTCTCCTCAAGACAGAACTCTCGACAACACCTTTAGACGACGGACGCGTTTCGTCGGCTCCAGTCTTTTTTTAGAGAGAACTTTTCCATCGTGATCCGTCACCTCGGTTGCAAATATATATTTGCCCTCATCCGTTTTGATTTCCACGTGCATTCCCCCGCAGGGTTGAATGGCTCGTCAGGCCACCAGGACTGGTCGTCCAGTTTGGGCTGTCCAACATCCAGCATTCGACTTATTGCTGTGCCTCATTCAAGCGTGTCGCCATCACGACTGAACAGTTTTCGTTTTCTTGTGGGTGTTTCGGTTTTTTTTCTCGCCAACTCGGGTTATTGTGACTCTCTCATCCAGCGGCGTGACTCTTGCTTCGTTGCGGTGCAGAAGAACAAGTGAAAGAGAACAGAGGACATCATTACCGGGGTGACAACCCAAAAAAAGGCGATTCTTCAGAAAGATTAGAATTTTTTGACGAGCGAAAAAGACGGAATCGGAGACGAACCGAAGAAATAAAAAAAGGGGAAAAAAAGATGTCTGGAATCAAGAACTACGAGATCGTTGGAATAGTGATTGCCGCCAGCTGGATCTTGGGCTCGACAGTGGGTAAGTCGCGAGGCGCTTTTTGTCGTGGTTACAGCACCACTGCTGCCTAGCTCTCTTTCTCTTCTCTTTTCCCTTTATCTCTCTGTCTAACCTTTTCTATCCAACTGCATGGATCCAACTAGCAACGGCGCAGCTAAAGTTTCTTCCAAATCGAATCATTGCCGCTTGGCTGTCGATCAATAGCAAGATCAATGGATCATCCTCCTCACTTCGCCTACTACTACCCATTCCGTCCGTCCGTCCGTGTCCCTAGTTGAAAACTCTTACTCACTAGCTCCAGCAGCACTACTAGTCCCTCTACGACTCCTAATAGGAGCCAGCCAGATCCAACCCTCCTCATCATCATGATATATGGCAAGAGTCTAAGAAGTAATGCTGCTGGGCGGAGCCGGCCAAGTCTTTGTGACTCGTTTTACACGCAGTAGTACAGCAGACAGCCAGCACCGGAAGAGCTAGAGTTGGCCAAAGGGATCTCTCTACCTCGTCGTACGTGTAACTACCAATGGCCAAGCCACAGCAACGCAGCAGAAATATACTTTCAAAAGCCACGTTCTCATTTCAGTTTAGCCCGGCGTATGCCAAGGTTGGCAGCAGGGGCGCCCAGATGAGAGAAGGAGATCCATTTTAATTGAAAGCGAAGCTCTTCCGGTGGTAGTGGTAGTCTCCCAGGATGTCTAGCCTTTCCTGCGCCGGAGCTATATGGAAATTGGGAACGTGCTAAATCTAAATGTGAGGGTGGTTGTATACGGCGGCGGTGGCGGTAGGGGGTCTGTATTTATACGTCGCCGTCTTGTGATGTATGTGAAGGTGGCCGACAGGAGCAGGAGGAGCCGAGAGAGAGACAACAGAGTTACGACTATAATGGCGGAAAGCGAGGCAGGTACGATACGCTATGGGCAGTGACGCGCACCAGATAACAATCAGAAAAGCGTCAAACAGCAGCAGCAGGGGCATCATCATTATCGCCGGGGAAGGAGCGACGACATGGCGGAGACAAAACGCCAAAGAAATTGGGGAACGACGATGATGCGTCAGGCAAAAAAAAAAAAAATCAAAGTTGGCTAATACTTTGACAATCGAAGGGATGCTCCGGTCCCTGTATATCCCGACTAGTACTAGTACTAGAAATTCGGGGGCTGTCCCATTCTAGTCGTTACATCCAATCTCCCTGTCGACTATGGCCGCAGCAAAAGGGACGAATGCGCAGTGTCTACTCTATGGCAACAATAGATTTCCATTCTTCTCGCCAAGCGCACATGAAGAATACAGACTCATTTTTCCCCCGTGGATCCGCACACAAACATCAAAGAACGAGGTGGAGAATAAAAGAGAAGTAAAGAAAAGAGACCAAAAAAAGTAGAAAGATATATATATATATGTAAGGCAGCCATTATGTGCGTTGTCCTTCAACAACAACAACAAATATGAACCCGGCTCTCTCCCATCATCCGCTGGCCTGGCCGTTAGTCTATGGACCGTCGAATAATAGTCTAGTAGAGGGAAGAAACTTGACGTGCTTTTGCTGATTTCGTTTTCTCTGCTGCTAGACTCGTGCTAGAGTGGTATCGAGTCTCGCGAATATAAGGAGTTCGTACCACATCATAGGTCCTGCAGCCGAGAGAATAAGAGGACAATAATCAGGCACTAGGAGCGAGAAAGAGAGACAACAACGATAGCTATACCAGCGTCAGATGACGTCAAACCGCACGGAACTCTAAGGTAGTCGGAAAAAGAAAAACAGCTGGGTGGAAGGAGCAACAAAAGCGACGAGGAGAAGATAAGACGTCCGTGTGTCATCTCTTTCGTTGGCTTTTCATTGGCGACAAATACAAGTTCTGTTAGCTGAGGAGAACTGGCTGCTGCTGCCTAAGTGTTCAGTTGGGAGGAGGAGGACTGGAGGAGGAGCCGTGCTGGAGGAAAAGAGACAGCTGCTTCTTAATTGACGTCCTACTTGAAAAGGGGGATATAAAAAAAGAGAAAGAAAAAGAAAGACGCAGAAGCGTCGACATCGAGTGACTCGCGAATACTGTGTCACTGGGAAACACGTCCGATCGATAGAGATCATGAGTAGTACGGCACGGTCTACTCAACTCTGCTGCTGCTCTCTGTGTATTTTCTGTCTATCCTGTCCGAGGTGAGAGAGACGACGGGCGCGCACTTTATATTTTCCTCGCCACTTGCATCGCATTTCCCACTGCTGTTCCTTTCCGTCCTGTCATATTGCATGTGTCTCAAATGTAACAGAGTCCTCGCTCGGTTATAGTACAACAACTACTACTACTACTACTACTCGGCTTCCAGGAGCTAGTTTGTTGACGTCGACAAGTCTTCAGCTACACTGAGCATTCGGGGCATTCAATTCGGCGGACGGAGCCCGCCGTCCCCTTTTTCTTTTTTCCCTTTTTTCTTTCTCACCACCCACTCCATCACTTTGGTAACATCATCCCTAATACCCGGCGCGCCCGAGCGTCTATATACCGGCACCGCACTAGTCGAGGCAACAAACAGAGTGAGAGAGAGAAAGAGAGTCAAAGAAAAGAGATCAGAAGTAGATGAACCGTGTGCGCAGGAGGGAAAAAGGTTCTCTAAAAACTCGGCGGTAGGGAATGTCGGGACCTGTTTTGTCAAAGGGCGCTAAATAACCTTGGGCATTGGCTAACATGAAAGGTTGGACGTTCTTTTCCGCTTCGCTACTACCCGGCTATTACTGATGCGCACCGTTGGAAAAGGAAGAAAAAAGGAAAAAAAAAAAAACGAAAAGTCACGAAGGAGGGAAAACACAAAATGAGATCAATCGATAATTAGCCAGCCAGCAGTCGGTTTCTGTCGCAAAAGAAAATCACGAACGGTAAAAAGTTCACCGGGTTCAATGAGAACTACACTACTGTTGTGATGTAGCGCGCTCCTTCATCATCATTTGATACTCTTCCCCCGCAGCTCCTTTGTGTGCGTCGCGAGAGATAGTCTATATATCGAGAGAGAGAGAGACTCGAGAAAATGTACGTTTTTCATCCGACCGATGCGCTTTTATCTCACGTACTCAGCGTGGCGTCGCCCCTGTGCGGTATATAGTGTACTGCTAGTGAGTATTCGGGTCGATTCTCGGAAAACGGCCCGGTTTTGATCTGGTTCCATGCATAGTGAGGTAGGCGTCGGTGATGTAGAGGAGAGCCGTCGGCCGCCGTAATTCTAGGTAAACCCGGTTGATAGGATATCTATTCCGCTACTTGATGCTGGCGAGACCATAACACTATGTCATATCCATATCAACTCGAGTTGAGACCTAGACGATTGCACTAGATTAGCGTCGCACTATCAACGCTAATATCTAGCGGCGCCCAGCGGCGCGCGGGGAGTCCGCCTCGTTCGTCGCTCGGCCCCAGACGTCACGCTCTTAGTATCCGGAATGGAAAATCAAATTGCGAATGTCCTTGTCTCTCTCTCTCTCTTTGTTCTCTTCGTCTTTCCTCTACGAATTATTCGAGTGGGTGTGCGGCGACGATCAAGGCCCCCCCCCCCAGAGCGGGCGAGAGCGAGCGCGCGCGCGCTGCTAAATAATTAGCTAATTCAATCAGGAAGAAGAAACCGCGTTGCTGAGCTGCTCGAGTCACCTTTGCCAAACGGAGCGGCTACTTATTTCCCGTCAAGTGTGATCTTCTTTTTCAGCAATTTTCGAAGCCGGTCAAGCGATCGATTAGCACACCGTAGTAGTTTATTAACCAGTGCAGAACTCTCATCATCCTGACTAGCTAACGATGCCGACTTTCTTCTTCATATCTTCTTCTTCTTCTTCTTTAGCCAAATGTGAAATGAAACGGCTGCTGAATAACAACATGTTAGATCCTAGCTGGTCCGGTTGGTTGTTCACAAAGATGCGGAGAATGCCCGAGAGTTCTCTCCTTGATTTGCATCTCTCTCTCTCTGGTACACTGCGAGTTCCCTCCTTTGTGCGGAGAGAGCGCGCCGGGGAATGCCGCCGGCCTTACGTCATCGATATTCTCTTGAAGCGCATCACAAGTCGAGGCAAAAAAAAAGGAAACTAAACCTTAGACGAAGAAGCAGCTGAAGAACGAAAGATATAGAAGAAGGAACGAAGGAAGAAAAAAAAAGGAAAGGGGGAAAAAGCCGGCGCACGTAATACGCAGTATATTGGGCGTGATGGGGAGACCCAAGGGTCTTTGCGAAGTCGGCAAGAGCAGATGGAGGAACCCCGAAAGAAGAAGAAGAAGAAATAGAAAGAAAAAGAAAAAAAGGGAATGTAAGACTTTGGCCAAGTTGGATAGCAAATAGAAAGACAGAGTCGTCGGTAAACCTATAGCCAACACAACTGCTGGGCGCTCCGGCTCTCGTCTTCTTCTTCTCCGCTATATAGATGCTCTCTGTGTGTCTGTGTGTTGACCTAATCCATTCCACCTGATACCCCATCAGCCATTCTCTCAGAGTCTATAGCTAGCCGGCCGGGAATTGGGGAACGATCCGCGTACCAAAGTGTCTATCGGATCCTGACCAGCCAACCAGGTAGTAGCTGGACGGGTACTACTCGGTGCACCCGAGCCGAGGCCAAAATAGGTAGGTAGAGAGAGGGGGAAAGAGAGAGAGTTGCTGCGGGGAGATTGCGGTATCAGCCGGGCTAATCACGTTCAAATCTCGCAATTCAACTGGCCGCCGTACTCTGAGAGAGAAATCCTTGACTTGTGAGCGCAGCTCTGACTAGATCAAGAGTTCCGAGCTCGCCGGAGCTCGGCTCTATTCTCTTATCTTCTCCAGACCATCTCTCTCTCTCTCTATCTATCTATCTATCTATCCGGGAGAGCTCTGCAGCAACTCGGCCGACAGAGTTCTGAAGGCCATCAAAGCGGCGAAAAGAAAGCAGCGGACGAGTGAAACTGGACGAAAAGGCCCGTGGCTTTTGAGAAATCACATCGACTTCAAAGTCCGAAAACTGAGACTAATTCAATTTAGTTCCAGGCTATAGAGATCCAAAACAAGGCCAGCCGGTGTAACCCTCCGCCGTCCGGGCTCACACGTGGAGAGGGATCTAATACGTAGTACATATACAGGACGTACTAGTGCAAATACAGTTGCCGGAAACATCTTCCACAGTCGGCCGAATACATCCAGAATGGAAGAAACGGCTTTGGCTCTCTGCTGCGCTTTCTCTCTTTCTTTTTTCCCGGGCCTCTTCAGAGTTGTAGGCGCACCGTCTACTACTACTTCTATCGAACCAACTTTGATGTCGACGCTCTCCAGGCGGCTTCTCTTGCAAAGCCTACCGAGTTTTTGAAGAGAAAATTGGGAAGGATCACTTGATGTTTCTCTTCTTTCCAACTCTCACTCTTTCCTCTTTCTTGCTTCATTTTTTTCTTTGGGTCCGACATTACCTCCCCTTCAGACGGAATCCAATTTCCAATCAAGCTTCTCATTGAGCCAGAGAGAAAGTCTCGTCTGCTGCCAGCGAGACCGGTACGTGAGCGCACGCTCCTGGGCCTCTGCATCAACGCGCTCGTCGATGTGCGGTGTCAGGTGACGTAGTCACGAACGACCGGACATCAAAAGACGTCGAGCGGCGGCTTCATTTCGTCGCCGCAGACGTCATTAGTTGGCTAATACTAGGCCCACTAGTCTCTCCAGGCAGAGAGAAAAAAAAACGACGACGACGACCGTGTCGTAGAAGCGATGGATTTCCTGCAACCGCCGCCGCCGTCGCCGTCGCCAACTAAATGGATAAGAAATAATCGTAAATCTCGTCTACCGACACAATCCCATCGTCGTCTACGTCGGCCGACCTTTCTGTAAAGAGCACGAGTCCCACGGCGCTGCTTGCAGACACGCTGCCGACTCACAACTAATTGATTATGATGAAAGGCATGGTGAAAGGAGGGCGAATGCCCGCAAAGGCGAACCACCGCCACCACCACCGCCGCCAACCTTTGAGATGCGTAATTAGCCAACGACGCGGAGACTGCCGCGCCGCGCGCGTACTGAATTTACAAAATTTCCGGGGAAACTTGCGCTGGCCAAAAAAAAAAAAATAATAATAAAATAAAATGGCGAGACCCGAAGGGTGTACTAGGTTTGTTTGCTCGGTTGAGCGCGGTGAGATAATTGAGCCACCGAATTTCTACCTGCTGAATCCGAAAAGGAAATCCGCCTCTCATCTTCCTCATTGTCGTCGAATAGGTCCTCCACCACGATCCACGATCCACGAACTACGCACGAAATGGGGAAAAGAAAAGAGAATGAAGGGAACACGCAAGGATTGCTCCGCCGGAAGCGGAATCAAACAACTCAAAGGGTCAGCCGAACAACCGACCCAAGTTTCTAAGTGGATCAAACGGACTTTTCGGTCGGGTCTGGCGGGTCTGGAGAGAGAGAGAGAGACTTATTGTCCGTCCATTTCTCACATGTGTACGCCGCGCCTTCTGCTGTGCTGTGTGCTTATATAACTGCCATATTTGTCGTCGCAGAGATAGAGATAGAGAGAGGAGGGCGCGCTGCTGCTGCTCCTGTACCAAATCAAAAGATAAAGAGAGAGATAGAAGAGAGAGAGAAGAGAGAGACGGAGATGATGGGGAACAAAGAAGAATGAGTCTATTTGGAGGACAGTCGCCGCTGCTCCTTGCTGCTCTGGATTTCTTGTACCTTTGGAAGGAGGCAGTGTAGGGCATTACCATTACTTGTCAAACAGATGGACGTGATGGAACTATCGTAGTAGTAACCCCCCCGTTGGGCCGACAAGAGCTGCGGCAGTTGCAGTGGGACACTATTGACATAAGAGACGCCCAGTCGCTCTACAGCTCTCTAGCTCCGTCGTCGTCGTCGTCGTCGTCCCTGGGCCCGTCGCCGCGCGACGAACGATGACGCCCGAAAGAAGAATCGACGCTACGGTCAACTTGAACGAGAAGAGAGAAAGAGAAGGCAAGAAGGAGGAGGATTTGAAATGGGTGGAGAAAGATCGTGACATGGCCCGAAAGAGAGAAAAAGCGGTCCGCTCTGTCTATCTCTTCCAGCGACGACGCCCTCCTCCGCCTCCTCCTACCGTTAGCCTACAACTGCCTCCGCCCACCAACAACTACAGAAAAAAAGAAGGGCAAGAAGAGCAAGAAGAAGACGAGAGAATAATCTTCTAGCCCCGTCGAGACTGGAGAGATATAGAGTGAATCGGTTCTCCGTGAATCCTGATGGATTGTCCGAGAGTTTCCAACAGCAGCCATTGTCTCTCTGTGTGTCCCTCACTCGGTTCTTGTTGTTGTTGTTTTTTCTTATGGACCGGCGCCGGAAAGCTGAACGTCATTTGGGTTCAGCTACAGTAGCTGCTGCTGCTGCTCCACTCTATAGAGTACAGTACACTGCTCCCACTGAATTGCTGTCTCGGATTTGCCAGCCAAAGTCATGAAAATCCTCGAGCCGGATGCATTATCGGCCACGCGCCGCGCTCTTTCTCTCTCAGAGGAGGAGGAGGAGGCACTCGCCTGATCCCGTAGAGCAACACAACGGCAGCAGCAAAAGGATCAATCACGTTCGATATTGGAGAAACATCAACGGGAAAAAAGAACGAATACAGCTAGGACTACGCCTATAGAGGACCCGACGGTTTCGACGCCCTTTAGGCCTTTGCCGGACGATGAAAACAGACTTTGCCCGTTCGCCATTCTTTCCAAGACAAGGCGACACTGCGAAAAAAAGAAAAAAAAAGGGAAATAAAAGAAACGGGGGCAGCGGCTATTCTCCTGTTAGCCTATTTTGCATGACAACGCTTTAAAAGACGGCGGACGGGGTAAACGTTTGCGTGCAAAGAGGAGCGCAGTCTAGAAAACGGCGGGCGCTCGAGGAATAAAACAAAACAACCCAAAAGATAGTGTATAGGGCGCTCGGCTTTTATTTATTGAACTACCTAGCGCGCTATATAGACGCAGAGTGCGCCCCGTTGCGTGTTTTCTTCTTCATCTACTTTTTTTCTTCTTTTTCACCTTCCGTCGTCGACATATACTAGATAGCCAACCTGATTGATGATTTCATTCAACCGACACCTAACACGATAATATCGATTCCTAAGAGCGAAAATCTATAAAACGCTGAAATGTTGCAGGAAGGAAAAGAAACACAACAACAACAACTAAAGAATGAAAGAAAAAAAAGAATTGTCCTGGAAGATGGGAGATGAGATATACCTTGCGGGCGGTTATGTGGCGCGTCGTGAGTGGTACGACACCCGGGGGTTGTATGTTTTTTTTCTCCGCTTCTTCCTTTTGCTTATCTTCCTTTTCTTGCTACCTTTGGCGAACCAATATGACGACGACGGGCGTTTGTAACATCAGGATATGTGGGCGTCGTGGCCACCTTTGATACACAGCGCGGAGAATGCTTTATAGAAGATGATTGTGGCACGGCAGAGGCTTAGGCCGACCTCGTTTTCTCTTTTTTTCCCGCCGTTTCCTATTCCCCGTAACCAAGATAAGATAGGAGAAGACTACCCTGTGGTTCGGGCACCATTCAGCATTTGGTAGCGGGAAATGAGGTCGTCTGGTCTTCCGCGGCGACAACAACAACAACACATAAAAAAAGAAGACGAATTTGAAGGAGAAGAAAAAAAAAACGGTCGTCGCCGAGTCTTTGTGGTGGTACACTACGTGTTTGGCCACATCCCCGTCTCCGACATCAAAGCCCTCTCATGCAAATAGGTTGCATAAAAGGTTGCTTGGCCTACACGCGCCGTTCATTTATGTTGTCCCCGCTTCTTCCTCCATGTTTCTCTACTCTTTTTGTTGTTTTTTCTGGGTGGGTTGTTGTTGTTGTTCTAATAATGCTATCGCGCCGTGTAAAGCCACGTTCAATCACCGTTAGGGTCATTGCGGAACGTGGCAGAATGAAAAGGAAGTGAACATATTGCGTCGACGAATCCATCTCTTTGAAGATGGCCTTTTTTTTCCTTCTTCTTTACTTTTTGACTTGGCGACCTCTGATTTCTTTTACATTAAGGGCACTTGATTCTTGGACGTCTTTTGATGTTTTTTCTTCTTCTTTCTTTCTTTTTCTCTCTCTCTCTCTGGAAACGACGACGTTGTTTAGGATCGATATCACCCAAGAGCGACGCCCAGTCGGTCGTAGCGGATATACCATGGGACGGCGCCTTGGTGGGACCGTCGTTCGACACAGGACCGGAATCTGTCGTCGTCTCTGTCGGATCTTCGGCCTATTTGGCCTGTCGCGTTCGTCAACTTGGTGATCGCAAGGTGAGTAAAGCATGCAAAAGAAAAAGAGCCGACTAGACTTTAGACCGACAACCCCCGCACCAGGCAGACACAGCATCTACCCACGCAACTGACATTTTATATATGCCGGTCGGTCCTACGATTCCCTTTGATTCCCCGGATCACCTCCTCCCAGGGTAGTCGGATCTCTCTCTCGTATATCGAGCTGAAGAACGGTGGAAGAAAAAAAGACCATCCGACCTCTGTGCAGTGTATGCGGGCTTCAGGGCTGATTCAATAGTCGATTTTCTCCTCGGTCGACACAGAGATCTGTCAGATGCCTATTTCTTTTCTACCCATTTCCAACATGAGACGTAAACGAATAGAATACCTTTCTCTGTTCCGAAGACGCAGCTCCACGGTCCTCCCGTGGTTTGGATGAGGTTCGACGGCGACGACATGGCGCATTATGCGCGCGGATTCTTTCCATTCCGCAGTACCTGATGCCTAGTTTGCATGGCATCTTGGCCTCTCTCTCTTTCTCTAGCTCTCTCTAGTCTATAGTTAAATTCATTTGTAAACATGTTTCCCTTTGTAAGCAGAGACTACAGAGATATCGCTTTCCCAATTCAACTAGGCAAAACGCGGGTTATGTATAGTCGGAGTCGGTCCGTCGCGCCACGTAGATTGTCTACATATAGAAAGATTGATGCAACACACACAAAAAAAGGAAAGAAATAGACCATCAACGATGGTCGATGGCTTCAAGAGTGAATCCGCACTAATCTCGGGATCTAGGACGTAGAAGAAGTCGTGGAAGAAGAAGAAGAAGAAGAGGGAAAATTGGAAGTTAAGTTCGGGGCTTGATAGGAAAGGGAAGAGTAGCCAAAAAGTAGTGAAACTAATTGTTCGGCAGAGCACACCCTAGAGAGAGTGGAAGACGGACGCGAGTGAAAAGATCCAGAATAAGCTGCTTTTGGTCCTCTTCTTCTTATATTATGTAGACAGAGTGATACAGGGAGAGGGACTGAGGGCCGGAGAGATAGAAAGATAGATAGAACGTGTGTGAGAGAATCGACAGTAAAGCAGTCAAAAAGCCTTATTGATTGATGGTTGAACGGCGACCAAGTGTGTCTCGAGTAGTATGGAAGCCAACCGCAGTTTGGAGGGGGAGGAGGAGGAGGACACGCCAACGAGGAAAAATCAAAAGAAACAAAAGAAAAATCGGTCGGGTTAAAAAAAAAGGGGGGAAGAAAAAAAGAAGAGAAAAAGATCGGCGCTCGACAAAAGAGATGGGCTCCTGTGCCGCGACGCAGGCCGCAGATAAGCCGTCCGACGAGTGGCTTTTCTCACACTACTCTTCAAGTACAACGAACAAGAGCAACCTTGGCGACGGCCAGGAAAGTGAAGGGGCGGTCGAGAAGGCGATTGCGGGTGACGATCAAATAAAGCTCCGCTTCCATCACTTCTTATTCAAGAGAAAAAAAACCCACAGCAGCTTCAAAGCCATTCGGGCTACCGTCGGAAATTTACCGAGCACGTCGTCGTCTTCTACGACAAAAAAAGGAAATACCTCAGAAGATCAATCACGAAAGAAACAAGGGATATGAAAAAAATGGAAAAATTAAAGTTGAATAGAGACCCCCAAAGCCCCATGGATCGTTTGTCTTCAATAAAAGAAGACGAAAGGAGTTTCCCAGCTATGAATATTCACTGCGTTTCTGACATTATTATCTTGGGGCCGGTTCTGGCAACGCAACACCGGTTACGTGAATTGTCTTTTGAAAAAAGGAAACGAAAGACAACCTTGGGGAAAAACAAAAACAATCAAAAACATCTTGAAAAGCTCTTCTTGTCTGCCATCATCATGTCACCGTTTCTATAAGGGAAAAGTCTAGGATAACCTTTCGGTCGATTTTTCTGGCCGCTAGAGTTTTATAGTTGGTTATTACTTTCGTGTCTATCGTGATGCCCACCATCAATAACTTAAATCGAGCTCTACAAAGGGGAATTGAAGTAGTAAGGGAAATGCAGTGATATTGACATAGTAGTTCAATGATTTGAAGCTTCTGTGCTTAGAAAGTTTTTCTCCGACATTTTAAAAAATAAACAAGGACGGCATACGTCGTTTTAAAGAAAGTTTTAAAGGACGAGAGGAAAGGTCGCCGAGTGTACAAGATGAAATAAATACTTCATTATCTTCCAAGTTGGTACTGTCCTTCAGATTTCTAGTTTTTCTCGAGTACTCTTGTAGCTAAAGGGCTACAAGGGCTACGCTTCATGTAAAACGATATAGGCTCGGCTGTCTTGCTTACAAGGGGGAAAAATACAAACGGATGGTAGTACATTGTTAAAACATGGATATTCGAGCGGGAAAACAGCGGCAATAGGAATCGAAACCAACGGATCTCGTTCCTCTACACATATATAACTCGTCTATAATATATCGGACCGTCTTTTGTTTCTTCCTCGTCTCCGATCAGTTCCTCATCATGAAATATTTAACAATAACAGTTGAAACCGATACACTGTCTAGAAGCGGACTGTCCAAAGTACAAATCTTATAAATAAACATCGAAGAATGACGAACAAAATCTTGGGGGATCGAATGATTGATGTTGGGTTCTTCAGTCAACAATTGCGTCGCGCGTGACGGGCGATATTCGGACACGTGAGCTTGGCAAGAAAAAGTCATCTCCAAGACAACATGATGGGTCTGTCCTCCAATTTTGGGATCAACAAAACATGTAGTGGAAGGAGAGAGCCACAGATCTTGCGGTTAAGTGGAGTATATAGTAAGAGATCGACTGCAGGTGAAGTTGTGCAGGTTGGCGTCTCCACAGCAACAGAGATGGCTGGCTACTATCCTGCTACTCTATCCGATTCGTCCTCTGTCTTTTCCTCGAGGAAAAGTTGGCGTAATAGTAGCACCCAGTCATCGCCGAGAACATTAATAAACTGCCAAGTTCAGACACGACGTCGCTACCAGCTGCACCTGGCGAAATATAACGAATAAAAGAACAAAGATGAATTGAAACAGGATCTATGGCAATAAAACCACGTGAGAGGAACACATTTTCTCAAAGAAAAATGAATAAATGATGTCGGAAAGGATTCTCTCCCTCTGTCAATATATTTTCACACAGGTGACACGCCGAGGGATCGACACTATATATAGGAGAAGAAAAGAAAATCAAAACGCCATTGTCACACGAGTGGAATGGATGGAAGGTTCGCGTTCAGAGTTTTGGGAGTCCGCGATTTGTCGGTCGTCTCCTTTTTCATTTGATAGACATCAAAGACAACAAAGACCGAGAGACACGAGAGATTTTGCAGTCGTCGGCTGGAACAAACAAACCTGCAGACGACATCATCATCCAGGTCATATAATCGCGATCCGTCGCATGCCAAACTTATTTCCCTTCTTCTTGACTGGAACTACACTAGCCAAACAGCATTAGTATAGGCTATTCTATATATATATATGTAACACCTATTTCATCATATTATAAATCATGTCAGGAGCAATCATAAAAACCGAAATAGATACGGAGTTTGGGAGCGACGAGCGCTGCCGCCGCTGCGTGAGTGGCATTTCACGCGAAATTGATCATAACAAAGCCAACCAAAGACAGCGATACAGGGGAGGATGTATCCACTTTCCTGATTTTGTTTCCACGGTTACGGAAGACGTGGTCGAATAATGTAACAAAACACACACACACACACAGACAAACAAAAAAAGGGGGGACAGAGACGACGAATGGCCGCTGGAAGAAAGACGGGGTGTCGCGTTGCTTGTGGTTGTCCGCAACGACCAAAAAATATTTTAAAAAAGCCGAGCGGAATTCCGTACCAAGTCGCCATGATATCCGAGATCTATTGACGGCCCAGTGCAACGTCCGCACAGAGTCTTTGGTCACTGGTACTAGTCCGCACAAACAAACAGACAAACACAAAAAGGAGAAGAAGAAGAAGAAGAAAAGGGAGGAAATCAACACGCGGGAGCAACAAGTGATGCTACTTTAGGGACATTGTCAGTCGTGTCACGAAATTCGCAGTACAATCATCTTTTACTTGGCCGTTTTCCTTCTTCGCCTTTTGCAGCGGGGCTGACGTCAAACGTGACTCGGGAGCATCAAATAGACTCTATCTATGATAATCATTTGATAATATTGCCCGCAGGATTGCCATCATCTCGCCCCTTTTTTCCCTCTCTCTCTCTCTCTTCTGGCTGCTGTGGCCCTCGCTCTCTCTTTCTCTTCTCGCTCTAGTGTTATTTTGTATTCCATTTCATCCAGGGCGACGTCTCTCGATCAATAACCTCTTTCTGTCCCAGCATATACCATAAAAGAATATCAAAGAGTACAGAAAAAGAGAGAATAACAATAAAAAACGGCAAAAAGAGCGGATGAAAAAAATGGGTCCGAGAGTCGAACGAGCAGTACGTACGTAGCAAAGGCACGACAACTTTCACCCGATTGGCTGATCTATAATTCATACGAGCCGCAGACGGTGCCAAGCGGAGCTGCTGGTGCCCTTTTGCGCCCTTTCCAAAAGCGAATCCGGTCGCAATCAGACGGGCACATTAAAGATAATGTGAATATTGGCACGGGCTAAGGCCCCAGGCGGCTTCAGCCGGAGAAAAAAAAATGGGAAAACGTATATATATCTATATATATATCTTTTAAAAAATGGCTAGTGCTCTATAAAAGCGAATCAAATCGAATCTAAATAGGGCGTCGGTGCTGGCGCCCGACGCTTCGGAAAACAGCGGCATCGAAATAGGGAACCGCCAGTCGGAATTTTATAAGACTATTTGCATAACTCATTTCACGCTCCACTCCAACCTTGCTCGGTTATTATTTGCATAGCCAATGTCGGAACGATGTCGAAACAAAAGAGGAAGAAACTCTAAGGGGATTTATAGACTGAGACCATCTGCCGAACTTGTTGACTCTTGGACGTTGCGACGAGATGTGTGGGCCGCCCAGCGGTCGTCGTCGTTGTGATATCACATTCACTAAAGATGATGACTTGGGCGACGTCAGCATCCCTCCCTCCCTTCCACCCTGTTTGACACGTGAATTCACTCCACGTGTGTGTCATCGAGACGAGAAAGAACTTGCTGCCATTATTCAGTACAAACTTTACCATCTTTCATCCTTGTGATCAATGTAGCATTGTCTCGAGTTCTACCGCAGTTGGCTCGTGGAAGAGAAGCGCGTGACGGACTCGGAGGCAAATTAGAAAGGGTAGAGTGTACATCAAACCGCTGATGATGAAGGTCGAATCGACCTTCTTTGCGACGGCAACAACAATAGGGGAACAAAAGCTCCTTTTGTCTATTCGAAAATTCTATGCTGGGGTCATATCGAATGCACGAGGAAACTGTGTAGACAACAGCGCGGCTTGAAAAGTTGACTCGACTCGAGACTAGCAAACAAAGGCCGACCCATGCAGCTGACCAGACGTAATATTTTATTGATTTACCTTGACTTGATGTATTCCAGGTTTCTTGGATACGGAAACGAGATTTACACATTCTGACATTCGGTCAAGTCACCTACACCAATGATGCACGCTTCTCGGTCATCAAGTCGGCTACAGGAGACATGTGGACACTGCGGATCAGATCCGTTCAGCTTCGCGACGCTGGACTCTATGAATGCCAAGTCAGCTCCGAGCCCAAAATCAGCAAAGCCGTCCGCTTAAAAGTTGTCGGTAAGTCACCAAGAGATGTATATGCTCTCCTTCTCCTTCTCTCTCTCGCTCTTTCTCTCTTTCTTGGCGGTAACAAGCTTGCCTCGAATCCCATCATCGATCTAGCAAACAAAACCTTTACATGAGAGGTCGCGACGATCGCTCGTTTCGCGCTGTTTGCCGCCACGGCCGACGTACGACAGTTTCAATTCCTTTCTGCAGCCAATGCCGTTTGATTATGATCGTTACGGATCCGGACGCGAAAGTAGGGCACAAAATACCACCCAGAAAGGCAGAAAAATAAGCAAAAAAGTAAAATAAAATAAAATGGAGGTATGCACAGAGTAGCTCCCTCTTATAGTTAAGCTGCTGACGGCGTCGCTATTGGCTTGCTATCTTACTACTTCGACATATAGTGCATTATGGACACGGAGTTCTTTTTTTTCCAGTTTTCTCTTTTTCTTTCTCTTCGCCCGAAAGAGCCATAAAGCTAGAGAGAATATCGTTTTAATTGGATCGCAGCGCAACCAACTTGGATAAATACAACGGTTGCATTCACGGTTTCCGCGTCCTCGTTATTTTGGCTTCTATACAGAGATAGGAAACGGAAAAAAAGATGTCGAATTGCCTTTTTTCTCGTTATATCTTTTTCGTTATGGATTAGAGCCAAAAAGGATGGGAGCAAAGTCAGTTAATAACTTTTGCCAAAAAGAGAGAGAGAGAGAAAACGATGTCTATTCAAAAGACTCTTCTGGTCAGAATCAAAACTGTGTTTCCTATCTTAATGAAGAGTGACGTTTAGGAGAGGGGGAGGGGTTGTCCGTTCTGTAAAATTCTCTCCTTTCTGTCCCGTTAGTGTAATAGACGAGACAATGACAGCAATCGTGTCGCCAGGCCATCCGCGATGACAGATTTGCCTCATTAGCGGCTTCGTCTCTCTAGCTCTCATCTAGCTCCAAATTAGACGAACGCACGCTGCACTTTCTCCCACGAGTCCACGACCCTTTGGTTAGGAGGAGAGACAACCCCGCTATAACTATATATCCCCATATACAGATATATACTCGGGTTCGGTTGGTATTCACGCACGTCTCCTATCTCAATCGATACAGCTGCCCTGCGGAGGGGTCACGGCGGCGCTTATTTCTCTCTCTTTTTTCCCCTCCTGTTCTGTCCGTCTCGCATCCGATGTTGGCCATGGGTATAGTTCGTGGAGTCGGATATAGAAGGTAAATAAGAAAAAAGAAAAAAAAGGAACGTCTGCGTGCACAACATACTCGGCTCGCGAACTCTATTGGCTACGTCTCTCTCCCTCTGGTATGAAGCAAATCGTAATGGCATAACGTGGACAACGTGTAAAAGAGCGACGACGGAGGAACGTGCGGAACAACTCGGATGATGAACTTATTGCATCGACCGTGGGGAGCCGGGTTTCTCTACTAGTATACAGCATCTATCGTGCCAGAAGGTTTTAGCTCAATTAGAGACCGTGGTGTGCTTACAGACTCCTATGTAGCTCCTTTTCTGGCGGAGTAATTGGCAATACAAGAAGCGCGCGCGCGACGCTATTATGCAAAAAATGTAACTGAATTCCACCAAGCGACTCTTGTCCGTCTGCCCATTTTTGCAATCCGATCTCGTACCGCCAACCCCGAGATGCTAATGTAATTGTCGGGAATGTTATTCGAATTCGTCAGTCTCTGTAAATATTTTCGCTAACGAGATTTCTGCTGTCTTGCTTTGTTTATTTTCACACTGGACAGTATCGCAAGCTTACATCCACGGCAGCCCGGAGATGTACATTCGAAGCGGCAGCGACATCAGCTTGTCGTGCGTGGCCAAAGACATGCCCGAACCGCCGACTCACTTCACCTGGTACAAAGGATTGCAAGTCTTCAGTACGGGCGGAAGTGACGGCCATCAGCCGCTGCAGCAATCCGGACACCTCCAGCATCAGCAGCAGCACCAGGTGAACGGGAAGCAGCAGTCGAGCAGTTTTCTGGGCAAGTCATCCATTATGACGTCGCTATCGGGCCGAAAAGTGACGATCGAAACGAGTCAGCATGGACTAGAAAACTTGTTACTTATACGCAATGCTGTAGCGGCCGATTCCGGCAACTACACCTGCATTCCAGCCGGCGCCGAACCAGCGAGTATCGTCGTTCACGTTCTCAACGGTAAATGCCCATTTCATTTCTGCATCGATAATTTCGGTATGATGTGTAGCACGCTGATCTATATAGGTCGTTACTACTACTACTGTCATCTAACTAGGTATTATCTACTTACTCTGCTGTTACTGCTATTTACTTCTAATGTAAGCACGATCGGTCGTCACGCAAGTTGACAATCGTTGCTGACAAAATTTGGAAAACAGTTGCCGCTCCTGTACAAACACAGGCGGCGCGTGTCCTCTCCGTGGATGGTGTGTGTCTCTGATAGACTCGACACCCACACAGGCGCATAAAGACAGGAAGAGAACGCCAGGCTCCCGAGGAGTCGTGATTCACGAGCCAGTGCTCTAGTAAGGCGCTGCTGTCAATCTTGCTTTGTAAAGTTTAGATTGAAATGTGCGCGCCAGTTGGGACCGACCTAGAGCACCGCTTGATGGAGCGTAGGGGTTTCAAGTAAACGGAGAGCGAGAGAGAGAGAATCAAACAAAAAAAAAGTCGAAATGAGGAAAAGAAACGTGACAGTTTTCGTTGGTAGGAGCGGGCATAGGCCTTCGGGATTACAGACAGAAAGAGTTATTGATTCTTAGAGAGAGAGAGAGCGAAGGCGCGCACACGTCATGTTCGCTCGGCGCGCTATTTTTTGATTGAATTTCCCAACGTGTCGTAATACTTTTTTTTGTTTTCTTCTCCTTTTGTTCTTGCGCCAATAGGTGAACATCCGGCTGCAATGCAACACGGTCACGGAGGCATATCACGCACGCAGCCCGGCGCCCGTTTCCACCACTACGTGCTCCTTGCAACTCTTTTACTCTTACTGCATCGATACTTATCGTGGAACCGACAGTTGCGGTAGTTAAACGACAACAACATTTTCTTTTTCCCTCTCCCTTACCACCATATTCTCGTCTCTACAATCTTTGGACTTGTTTCGTTTCGACTCGTTCTCTTAAATTGTACAAAATAAAAACGATTCTCCCAAATGTGCCCACCCATGCCCTGCTCCCCCCATCTATCTTCGTCTTTCTCATCTATTATCGTACGGAAATAGAGAGATCAATGATGAATTTGTTATCAAGAAATCGGAAACCGATATTTGTAGAATAAACAACACTTGTCTCTCTTGCTCTCTCTCTCGTTTTCCCGTTGACCCTCCTTTTCACACCTATAGACTTTCGTTTGACGGACACACACACAGGCCCCCTTTTTTTCTTCTATCAACTACAATCAACCATTATCATGTGACACACACACCCTTTTCTTTTCCTCAATCCTATATATATTTATATAAATAAATCTCCTTAATACTGACACACAAACACATCACACACACTCACCAACTCTGATGTACAGTTGCATGTGGTATGTAAACATTCCATAGAAGTTTTGAATAACCGAACTTTCCCTGAGACCTTTTCTCCCCGCCCCGAGTATAAATAATTACTTAGTTCCGAAATGAAAATTATTCTCCACCCAAAAGAAAAAGACAAAAAAAAAATTGATTTTGTTTCCCTTCAAGTGTGTATGTGTGTCAAAACAAGCAAGAAAAAATGATGTTTGCAAGTCGAGTAGACGATGTCGGCGTTGTGAGGAATCGACAAAAAAAAAGAAGGATCGAGGATTATATATATATATAACATGTAAGCGATGCTATATCATAATTCCTGATGTAGATGACATAAAGATGAGTCCCGCATCAATTTGTACCAGTTTTTCTTCTCCGTCTTTGTTGGCCGATGGATTAAGGAGAAGAAGAGCCAAAAAAAGAAGAAGAATTAAAAAAAAAACACATCGGCACTTGTTTTTTAAAATACATATGTCTGATATCGTCTCGAGTTCATCTCGTGATCTCTCTTCCTACCTGCCCATGGGAAATTTGAATTTTAATCAGGTGCTCTTTTGACCCAAATCTCAAAGCATTGCCTGATTTGGTCGAGACTATTCTACGAAATGCACGCAGCAGCGGCAGTAGTATAGCAGCTTTATTACGTCTGGATGTCAGCCGATATAATTAGTATATAGTACGGCAAACCAGATCTTAAATATTACATTTCTGCGTCAAACTCGCTAATGACCTCCTCGAAGATAATCCGAATCCACGGTTCCCATTGTAACACGCGTTGGAAATGTTCTGATGCGGCCGTAGAGATCGAGAGAAAGGGATATATGTCTAGACTACATCTTTGTTACCATAGGGATACATGTGCATTATACTCGGATCGCCTAACTTGATCAAATGAGGGCCAAAGTCTACTCTATCACAGTGAATCCCTTTCGACTTCCAATGGAGCCAATCGATTGGCGTCTCCATCGAGAACAGCGTTACACTCAAGTTTCTGATGATGACTAACTAATAACTATCGGTGCAATAGAAAAATTCTTTGACGATGGCATCGAAACACTCGAGATGGGAACGCGCTAATAAAAGCTAGCTAGTGACAATTTGGCATTCTTGTCTGCTCTTGAACTTTTCCTCATCATGACGCTAGCTCTGGCGTCGAATATTATCGACCCGGGAGAACAATCAAGCTGCACGTGAGTATCTGCTGTGTGGAAAAGGAACATACATTCCATACGTACTTAATCGTCTGCCGTAAACGAACGTTCCAGTACGTACCACACATTTCTCACACAAGTACAAGTTATCGATTTGTAAAACCTACCCAGTCCGAGCTCAAAGTTTGTTTGAATGTGAAATCAGCTGGATGCGGGGAATCACCCGAGTGTAGATTCCAAGGTCGCGCAGAGTTCCGCTGAATCGCCACTATATACATCATAGCTACTTGGTATGGATCGTTATCGTTCTAAATTGGCTAAACACGACGTCATGGGATCCATCCTTTCAACAATCCCGTAATGAATAGATAGTCATAAACAATACACAGACGAACGTGTAGATCCTTGCCAATCGATACGGATAGAAGTAGTAGGGGAAGTAAAGCGATTTTCAAATGCTGCATTGCAGACTGGTGGAGGGGAGCATCTGCTTCGAAGCTGCGGCCGTCCGTGATGCTAGCCAAATCCTTGTAGGAGTAACTGGAAGCAGCGCAAGAAAACAAAGAAAGAAAAGCCGTTGGAATTCTATCTATCCATCCTTCCGGCTGTCGGATGTGTAAACCCAAAGTAGGAAAAGTAGACGCAACGTGAGCAATTCGTCTCATACGACAGACGGAATTGCTCGCCGTTTCATTTGCTTGGTATTGGAGAAACAGAGACAGAAATAAAGAGAAAAAGAGAGAAATAAATAAAAAAAAAGTTGCGGACAATTTACCCGTTTGTTTCCAGTTTGAGTACAGGATAGAAAGTTGGCTACCTTAACTTTTCGTCAAATGAATTATTCGGAATTATTCAAGTGCACTTGTGTATGGACTATGAGAGAGCAAGCTGGTGATCAATAGAGGGGTTGCACAGACGCGCCATTGATTGAATATACCCCGGGCATGCATGTGAGGGATGCAACTTCGTCTCTAACGCAGCTGAACGCGTGGACTAATCATCAATACAATCAACGTTGTTTTTCGGTAGTAGAATTCTTATGCAACATTGTTGCATCACGCACACAAAAATAATAACGTTCGTGAATGAAACAACGTTACAGGGGTATTGAGCGTCTCATGTTTGATGACTATAGGAATGTAACTTGATAAAACTTAGTTCCTCTCCCGGAATGGCTGGAGGCATCAGATAGCTTAAGCTTGCCTATTCCCCGGCGATGCGTCGGCGTAGCCCAGTTCGGGCCGTCGTAGACACTATAGGTTATTATTCTTGCTGTGTAATAGAAACTAATGAAACGGAAGATTCGAGGCTAATTTGTTGGTCAAACAACTGGTACTCATTACCAAGCCTCCTGCTGTTGGTTCTCAGACATCAGCAATTCACCGACGATTCCTTTCATTGAGTCTAGGCTTAAATCTGGTTATAATGACAGTAGTCAAAATTTAGAAGGAGCATCTTTCCATGATTGGACTCGTTGGATATATGACGAGACGTTACAGCCATTCATTCGAAGTTGATCAGACTGTAGCTACCCACTACAATTTTCTACGGAAGTACTACTCAGACTGCCAGAATATGCCGCATCAAAAGCTGTGCGCTCCCGCCGACATTGTACTGCACTGCACGAAGGCCGGGATCCGTTTGACACAACGTCTGCATAGCAGGACACGGCTCATGGCCGGGCTCGTGCGATGAATACCAATGAACGCTCCACTTGATTTGTTGGTCCATTCTCTAGGCTTATCCGAATCGAGACATTGCAACGCTTTCCAGCGTCAAGAATTCATCGAACTTGAACGAACTCACTTTACACAGTCGAGACAATCTTTCAAGAACGTTGTTTCATTTCATTTCGTTCAAAGAAGTTGTTTTTTTTAGCCATGTCTATATTACCGTACCTTACCTTAATTTCTACACACTTCTCTTGGCAAGTTGCACCTTGTTTAAATCATGAAAAATATTAAGTGACGAGCAAATCAAGGAATGTTGAATAAACTAACAATATTGATTTCGAAGGGATTCACGGATTTCATTATAGGACCACAACAGTTCGTTATTCTAATAATCAATCAGGCTAAGAATAGATTCTGCTACTGAGAACTACGAAAATCGTACAGCTGAAAGTTTTAAGGCATAGTTGACCACAAGTAACAATCAACGTTTAATAAGTCCAATTAGGTTCAGACAGAAAAATAAATTAATAGAACCCGTGTGCCTGTAACTTATAGAGCAATATCGGGCGCTTGTTATGTATCTGTTTAGATGGGGAGAAACACTTGGAATGGAGCCACCACCACCCTCAATGTTTTTGAAAGCACGATCTCGTGAGGTTTCGGAAGTGCACTTGGGCGTGAATGCAAAGAACGAGAGAGAGAGAGAGAGAGAAGGATGGTTTGTGCATTGCTGGATCCGTGCTCGAGTACTAGTAGCCCCCCGCAAGCTATCATCACAGTTTCTTCTTATAGGAGTCTTCGCTCCGGGTAGGGCAATCTAGACGGACGGTCGTACAGGAAGTATGTACTCGGCTCACACGCAGCCAAGGAGACGACTTTTTCTCTTTTTTTCGAAAAAAAGGGTGGAACTTGCGGTGAATAATAGAGACAAGTTGCTGATCTCTCGAGTGTCATGGTAGCAGCTTCGCTTTCACTTAATTGCTCAGGAGTAGGCTACATTCGCGGTTCGGGGTCCTCTTGTCGGTCCACTTTGCAGGGAGGGGACTCGAAATGAGCTCAGCAGCAATCGCGTGTCGTGACCGGCAATTGGAAAGAACGTGACCTCAACCGTTTCTTTACGAGGGGGAAGCTTTAGATTCACTTGAGACGATCGATTTCTATTTATTCCCTGTTACTTTCTTTTATTCAAAGCTATTCATACAATCCGAGCGACCAAAATGGCTCAGCCGCTCAGCGTCTTAGCGAGGGTAAAAAATTGCCTGTTGTGCTGTCTACAAATTTCCTAAATACATCGTATCTTTGAGTGCGTTATGGAACCAACACGAAATCGTCGTCATCTCTGATCTTGAAATATTATTGATATTATTATATGATATAGAAACATTATTGAATTATCAACACCTTGTATAGTTGTATATAAGGTATGAGCATTGTGCGGCATTGTGTTTGCTCGAGATGCATCGTCAGATACGTCCATATTAGATATTCCATGGACGATATAGGTATGTGTACCAACACCAAAGTAAGGTTCCGTGACTGTAATAAAGTCAATCATTTAAGCACTATGGCCCGCTCGTGATCGGTAGACTACTAGGCTCCGACGTATACGTACGTACGTACGTACGAATTTTCCTGAAGGGATTCTAGGCGTAAGTGGGGACCGACGGGTGGGACGAGGTACTGGCCTGCGCCCGGTAGATGGCGCTGCCTACTCTCTGCGGGAGTGGTAACTTCAATGGTTATTTCGTCTTTCCCAAAGCTAAGATGACAGGCTATTTATCATTTTTGAATTTTTCCTGATATCGGTCACGATTCACAGTAATTTAATTGAATCCACCATAACTTTTTGTTTATTGTTTCAAGCGACTTGCGTCGCAAATTTCCCGGAGGGTATGACTTGAATTGCGATAATGCCCGGGACATCGTGTGGCCGTGTGGCGCCGGGCGGTCCGGCCTGTCATTTTCGATGACAGGTAAGAGGTAAGTAATTTTTAGCAAATCGCGCAACAGCGTACAGTTGCTCTCAAAGTCTCAATTAAAGACTTAAAACATGCTTAAAGTAGGAAGGTTTGCACGTTGAGTGTTGAATAATGGTAACTATTTCAATTCATAGTCTAAAGTTTTAGTTTAATTGATTTGTCAAGGGGTTTAGTAGCTTTTAATTATCAAGGAGTTCTAAGAATATTTGAATCTATTTTAATGAGTAGACATTGTTTGACTTTGGATCGCATGTAGTTGAAAACTTTGAACCGTATGTTAAACTAGAAAGCATCATGTAAAATATGTGTGTAAATAAGTCTAGGCTTGAGTTCATTAAATCATTTAGTGTTGGTTGTGTGATGTGAGTCACATCACAGTGATATGTTTTCTAGTAGTTGCTGTTGGGGTAAAAAGAAACAGAAAATGGTTAGGAAATAAAGTTTTTATCTTTTGTTTGACTGGGTCTGAAGACTTATTTTTCAACAAAAGTTGGTTTCGTCTTAAGCCTCGTCCAGACGGACACTTTTTACGGGAAAATTACGGGAATACGGGGATACAGGAAAAATACAGGAATACAGGAAGCTTATTTTGTTACATCCACACGGGCAATTTTTCGGATCCGTAACGTCTGTATTCCTGTATTCCTGTAATTCTGTAAGAAAAAAAGTTTGAAATGTTTCAAACTTTTTCCGTAAGCGAGAGCTTCCGTAAGCTGAAAATAAGGGCTGACCAATCAGAATGTAGCATTTCGTTTGAAATTATCTCAAGTAGGGCAACAGCAGTCGTGGCTGACATTGGCTTTTCTTGTGTTAATGCTTGAAATCCGTATTTTATTCGTTGATGAAATTTCTGACCGTGTGAATCACAATCGATAAAATTTAAAATAGCATAACCGTATGCCCGTATGCCCGTATTCCTGTTTTTCTGTAATATTCCCGTAACAAGTGTCCGTCTGGACGAGGCTTTAGAATTCAAAGCTTTAGAATGATGTACTTGTTCAGTCAATAGGCATACTAATAAATAAACAGCTGCTTCAATCTTATGTCAATTTTTACAGGCTGTTTGTTTGTTTGTGAGAAACATCCTGCAGTTAAGGCTGTCACCTGTTATATATTTCCTATTCTTAAATAGGAATGCCAGGTAAGATGTACTTGCATTTATTGATTGTGGTGATGCAATAAACTTGCTTTCCTATAAATAACTTGAGTTTTCCATTTTTTGTCATAGCACAACCCGGCTTATCAGTATCTCATCTCAGTTGCCACATCAGTCATTCTAGTCCATCTGTGATGTCTCTTTTAAAAAATGTGTGCACACAATTGGGTTGACACGGTAAAACTAGAATTAATTCTTCGTATATATTGTTCAAAGCCTAATAGGGCTCGGCCCCGAGCACAATCGGGGTGAAAAACGGCAACCCGACTACCAAAAACGGGGCAAAAGCTCTACCCGATTACAGCGGGGCGGGGCATTTTGTCTTATTTTGCCCCGAATTTTGCAAAATTTTTCGGGGTGCCCCGATTATTTGCCCCGATTGAATTTTCGCCCCGATTATAATATTACCCCGATTACCAGTTTTTTTCTCACTTTCCATTCACTGGTGGTACACACAAGATGAAGCAAAATGTTTGAAATTTTTTAAAAAAGGCAACCATTCAACGATAGTTTATTACTTTTATGGGTAATTGCGGCAAATCAGGTGCAAAAACGTAATTGGGGTGGAAAATGTATATGGGGCGAAAATTTTTGCGTTCGCAATCATAGAGGAGGATTCGGAAGGTTGAGTGGTCTTTTTGCCAAAAAATCTCATCCTCCAATCAACGAATATGTTAATTTTATTCAGAGTGCCTGTGACGATGCCAAGCTGATCCAAGGAAAATTTATTATTATTGCCCTTATGTAATAGGTGTGTAGGTGCTAGAATGTTTAATATAAGTTCATTCAGAGTAAATTTTCTTTCTTTTACTTTTTCAAGTAATTGCTGATGCCAAGCTGATACACGGAGTCATCGTTGCTGCTTATTCATGCAGTGTATACTGCATGCGGTGACTGTTTGCCACCATTGCATCAGTCAAAGTACTTGCAACTGCTAATAGCCCTGCACGGGCAGATCAGCGGGTGTTAAGGATGGGCTCTTTACCGAAAGGATGAATACAGCTAAGCGCCCGACTAGGTTCAATCGCATCCCCTAAGAACTGGCCCGAACCATCCCTCGTCTCTCTTTCCAAAAAATATCACGATTGACTTCACACTCAATAAATGAAAACCGAGATGTGGAGGAATGAAACCAATTTTCGAACGGGAATCGGCACCACGCGAGCAATATGTGAGCATAGTGGGAATCAGTTATTAACACTTCAACATCACATCAATCCCTCGGAATCCTTTCGGAAAACATACAAAAACCCTTCGGGTAATTGGAGATTTCATATTTTCCCGCCCTAGTGGGGAAACGTAGTTATCCCTTTTACCTATAGACGGCATTTTTGAAACCTACAGAAACCCTGATAATTCTTCCAAAGCGGCACGCTTTGCCATATTTAAAAAAAGAAGCCTAAATTGAAGTTTAATCCTGCCGCCAGAGACTTCGTCGCTGTTACCGCCAGTCGACAGGTGTGTCGCCACTGTCGCGCCCGCAATGGAAGTATTTCGGAAGCGAGCCAACGTCGCCTTTCAGAAACCGGGAAGTCTGATTCAGTCTGCTACTCCTGCTAGGAAAATGCAAAAGATATAAGCAAGCATGGCTGTTTTCGTGTATGCAGTTACTGGATTTTTTCTGAGGTAAAATCTTAAGAAATTATTTCGTAAGAATGATAATTTTAACTTTTTACTTAATATAAAAATTCCCTAACAATGGTTGTGTGATGATTCAAAATGGTTCCTGAGCTTATCATTAAGCTTGAAGACAAACTGTGCTTGAACTAGGGCGATCTGATAACTAGCTGTAGATCTTTTTTCAGTTTTTGTTCTCTACTGCCACATGCAATCTTGTTTAAACAAAACTTAACTTTAAATTACTTTTGTACAGTCAATATTTGTAAATTTGTTGCCTTTTTAAATTCACCTTTCTAATAGGAAAAAGTGGGAACCAGGAAACAATTGAGATAAATCTGTTAGTTCATCATTTGGCATTTCCAGTATCTGTCAGAGTAAGTAGTACATGTGCTAATACCACTCACAAAACATGAGGTTATGTGTGAGCTACCTGTGAGGACTAGGTAAAGAACTTTAATTCATAGTGATGATTTGATTTTTGATTGGCAATATTTTGTTGGATGAATATTACCTCTAAAATTAGACATGCATGGTTCTGAACGGATTTTCGTATCTCGTCTACCTGTTGATTTGTTCTGTTACACGTAATCAACTATTCCGTTCTTTTCCAGGATTAAGTCACCGCGAGAGGGCGGGACTGTTAAATCTTTACAGAGAAAAGGTAATGATAGATTTGGAAATGCTGTAATTGAAGTCCTTTTCTGTGATGATAGCTTTGTCTGATTTGCACACTGCTGCATTATGAAGTCAATCTAAATATTAGACATGCATGACTCTGAGAATTCGAATTTGTTTCAGAATTCCATGTGTATGATACCTTGCTGATTTTCATTTGTTGTTTAGGTTCGAAAGCATTTCCTCCCTTTCGTCCAACGTGGAATATCTTTGGGACTTCGATGTCTTGCGAAGGGCCAAAACTGTTTTGATTGTAAGTTTTACAAAATTTGTCTACATTACTAAGTGATGAGTTACGTTATTTATGTCTTCTTTCCCCATCTGAGAAACAAATGCAGTAAATCAAACGTAAAACTGAGAATGTTGATCATGCTATCGTTTGTTTTGTTTGTTTACTTTTTTTTTTACTTTAATTTATTGATTGTTTTGAACTCCTCTACAACGAAATTCCACGAAACGGAATTCCCTTCGCGGCAAACGTTTTATCTGGACTTGAAGTCGGTTGAGATCAGAGATGAAGGGTTCCCTTCTCTGGTTGAGATGGTGTGCGCTATTTACAATCTAAAGTGATTGGCGGACGTTTTTGCCAGTTTATATCTAGAAAAGGTTTCTCTTTAAATTGTTGTTCGGATCTGTCGTACATTATTTTCAGCCGTATAGTCATATAAACGTGCGCTGGTCGTGTAATGCACAAATCACCTTTGAAATTGTTTGCATCGTTGGGCTGTTGTATTCGAATTCAGTCCCGTTCTCAACTAAACTTTCAAGGTGATTTCCATCAGAAATCTAATCTACGTATAATATGATTACAGATCATTACTGGAAGGATTCGTCGATTTTAATTTTCGATATCCCGTCATGGATTCTTCCCTCGCATAAAGATTCTGTTATAGGTAAGCATATTCACCAAACGCTTTCTTCGTTTCTGAAGTGATGTTTTTGTCATCCGTGTTTCACCTGAGGTAAAACTTTGATTACTGTTTGTTGACTCTGATCTAAATGTGTAATATAAATTATATTGTTTGCTACGTAATATTAACCATCTTCCCTTTTTTTGTTCTTGTTAGGCTTACCAAATATTCCATCAGCATTATAGACTGTCAGCTTTGGAAGTGTCATGGATGTAGGGAAATCAATGTGTTGTTTCAATTGATGGACTGCATATTTGGTTTGGAGAAGTCTTTTTTACCATTTGTGCAATTTTTGTAGTTGGCTTGCTATTGTTTGGGTATGGATGGATAGTTGCTTGTCTTGTTTTTTTGTTTTTTTGTTTGTGCATTTTTGCAATATTAAAGTCTTGTAAAAACTCAGCGCCGTTTGCCATTTGTTTTCTATTTATTGAATAAATAACTCGATTGTCGAGTTGTTCTTTTCAATCGACTAACGTCTGTTCGTTCGATATTCCGGTTAAACGACAGGAAATTCATATGAATTACAAGAAATTTGTGGCACTAACAAAAGCTAAAGGGATGTAAAAAGATAAATTTCAAAAAGACCGACAATGTGAGATGTGCACATACCACCACTAGTTCACCGACAGATCATTTCGCTATATTATACGTGTTTACTATTTTGCGCATAACGGTTTGTTTCCGTAGTTTCCTTTATTCTGCTGTGTCGTGCAGTCGTAACTGGTAGTTGTTTCGTTTTTGAACTTGTTGTTCGAATTTGACGTTTGCGTCGAGTCGTCTACTTAGATTTGAAATATGCCCACGCCTTTTTTAAAATTACTGCGAGTGGGATGCGGTTACTGGAAACTTTAGAATAATATGTACATATAAATAATGCAATCCGCTTATTTGAATGTTTGGTTGCCCGAACTTAGAATAGGATCAAAATTCGGTAAATATCTCCAAGTAAAGCTTAAAGGAATCTTCATTCGACGATAATAATCAATTTCCGGTTCTTGATCTGCAATGTAATAAAAAGAAATATAATTTGAATCGTATACTCGTTTGAAATTACAATTGGTGTATATTATGAATCTTGTTTAATTGCAAGGTGGGTGTTGTTTTTTTTGTATCTAAACGAATAGCGAATGTCAATCACTTCGTTCAGAGAACATGTTGTGCGGCCGGGCCCGTACCGCTCAACAGATGACTTTAACAGAGGAGCCGGAAAAATGTCAATTTGTTGAATTTGTGGGCACTTGGCTGTATTCACCCTTTCTGAATTGACCCCATCGTATTACATAACGTACATAGCGATAGTACATATATTACATATTAGATAGATTAGTACATATATTACATAACGTGTGCGAATAGCCGCATGCTGGAAAAAGGGAAAAGCCCATAAGGCTGGGTGCGAAAAGTTTGTAGCTTGGGGACACAAAACTTTTTTGGCCATTGACGGAAGTTACAAAAGATGGCGCTGTAAGAAGCGAGCAGAAATTACTTGACAGGCCTGAATCTAGAAAGTGTATTTCCATTTTAGTAAGTCGGCCTGTCAGGCCTGAGTACTTAATTTTTCAACTTTACATAGCGCCATCTATTGCAACTTCCGTCAATGGACAAAAAAAAAGTTTTGTGTCCCCAAGCTACAAACTTTTCTAACCCCAACCCCCACTCTTTTCCTTTTCCGCATCGAAAGAAAATGTTCACAGTATCAAAACTGATTAACAGGATCCATTCCGACTTTTCATGTCTCTGTATTGTTTAGCATATTAGCAAGCATAATGCACGAATAAGGAATCGATTCTGTTTCTTCATATTCTTACAGCAATTAGTATTCAGACCGAATCAGATAAAAAAAACCTATTTATTAATTTTAAAAAATTACTGCAACAGGTTTATAGAAAAAATTGACAAGACAAGACGTGTGAAAAAAATTCATGTTTATTGTTTCTCATTTCATTCAGATACAGATACGTTGTTGTCATCACTCGGTAGAGCCCAACGAGAGCAGCAAATTAAGCGACGACTGAGAAATAAGAATATTTTTTCGCGAAATTTTTTCAGGGCTCCATAAAAATGTTTTTTTTAATATTAATAAAATAGAAAATATTTTTATTTGATTTTAATGATTTCAAAATATGTGGCGCGGTGTCACATATGAGCCCTGAAAAAATTTCACTTAAACATGTTAATCTAAAGGTTCAAAAAGTAAAAATAACATCAAATTTCCATAAGGCTACATACTATCAGCGGACTCAGTCACGTGACACCATTCCGCATATAACGCGAAAACGTTGCGCGAATCATTGGCGCACAGTGAAAACTTGCTATATCACGACTACGCGCTAGATGTCTCGAGTGACATAACAACAAACGACAAGCGTGATTTTTAAAAATGAACTGTTTGATATTTAGCATAGCGTGTAGGGACGTATCACGTATTCTATCCTATCTACACTAATACCAGTTTGGCGGTCTCTCCTGATGCTAGTCTATCTAGTGGATGTGAAAGGGAAATGGCAAGTGCTGTTGTCAAAACGGAAAGTGGAATCGATCTTCTACAAAGACTTTCCCTGAGACCTAAATTAACAGGTTTGCAAGTGGAAGTTTTCGGTGAAAATGGGCCCCAACCGGGTGACATCATAGAAATCAGTGAAAAGAATACACACTTGAAAACACTTCTGTTGACTCAGTGGATAATGGCATGCATACTTCCTTCTGTGTGGAAAGGGATCAAAATTGGTGGACTTGACGTGGGGGTGGTTTTCCTGTCCACTGATCATCACTTCTCACCACTTCACTTGTATACTTTGCTGGAAAAAAGAGTAAGAAGAATTCTTCGCCAAAGTCAAGATCTCATACCTGGATCTAAAACTTCCATGGTCAAAGAAATTACTATGGAATCATTAAAAAGACTAACTGTTTATGAAAGCTTTAACAAAACTGAACTCCTGTTTAACTTCTGCTCTGCAAAAACTTACCTCCTCTCACACCCCCAGTACTCAGTTGTGATAATAGACAGCATTTCTGCATATTATTGGGAAGACAGATTGTCTTCAGCCTCACTTCAAAGCCTGGAAAAGTATTGTCAATCTCTTCTTACATGCCTTATTGAACGGCTAAAGCAGACCAACATCACAATCATCTACACTGTTCAACAGTTTCTAAGGGAAACTCATGTTGAGAAAGAAACTGGAACTCCATTATACATCTATTCCCTATCTCTGGATAATGAGCCTGGAAAGATGATTCACATAGAAGACAGGCGAAATGTTAAAAACTTTTCAAGAACTATTGAAGTCTTCAATACAGAATTATCAATTAAATAAACAAAGATTATGGCGACTGATCCAGACTGTACATTATTATTTGATTGTATTCCGCACGACGAAACGAAAAAAGGCGAAAACATTTACGAAGTTGAAATCCTTGAATTTCTCAGAACAATAGAAGATAAAACTATTAGAAATTTACAGAAATCACATAAATCTGAGGCACATTCTTCCAGTTTTAAAAGGCTCTTCCAACTATAGTAATACACATTTAAGGACCGGCGTGATTTGCCTGTTCCAAAAGACCTCGAGCCTATAAAGAATATCAAAATTAACTATTCTTCGAAATCGAAAGTAATAATAAGTAATATACCTGGCACAGAATGTTGTGAGTTTTGCCCAGTTCTTTGTTGAGGGCACGATCGACCTTATCCTTTCGCAAATTAGCAGCTTGAAGCTTTTCTAACGTAGCGGCCAATGTCTGTTTAGCTTTGACGTATTTGTTCTGCCACCTGGGGCAGTTGGCACAACTGGAAGAGTTGAGAATATCGGGTGACAGGCCTTCCTGGTGCAGTCTTGTTTCCGCTTTAGGACTCACTATAGTAAAATAACGTGTAAAATGTTTTCAAACCAGTAATTAAAGTGTATTACCTTTAGTGGTGGCCCAAGCTGAGTAGCTGTGAGCTTCTTTATGCTCCACAGTTGAGTGTTCCAAGGAGGAGAATCGCCCAGGATCAGAATCAATGCCCAAATCTGGTGAAAGGTGAAGTGCAGAAGGTCTTGAGACACTCCCATTGGTATTTTGTTCATTATTCTTTCCGGCCTGTGAAATACGCAATAAGAAATTAAATTTCTTCAAAACCAAATTCTTAACTTCACAGTACCTGGTTGACTGGAAGGGCTTGATCTTCCGAAACGGCTTGATCCGAAACGTAATCTGACATTTGGCTGGCTTGCCGCTGAATTCCTTGGCTACTACGACGGCGTGAGGATTGCAACGCAGCGTTTGGAGAGCTAGTTATTTCACCCTTTGCTGCTTGCTCCTTGAAATTCTCCAAATCTTTGTGTAATCGATTTCGATCTTCTCTGACCGAGTCTAAATCTTCCTTCAGGACACGCACTTGTTGTTCCAGCAAGGCCTTGGACTGGATGAGAATTTCTTGCTGCGATTTGAGTTCGAATTCCACTTGACGCATCGTCTTCTGTCCGTCATTGTAAGAATTTTCCCATAGTTGTGCTTTCATCAAGGCAGTGCGGAGTTCCATTTCGCGAGCCTCCAGTGTACCACGAAGTTCCGCAACTTGGCGATCCTTGCCCGCCGAAGTCGACATCCATTGTGATTGCGCTTCAATCCAACGAGCTTCAAGTAATTCTATTTCTCGATTCTTCTCACCTAATCTCTCCTGTGTTTCCTTGAGCAGCAATTGATTTTCGCATGCTTGGAAGTATTTTTCTTTCACTTTGAACTCGAGTTGGGTCGTCAAATCTTTGGCTTCACGCAAACGCAAGTCTCGCCGCTTGATGAGTTCCTTCATCTTAAATAGGCGATTTTTCAGCGCTTCCATGATGTAAGTTGCCGTAGTGAGGTCACACGCTCCCGACAGATCCTCAATCGAATTTCGCCTTTCGTTATCAGCGAGCGATTCATCCTTTATTTGCGAATCTTCCAGCAGGATCGATTCTTCCTTGGTAAACTGTGTGTCGTAGGTGGAGCGCAAGGAGCTCACCAACTCGGCTAACTGCGACCTCAGTCGAGTGTTTTCTTGTTCCAGCACGCGCAATCGGTTGCCCGAACGCTTCACTTCGCACGGATCTGACCTAGAACGTCTCGCTGTGAATAGAGTAAATTAATTAGTTCATTTCTGAATAATCCTGACAGGCAACTGAACGCCGAGGCATATCATACCTGTCCGTTTGGACGAATCACTGCTGTCCAGATCGCCATTGGAATGTACAATAGGTTTTTTGCTTGTTAGTAAAGCAGCAATAGAGTTGGCTTCCAAGTGATGCTGAACAGGTAAACCAATGCGGGCGAATGAAACTGTGCGATCCGGTTCGGACCAAGCTTCCGATTCTGAAGCTGCGACATCACGGGTTTTCGCCTGAGGTGATGCTTTTTGGGGACTAAGACTGTCTTTGGTTGAACAATGGATGGAATCCGTCGCTTCCAGAGGAAACATACCCCCAGCCAAAACAGTTGGAGACTTCCTGCCGTTGTTGGCTACAGGAGAGAGGAACGAAGAACCATTTTGTCCGACAGCTGGACGATGATATGGTGTGCTGCTGACAAGCGGGTTCTTGTTCTTCGACTCTGTGGGAACCGGAAGACAGTCCGTCTGCATCGACTTGTTACTAGCCACAGCAGCAATATTACTCATCTTCATTCTGACAATTTCTTCATCGCGTTGTTTAACCTGGTCCTCCAACTGATCTACTGTCGCTCGTAGCTGATCTACCATCATTTGTGCAGATGCTTCGGAAGCAGCAGCAGACATTTCCAGTTGAGCTTGGCAGCCAACTTCTTCTGTGGCTGAGCACGGCGGAGGTAAACTGTCCACACTCTTCTCTCTGCTAAAATTCACGGGCTGTTCGCTTTGGATGCTCCAGTTGCTGGATGTAGAGACAGAACTGCTAGAATGTTGCTCATCAGGATCGACACCAATCATCAAGGATTGGGATAGGGTTCGGGACAATTCTCGACTCTGCATGATGGAATGCTGGAGCGCTTGTCTCCGTTTACTGGCAGCCGACCAATTGCTGAGATTAAGAAGTTCTTGCTGGCTCATCGACAAAATTTCCTCCAAAAAGTCGGCCATCTCCTCCAGCCGCGTCCGTAACAAATCGCAAGCATTCGTAGAATCAGCCAACCGCTGTCGTAAAACCGTCAACTCTTTCTTGTACGTGCGCAGTTGGTGGTCACCTCCCGTCGTGACGTTGCCGGATTCAGCTTTCCTCTTCCAGCTGCGTACCTCTAGCTTAAGACGTTCCAGTTCGTTTTCCAACCGTTCCGCTTTTTCTTGCGATTCCTCGTAACGTACTTTCCATGAAGTAGCTATCGTGGTATCGCCGTTTTGATACGCCACCAACTGATCTTTTAAACTTTGAACAGTTTCTGTCAGCTCTTTCCGTTCGCGTAAGTAAGCCGACAGCTGGGCAGCGAGGGCAGATTGTTGTTGTTGTTCTACGGAATCGAAGGAATGTTGTGATTTTTGTTCCGATCGAGAAGAAGACGAAAGGAAGGAACGGGAAGACATTTCCAGCTGAAGATCCATCATCTGACGCTTCAGAGTAGCAATCTGCGTTTCAGCTTCAGAGACGGCTTGTTCTTTCTGGCCTACGGCTAACCTCAAGGAGGCAAGTTGATCAGCGTCTCGCTGCAAAAGAGCTCTTTGTTGTTCGGCAGCATTGAGAAGTTTCTTCTTCTCTTCCAACTCGGCCCACAAACGCTCATTCTCTTCTTCGGCCATAGCTTTGATGTTGTCCTCCTTGCCCGAGACTTCTGCCTCCCACTTGGCCTTGTTCAGCAACTCTTGCGCTTCTTTGAGTTCGGCAGTCAAATCCTTGACGCGTTTGTCCTTTTTGCGATTATCCGTCCTCAGGTGTTCCAATTCTTTCTCTTTCTTCTGGATATCGGTCACGAAACCTTGAAGTGAACGACCAGCTTTGGATAAGCTTTTTTCTAACTCTCCAACTTTCTTCTTCTTGTCGTTGAGCGATCCTTCTAGTTCTGCAATCTGCTTCTGTTTTTCGTCTAATGTAATTTGGATCTCCACAAGAATCTTGTTTTGTTGCTCCAGTTGATATTGTTTTTCTTCGATGATCTTGTCTTTCTCGACGGCATGCTGAATTTCGCCAACTTTGCCTTCTCTAACTTGATTCTCGAGAATAGAAGTTAGATTGGCAATTTTCAAATCTTTTTCGGCTCGGTTGGTCTCCAGTTGTGCAACATTACATTCTAGAACTTGAACTCGCTGCTGATACTGAGTTAGTTGCTTCTACAATAACAAAAATAAATCGATTAGGATTCCTAAAGGGATCACGTCCGGTCGAATTACCTGTGATTGGCTGACTTCATTAGCCAATTTCCCCATTTCTTCTACGTAGCCAGTGGCCTGATTGACGAGCTGATCGATTTTGGCTTGCAACTCATCCACTTCAGCCTTACTGTGGTGATCTGGATAGTTGCAGCTCAACTGAGGAGTATTAAGAACTAGAGAGCTGAAAGCCTGGGTATAGTAGTTGTTGGATTCATCCGGCATGACACTTTGACGACGAGCACGAGCCTCTTCAGATTCAGCCAAATACGTTTGAAGCTGCTGAATCTGCTCTTGAAGAGATATTCTCTCAGACTGGTGAGCAGCTAACGACGCACGCTGTTGATTTTCCAACTCCTCAATCGCTCCCGATGCTTGAGCCAGTAATTGACATTTCTCGGCGAGAGATTTTTTCAATGTTTCGTTTTCTACTTTCAGCTCAATATTATTCTTGATGATGTCTGCTGCATCGCTCCTACCAAGAGCTTTACCCACTCGCTCCTCCAGTAGAAAAACGCGCAGTTTAAGGTTGAAATTTTCATGTTGTAGCTGCTGCAATTGCTCTTCATACTCTTTGACACACCGACCACGTAGCGGGGAGGACTTGCCCGAAGATCGATTTGCCTCTGCCCAACAAAATGAATGGAAATGGGCTTGAGTAATGGAATTGCTAAATTGCTGGCGAAGAATAACTTACGAGGCGTTGATGGAGCACCTTGCGTCTGTTCCAGAGAAACCTGCAGTTGGGAAGGATCGATGCTGCCACGAAAGCAGAAAACACAAAATTAATAAAAATAAACGTACCGTAACTTAAGGCAAAGTTACGAGTCAAAGTCAGTACGTATTTGGTTTGTGAAAACTTTGAACTGGATAAATCCCAAAAGAGACATAATCTGGCTGTGTTTCAAATGTCTTACTCGCGATGACGATTATTTTGCAATTTACGGTCTACGCGAGAGAATGTTGTGTGCGTCGCTTCGGACGAGACGCACAGGCGATCGCAAAGAAAGGAGTCTATACTTAGAGTTCATTATCGCCAGAGCTACCGTCCGTCTTTTTCGGCGCCAAACGTGAGTAGCCCACAAGCGAAGAGTGAAAACTTTCCTTTGCTCGAGTTGACTTGAAAGACGGCCCGACTACATGAAAAATAGATGAAAAACTTGGTCGCAAAAATCAGGTGGCAAAAGATTTGGGCTGCCGAACTCTTGGCCAAGACTTTATCTTTTGGTGAACGAAGAACGATAGTAATGCACGGCATTCCGCACGTCGGATGGCGAGCCTTGACGGCTGAACGACGAGTTGCATCATTCGTGTCCTACACAGTAGGTTCCAAACTATAAAAATACTCCTCTGGTATGAACGAGAAAGAAAGGCAGGAAGAGGCCACATGGGTGTAGGGTGCCAAAGAGAGAGAGAGGTCCTTGTTTTAAATCGGGAAGGTTTGGGTGTCTTGTTCCAGAAATGTCACCTACTAGTCCCCCAGACCGTTTTTTTTCTCTTTCAGTGAGCCTCACCTTGAGCCTCACCCACTTCCGATCCGATTGGTTGTCCGACAGACATAGACAAATGAAAAAAGAAGAGAAACGGCTGCAGCATCTCATATGAAGGAAGAATGAAATAGGCCAACAACACTGCGGACCCGTATCGATCCGCAAATATGACGTCAACCGTTCACACTACTGCGCACGAACACAATGCCATCATAAAATCCCAATGTGTTTTCAAACTTTTAGCACCCTCACCTAAACGGCGGTGTGTTGTGGTGATTCAACAAGCGTCGATTTGGGCTCTTCAACGGACCAAGACGGAACGAAGCCATCAGTTAAATTGGAACGGGGGAATTTTTTAATTCTATCACGTGATTGGCACAAATAGTTCCATAATACGCACAAACATCCACCAACGTAATCCAAATCGAGAACGAATATTAGCTTTGTTTCAGTGACAACTTCTCTTTACGTTCTGTTCTCAACGACAGCACCAAACGTACTTCGCGTTTAGACGTTCTGTTTCTGCAGCAGATGTCTTTCATCTTGCACTCCCCTCTCCTCTTCTCTCGGTTTACAACTCTCCAACAGCGCATCTGCGTCGACGCCGGGGGATTGCGCGCGGATGTTGGGAGGAGGGGCTAAACGGAAGAAGAAATAGAGAAAGCAGCAGCAGTCGGTATGCTGTCGCGGGGCGGACCGGATGGATGCTGACCGTGAGAAACACCCTATTTACAACTGAAGACTATTGAACTATGTGTCGGGCCTCGCTTTCCCCCCCCCCTTTTTTTTCGTGATCACATGTTACACTCTGAACATGGGTTTTTAACATGCCATCACTCAACTAGCTCCAATCTAAACTTGCTAGAGGCTAATGGTGTTCTTCAATGATCCATGAGTGAACCGCCCCTTTACAACACCAATTTAATTTTGGGGTTAGAAGAAAACATACTGCTCCAATTCTTAAAAACCTTCCTGTTATTGAATTTCACTTTTTAGAAATTGCAACTCTTTCAGAAACAACTCTCCAATCAAGGAACAAGAGTCAAAAATAGAAATCAGACCTTGAAAACTCACCTTACACTTAGATTGTCCATCCTAGATTCCTATGGGGGAATCTCCTGCTGCTACTGGAAAACACAAAAAGAAAACTTTAATGTTTTTGTTCTCCAATTTATAACTACTCTTTGAAGAGAAAAATGCTAAATTTGCTACAATATTCAACAAATCTTTGAGAGCAACCTGGGCACTAGCATAAGCCAGAGAAAATCAGAAATAAAAGGATGATCCAATCAACTCAAATAGTAAAACAATGATATTTCTTTTCTTTCAAATACTACCGGTTATTTGAAGGAAAATTATTTATTTGTGGAACGTGAAAATGTGGTGTTGAAATTATTTTGATCTTAGACAACTGTATGAAGTGAACAATTCATATTTACCTGAACACTATTTTATGGCTTTATGAAATTCAACGGCAGTCCTAAAACCAAACCAAGTTTGTCTGGAACAGTAAAATTGCTGAGAGATTTTAGAAAGTTAAAATTATTTATTAAAGAAGTCAACTGTATGTTGCTCTTTTGCTTTTTCCAAAAACTGAACCGTTGAACGTTGAATTGTGAATAAAAGACTTCTGCCGTTTAAACTTCAAATAGAACGTACGGAGTTGCCACTATGGAAGAGATAGGGCTGGATGGGGCAGAATCATAGAAAATAATTTACTCGTGAAATTATAATGACAAATGGATTTGATATATAAGAATATTTAATTATTTTTAATATATCTTTTGTATAATCAAATAATAATTCAAATCATTATGAATTTCATTTTTAAACTACTTGAATTAGAAAACTGGACGACGCCATCTATAGACGTCTGCAAAATTGACGGGACATCGTAGCTTGTTTTTAAAAATAGAAGTTGAAGGTTTCACCCAGTTCCATTCACCTATTTCAATTGATTTCTCAACAAAAATGGACGAAGAAGTAACTACGTGTAAGTGATCCTCTTTTTTGTGTAACGAAGGAATCATATATATCTTACCATGGTTATCCCTGTATAGCGTTCTGGATCTCATTTTTTGTCGAAGCTGGAATACCCCCGGCTGCTGCCGCAAACTACGCTATTATTTTCACAGACAATCGCATCCAAAAACACATGCTTCTTGACTTGAATAAGGAATATCTCAAAGATATGGGAGTCAATGTATTGGGGGATATTATTGCCATTCTCAAGCATTCCAAGAGATATCATGAGAAGGTGCATTTCCAGTTTGTTTGTTGTAGACGAAATATTGTAAACTACATCCATCTTTCTCAACTTAGGTTGCCAGAGAAAAAGTTCTTGCTATTGACAAAGAAACTTCAGTAATGAAAGGTACTTATCTCATCCATAATCTTACCTAATGAAAAGCTAGAAAATGTCTATTCCTTATAGCAACAAAACATTTGAATGAAATGCTGCTCAAAGATGACATGCCTAAGAAAATTGTCAATGATGTTCAACAACCAAGTAAACTGATTGGATACTGCATCTTAATGAATAATATCAGTAACAAGTTTGTTTTAATTAGCTACCCAGATGAAAACAGTTACAAGACCTTCCCCTCCCAAAAAATTAAAGACTGCAAAATCTGAAGTTGTAAAGAAAGTAGAAGAAGCTGTGTGGGTAGAAGAGGTAGAAGAATTTGAAGAACTTAAAAGGAAAGTCATCCCTCCTAAATTGACAACAAAAACAACTGCACCAACCATTAGCACAGCGAAATTGGTTAAAAAGACTTCCGTTTTTGACCGACTTGGTGAGAGCAACGTGACAAGCACTACACCCGAAATTCAAGAATCCCCGACCAACACATCTTCTATTACCTCAACTGTCACAAAGGTAGATTAGAATATATTACAAATTGATTTTAAATGGTGTCTAAAATCATCATGTAGCCATCACAGAGTTCAGTGTTCCACCGATTGGGTGGTATTCAAGAAAAGAAAGAGCCACCCGTGGATGTAAAGACTGTCAAAAAGACGTTACCGATCAAGACGACAAAAAAAGTTATTACCCCAACCCCAAAAACTAGCGACGTGATTGGTATGTATGTGTACGTCTCTTTAAAAAAATTGTATACTAAATGTAGCTTTTTTGGTAGATGCAGGCAAGTCCTTCTTAAGAATGGACATTGAAAATTCGGCCACCAAACAAAGTGCTAGAGAGCGACTTGGACTGGACAGGCCCGGTAGTACGAAGATAGGCGTCGTTTCTTCCAAAGCGGCATCTAAAACTCCTATAAGGACCTCCGTATCCACACAGGTTTTCTTACCTTACGTTCTTAATTTTCACGAGTACTAACTTTAGTTACAACAAAAAAGGGAGTACAGAAACGACTCGTCAGGCCGCCACAGGCAGTCACGCCTTCAACTAAAAGAAATTTGAGTGGCGTTAAACAACGTCTAGGCTCTGTGACAGTTGTCAAAAGCAATACGGCAACAACCTCATCAAGCGTTTTCAATCGCCTAGGTGTAACTAGGAAAGAAACTTAATTGTGATTTTTATTTTACTTCTTAATCTTGAACAGTTAAGATTTCTCTTGATAATACACTCACCATCCTCACATTAAATTTAAGAAATGCATTTTTGATGTACATTTAATCACCTGAGCGTTCATTGTGTTTACAGCATAATATTCAAGTTGCATCAGTCAAGGTCGCATAAGTCAAGGTTGTCAAATGTTACGTCTGTACACTCTTCTCCGGGGCTATAACGGCACATTTTTCTGGCACATTTTCCAACATTTTTGAGGCCACTTCACTGGAATTCGATTCGCAACTCACTCGAGTACAAACAGGGTTTCCCGTACGTCTTTCATGGGTAGCAGGAGAATCAGGATTCTCCGAGCAATCCTCAGATGAATCCTGGACCGTTCCTTCGGTTGTTTGAACATGCAAACAATTGTGCTGAAGTGTAACAGTACGTTGTTCGTGCGATTTTCGTTGAGTTACGCAACGACATTGGTGATTCTGACTTGAATTGCGTTGCGTTAAGCAATGGCATTCGTAGACCGTTCCTTCGATTGTTTGAACATGCGAAGAAGTAAGTCCAAGTGTAACAGCACATTGTTGACACGAATGTCGTTGCGTTACGCCCACAAAGGCATATGAAACAGATTCCTCCGGACAATTCTCAGTTGACTCCTGAGTAGTTCTTTCGATTGTTTGAACTTGCGAACAACTTCGTCCAAGTGTAACAGCACGCTGGTCCAGTCGGCCTGCAAAAATTGTTTTTATAAAGGAAATTTTTTCTGTATAACAGCACGTTGTTCCAGTCGGCCTGCGAAAAATTATTTTGATAAAAGAAAATTTTTGTAACACAAAAACTACTATAGAACGTTGTTCCTCGTAGCTAACTCAGTTGGCTACGAGGAATAAAGCGTAGTTTTTTAGTGTTACAAAAAAATTCCTTTTAGAAAATCGATATTTCGCAGGCTGACTGGACTATTGTTTACACTGGGAATGAACATCCGCAATTGCATTCTCTCTCGTTGAGTCTCGGAGAGCTTCTGTCGAAGGTAGCGTCGGAGATTGCGATGACACTGACGGACGAATTTTAAAAAACGGTAAATGAACTTCGTAACCAAAGGCCAAGACTAGAATCAAAAACAGTACAGCCACAACAGCCACGAGTACAGGGATTTTGTACATCCAAAATGGAGAACCTATAAGTTTTAAAATCACAAAAATTAAAGCTTCGACGGGAAAGTTTTTGAAATTGTTGCTTACTTAGAACGCCATCAAAGAAACTTCCCAACTTTTCGCCCATGTAACCCAATGGGTGAAACACTACTTTTATCAGCATGTCAAACAATGCTATAAGCGGATTCACTTCATAAGTGGGATCGGTGAAGTAAGCCCGGTGGTATTCTTCACAAGGATCGGGGTTTTTCATAATAGTTTTACTGAACCATAGCTTCATGTCACCCACAATGCCAAGTTTCTCAGGATTACATGCCTCAGGTAAATCAGTATTTTTTTGCAGATCCGATTGTCGCTTTGCTGAAGCTACCTATTTCACATATAAGACATGTTTTAAGATATATATCATGATTGAATACAGAAATTTTACCTGATCCATGTAGTTCCAATGCCAATACCAACTAACGATACCGAAGGGTAAAATCGATCGGGACAAAATGTAGGAATATGAATAGCCTTTGCACGTCATCCAAAGCATCATCCAGAGACTGGCAATAAACATTGCAACCAACCAATCCTATAAAAACATTTAAGTGTATTACAACAAGGGCATCCTAAATTGTTTCCTACCATCATGTAAAACTAACCAAAGGTAACCTACCTTAGGGTTAAAAAATATATTGCTTAGAACCATTTCGAAAATGGTGAGACTAGGCGCTTCTGACTTTTTTTTGTCCAGAATTAAAAGATTTGAAAGAACTTCATCCAAATCAGCTAAGTTTTTCAAATGGATATTTCCTCCTTCCTTTAGTATTTCACTGAGAACAAATTGTGTTCTTTTACTTACAACTGCTAACAACGGGATGTACAAAACATCCCCATCTTCAATGTGCTTTTCCTGTATATAAACTTGATAACAGTTTGAGGCATTAAATAGTTATCTTATTAATCAAACAAACCTTTAGTTCTAGTGTTCTGGATAAAATTGCAACAAAGCGCCCCAAGAACGGTTTTTCTCTTTCCAAAGAGGTGTTATTTAAACACGAACAGTTCACTGGGCTAATATTTGTTTGACACTCTGGCTTGAATTTTGTTTCTGAAACTTCAGTATTTTCCTCACTGTCATGAGGGCCATTTTTAAAATCATTTTGTGTGTCAAGTGTTGTTTTTGCTTCAATCGTTTCATCTGGAGGAGCCTTGGTTGCCCGTCGATCGTAATTCAGCATGTCGTGTGGATCAACATAATTAGACCGATCGATGGATAGAAAATCAATTTCTGGAAGAATTTCATCCTCTTGGTGGCATGAAACAAATGTGATAGAAAGAAAAACTAATATCGATGTTGAGGTGAATACTTGCATACTGAAACGTATATAAAGCCCTGTAGAAGAACAGAAATACAATTGTTGGTTCTTTTGATTTAGGTGATTTTGCAGAATAGGTAGAAGATTATTCCGTGTCTAGTGCAGGTTTAAACTTTAAAGTCATGTTTGTTGACAAAAGGTGTTCCAGACTTCCAGTGGGTAGTTGAAACCTTTTCTCGCTAGGGGGTTTAACTTTAACGCCATCTACAAACAGGAATTGATACCAGTAGTGAGTTGTCAAAAATAGGCAAAAAACACGCGAGTGTGTTGTCTGCTGGAAATATTACTTCTTTTAGGTCCAACTTATCTTTAGTTAGTTTTCATCATGGTAGTTCTCGAAAATACTGCTGTGAGTTAAATTTCAATGAGAATCAATTGTTTTTTTAAATTTGGTGTATAATTTTGACTATCTACAGTTTTTGACGGCGCTCACTTTGATGTACCAAAAGGCTAGGTTGCAAGGATCTGTGCGAGTGACACTGAAACGATGTAACAACTTCCTAAAAAAAAATGTGTTATTTAATATAACTCTTGAATCATTTAGATGATGGAAGGAAAAAGCCAGTTCCTAGAGGTGAAACAACCCACAAAGAAGAGCCAGAGGAATACAGTTGCATTTTCCGTGCCACTCTTGCCAGCAAGAAAATTAGCACAATAGTAAAACCAGTCATATAATTTCAACATTTATTGTGAAAACACTGTATCTATTTTTAACACTAGGTTACTGCCAATGCTCTGACAGAATTTCAATCTGCCTTTAGCAATACTTTAAAAGCTAACATGGATGGCTTGAAGAAGCAAAAGAAATCCAAGGGCAAGCGTAAACCTAAAGCCATGGCCACCCAATAACCTATCATTCCCTGCTGCAATTGATATTGGAGAATAAACAAAGTGTTAAATAAAAGATTAATTTTTATTCACATTCTTTTCAAAGATTGGTGCATCATTCAAGCATCACATCAAATTAGGAAGATAACCTATC
This sequence comes from Ceriodaphnia dubia, assembly GCA_022539655.2. Taxonomy (NCBI): domain Eukaryota; kingdom Metazoa; phylum Arthropoda; class Branchiopoda; order Diplostraca; family Daphniidae; genus Ceriodaphnia; species Ceriodaphnia dubia. Next base: position 341,550 of record JAKUCG020000250.1, read on the forward strand.
CTCAAGATTTTTATGAAGTTCTTGTAGATTATCAAGTGCTTCCTTTACTTCTTTAGGGATATCCAGCTCATAGCAGAGTTTAACAGTACTCACAACAGATCTCCCACTAAGCTTTGCAGAACTGGCTAACTGAATGTTTTCTTTAGATGATTCCCTTTTCAACATTTCAAGACAGCTTCTAATAAATTTACCACACAGCTTTAAAGTGAAAGTACACGACGAAATGTCTTTTTCCCAATTTTTTTCTTGAATTGCACTGCGATAAGCTTTTTGCAAGAGCTGAGCCACTCGAAAGGCGGCCGTTGTTTCAACGTCCAAATTCGAAGCCACAATATCGGCATAAATTTCCCATACTTCCGGATTGTTGGTGACTTGTGAAGTTAAGCGTCCAAGCAGTTTTTGAACAAATGGGGCAAGTTTACCAACTTCTTGTCCGTAATTATCCTCCTTGTTTTCAACAACTGCTTGGACCAGGATCCGCAATACTTGAACGTCAACATGTTTTTCTTTGAGCTCAAGGATGCGGTTGTAAGAACGAATAGCCTGCAAAATCGGATGGTTAGACTAATATAAAGGAAAAAACCTAATAGCAAAAAAATACTTCTTCATATTCGCAGCAGTCAATAGAGACTACCATGAGATTGTCCCAAACTTTCCAGTTCTCATAATTACATTTGACTGCTTCTTGCAAAGCTTTCCAAGCTCGTGCCTTCTGACCTAGCTTAGTGTAACATTTGGCCACATTGTTCCAAGCCTCAAAAGACTAAATAAACCAAATGATTAGGTAAAACTGAGTCCGGCACGTATCAAATTTTCGTAATATACCTCCGAGTTTAGGGCACAATATCGACGATAGGCACTAGCAGCAGTCTCCCAGTCTTCGATTTCCATTGCAGAGAAAGCTAAACGAATCCAAACACTTTCTTGCAAACTGTTGACTCGCAACGATTCTTGAAAATGCGGAATACATTCGCGGAACTAAGTATTTATAAAACAAATTAAGTAACAGGGAATTTTAAAAAAGAAAAAAGAAATTAACCTGTTTCTTGATATAAAAGAAATAGCCCCAGTCTCGTTGAGCACGAGCACTGGTGTGATTAGATAACTCCCAAGCCTTTTCGTAATATTCCACATTGTCAGTACAGTCTCCCAGTAGGCACCAAAGTTTCGGTGTCTCTTCTTTCGCGAGCTCCTGACGAACAATTTCTTCTGCCTACATTTTACAATAATTATTAGTTAATATGCAGGCGGAAACTAAAGAACGAAAGACCCCATCCTACCTTATGTTTTCTTTCAAGGTGTTGATAACACGCAATGACGCCTTCCCACATCTGAAGCCGAATGTAGATGTCCAATGCACTACTGATGGCCCCAAGACTGTGGAGAACATCGGCCAAGAGCCTGTGAAGTTCAAACTCAAGAGGCATCCGTGACACAAAAAAATATTCCATTCGTCGTTGGGGAAATTCACTCGTTTTTGCCAGAGAATCTGCTAGTTCTTGCAACTGCGACAACGACCGTTCAACTGCTCGGCGCTGGTTTGATTCCAGTTTCGAGCGAATTACCAAACAACTGACGTGAAAACTCCAGACTTTAGGATAGCCTAAGATGCACTATAAAATAAAATAAAAATGTTTGAATGGAAAACAAAAATATCATAGCATTTGTTCTACATTAAGCAAAGGTGTCAGTTCTTCCCCAAGTAAATCATCTTTAGGATGGAACTTTTCCAACTGAGTGCTAGAACAAAAATAAAACCAATTAGTCATAATTTATTATCTTTAAAAGGAAAGGGTGAATTTACGCGTGAGCAATCAAAAGTGCTTGATGAAGAGGAGGTAAATCAGGGAAGATGTTGTCGTCTTTGTCGATAAAAGCGATTTGATTCAATCGGGTATCGTCGTCTAATTTGACGTCTCTTGGCAAATCGCTAGGAATTTCTTGGACTTTATCATTCAGCACGGGATGAATGGTACCATGTACTCTGATTGTCATTTGGGGCAGAGGTGTTTGCTGATAGCGCGTCCTTTTTCCCAATGCCCCTATAATATGAAATTATAAGTATTGACAAATTACTTCAAGGAAATGCCATCATACCTGTCCATTCACACTTGAAGCCAATAACCTCATTAGCTTTTTCAAAATGAAACTTGGCCTTCTGCACTTCACTGTACAGTAAATATGTATAGCCTAGTTCTAGCTGTAGTAGGGAACCAAAAAGCAAGTTCTCTTTCAGAGATTCTTCTAGCTTATCAATTTTCCCAATAACACCAATAAATGATGAATGTAATAGTTGAGAGGGCTCTTCCAAGACTCGTTGGTGAACAAATATGTACCTCACCAGCCACCATTCAGAAAGCTAAATAGAGAAAAAAAAACATGCAGCTACATTATATATCCAATAAAAATAATGCAAATAATAACCTTTGAAAATGTAAAGTTGTCTTTTAGATCAAAGAGGATGATTTTTGCTATTAATAACAATTCCTGATTTTTTATGGTAGGATAAAGGCATTCTCCATCAAGAACTAAAGTTTTTTTTAACACGCTATCTAATAGGATTGCACCAGAAATTTCTACACCATTTAATCCTAACCAGTTGCTCTGAATAAAAAGTTGTAAGCTTGAAACTCCAATACAAAACAACTGAAATAAACTAAAACAAAACAAAAGACTGATGAATAAAATAACTATGTAATTCTAGTTTAATGTGCAACTGTACCTAGTTTCACTTGAGCTATGATTTTGCAAAAAAATTTCAACAGCTTCTTTCACTAGAAATTTGCCTGCTTCAGTCCCAAAAATCCAATGGTTGAGGTTCAGAACTTCTTCAAATTTTCCAGCTTGCATCAACCCAACCAAGTTTTTAAGATCTAGAACACACAATAAATCAAGTTATAGTTATAGATCCAAATAACAACATTAGCTAACCCAAGCTTTGGTATTACTTACCATCACACAAGTTGTTCAGATCTTCAGATTTTAGGAGGGGGTCCAATATTGACAACTCCACTTCAAGAGTGACTTGGTTAGAACACTTTGCTGACATTCTGTTGATGTTGAAACCCAATAACAATATAACTTCAAGTATTCAAGTTGATTACAAAGAAAACAAGGATCTGGCAAAGAGAACAACTACAAGTAACCTGTCGAAAAGTCTCGAACACGTGGGAATGGGATATTTCCTATGCAGACGACGAAGAAAATTCGAAAAACTGAGCCCGCCAACACCAATAGTCTGAGAGCTGAGCGACTAAAGTACGCACTTTTGGACTTCTGTTAGCAAAAGCTTTAATATATAAATAGGTCGACTAGAAAAAAAAAATATCGTGAATCCGAAATCCAAATCTGACAAGTCGAAATGGGACAATTGATACGTAAAATGCTCCCGAAGTTGACTTCGCGTGTGAATTCCGCATCTCGGAAAATAGTAGTAGCCTACAGCGCATGACAGCCTTGTAGCGGGCTGGGCGATGATTGTTCTTTCTTTGAGTTTCAACTTCCAACTATATTCGAATATTATATTCGAATGTGCCTTGCTATGTATATGGAATTTATTGATGAATCATTGGGTTTTTAAATGGATATTTGATTCATTTAAGCCAATGGAGGCGGTGTACCTATTATTTTCAAAGTCGGCCTACCAGGCCGACTTTGAATCTAGACCTACCGGTCAATAGCACTTTTCGAAACAATTTAAGTACACATCCATCGGCTTAATTGAATTCAATATCTCTATAGATCGGCCTACCGGCCGATCTGACTACCGTCGAAAACTAGTCGGCCTACCGGCCGAGTGGGTCTCTACTTCTCTAGCCTACGATATAGAATTAGATTAATTAATTAGATTACCCATGTCTATACATGAGTCTCTAGCCTACGTTACAGCACTAGACCCTGATCTGTCTACATCAATCATACACAAACTGCCCATTTTCATTATTCGAAAACATATTGTGAGTGCAGTTAACAGACATACAAATATAAATGTTGAAGCTATCAAATGTGGTTTATTGCATCATGAAAGCAGATTATACATGAGCGTATCAAGATATGACAATACAATCTTAAACAAAATAAAGGCATGGATCGGCAAAGACATCGCTGCAGCCAATCTACATAAATTCTGCGCAAGAAAAAACAAAAAGGGGATAATTGTTTTTGCAGACTGAAACAAAAAGGGAGAAGAAACGGTGCTCGTTATCGAGGCACACGAGACTAGTGGAGCAACGGGAATGCAAAGGGTCCTGTGGGAGGGCAAAAAGGGTACCATTTGTGAAAAAACAACCCAAAGTTAGTTTCCTGATTAGAAAAAAAACTAAACGTAAAAATACAAGGAAGAAGACATTTCTGTTTTTAAAAAAGCGATTCCCGCAATTGTTAAGGCTTTTAAGACAAATCGATTTGCATAGGTCAATCAATGGCGATTGAATGAGCTTTAAGAAGTTTTTTTTAGTATGTGACATACTACATTCGTACTCTGGTTACTTAAAAATAAATAGAGGGGCCAAAGGCATACAAAATTATTTGTAGCCTTGCATTACAAATTCCTGTTTATTTCCCCTAAAAAGTTTAGATTATCATTATCTACCAGAAAAAGCATCAAAGTGAAACCAGCTTGCGGTTCACAGCTTCAGGACTGGACAAGTCAACAGGCAGGGTGGTTCCATTGCCTCCTGTGTTGCTACGCTGCTGCTGTGTGCCACATGATGGGCTAGGCACGACGGGAGTAAGCCCTGTTCCACCCTCCATCAGCGAATCAAAGTTGAATCCCGGAATACCCGATGAAGGTGTTGTTATGGCGATTCCGGCGATTTCATGCCAGTTATTATTGGAGGACCGTGGTGGAGCATTTGCGAAAGGTGAAGCAACAGGCAACGATGTAGGACGAGGACGAGGAGCTATCGTCGGTCGCGTGAACTCGATCAATCCATCTGATGAAGAGTCGTCGCTTTCTTGACGTTCCTCTTTAATTATTGGCTGTTGGGCCTGCTGGTGTTGTTGCTGTTGGATATTCGGTATAGGCATCAAATTAGGCACGGCTGGTAAGAGGGGCGCCTTGTTATTTGGGGTGTAATGAGCTGTTTTTCGCATCATCTTGCACTGAGGTCGGTGAGAATCCAATAACTGTTCCAGCTCTTCTTTGTGTTTTTGCAACTGGCGGATTTCGTTCTGCAAGTTTTGCTTCTTTTCTTCCCACAGATCAGTTTCCTAAGGATAAATCAACGTTTTATTAAAAGGTTTGAGGAAGTAAATAGATGTACACATCACTACCTGCTGGAGGGCCATTGTATGATCCAAACGTCTCTTTCGGCAACGTGCAGCAGCCTGCTTGTTACGCTCACGGCGCATCAATCTTTTTCCTGCATCCTCACCAGGCTAAGAAACAAAATTAGTTTCGATTCCAGTTTATGAATTACGTATATGAAATGTTATACCTCTTCTCTGTCGCGTTCCTCCTTACGTCGACCACCACCGCGGCGAGCTGTACCAGACGTGAAGCTCATCGTTGTACTACTGTAGCCACTATTGCTACTGCTGCTGTTACTACCCACGCTCATTCGTCGTCCAGTATTTCTTGGTGCTGGTGGCGAATCACTGTTACTTTGCTGAGAAACTGATGCACCAAGCCACTGAGGTTTAACATCTGCAGCAAAAACATTGTTAGTTATGTGCCTGACAAATAATAACTAATAAATAATGGCAATACCTTGATCTGTTGAAGTAGTAACAGTTACAGTGTAGTTGGAAGATGCAGAGGTAAATGGATTTGTAGCTGGAACCATGGGTGGAACAAAACCAGCTTCTCGTTCATGAGAAATTTGATTTGCCGCCAAATCCAAGAAAGTCTGTTCAATATTTCTGAGTGTTGTAGGCGTTAAAGTGGGTGTTGTTCTTGTAGGTACCCCAGTAAGTCCATCCAGCAAAGACAGCTACAGGAGAAAAGACCATTGAAGTAAACTATTGAAAAACTTAAACACTTTAACTCCACTTACAGTTGTAGGTGTCATTGCGTCAACAGAATTTGCCATTGTAGAGAGGATATCAGCCACCGTTAGGCGAGTGGCATCATGGTTTTCAGGAGGTGCTGAATACATTGTTTCTGCTGGGAGATCAACAGATTTCACATTGTTAATTACTTTTAAACTTAACGTTGGATAAAAGAATATGAATGAAACGCAGATGTCGGTGACGCATATCTGTATCGCTGAAGTTATTTTGATAAGACACTTCAAGGCCACCATTCATGGCAGCCATGGCGATAAGTATATAAGAAGGTATTGCTGCTAAATTTACTTACTCAGCTTGATTGAAACAATTTCTGAAGATGACAATATAGGGTGCTGGAAAACACCACGTTCGTTTCCACACAACAAACTTTACTGCAACACAAGAGGATGACTCATAATTTCTGTACTGGGGGAAGCCTTTATGCGTTCCACTATTTGGCCCAAAACGTATACTTCGCGTCAACCCCATAAGGGAGCAGCGTCAGACAATCGTCCAGCCGCTGATTTCCTCGTTCCTTCGCTTGCGCAATCGTTAGCCGCTGCGACTTTGGTATTGCCACAGGTTATACAATTTTCTATCTCTTTTTTCCTCTTACTATTTTTGGAGATGATCTCATCGACGAACGGAACTAGTCACGTGACTACGGCAAAGTGTGACGTCAGCCGATTTTGGAAAAAACCTCAACTCTCTCTTCTGGGAGTTCGTTTTTTTACCTGTATAGCGGAGCTCGATGGACATACCGAGAACTACCACTAATTGCTTAACGAGAAAGCGGGTCGCGTTTGAATTAACAGGCATGTAGTTTAAAAATAAAGAAAAAAACATTTTTCTATGAGTCAACGAACCGCCGTTGCAAAGAGTCCCTATTTTTTTAAAGAGAAAAATTTCGTAGAATAAATTCAAAGTGTGCAGATAGTATATTCGAGCGTACAATGTTTCGTAAATCATTTACTCTGTGCGCTCTGTGTGAATATTGGCTATTTGCGTGAGTGAACAATTGCAGAGCCTAGCCTGGCCTCGCCCCGTGGGCTGTGGCGCCTGTGGGCAAGTTGGGACACGAGGTCACAGAAACAACAGTTGCAATTACTACAATCTGGCACTGTTGCCGTGTCTTGACTTATTTTGGTAAACTAGCGTCGGCTGTTCAATAGTTAAAGTTCGTCAAGAGTTTTGACGTTTTATTGTTGATTGCCGCGTTTTGTGAAACGCTGAATCTTGAAAAGAATTGCTCGAATGCCTCCGACAATCAATCCGCCGCAAAATGCTGACAGAGATCGGCGACGTCAACAAGCGGCAGCATCAGCAGCGGCACCAGGAGAAAGAAGAACGGATCTTGTCTGTCGGGTTAAATACTGCAACACTCTTCCTGACATCCCATTCGACCCGAAATTCATTACATATCCATTCGATTCTAATCGGTATATCCTTAGTTTACGTTTAGATATGTTTCAAAACACAAAAGTTTCAAAGCCTATGATGCTGTGTATGTCCCAGATCTTGAACATGTCTCTCTCAAATGTCTCAATGCAGGTTTATACAGTACAATGCCACTTCTTTGGAAAAGAACTACAAGTATGAGTTGCTTGCTGAGCATGATCTTGGCATTACTATTGATCTAATTAATCCAGAAGCTTATGCCAAGGAGCAAAATGCTCATTTGGATCCTGCTGATGAAAGATTGCTGGAAGAAGACTCCCATCATGCACCTCAAGATGCCAAAAGGTAATGGCATTTATTTCAGAAATCATTTCAGTTTCCAGCATTTATTTTCTTTTTTTTTTTACAGGAAGGCACAACATGCCAAAAATGTATCATGGTTGAGACGTACAGAGTACATTTCCACAGAAGCCACACGTTTCCAGCCAATGACAATTGAGAAAATTGAGGCTAAAGTGGGTTTCAGTATGAAGAAAGCTCTGAAAGAAGAAAATATTTACATGGATCATGAAAGTCAAATCAAAGCTATTGAAAAAACGTTTGCCGACGCCAAGAAACCCATCATTGAACACAGTAGCAAAAAGGGTGTCACTGCCGTCGAAGTGCTGCCTGTTATACCGGATTTCAAAGTAAGATTGAACTTGTTCATGTTCTTATCTGGTGTTGGCTAATGTATTCTTTCTCCTCAAACAGCTTTGGAAGTATCCATGTGCCCAGGTCATCTTTGACGCAAACCCGGCGCCAGTTGAGCGACCCGTCAATGTACAAGTTGAGGAGATGTCTCAGGCCATGATCCGAGGTGTGATGGACGAAACTGGTGAGCAGTTTGTGGCCTATTTTCTGCCAACCGGTGATACGCTAGTTAAGCGAGCTCGAGATGCATCCCAATCGATCGACTACGACGACAACGACGAATACGATTATAAAATGGCTCGTCAGTATCACTGGAACGTCAAAAGCAAGGCCTCTAAGGGTTACGAAGAGAACTACTTTATTGTTTTCCGGGACGATGCCGTTTATTACAACGAGCTCGAAACAAGGTACCAAGAAAGTGTTATTTCTATTTGAACTGCCACTGTTAAACCATGCCTGTTTGAGCAGGGTTCGATTGACCAAGAGGCGCCCGAAGCCTGGAGAGCCGGCCACATCCAACACACGACTAGTGCTTAAGCATCGTTCATTGACTGCGCGTGAGCATCGTATGTTCCGTCAAAGAGAGCGACAACTAGAACCAGCTAACCAAGCTGAAGACGAAGAAGAGGTGGACGATGAAGAGGAAGAAGACGACGAAGAGGGAGCAGCCGGTGGCCAACGTCTGTCTAAGGACGAAGAAAAAGATGCCGAAGCTAAGGATGCCGATAGTGATGCCCAAAGTGATCGATCTCGCTCCCGTTCTCGTTCTGCCTCACGATCCAAGTCAAAGTCCCCCAGATCTGCAAGCAGTGCAGCATCTAGTAGCCGTTCACGTTCGTCTAGTGCCGCATCTTCTCGTCGTTCAGCGTCTCCCGCACCAGCTGCTCAAGTCGAAGATAAAAAGTATGGATTTCTGGTCTTTTTTTTTTTTGGACATTAACTGTTTTTAAACAAACAATGTTTCTTTTAATAAAACAGGAGCAGCAGCAGTGGCAGTTCTTCATCATCCTCCAGTGCTAGCAGCAGTGCGAGCAGTAGTGGTAGCAGCAGTGATAGCGAGTGAGCTAAAAATGCAAACACGTTTCTTTTTAAACTTTCTATCCAATGAATACACCAACTTTTCCCATCGTTTTTTCGAATTATTTTTTATTTAATTTTTTGTCATTTGGTTAACAAAAAGAAACACGAGAAGAGAATGTTTTCTTGTCTGTTGCTGTCTGATCTTATCCAAGAAAACAAAGTGCAGTTTCAAGGGGAACGGACAAAGAAACGGGCACATTCACAAACGAGACATTATTCTTTCTAATAATCTCCATTTTCAGAAACTTTTTTTTTTCAGTAATCTACTTTGCAGCATGGCTGTTCTTAATGAGAAGGGGGAGACAAGATTACGCGCCTACTAGGAAAAAGTCCAAAAATTTAAAACGGACGGGCATACTTGCCCGTAGAACAAGAAGCATTGGTATGTTGTTCCCCCTTCATTTTCATTGGTTTTTCTTCACCTTCGGCTGCAACACATATTCCCCACAATATTGTCCTATTTACAAACATCCATCCAAGAGATGATAAAAACCGGCGAGCCAAAATGTTTCAACGATTTCCGCCACAATAAAACTTGCAAAAACTAGGATCCGTTGGACGCCGTGCCATAAGTTGGGTGACCTGTGAATCAGACAGAGAGGGAGAAAAACGAAAACAAAAACAACTTCTCAGTACCATTGAACATTATTTTATTTTTTCACGAAACAAAAAAAAAAGACAAAAAATAGTGTCCGAATTTTTCTCTTATAATAGTGAATTTTTCTTTTCAGCGTCGTTTATTAACGTGGCCCCGAGGGTGCGAAGGATTACGGACCTGAGTTAGACGGAGTGGGTTTGGGGCTACCAGATGAATGATTAGTGACGGCCGATGCAGTGGCATTAGTCGCCTGGGCGGCACCAGAAGTACGGAATTCCTGAGCCGGACCCCATAAACGAACTGTGCCGTCGTCTGAAGCTGAAGCGAGTAGATGAGGCCAACGCGGGTTCCAGTGGACGCAATTTACCGTCCTAGAGTGACCCGTCAACGTTGCTAGGGGCAGTTCCCGACGTATGTGCCAAACAAACACTTTGTTATCTGGGAAGAAATTTTCCGACATGATTTAGCAAACAATGCGATAAAGACGTGGGACAATATATTACCTTCGCTACCACTAGCAATAAACTCTTGCCCTAGACCACCGAAACCTGAGTGGATCGTGTAGAAACCTTGGGTCAATCCTTGGTACTTGCGCACCAAAATGCGATCCTATCACACCGAATGTAAAAGTTGGTATCGGTTTGACGAATGGCCACTGATGAAATGTATTACCTGAAGATCCCACAGGTGAACACCCTGAGTAGCGACGTTGAGCAAAGCCAAACGGCCTGTGCTGTTGACCGTGAACGACATAATTGGATGATCTTCTTGTAGTCTATCATAATATAAATTGTTGAGTCGGTTAGTAACGACTCGAGTCGAATAGTTCAAAATACGCGATTTACATATTGGAGTCGGTTAAATCATCAAAATTGTATCCCCGAATCCTATGGTGTGTGTCTGCAGCCAATACAGTCTTTGCGTCCGTCTTCCAGGCAAGCGATTGTACGCGAACTCCTTCCCACGATTCCAGAACGTTACCCTCCAAATCCTTAAAATTCAAATCCGGTTCATTACTTAGTGATGAGATACCAAACAAGTAATAAAAGCGTCGTACGCAGAGATAGAATTGTCCACGACATCCGCCAGCCACAAAACGTCTACCATCCGGATGCCAAGCGCACGACGTCAGCGAATCCTCAGAGGCGTGCGACAATTTGGTCCTCAATTGACCCGTCTCGACTTGCCAAACCCACAGTTCTGGGCAGTCGTCGGGACCACATGCAGCCAGATGACTGCTGTCTGGGCTCCACGACAAATAAGCTACGCCGTACGAATGGCCTTCCAGCGTTTTCAAATGCGTCAGCGAACAGTTATCCTATTGAAAAACGAAGGTCATTAAAAACTGTATTCATTCGCAATCAAAAAGTCAAAGATTTATTATACCGGATCCACATTCCATATCATCACAGTGGTGTCTTTGGATCCGGTTGCCAGTTTGGTGCCGTCGGGCGAAAACCGACAAAACCAAACTTCATCACAGTGATCGTTGAGAACTTGCAGTGTCTCCAGAGGAAGTTGTTCCCTGAATTCCAAAAACTGCCATTAGATAAAAATCCATTAGAAAACTGTTAGTCGAATTTACTTGGAACAAAGATGATCGGTCAACAGAGAGACGTTTTCGAAGGGGGAATTGGATTTGACATTGTGATAGGGACACCTTTCCTTTTGGGAATCCACAGCTTGCGCGAGCAAAGTGTGGAGCCTACAGTTTTTAGAAAACAGTATTTTAATAATTACACAATCCCCAAAATTTTTAGAAAAATAAATTTTTAATAAAGAATCTTACCTTCGAGGAGGTAGCATGATTGAGGCGGGCAGGAAGCGCTGAAGTCGTTCCATAAGAGCTCCGCGCGAGACCTGTCCTTTGCCCTGCCATCGAGCAATATCACGCAATTCTTCACCACTCGAGCACATCATAAAACCGGAAAGCTCGTGAACGCGAGCGACGTTGTGCCCGAGAGGAGTCAATTCATGACGGAGAACGTTCAACGCCTCCATAACCCGCCCGTCTTCCAGGCACTCGAGGTATTTCTGCTCCTGAAGAAGGAATTTCATTTCGACCAAATTCTGAGGGCAGACCAAGACATTCTTCAGTTCACTCAGATCCATCTCGGCCTTATTCCAATCGCCATCCATGACGTGCTGACAAAACTTGGCAGCTGCGGGGTGATCTAGTCGACAACCCGATTCTTGCATAAGGACTTCGGCGCTCCGACTGCATTGTAAAAATAAGATGGGTCGTTAGTCGCGCTGAACGTAAAAGACAATGGATGCAAACTGACTGGAGCCCGATTGAGGTCAAGTGTTGGCCTATGATGCGTACAATCTCCTGGTCAGTTTTGGAAATGGTCTTGGGCTGGATGAGCCCGTCCAATTCGGCGAAACTCTGATCAGCATCGGAAAGTAGTCCATGCTTAATGCCCCCTACAACACCAACATCATCCTTCAAACCGTACAGAGCCTCTGTAGGCGAGCCATCGTCGTTTTTGGTACCATTGTTGGTATCCTTGGAAGAACAGCCATTCTTAGCCTAAAGTAATCACGCTGATTAAGATTCTGAAGATTGAAAGTAAGATAAAACCCGTACTGCTGTTGCTTGCTGCTGCATGTTCGCACTGGGTAGAGCCTGGCAAGTTGATGAGCGGAGCTTCTTCCTTGGGGGTGGCTGGGCTGCTCCACCTTCATCCGATTCGTCACTGGTCGAGGCCAGTATGGCGTGGCCTGAAAGGAAAAGAAAGACAAGCATGATTAGAATACTTGGCATGTACACGGTGGATCCAAAATCAGACCTAGGCCTGATGGGACCTAGAAAATAGTTCACCTAGTAAGGCCAGACGTCCGGCCAGCTGCGCCTGCCCACCAAGTTGCTGCTCACCACTCCACGCTGCTCTTCCTTCAAGAGACGGCGGGATTCCAGACACCTTACGAGGAATTTTGCCAGGGTAGAGAGGCCACCGTCACTCTCAGGAACCCAAAGTCTGGTATGTTGTTGTTATATCTTCAGGTTGTACTTGGCTCAGCCACCATAACACTTAAAAAGTCCCCCACCTGCAGGAAATAAAAGAAAAAGTGAGGAAAAGTAAGACCAAGGTGAGAGTTTAGAACAAGGCTAGTGCCAATTAAGGGAAATTGCACATGAAAGATAAAAATAGGATGGCGTCAATTGATAGCGAGTAAAGCAACAACGAACCGTGGTATCAAATTCGTCCTACGCGTTAAAATGAGCGAATATGCTGACGAAATAAATAGGACGTTTAGAACATTACAGTACTCGAGTGTGTACGGACCCGTCAAGGACAAAGAGAGCCAACGATGGTGACCCCAACAAAAGCATCGACTCGTTTTCTTTCTCAGCCCATCAAATAGCTACCTTTGTGTGATCCAAACACTCTGCAACGTTTATAACCTTCGTTCGGGGCCAGTTACTCGTGCAGTATAATCATGAACTGGGTTAAAGGGAGTGAGGGTTGAGAACACCCAGTTTCCCTTGTTGCCAGAATTGTGTACACACACACACACACACTCACACACACACGCACACAAACAGAGGGAGGAGAGAAGAGAGAGACTTTGGCTTCGCTAGTCGTTTCGTTTCCCGCTATGGGCCTCCTCCTTTTTTTTCTCTATGGCGAACAAACAGCTGACCGATCAAAAACGACAAGAAGCAAGCGACTTCCACTTTTCCGTTTCGTCAAGCGCCAACACGTTCTGCCCTCTAGCGGCCAATGTTTACTAGAGAAATTTACCCAAATATTCCGCCATCTAGTTGTTGTAGCTAGCAAGAAGTGGCCTGGCCGGGGTTCAAGATCCGCTCACTAGCGCTATAGAAAAAAAAATGCCAAAAATTCGCCAACTGCATGAAAAATTGGATCTTTGATGGTCACACTGAGAATGAGGCTAGAGCAAGGAAGTCGGGGAATGTGTCGGAATACGGTGGCGATCAAGTGAGAGTTGTATCGCGTCGGACGACACCTTTTAGCGATCGTTAACCGACACCACCGTTCGGCGTGCAACCATCTAACGTGTCACAAATCGAGCGAATTCATTAAGAGAAATTTAGAAATGATTGGAGTAGACGTCGGCGTTGTTTCTTGTAGGGTAGGTTAGTAAGTCGGCCACGATGGTGGCGTCGCCGTCTTAAGTTGCGTGCCAAGATCGTGAGCAGGGGTCCTCGTCAAGGCGACGGTCCAGCAAGGGAGCAGAGTCGTGAAATGAGCAAAAAAGTAAAAAGGGAGAAAAGAGAGAGAAATGTTGATTCGTCTCATCGGCCTCGTCAACTGAACCGCCGGCTGGTTTCGCTTGATATTTGATCGAGCGTGTAGAATGCCGGCAGCTGGACTCGAGTCACGTTCCTCCCGCGAGTCCGTCGCTGTGTACCGACACGCCAGCAGATGTGCCATCGTCTTGAATTATTATTACAACTGAAAAGAACGAATGAAATGGGTAAAGACGACAAAAAAAATGTGAGTAAAGACGCAGACGGTGAAAAGTGCTGTTGTTGAAGAATTTCGGGGTTCGAACACGTCGTCGTCGACGGTGTCGTAAAAAATTCTTTACAAGTTTGGAAGATTGACCCCTCCGGTTGGAGAGACGGGGGGAAAAACTTTCAATTTCATTTGTTGTTGTCGATCTCCTTTGGTTTTGTCCAAAGAATGTCAACATGTTGTTGTTTGTTCATTTCCTTGCGGTGATTCGATGGGTGTTTTTTTTTTGTCTTCTACTTCTTTTAACGAGAGACCGGCGCGACAGATGGCCAACGCGCCCATTTCTCTCTCTAGATAGTAGGCTACTACTAAAACACCTCTACTACTCCGTACCGTTCGGTCGTCTGAAACTATGACGACCCCTTCCGGATGACCTTTATGTTTAGTTTTACCTTTCCTTCATCATCATCATCAAAGTATGGACGTGTACTTGCAGTCTGAGGCAAAAGCGCATCAGGCAGAAACATAAGAGAGGATACAGTGAAAAGATAAAGACGATTCGAGTCGGAGAAGAGGAAGGAAAGAAGTAGGGAAAAAAAAAGAAGGGCGGCGACAACATTCCTTCGCCCGTGGGTGACCTTTTCTCTCTGGCTCTCTCACTCAATCTCTCAGCTCCTCTGTCTGTGACTCGTCTTCCGACCAATTAAAAGTATAGTAGAGGCCCCACTTAAGTGCTGTTGTGGACATTTTCTGTCCTTTTTTTTTCCTCTCTCTCTCTCCTTGATTTTTTTTCTCTGCTTTTTCTGTTGTCCTTCTCATCGGCTGCTCTTTTCCTCTCTCTCCTTCTCCACCCATCCATTAAAATAATCGCCCGGCATGATTTGGTAATGTATTTCTTCATCGCACAGACACACAGGCCTTGGTCTTCCTCTCGTCGTCGTTTCCCTTTCTCCTATTTATATAGACGACGACGACGATGGTGCACCAGCAGCAGCACTCAAGTGGCCCATTTCATTCATCACCCCCTCAATATAAGAGAAGACCATAAGACCGGTGCAAGGTCTTACCACAAGAATTTCATCCCCCAAGAAAATATATATAAAAAAAAAGTCGAGTAGAAAGATTTCGTTTGTACAGAGCTCGGTTATGAATATATTTATAAAATTATATACAGCACAAATAGAGAGGAAATAATCAAGAGCCGACGGTATAATCGTAAATATATATCACACACAATTTTTTGCCGTTTCTTCCTTTTTTTCGTTTTTGTTTCTTATTTTTGGGTGAATTGTTGTTGTCTTCTTTCTTGCAATTAAGGAGAGAACCAATCCGTTAAAAAAACAAAGGCGACCAATTCAAATAAAGATGCAGCACGGAGGATATCCAGCGATACAAAGAGACCAATTTGCAAGAAAAAGAAAATTATTAGGGCTAGGTGGGCCGGATAATTTCATTAAGAAAACGACAATTAAGGAGAGAGAGAGAGAGAGAATGAAATGCAATGGATGACACGATTGATGTGTTGCTGGTAATCATCGTATAGGCGTTTTTTAATAATAATAATAATAATAATAATAAGAGGGTGGAAAGAGATCGCGACGAGAGCCACACGCAGTTGACTTGATTCATCAAAGAGAAAGAGAGACAAAGAATTACAATTTGGGGACGAATGAAACAGAAAACAAAAAATGAAAAAAAAGGGAACCCACTGAAAGAAAATGATCGAGTGACGGGCCGAGGACAACAAAGTAGACAAAGATAAGGCAAAAAAGAGAAAAGGTGTTTTGTTTTCTGTCGCAGCATCAATCAGCAGAGAGAAAAGAGTCTTGATCGGTCATTGGCGTTCAATCACCATTGTCCATCATCTTAATGGTTATGTATAGAGGGATGGGGGGGGGGGTTATATATTTACTGTATATATAATAATTATTTCTAGTAAAATTGTTGTAATTGTCGATGGTGGATTTCTTTTTTTTTCACTTTTTTTTTAAATTGTTTTGTCTAACTTTGTCCGTTTTTGTCATTGAAAGATGGCCACTGGGTCAACAAAATAATCGTCGTATCCTCACTTGATACTGTGAGGACGGGCTGGAACCACAAAACAAAAAGAATTGAGACACAGCAGAGACGACGTACGCCAGCAGACGCGACGACGACGAGTTTTGGCTTATTGGTGGATGAGATGGATGAGATGATTTCCCAATTGATGAAGAAAAATGTTAAGTGTTTGGGAGTGCTGACGAAGATGAGGACGAGTGATGGTGGCCCGTGCAGGCCGTGACCTCGCGCCACTTGGGGTCGATCTGCGTGACGCCGTGTCGGGCGCATTCGTGGGCGTAGGCCGTCAACGCCTCGCAGTAGCACTGTTTGCCGGACGGGCATTCGCACATGTCTAAAAGACACGACCTAATACGCAACAAAGAGACAGAGAGAGAACCAATTAATCAACTGCTTTTTCTATTTAAATAAATCGAAAAAGGCCAAATGAAAGAAAAACTTACTTGAAATATCGAACGGGGCTGACTTGAGAGTGGCACTGAGCAAATGTGGCCGCTTTCAAGACGCTGCACTCGCGGACGGCGCGAATCCGGATGTGCCATTGTCGCTGGCACAGCGGTTCGTCACCTCCTGGTGCAGCAGCAGCTGCTGTTGCTGTTCCAGCTACGGCTCCGACCTTCTTCCTAACGGCTAATGACGAAGAAGAAGAGGATGAGCTGGATGAAGATCCGGCCAACTGATTGGGGTGATCAGGTTCTATCATCCGGGAACTGCAGGATTTGGGCCCGCCAACCTTCCACGAGGCGCCAAACTGTTCGACACTGCTGGCCAATTGGCCGTTTTTCATCCGGAGATCGTCTCGCCGACGGCCGTTAAAGTTGCCGCAGAGGCCGCAGAGTCCCCGCTTGAACGAAGGCGGCACCGTCACTTCCAGGAAGCTCTCGCCGTCCCAGAGCAATTTCACTCCTGTTGACAGTTGAAAAAACATTTTTTTGTTTAACAAATTTTTCCCCTTTTTTCTTTCAAAATTAAATAAAATAAACAATTTTTGAAAAAAAAAACTTACCGAGATTCGTTCTGACGACGACGCTGTAACCCTCCTGGACGACGGAGAGGACGCCGAGACTGACAAAAGGCAAAGAGACGCGTTTGTGGTTCACCTTGACTTTCATGTTTTGTCCGAGCGTCACTTTCAAATCTTCGATGGTCAAAGTGACGGTCTTTGTCCAGGAGAAGGAGCGAGATGATCGGGCATCGTTGGTGACGCGAACGGAGAAACTATCGTTACGACAATCCGAAGTCAACAGATATTTACAAGCGCCCTGGAAGTTGAAGACGCGTCCGTCGAAGGTCCGGTAATGCGGGTCGCCAAACACGGTGCACACGGCGTCATCTGTCAGAGACAACGACTTTGGCTATTAGTTTTGTTTTGTTTTGTTGTTGTGGAATGTTTCAATATTGGTTGAGAAGAGAAGAAGGCCAACAGACGGACAGACACTTGACCTCAACTGTCTACTCCGTGTAAACACGGCCGGAGCTCTCGACATTCCGGAAGATAAAAAGGAGAAAGAAGAAGGAAAAGTCTAGTTCAATACCTTCGACGCATTTCGGACAGCACTGGCCGGGCTCTTTGACCGGATGGCGGCCGGGCGGACAAGGTTGACTGGCGCCACTGGCAGCCGACGGCTGGACGTTGTTGTGTTGCGATGACATCAGAAGTGAATCGGCGTCGCTCAGTTTCGACCTGCCGCCCATTTTGTGTTTGCGTCTGCTGTGATCTTTAGGCCGGTAGACGGGGCATTGCTGGACGGCGCAGCGGACTTCGCCCTGCGAACAGCTGCACTGCGTACAAGGATCCAGCGACCAACCAGCTCCGTTCTGTTTCATCCAGAAAAAAAATAAAAATAAAATCAAGAAAAAACGTTATTTTATCAGTTAAAAAGTTGTTTGTTTCCCCCCCTATTAGCTTTTCTTCTTGTTTGCCCGTCCTAAATGGATGATTGGGGTGGACACAGTGCTGGCCCAATTTCGTAACGAGCAGCAATTGCTTGTTGTTGTCGTGTTGTTGTTGTCGGCGGTGTTGGAGCAGACGAGCGCGTTATTATGTTTTTAAAGATCGGGGCCATTAAAACGCCGGGGCGCGCGATGGGTATTTACACATCAGAGAGAGAGTTTAAAAAAAAAAAGAAGAAGAGAGAGACGAGCGCAACAGCAGGAACCCCGGGTTGAACGTTGTACAAACATGACTCGACTACACACAGGATGGATAATAAGCCTATTCACTCAAGAATGCGAAGGTTAATCGCGTCTCTAAGTACGTCATCGGCTCTCCCGCCGCGCTGTGTGGTGCTGGTGGTGGTCTCGGCTTTTGCCATTCGTCGGGCCGAGAGAGAGAGAGAGAGAGAGAAAACAACCCGAAAATAATGAGATTGCTCTTTTCCTAATTAGGCCGCTTCTTCTTCTTTTCGGTTATATAGCTCTTTTTCGACAACAACAACAAGAAGAAGAAGAACAAAAGCGGCAAGTGCGGGCTTTTATAGAAACGAAGACAAAGTCGGCCGATGGAGGGGGAACAAAAAGGAAGAAGAAGAAGAAAAACTCACCTGGTAAGTGACGCCGCGGTAGGCGCAGGTCAGAGGTCGAGATGCCGGCAGAGCCGTCGGCGCCTGCATGGGAGGCGACATTTTCGACGGTGGAGCTGCTTCTTGTTGCCGTTGGATGCTGACAACAGCCAATGCAGAGGCCGGCTCGGCTGATGATGTCGGAGGCGCCACGGTGATCGTGGCCGGATGAACGTTGGGGCACGAGGCGCGTCGGCTGTTGTCGCGGACGCAGACGGTCGTCGAGTTGGGCTGACAAGTGCAATTGGTGCACGGGTCGGGTCGGAAAGTGGCACCAATTTCAAAAGTCTTTTTCCCGATCTGGCAAACGCCCGCATTCGCCGTCTCCTTCCGCACTCCTAATTCATTCCGACAAACAATTTCCAATTTAAGTTTTAGAATTGATCATTGCCATTTCCCAGAAGAGTCGAGTGCCGTTGTTGTTGTGGCTTATGAGGAGAAGAGTCCTACCTTGACAGACTGGACAACAGGCGCCGGGCTGCAATAGAGCCTTATTAGCTGGACAAGGCAAGACTGGGCACGTCTGACGAGTACAGACCATGGAACCTTGAGTGCATTGGCATTGAGTGCAGGGCTCCTTTTCAGGATCGGGAGTCACCGTTTGACCTTCGGCCACCGTCGTCTCGTTGTTCCACCGACACCCTAATGCACCGATACAATCGTTAACGTTAAGTTTGAGAAGACGCGAAATTGATTACGGGGGCTAATTAGGTTTACCTTTGCATCGGGGACAGCACTCGCCGTGTTTTGGTGGCAGCAATTCGCCGTGGCACTCGGACGAGTCCATCTGGTATCGACAGGTCGGACGCGAAAGGGTCACGACTCCTCCCTGGCAGGTCATCGTCTGTTATAGCGGGCGAAGATAAAATAACAAAAGAGGCAAAATTGGTTAGGCTCAATGTCGCCCCGGGGGTGGTCTGGCGTGCGGTCGAGCAGTTCTTCAAGGAGCGCCCGACCGCACACCGCTAGCATTGTTACAACAACAACAACAACAACAACAAGAGTCGATTGCCATGATTGGAATGGAATGCCAAGTGACGGTGGGTTCTTGTTGCTGTTGTAGCGGAAGAAAAAACGCTGGTTTCGATGTAATTACCTGACAGGGATCGTCGGGATCGTTCCACTGGCTGCCGCTCTGGTAATGAACACCTCGGTAATAGCAACCTGCAATCACGGGCGAACAAGAAGGCCAAAAAAGAAAACATTAGGTGTTGTAGACACGACAGTCGTAAATCAGAGAGCGCCATCAAATCTCCCGTCTCTGTTGCTTGTGGAATTTGGCTCTTCGTCGTCGTCGTCGTGGAAACCGGCATCAAATAAATAGGCGAAAAAACACCAGGAAATGGTGGTGGTGTGTGTGTCTACACCATTTAGACGGTTGTATATAAATAGGAGCTATGTTGCCGGTTGCCTTCGACTGCGCTGCTGCTGTTTATACAGCGATGAATAGAAGCCGAAAAGGCAAATATAGCGGAAGAATGTCAAAAGAGCCGGCGAAAAAGGTCAACAGGACATGGGAACCGAAATCAGCGAGCGAGCGAGCGAGCGAGGTGGAAATCATCATATCATCAAAGCTCTTTTGCTCTCGATTCCGACTTGGCTGTTCTGTGGCGGCGCCAAAGGTCAAAGAGACGACGACGACTCAAAAAAGGGTTTTTTTTTTCTTCTACAGTGTACTAAGAGTGCTCACACAGATGATTACACGTACCTTTGCAGACTTGGCAGCATTTGGCGGCGCTCTTGTTCTGTTGCAACACGACGTAACAGTCGTCGGTACTCGGGCAGATTTCCTTCTTGCACTGGACGTGGCCATCCTGTTTGTTATCCGAATAAAAGAGAGAAAGAGAGAGCCCATTAGTGCTGGTGAAGGTGAATTATATATACATAGAGAGAGAGAGGAGGGGGAGAGAAGGAAATCGAGCTGATCCAGTTCATCACGGCCACACAATAGAAAAAAAGAGAGGTACGACGACGACGACGACGGTAATATCATCTGATCGAATAGGAGGAGAAGGCGGCGGCGGCCCCTTTTTGTCGGCACCGGATGGTCACATCAATCGGCAAAAAAAAGAAGGAAAAAAGAAACCCAAAAGACGACGACGACGGCAGCGGTGCACTGGACGAATTCGATCCGGATTTTTGAAACAAAAAACCGGATTGATGACAAGGCCGGGCGTGTTGTGTGCGTACCCGAGAGCTGCTGTTGCTGCTAAGCTCCAGCTAAATAGAGAAAAGGACGGCCGAGACAATACTAATCCACTGTGAAATGTTATTTCCACTCATCGACGGGCCGATAATAATATTGGGGGCCCATTTGCTAGCGAATGAGCCGTGCACTATTCGGATGATGGCCAAGGAATTTGTTCCCTTTGATTTTTGTTGATTCTTTCTCCCAATCCCCTCTTTTTTTCTGGCCGTGCCCGTTTGGGGAACACAAGAGAAAAAAAAGGGTCTGCAAGCACAGCAGGTGAATGATGATTTCTCCTCTTCAGGTGTGTGTGTGCGCTTCGCGTTAGCAGGGGGTTGGGTCGGCATCCGAGCCGAAGAAAACGGGGGGTTCTTCTCATATTATATGGGCCATATAGTCTTAGTCTCTTTCTCTCTAGCTACAGTCTAGGCGGGGGTAAAAACTGTAGAGGAAGGAAGGAAAAAGGTTCTATTAACCAGCAAGTCGTCGTCGTCGTCGTCGAAAAAGAAAAAGACGGGTGGGCGGTTGTATTTGCTCAGCAGTTGACAGTTCTAAAGGGGGTCTGAGAAAATGCCGCCCTCTGAGAGAATGTCTTTTCTTTCTTCTTCTTTCTTTTCTCCAATAACACAAAGGTACTTAACCACACGCACACACAGGTAGGCCAGAAGCAGCAGCCACTTTTCTCTCTGGACGACTCGCGTCTCTCTTCAAAAGACGATTTTCTTCCCCCCTCTCTTTATTTGCTCTTCTCCTTTCGTTTCACTAGTCGCCTTTTAATAAGACGATTTTCAATAGATTTTCGGCCTATTAGGGTGTGGGCGCGCAGCACTATGGCCAATGATTGCATGGTCCACAATCACCTGCTGCTGTCGTGATTGACTCGACAATTGATGCACCACTTGGCCTTGACAGATTTGTTGAGTGGCCCAGCACTATATCGCATGTCCGTGAAGCGATAGTACCCGGAGGACGTCTGATGACTATTATTGGCGGAATGCGAAAGTTTTTTTTTGTCTTTCCGTCGCCGGATCCGGTCGAGAAAAGAAAAGGATCTCCGGGCTCGAAATAAAGGAATCAAACAACAAACAAACAAACGGTGGATGGAGGGGGAATCTATATATCTCAAATAGATGAGGAACTGAGAAGGGATCAACTCTGGGGGCTTTTAGTGCTGCTGGCCTCCATACTTTGTCTTCTTCTTTGTCGATGGCTATCAGCAGCAGCAGCACTAGAGTGTTTTAATGGTTTCCCCCCCGTCCGTCCGTCATTCAGCCTCTCTAAATTCTTCCTGGGTGTTGGTTTTTCTCTTCTCATTTCTCTCTCCAATAGGTCAAACTGGCTGCTGGCCCACCGCACAGACAACCATCTAGACGCGGCCTTGTGCCGGACGTGTCGTCGACAATCTTTTAAGCGCCGCGCAGCAGCTCCAAACGGATGGATGGATGGATGGATGGATTGGGCCGCAGGAAAAAGAAAAAAAGAACTACTGTTTTTTTTTTTCTTTTTTCCGTCGGAATCGGCTGCTGCTGGACTGGACCGAGTGAAAGCCAAATGGAATGTCGGGAGCGTGACTCGCCGACTTCTTTCTCTCTCGGCCGAGAGAACACAGAAAAAGCGGTTCACGGACGGGCTGCTGGACTTTTTGGTCACGCTCCCAGTCACGACCGGGTTACATTTACACACGACGACGATAATAAACCCCAGGAGCGAACGACTCGGATGTCTAGCAGCAGCTGTTGCTCCATTGAATCATCTATTTACATATGAAAACAGCTTCTCCAGCTTCAGCAGACGACAACTAAATTCTAGGTAGGCTAGCTAGACCAGACCGCTAGACGGTTGGTTTCTAAGTCGATCACGCCCCCCATCTACGCGGACGACCGCAGTTGAAAAGAGGACCACCCGTAAGTGATGGTCGTCGTGATGAGAAATGGATCGGCCGTTTCTTCTGAACGGACGAACCCATTTGTCTTGTTCAGTTTTCAACAGAATTCCTCTCCGCCTCAGAAAGAAAAAAAAGAAGCACAGCCCTTTTGTCAGAGAATGAAGAAAAAGAAAAAGCCCCGGCTATTCATTGAGAAGAAGCCGATGAATGGATAGAAACAAAAACGCCGGCCCCGTCAAAACAATGGGAAGAAAAACTCTTTTGAGACTTTTTTTTTTCGGTGCGGGGCGGAACAGAAAAAAAGAAAATGAGGAAATGCAAACGGATATTCTTACCTTACACATGCAGGTCACGCAGGGGGAATAATCTTCGACAAGCTTGACGACGACTGGCTGTCCCTCGTTGGTGCAGTTTTGATTGGTCGCCGTTAAACTGGCTGCAAATGACAACAAACAAGAATCGGCCATTAGTCTCCATTGTTCCTATTGTTTACTCTGCGCGGCAGGCTGACCGGGCGACCGGTCGTGACGATGAAGATAAGCCGGCCCAATCAATAGCCGATTACATAGCGACGCTAAGGTCTAAGCAATAGAGAGAAAGTAACCAACAGAAGATTATTCATACGACCGAGGGCGGCCGTAAATGTTTGGGTTCACCCCCTGCCTATCTCACCGCGAGACGTCCAGCGCAGCTGCGATGCCGGACGCAGCTCAGCGAGTTTCAACTTTAAACAAGAAAAAGAATAACCCCCCATTTAACTCTGGCGCGCATTTTCTTTCTCTCTTTTTAAAAATAGAAAGAAAACTGAGAATAGTCAAAAAAAAATAAAAAAGCGGAAAACAATCAAGAGCCGCCGCCGCCGCTGGCCCGCCCGGCCGCTTTGTTTTCGTTCTCTTTGGCTACATAACCTCAACGAGTCAATCGTTTCTTATCGTCCGCAGCAAAGCAGGGGGTGTGGGCCGCCTCTCTTACCTCCCTCTCTTTTTCTCTTTCCTTTTTTTTTCAATCATGTCGGCTCTTTGAGCTGATAGATGGCGTGCACGCACGTCATCCCGCGGTGCCTGGGAAAATGAAGAAATCCTCCTCTTCTTCTTCTCCTAGAGTTTCTCCGTTGGTGAAGTTGGTATGCACGCACCCCCTACTCTCTATAGTACGTATATATCTAGCAGTAAAAAAGAAAGAAAAAAAAAAGAAAAAGGAAAACAATGGCCAGCCCATTCGTCTTTCTTCGACCGGTTCGACGAGATGAGGGAGGTTTTTCCCAAGAAAAAAGAAGTCAAAGAAGAAGAAGATGAGCCAACACGTGAATCGACTGGGAAATGAATGTCGCGTGATCGGTTGGGGCTTTGCGCGGACACTTGGCATCATCAACATTCCATTCGAGTCCACGTCCATATGATGAGGTCTCCACAAGTACTACACCGAGGAAGAAGAAGAAGAAAGAAAGAGAAAAACTAATCAATGAATCAAATGGAGTGAGTGAGAGGGGGGTGAAAGCGGTCAGCGAGAGAAGGCGGCCGAGGGTTTTTTTTTTATTTTTTCGGTGGAAAGGGAAGAAGAAGATGGGCGGAGTGGAACTCTGTTGGGGGTCGGAAACAAGTTAAACTGACCAATTTCTCGGCTAGGAGACTTGACTTGGTTTCGGTCTATAAAAAAAATATCCGTGTCCGGCCGCCCACCCCATGCACATCACCGTACTCGACTACTACTAGACGTAGAGATGTGTACATAGGCCACCATAATAGCTTTTTTCTTCCTTATTCTTCTTCTCTTTGAGGTGATAGGCTACGCGCTGCCCACCTGGGCGGCAGAGAGAGAGAGAGTAGATCATCACCTACAAATACGCCGAGTTTTCTCACGCTCCATCGCCCACACTCGATCGGTCTCGTCGTCGTCGTGAAACATGAGCGCTTGATGGATAATCGGCTCAATAACCGGTCACTACGTCTATAAATAATAGTTTGTTTTTTTTCTTTTGGCTGGCCCGTCTCTCTGCGCGGCGATGACAAAGTGTCGGGGCCGCGGCAATTGAATGGCCGGTAAGGTCGTTCGTTTGGTTTCGTCGGTGCGCGACCTTGGACAAGGACGCGGCGCGTTCGCTCGTTTTCTTCTTCTTCTTCTTCCTTCCTCGTGTCGTGCAATATCGCGCGGAAAGAAAAATGCCCGTCTCATCAGCGGCCCTGCGCGCGGGCCATTTGAATTTGAATAGGATGGGGCCAGCCAGCCAGCTAGCCAGCCTGCTATAGGCCAAAACGGATGACGTCGACATTGGCGCCTAGTGAGGCGAATCCATCAACATAATTGCTGTTGTTGCACAACAGCAGCAACAGCAGGTTGTGGCGACGGTCGCGTCCGTCTCGACTAGACGCCCGTCGACGCACGGCTCAGCCCCAGCCACAAACAGCACGGCGCATATATCGCGCGTGCGTTACTAATAGAGATCCTTCTCGCCTCATTTGAATATCGTGTGTGCGCGAACGCAGCGTGAATTTCTCTCGTATGCCAGGCCCAGCTTCTTCTCTCTTGCTCGGCTGACGAATAATCATAAACAGCCACTTTCCAGCCGTGTACGAAAAAAAAAAAAGAAAAAAAGAAAAAGATATGTAGATGTGGCGTCAACTTCTTCTTCTTCTTCTTTGCAGTTTTTTTTTTCGCTTGCGTGTCCGTCGGATAATGGCGCCGCCGCCGCCCAACAATTTCTGTTGTTGTTGGGTTTTTTCTCTCTCTCTCGAAAGAAAGAGAAAAAGAAATTTCGCGTGAATCGTTAGGAATGGAATGCGCTGCTGCCGTCGTCGACGACGCCACGGGACCTTTTTATTTTTTCCCCCAACCGATCCGATGATGCTGGTTTTCGATCCCTACCGAAAACACCCGGAAATGGGCAGATAGACGCAGTCGACGGGTCTTGGCTCAGGTGAGAGAGAATGGCGGCGGCCCTGACGCCGATCGGATGAAGCCGGATGTCTTATTGGCCAATGGATCTTTTCACGTTCGATTAGTCGTCGTCTACGGCGGCGGCGGTTGTGTTGTGTTGTGTTGTCTTGCGGTTGTGTTCGCCGCATTCCAACAGGACGCGTGCGCCGGCCCCAACGACTAGCTGTCTCGGCTAAATGTCCCGCTGAGCTTTCAGCTGATCAGACATTCAGGTCCCGAACGGACTTGGTTGTAGTAGTAGTTGTAGTAGTATTAGACTAGCACAGCAGCAGCAGCAGACGGCCAGGCGCAAAAAGCCACCGTCCCACAGTCCCGAAATAGCTGCGGTCTCGGGGATTTGCGGTCTCGAGACAAAAAAATCGCGCGCCAAAAAATATCAGACTGGACTGAAACTAGACGTGGAAAAATAAGAAAAAAGTGACAAGTCCCGCATCGTCTTCTGATGATGCCCGGCTAAATACTCGAACGGCATTGCAAGGTCTCGTCCGAAAGCCATTGCATCATCAGTGGGGCGCGTGACGTCACCGTCAGCGTGCCTAATGAAGCGGAAGTCGGAGTCACGTGTCCGTCCGTAGCAACACCGACGCTGTCGGATTGTTTTGTCCGTCTTGGATGAAATACTTGTACTACTCGGTCTGCGCCATCAGACATCAAAAGTTGTCTTGACCCGGATCCGATGACGGCCCCGTTGGAATTCTCCAATCCAATTTGATCTCGGTCAGCTGCTGCTGCTGGCTGCTGCATCCGTTCGATATCGATTACCTCGTTAGCCTACCAAAGTCAATTAGGCCGAGGCCTAATGTTGTCTGTCTCTCTTGTTATTGTTGTTGTTCTTCTTCTCGACGACCCGTATTTTCTTTTTGTTGGCCGGCTAGTACATCAGCTCGGGCCGTTTGCCCACAAGCATTTCCGTCCGTGAAAGCGGCGGCTATACGAGGACGCCGTCTCTCTCTCTCTCTGGCCCCGAGCCCATTGACGTCACCAAAGAAAAAAGAAATATAAGAAACCCCTCTGTTTGAAAATCAAATGTTCTATACGGCCTAATGACGATCATCACAATTAAAACGGCCTGGAAGAAAAAAACGAGTTTGACCAGTTGATGGAAATAAATCCCTGGAAATCGGCCTCAATCGAACGGGTCGCCGACGCGTCGATGGCGTCTTTGCCGAGAAGAAGAAAAAGAAGAAAAAAAAAACAGGTGATGGCGTGAATGTACTGTACGGACGGGAGCAGCTTTTTCTCTGTTGTCCATCTCTTCCTCCATTCCACCTCGATTCTTTACTCTCTCTCTCTCTCTTCTTCCTTCTCGTTCACTCTCCGTTGCCCACCTGTATTTATTGCCACCTTCTTCTTCTCTCTCTCCTCTCTGCTGTCGATGCTCGGCGCGCTCAAAATCCCGAATTTGCATAGCAGCACACACACGACCAGCAGAGAGAGAGAAAACTCGTTCCCTCCTTCTTCTATACTACAGCAAGAGTTCGTCTTGTACCTCGCAGCCAAACTGTTGAGGTCGACACGTTTAAAATACAGTTACACAGCAGCAGCAAAGAGCAGCAGCAACAGATTTCATGTTGTTGTTATTTGGACCCAGGCGGCCTAGATCAGCCCATTACATCACATTAACCCCATTGATTATTGTCCGTGATCTCTGTGTCGTCCAGCTTGCATGGCACTAGTAGAAATATATCGAATAATATAGAATACGTATCCGTTTGGCAATCGGCTCAAAAGTTGTGGCAACGGCGCCGCGGCCCAAGACGCAGCCAAAAGCGATGCCCCTTTGATTGATGCTGCTGTACACGAGACGAAAGAGAGAGATGGAGGAGAGAGAAGAAGGAAAAAGAGAAGACGAAGAAAAAAAAACAAACAAGCCAACGCGAGGCGGGTTGCCAAGGTAACCAAAACCTTGGAAGATGCAAGAAGAAGGAGAGATAAGATGATGATGAAGAGACTGGCTGATGTGGATAGCCGTATATACTGCTGCTTGCTGCTGCTGCTGCTGCTCGCCTCTCTTTCTATGCACAACTTTTGCTGTGTCGGTTGTAGAGCCAGCAAGAGAGAGAGAGAAAGAGAGAAAAAGAGAGAGAAGGTCGCCGCCGGCCTTGTTTGCTCGATGATGAATATCACCTGACCCCTTTCGAAACACACAACGTACTACACTGTGTCTATCTCTCAACTAAGTAGAGCCCAAATACTATGACGTGTCTAGGCCTCGTCTTCCCTTCGATAGAAATTTGGAGAAAAAGTTTTGTCGGAGATAAAAATGAGGAAAAGAAACGAACCGATGGCAATGGCGCCGGCTGCTGAATCGCCGATCCCGGACGAAATGACCAAAAAGATCGCGGTCAAGAGCCAGACGGCGAGGCGACCGGCTCCCATCACAGCAGACAACACGACGGGAGACGATGAGGACGACATTGTTCTTCTTTGATGAAATGTCAATCACACTTGAAACAACAACGGAGACACAACGAGCAAACGGACTGACGTCCAACTGCTGGGCAAATGCAGCCGCAAAATCACACGTCTGCCACGTGACGATCCCTTTTGGCGCACAGCTGCTGCTGCTGTTGTCGCTGCCAAAATATTTCGGATCTCGCGTCGGGGGAATTGGTGGACAGTTGATGGTGGTCACAGCACACACGGCCCGCCGATACAAAGTCAACGAAGAAGCAGCTAATAAACAAAACGGCTCTCAGCGCAATTCAACTCTTTTCCAAGTCGGTTGAATCACGGAGACGCGAGAAATTGAGCACTAGTGCTTGGCCGCTGAAACGACGACGAGGAGAAGAACGCAGAACGGTGGTGCCAGAGCCAGAGAATGCCGCCGCCGCCAGAAACTTTCACCCGAAAACAACATTCAACTTGTTGTCGTTGCATCTAGCGGGAGCGTGTTGACCGCATCCGACACGCACTGGATTCGCGCAGCAGCTCAATTCCGATTCCAATAGCGAAAGCACCCAGGAAACGAACGATCGTGTTCGCGTTCTCAAAGTCAGTCAGTTGTACCACCACCGTCTTCAACTACTAATCGACGACGACTAAGATCTTCCAAACTCAATAACGAATAGTACGACTCCAAGTCTGGTGATGGTTGTGAAATTCAACTCGAATCAATTCACGAGCGAACGATTGCGTCCCGTCCGATGGCCGACGATGTTGAGCCCCAACTGACGGACAGACCAAGAGACACACGGGAGAGAACCACCACCACACACACGCACTTTTTCTTCTCCAGTCCTCCCCAAGAAGCTCCGCCTCCTTTCGCCCAACAAGCTCCGCCCACTCTCTCCGCGACCCCCGGCCAAGCACACAGCACAGTTCCTTGCTTCCCAATGTAGTTTTTAATACAGTACTTTACAATACTACCACAAGATATTTGTCTAATTATCATTAACTCGATATGTACACAGCAAATACACTCGAGTTTAACCTCGATCCAACGGACATTCTGATCTCGATCGATTTTGATGGAGAAATAATGGTATAAATGAATCAAAAAGTGGAAGACAACAGATCGTAACATAACTAACATATCCAGGACATGTTGGGTGACGTGCGGGATCACACGTTCTTCATTCCAAATTCCAACCGTACAAAGTTTCGCTTCTTTCTAAACACATATTGAAGAGGAGAAATAATAAATAACATTGGAATATACACGACCAGCGCAGATACTGGCACTAATGGTCGGAGAAGAGGGGAAGAAGAAGAGGGAAATGTAAATCAAGACGGGATTGAATGCAGCTAGCGCAAAATGTTGGGGCGACAGCATATAATACGGTCGTGTACGGAGAGAGTCGGGATAACAAGATGATGACAGTCTTAAGGCCATTCGAGGTCAACTCCGTTATTGACCGCCGCTGAAACTGTAAACAAGCTGATGATGGCCCAGCAAGCTAGAAGATCAGCCAGCGAGCGAGGTGTCAAATGTTGCCGCCGCCACCGCCGCTCGTGCGCTTGTCAACCGGATTAAGCGGATTAAATCCGTCGGTCGTAACTAGCGATAACTATATACCACATACTAGTACGTACCAGCTAGCTAGTAGTTATTAGCTCTGGGACGACGCATCCTGCTATATAAGTTGTTATCTCTGGCTGTTAACTAGTAGACAAGGAATAAATGCATCCGGGACATCCGCTGCTGATGGTCGATATCCATCTTCACCGTTGATTTACGAGTGTCATCGCGAGCCATCGCGTCCGTTTTTGGCCCAGCACCAGCTACACTACTTCACACCGAAAATCACATCAGTATACGACTACTCGATTTCAATAACAACAACGGCATTCACCTTTGACCTCTTCACTCTATTTTTCAATGCTCCGACTGCTGTTGCTACTGGATAACATCCCCAAAAACAGCGCCTCGTCATCATCGCCACAATCATAAAGTGGACCATGACTTGATCGGTCTCCGAAAGAGAAACGTTTTTTCTTCTTCTTCTTCTTCTTCATTTCTTGTGTCCTCAATATATATTTTTTCTCTCTCGATTGAAACAAGAGAATATACTACTCCTAGAGGAAGAAGAAAGAAAGAAAATGACCACCATCCACAGTGGACTCTTGAGATGTGTTAGGCCGCGCTCGGAAGCGGTCGGCTCAAACGATGTCTTCAAAGGAGATTATATACATATCACCACGAGACGATGGCGACGACGCAGCCCAACATTACTCGGCTATGGGTTAGTTCATGTAGTTGGTAGGAAAAAAGAAGAAAAAGAAAAGCTCTAGCGCAAACGTAGAAGAAAGAAAATATCTCTGTGGTCTTTTTCTTTCTTCGTTAAGCGAGTCGCGGACGGACGTCGCGACAGTCCCCAGAGTCATCACTCAACAAGTCCGCGCACCGCGCTCATTCAAAAAGACCGCTCAGTCTCCGCCACAATTGGATTGTTTCGCTGCTTCGTCCGTCTCCGTCCGCTTTCCCATTAATTCCCTCTGCGCATCTGTCTCTGCTGTTGCTTTTAATGCACACCCAATCTTCTCCTTTCTTCGTAAAGAAAATGTAGCCAGCAACGCAAGTTTTTTTTTCTCTCTTTTGATTAATTGAAATATGATTGGATCTCGCAACTACAAGAGTCATCTATCGTTCGCCTTTATCACTACACGTCAGTGCGAAAGTGAGAAGGCCAAGAAAAGAAGAAGAAGAAATCATCAATTTCTTCCACGTATTGAATTTAGCTGATGGCGATTCAATCTTGCAGTGTGTTGTTGTTCGTGTAAGACGAGGTTATTTGGGCGTGATTCACCAGGCGATGAGTTGACGGCGGTCGAGGTGACGTGTTTGCGCGTTGCGGTGGGTCCAGATGCGGCAACAGTGTGTGTCTTGTGTCACTTTTGCGAAACCAATGATTTGAAAATAAGACGAGCAATGCAATAAACACATAAGCAAATGGCGACCGCACGTGACGACGGGCCCTCTTTTCTGCTTTCTCCCGCCACATCCGCCGATCCGGCCAGCATCAATCCACTCACCAAATTGCTTCAGCACCAGAGCAAAGTGAGTCTGTTTCCTTTCACCCCCTGACGACATTCCATTAGTCATTATGCTCCATTTCGTCACACCATCGTAGGAAACGGAAATTGTCAAGGAGAAGGTGAAGCAATTGACCAAATTTAAGGAAGATTATGAAGCCCTCAAAACCAGACTGGAAACACTGCCTGATAAAGTCTCACATGATGTCATGGTTCCATTCGGTAAACTGGCTTTCATGCCCGGTAGACTAAAGCACACCAACGAAATTCTCTGCCTCCTGGGTGACAACTGGTTTGTGGAGAGATCAGCCAAACAAGCTGCCCAGATTGTAGATCGGAGGATACAA
Source organism: Ceriodaphnia dubia (assembly GCA_022539655.2). Taxonomy (NCBI): domain Eukaryota; kingdom Metazoa; phylum Arthropoda; class Branchiopoda; order Diplostraca; family Daphniidae; genus Ceriodaphnia; species Ceriodaphnia dubia. The sequence goes on from JAKUCG020000250.1 coordinate 373,185, forward strand.
GGTGACAACACTATAATCCACACCCTCCAATCCCCTAGAGTCCCAACCTAATTAATCCAGCTCATTAATACTTTTAACTAGGCTGTAATGAAACTCTGAAAAAGTTTCAAGGGGAGCTGAAGCTGATGGATGGCTGGTGTGACCAGACAAAGAAACTGAGTGAGGAACTTAACCTCAATCAGGGAGTCAACATCACCGAGACAGAAGAGGATGAAGGATGGAGAGGTAGGTGTGCTCGTCTAGACGTTTGGTGTAAACATACAAATGAGTCACACTTTTCCCTGAATTTGCAGAAGTGCACCGGAAGAAAGTCAGAGAGTACAAGCAGAAAATGGCTGCACTCAAGCAACAACAACAGACAGAATCTCAGGGAACTGAAGAAGAGGAGTTATGGAGGAGGTTGGACGAATTGGAGCTGGAAGAGGAGCTGCAACACGAATTAGACCTGTACGTTTTAATTAGATTTCGATTGCACTTTACAATTTGATAATTATTATTCATATTCTCTTAATCGTGACATCAATCCATCGTCAAAGGTTAGGCGTGGAAGACGAAGACGAACTTTCCAATGCCGAAGAAGAGGATAACGACCAAGATATCGTCGACGAAGAAGAGACGGAAGAGGAAGCCAGCAGTAGAAAAAAGAAGAGCGTGCGATGGTCGGAATCGCCCGACGCAGTAAAACAGTTTCGCAGGGACGAACTGATCCTTCCACGATCGACGGCCTCCCACCAAGAGGACGAAGACCAAAACACGTTGAAAATCACCTTCAAACATTCGACGGCGGCAAACAAGAAGACGGCCAGGTTTGCGGCGGCCTCTTCAGCAGACAGTGGCGATCCGTCGTCGGTCGTGTCCAACCCATCTGAGATCTTTCGCAAGTTTAGCCCTGCGCCGACAACAGACGACTCTTCCGGTGGTGATCCTCGTGCCAACGAACCCAAATCGATATTGAAAGTCAAAAAATCGACGACGCCGGTGATTGAGATTGTGCAGGAGGAGACAGAAGCAGGACCTGAACCAGACGCAGCAGCAGCTGGGCAAACAGCAACACAACCGCCATCCCTCGTACAACAACAACAAATACCCGCCGCCATGGGTGATGAGGTCAAGGAGAGAGGAGAAACAGCTTCCTTCAGCGTCACAGATGCTGCTGCCGTGGATCAAGAATCCGTCAACACCCACCGACCCGTCAGTCGCTTCAGGGCGGCTCGAATGAACAAGAAACTTTGAAGAAGGAAAAAAAGTTTCTAACAAAGCCTAGGAACAACAAGTTGTGCGTGTTTGAAATCTCTCTCCCGACAGGGATGTTGTTCTGTTTGTACTTTCCTCGCCATCTAACGTTGGTAAAATGTGTGAAAACTTTTACCAAATTGTATTGTGCCGGAATCGGTACAGCAACGCAAGAAACCAAATAGATTTGTCATTGATTCTCGTTCTTTGTTTTTAAATCCATCTTTTTTCAGTCAGAAAATCGTCAGAAAATCGAAAAAAATATCATCATTCGAATAATTTATAGTGTCGCATTTACTGACGCTTTGATAATCTTAAAATAGTAGTAGGTAGTTTATAGGGCGGCGGGCGAGGTTCAGAGTAGTTTGTTGACTTGAAATACAAATGAGGAGGAGCGGGAAACGTCCAAACAAAAAGTGACAAGGAATGAGAGTGAAACCGAAAAAGGACCAGTCTTTTAGCTCGATTACGGTCGTCCGTCGATTCACGAATTTCAATAGTTGAAATAAAAAAGCAGACGACAAACAATTGATCAATGACGCGTGACAAAATCATGAAATCATTTGCAAAATGATGTACGAAAATCCATTGAAAAAGGCTGTACACGAATGATACCCATCACTGAGGGTTACGCTCGGGACTCGACGATAAAGGGAGAAACTCACCTCACGAATCACAATACATAATGCACCGTAGTGTGTGTCAGTGTCTTGTGTGGTTATAATATATATCATACCAATTATAATCATCATCATTATATAAATATAAATATAGTCAGAATAATAATAATGCAATTTCACTAGATAGGAATTAAGCAACAAAGGATCGTGTACGTAAGAATAGCCGTGTGTTTGTGTGCTTTTGTGTTTGCGCGCGCGTGTTTGTGTGTGTTTGGAAAAAGTCATCGTGTGCGACTAGTTTTCTTAGTATAGCGGTAGTTTTCGGTGCCTTCACCTCAACTCTTGTTGTGTGGATGTGTCATTGTCTAAATAGATTCTGGAAAACGGTTCAACGGAATTGATCGGCCAGTTCGAGGAAATTGGCCGGCGCTTGACGCGTCGAATGATATCGAGTGCAGAAGAAGAGATTGGCGTTGCGGTTGGGATTAGCGCCCGCCTGATGTTGTTGTTGTTGTTGTTGCTGTTGACGGATACCAAAAAAGGACTGGGCATTCGAGGGAGTCGAGTTGGTTGCGGTCCCCGAGATCTGACGGGGGACGTCCCTCGGCCCGTCTTGTCACCAGGCGTCCGTATAGCGAACGTCGCACTCTTGCAGTGACGGAAGTTTTTGCTTCAACTTCTCAAAAGTCGTCGCCGATAACGTCGTGCTGTTCAAGTTCAATTTGCGCAAACTCTTCATGCCTACAAGATGAATCAACTTGATGTTAGATCAATGGCTTTTGGAATGACGTATCGAATCAACTTACTGGCCAAGCAAGCGACACCTTTGTCGGTCACGGGTGTTTCGCACAAGTTGAGCACCTGCAATTTGTGCAGGTGTTCGCTAATCAACTGCAAACCGGGGTCGCCAAACTGTGGATAGTCACGACAAAAGTCAATGCAATATACTGGTTCCAAGTGAATCAAAGTCGAGTCATCGTTTACCTGAGTGGACCAGAGATTAAGGTAGCGCAGAGAGGGCAATTTGATGAGGTGCTGGGCACAGGCGCTCGTCACCTGAGTGAAGGCCAAACTGAGGCATTCGAGGTTGCCCAGTGAGCCACAATTGAGCAGCAATTTGGATAGGTCGCCGTCCGTCGATCGATTGGGAAGAGTCAACTTTTTCGGCCCACCTTTTTGTTGCTGTTGCGGGCACAACGTTAATCGACAGTGTAAATATGAGTGGCCCAGTAGCCATTAACATCATTCATTGATTGATTTATACCAGCTCTTTCAAGTGAAGTTGGCGATCGCACAGCTCGAAATAGAGACGACGGCCCGATTCGGTACTCTGCAACGTTGTGGCCACTTGGAGCGGAAGAGAACTGCCTTCTTCCGGACCGCCTCCGCCGCCGGATGTATTGGAATCTTCGGCATTTCCTTCCAATAGATTCCATTCGAGCATGAGACTAAGCGCTTCCTGTGCGGACGAATGGTCTCGCAGTGCCAACAGTTGACAGGCGCCCACCAGTTTGGTCATCGAAGCCAAAAAGGCTTTGCGACGGCAGCAGCAGTCCAGCAACGTCTTGAGCTGTTTGGAGACAACATTCGATTACGGCTTACTGCGGGAGGATCAATCGGACTTTGCGGTGATTACGATAGAGGCCCAAAGAGATCCATCGTCGGAACAGGCTGCCGATGACGGACAGATGACGTGGAACCAGCCCTCTTTGCCTTCGCGGATGCCCAGGACGCACTGATGGACGGCGCAACGGGCATCGTTGCCAATGGCTCCAACGACGGTCCCCATTCCCCTATTGGATCAAATTGATTGGAATTAAGGCTTGTCGGCGTCGGCGACAATGGATTGACAAACTAACTTGATGAAGACGTCATCGACGAGAGCTTCGTCTGGGAAAGGGACGGGCTGCAACAATTGGGCTAATCCTTGACGCCAATCTTCAAACTCGGACCTATTTATTAAAAAGAGAGAGAGAGAGAGAGATGGGCATCAATTTCAATTCATTCAAGTTCCACGAGCCGGCCAAATGAATGAATCAACAACTGACGTCGTCTTGATGATGGCCAGGTAACATTCCATGTCCCAAATGTTGCTGTTGTTGCTGTTGTGGCAATTGTTGGACTGTTGCCGATTGGCATACGACTGGTCTTCGGCCGTTCCGTTGGCAGCCGGCCGCTCTTCCAAAGTCACTTGTCCGGACGACGATTCGCCTAGAGACGATGGCTGTCCAGTCAATTTGTCGTTATGGACGGGATGATTGGACTGGATGTTGACCCAATCGGATGGATTGCGTTGGCGTCGTCGTCGGTATTCGTAGATGCTGAAAACGGCCGCCAAGCAAACGGCCACCAAATTGGGCAGAACGCGCGGGTGCGGACAGGCGGAACCTTCGCCGTGGGCACTAAACGGATCAAATCAAATGTTAATCCGGTTGCGGGAGGGGAGGGAAATCTTGCTACAGGGACAACATACTTTCGGACGAATTCGCGGACGGCCTGGGGACCGTCGTTGTGGGCGTAGAGCACGCGGATGTAATCGTGGACGAATCGCCTCATAAAAGGGTTCTTCCCGAAATCCTGTTTTTGTAAAAAGAAAACAAAAAAACAAACAGACGGACACGACAATAGTTAGCCAGGCCTATGAATGAATGGACGGGGACAGCAGAGTAACTTACGACATTGTGTTTGAGGATGCGGTGGACGACGGATGTGAATAGGCCTCGTACGAGAGAGGATCTCGGATGGAGTCGACAATGCCGGCTGAAGGCGGTGCACATTTCACGCGACGGCGGCTGACGTTCGAGGAGCGGAGACAACGTCAAGAGAAGATCCTCGAGGACCGTTTGAGAATAATAGCACCCGCCGGGCATACCGATCCTTTGTTGGTGATGTTGCGACTTTTCCTGTTGGACGTCACAAAACGCATGAAAAGACCAAAAATACATCAATTATTGACTGTGACGTGATTCGATGGGCAACAAAGTTATTTCGGGCATGGTACTGTAATATTATGAAATACAGGAAAGACGGGACAAAGGATAGGGAGAGTATTGCGGGAGCGACAACATTGACGTCATGTAACAGTGGTACGTAGTAGTACGAGGTGGGATTATGCCAATGATGGTCTTACGCTGACGGTGGAGAGCAGAGACGAAATGACTTGAAAGGGCGCCTGGGCGATGCAGTGATCCTGCAACGGAGTCGACGTCGCCAATTCCACCATACTCTGTTGAAAAATCGTTTAATAGGATTTTCATTATTAAACTGTGACGTACAGGCTGCACGATGACGACAGCGAAACAATAAGTATATAGGCCTCTGCGTATTTATGTACCTTGACTTCTTTGAGGAGCACTTCTTGTCTCGTCGTCCTCCTCGTGATTTGGTGGTATCGAAACAGATTTTTCTGCGAAGAAAAGAAAATTGAAAAACGTCAGAATCGATCGGATCATCATAAAGGTGAACGGGTTTGTTACCTTCCAAATGATGGAGTGGTACCACTGATCCCGTACGTAAGCGTTGTTGGCCTGTCGGAGATGAAACGGAATTAGAAGAGCCAACGGAACCAATGACGGCACGTAGTGAGCCGAAATGAGACAAAAGAGAAGAAAGGGCTAGGGTATTGATTGGTTCCAATCGTCTTCCGGTCGCCTGACGGAGGTCGGAGGTGTGTCCTATGAATTTCGTGTGAACAAGGGAGACGACGACTACGACGCAGCAGAGAAATATTGGCATAGGACTAGACGCACGTCGCCAAAAGTACCGTTTCTTGTCGTGACATTACAAATGAAGCAGCGATCGATCGGTCCATGTCGCCGGTTGATTCCATCGGAAATCGATAGTCGCCATTCGACCTTCGAAGAGATTTTATTTATAAGCGGAGATAGGAATCGTTTCCTCCTCTACCCGACCGTGCGTCATCCAGACAGACATTGGTTTCGTTGCTGGTGTAGTCTACTCTGTCGGTGGTGATGGCATATTGCTGCCACAACTGGGCTGATGGTTGGAATTGTTGGCCTGGACGTTGCCGAAGGTTACGGCCGACGACGAGACGGGCCCCGAGACTTTTTCCTTCTTCCTTCTTCTTCGATTCTTCTTTTTTGAGTTTCGAGTTTTTTGTTTGGCCCTACGCTGTTGAGAGACATGAACAAGACGATGAGCCCTCTGACGTCAATGGTGACGTCGCATCTTGGCCCAATGGGCGTCGAGTCCGGCGCCATCTTTTCCTCCCCATCCCTTGTATTATTATTATGATTATATTACCAGTTCGTCGTTCGTCGCTCCTCGTTCGTCGTTCCTGTTTGGCACCTCTCTTTCTCTCTCCTCAAATGTACACACGCCCTTTTGTGTTTCATATCCGGCTGGCACACAGATGACGAGAGAATCAAATAGGCCCCGACCTGCTGCTGCTGCAGCTGCTGCTGATAAAAAACCAGTTCCTATCTCTACGCCATGACGCTTGACACTTTGCTCCCCCCCGAAAAAACCTTTCACAAATCACGAACTTGTCGTCACAACAGTGTACCCAAATTGATTATTCATTGCGCTTCGTCGCAGCAGCCGAGCATATTTAACATTCCGATCGCATATCGCCATTTCCTCGGAAAATTCATTTCATCTCGATTTCGACATGACGATGACAGAGAGACCTGCGGGCCCATCTGCCGCCTCCTTCTTGTGTTTATATAAAGGTCTTTGAGAACATTTCGAGTTGACGTCACGTCAATTCTGGAAAACGCCAACTCCCGTCGAGTTGCCCGGGCTACTCGAATCCCTCAACAACAGGTAGACAGAGCGACCTATCTATACGCCGCCGGTGCGCATCCTGTTATTGTTATTCAAAAGATCACGAGAGATCGTCAAAGGGCTCATGATCAAAGATCAAACGCCCCGAAAATTTGAAAGCGGCACTACACCACCCACATGGGCACTCTCTTTCCCCATTCGCATCGTGTGACGTAGGGCTGGGCTTTGGCGCCCATCGTTCGTCGACCTGCTCGAATTGCGGGGGAAGTTGAACGACTTTTTAAAGACTACAACGAGACAGGCAGACACGTAGCTCGGTCATCCCACAAGGCGAAAGTTTCTCCGCGGAGCGTCTGTTTGGGGTATTGGAGGGAATTCGGTACGTGACGGAAATAGAATCAGGTCTATAAGGTCAGAGCTGTAGCTGTGCTGGACGAGGATGTGCGTGACGATTGGAATTGCAAATGTTTGGGGAAAGTAGATAAAGAGGCCGGAGTCCTCGTGTCAGTTTCAGTTCTTTACCTGGAGCAGGAGGCAGCCTTCGGGCAAGACGATGCGGATGAGACAATGCTGCTGAGCCTGGACGACGCCGGTTGTCGTCGTTAGTGGAGCTGTCGATACGATACCAGCCGGATCCCAATATCCGGCCAGAGCCGACGAGGAAGCCGTTGACGACGACGACACCACCAGACTCACTTCCTTCATGGAAGAATAAGGCACCGACTCTTCCATGAAACCCGATGGCTGTTCCGGACGAATAGACGGATGGCAGAAACAAAAGGGATCGTTATGGTCTATTAGCGATTGCGTAAGGGTAGAATACACGGAAGAAAAGGGACGGAAATAGTAGACCAAAAGAGGCGATGATTTGTTTACCGTTTTGGAGGAGATTTGTGCGTCGTTGAGGTAGAGATGATGCGTCTCCCATCGTCGCAAAAATTTCGAACTCAAAATTTTGCCAATGACGGTGCCAGAGTGAGTGACGCGACACAGCTGGATGTCGCCTTCCGACAAGAGTTTGAGGAAGCGTCGATGGAGGACGGGCGGAGGAGAAGACAACAGATCGTCGCGACTGGAAGCCGCCGATCCTGAATGACTGGAAAATTCATCCGACGACGGTTGGGGATGATTTAGCGACGGCCGCTGGCCGTCTTCGGCGACTACACCGGCCTGATCCGATTCGACTACGCGTCCGCCGCCGCCACCGCCAGTCGAGCGGATGGACGGATCGTTGAACCCGTAGGAAGATTTAGAACGTCTTTGTTGATAATGTTGTCGTTGCTGTTGAGATGAGCGACGACTGTTGGACAAGTGCGGAGTGGCCGGCGCCGATCGGCACAGTCCGTCGGCGGCCGCTGCCGGATGATGATAACGTTGGTGCTGGTGAACGGGAATGTGGACACTGTCGTCTTCGCTGCTGCTGCTGCTGTTGTCGTCTTCCATCATTGTCACAACAACATCACTGGGATGGGACGACGGGCGAACGAGGACCGTCTCGGGATTGCGGCCCGATTGTGTCAACACGAGAGCCGATTGGCTGTGCTGGCTGATGATGACGGAAGCCGTCGTCTTGTGAGTTGTTGCTGCCGCCGTCGACGTCGTACTAGCTACGACAAAGGACGACGGCAAAGTGGATGAAGAGGAGGAAGAAGAAGAACTGGACGAATCCAAGGAAGGCAGTGAACTTGTGACGGCGGCGGTTCGTCGATTGGCGAACGAGGCGCAATGCACCTGGGGTATCACCAGCTCGGTTCTGTCATCACCGACGACGTCGACGTCGTCATGTCGGCTGATAAACTCGGTGACGTCATTGCTCGACTGCACCTGTTCAGAGTTTTTCCGTCGACGCCTGCCCGCCCGCTTGCTGCTTGTGGTTGTCGTCGTCGTTGACGCTAGTCGACGCTCCAGAGCCTGGGCGGCGGCCGACGCTGGAGATAAGTCCGGAAGAGTTTGCCGTCGTTTAATTTGTTCACATGATGACGTCGGTTGAGTCAGCCAAAGAGATTGTTTCAACGACGTCGTCGACATGCCCGCGTGAGTCGTCGACGACGTGGACGAAGACGTCGGGTCGGCCGTCAGGAAGAGTCGGGAAGCGCAGCACGTTACCAGCAAGTCGCAGCACTTCATGACGACGACGACGACGACCAACTAGCTGGACGAGAAGAGCCAGGAGCATCTGTTGAAATGGATGATCCCTCTGTAATGGCCGGCGGCAGCAGCAGAAAAAAAACCGGTAGGACAAACAAACAAACAAGAAACAAAAAAGAGAGAGGGTCAAGTTAGTAATCGGAAAGAAAAGCGGACTGGACCGATGAGGCAATATCCTGCTGCAATGACGACAATCTTCCATCACTTCCCGTTCTCGAAATAGTTTCGTGCTCTTTGGGTGGGAAAAAGAAAGAAAAGTCTCAGGCGTTCCCAAAGTAAACAGCAAAGGTACTGCACATCTCTCTCTTTCTGTGCGCCTTGTGATAGGAGAAAATCCTATTGAGAAACGTCACGCAAGCCTTTTTTTACCCAAGAGAATCTCCCACCCTTTCTGCCACTCTCTCGGCTCTTATTCCGATAGAAATTCGGTCTGGAAAACGGGAACATAAAATGTAGAGAAGAAACAAGAAAGAAAGGCTACGAAGGAGCATTGGCTGACGCGGCTTTGACGACGAGCAATTATTGGGACAAGTCGTAAAAGTCTCGCGGTGACTCTAATTACGCCATTCATAAACATTGAAATTGCAGCTGGCAGCTTAGCTCTACTAAACCATGTCGACATACCGGATCTCTAGCTGAATTGCGGTTGAACGAACCGTAAGAGAAAATACCCCCCAAAATGTGGAATTGATTTCAAGCGAAAAACCGATGCAAATGGCCGATCGACAGTGGCACGAAAACAGAAGGAGAAAAAGAGAAAATATATACATCTCTCGATAGAAATAAAAAAGACGTGCCGATTGTTGTTGGTTTCGTGTCCGGAATGTTCCGTCCCGTTTCTTTCTATACAAGACTCATCAGCCGAGGAAATGAAAACAATGGAAAGTCGGTCAAAGATATTTGGCGTTCCACTTAAGTTACCCCACCCACCAAACCCCCCAACGTCTCCTTTACAGTATACCATACCGTACACACATCGTGACATTGACATTTTTATCCCCTCGACTCGTTTCGTTGATTCCATTTCTGCATTCTTTTCTCTGCGCTTTTCTCTTTTTTTTGTATCCCTCCAACTAACGTACTGTTGTTGTAGCTGGTGTGCTGTGCGAGTCCAGCAGCAACGACGACGACGTCGTCGTCGTTCCAACCGATCAATACTGGCACCCAAGTCCGCCGCCATGGCGGTCTACGTCGTCGTTGCCGTTCTCGCTGCAGCTGCTGCTGCTGCCTTGATTGGCAAAACACATGCACTGGCGATGGGAAAAACGATATCGCCTCGTACGTACCAGTCCGTCATTATAATCACACAAAAGAGAAATAGTGTATACCTGGCAAGAGCGGATCGAATGGTGGCGACATAGCAGAAAATCAGCCAGAAGAAATGAAAAAAAACTCTCTCTCGTTCGTTCGTCGTCTCTCTCTCCCAATGACTGCAGCACAACAGCTGTGCACACACACGCTGCTCCTTGGGTTGTAGTAGCTGACGCGTGCAGAGCCGACCTAATTTTAGATCCGGGTCCTCGTAATACTAGTCCTAGAAGACTAATACGGATACTAGCACTTCTCTTGTAACGCGACTCGACCAACGAAAATTATTCGTGGAATGTTGTTGAACGGTAGGTCGACGAGCGGGTTGTTCCGTCCTCAACGTGTTTGGGAGGGGGCGCAGAAGCACAATCACACTACTGGTCGAACTTGACTCGTAAAAAAACAATAAAAAAAACACAGAGACACAAGCGTATATGGTATGTTACCATCGGTTTCCCCCGAATAAAGACGACGTCGGACGAAACGTCCGATCAGTTGGACAACTGACAACTCGACTGCAGACTGCAGACTGCAGTCGACGAGGCTCAAGAAAATTTTCGGTGGGGACGGGTGGCGGCCCCCGCGGTCTCGAAGGGAAACTGCTGTGACGTCATTCGGCCGCCATTGGACCGTAGCTTTTTTTTACACCCGACCCAATGAGCATTATTACGACTATCAGTGCGCAAAACATTCCGACCGACTCTCGGGCGACATGTTCATTTCCTTTCTGTCTCCCAACTACAACAGCGACAACGGAGACAACAATCTGATATGCAAACAGGCTTTCACGTCATACCCCCAAACCGGTTTAAATGTCGCTCCTGTTTTTGGTCAAAACACACAAACAAAACGTAGTCCAACGAGGGTAGGTGGGTTGCTGGCATCATCTCGAGGATTTCTCTCCCATTCGCAGCGCGTGTTCCAAAATCGGTAAGACGCCAACATCTGCCCGAACCACTGGGTCCATCAACCGAGAACAAAGGATGTTGTTATTACCTCCACCACCACATGTATCCTATAAATTAAAACGAAGAGGACAGCAGAGGAAAGCCACCGAGAGACGAAACCCACTTATTGCTGGTGTTGTCGGGTATTTGGGTGAAAACCTTGGCTGAAATCGGGTGGTGGGTTGTTGTCGAGTAACAGCAGCTGAGCAGCAGCAACAGAGTCGAACAGGAACTCCCATATGCTGCTGCGATCTGAAAAAGGAAAAGAAACTCGTCCTACTCCGTCGACAGAAAGTAGAAGGTTGCGACAGATTATTGGCATTTTTAATGAGGAAACAAGAAATTCAAATACACAAGTCCCTTGAACTTTTATTTCCTCTCTCTCTCGTTCCAACCCGCCAAATGCCAATCTAAACTGATTAAATTCGACATTGAAGATCAAGCGCAATTCCTGCAAATAAAACACGCCATATCGCACTGTCGTGTGTCGGCTGTTACCATACGGAAATGCGTCAATCATTAATCGATCATTTCCTCTCAGTCACGGCTCTTGGCCTAGTTTATTCCAACTGCTGCTGCTGCTGCTGGTAGTACTGTATAGTCATCATATAATCATGCTAATCACTAGGCAGCTAGGGGCCCATAACGTGTTATCCGAGAACTGGAACAAACGAACGAACCGTGGCACATCTCTACTCTGACGAACCGCACCCAGTGTACATATATCCGACGACATAAAGACAACTCATTACGATAATAACAAAGTTACTGCTGTTATGAATACACATCCGCGTGATGAGCCAAAGTCGGATGATTGCACACGTGCCGACATCAATCCTCGTCTCTATTGATATCATCATCAGGTTCCTCGATTTTTCTCTGAAATTCTATTTATGCAAGGGCGAATCAGCAGCCTTTACATAGATGAACCAAGGTCGTGTCTCTTACCGCCCAGCATCTATAGGATTTGTATACTACTACGTATAAACCAAATTTAGTAATCAGCTACACGCGCGTCTCTATCTATTTGTAAACACAATCGACGCCAACATCCATCGGTAGTAGTTATTGCGGCCGCAATCAAAGTAGGCCATGGACACGATCGCCTTAGAATAGCTTTTTGGTTATGTGTACGATGTGTTGCCTTCGACATTATTATAGTCGTGTTGTTGATTGAAATCACCTAGATAACTATACGTAAATAACGAACCGTTTCATAAACTTTAGTCGTGATTACAAGCAGAAACGTCGAGTTTGGCCGTGACCACTGCCTCATCATTTTCGCTAAAGCCTTTCGGCTCAGTTTGAAAGTAAAAAGCTCACGAGTGTACGTCTTACCTCGTGATGGTCTATTAAACAGCCGTTAGGCTATTTATGTACCGGTCTTTTCATTCACACAATGGGCATCGCGATCAAAGGAAAATTGGGGAAAATAAATGTGTTTTGACTGTATGGTTAAAGGCGCTCGTGACCAGTATCTCTTCTCTGAATTTAGCGCTTTTGCCTAGTTACAAACACGCGGAATTCAAAATGGCCTTGGGTTTGTCATGCAGCATAAGAGACGGCGTTGTTCCTGGAGTATTTTAGAACCGGATTCTATGCATCATATGTGTGACTGTAGAAATATAACTTTGAAGTATGAAGACCATAAGGTGTATTAGATGGCATTTTCCAATGAAAATAATCAGTGAAAATACTAACGAGAAAAAGATAGTTGCACCATTTAATTTAGTTAATCCCTTGAATTATTTCTTATAAAAATTAAAACAATCAAAAGTACCAAAAATGTCTCGAAACATATTTTTTGCTGAGTACTTGGATTATTTACGGGCCCACGTTTAAAAAAGTACTGAACGAACGAGACCTGTCCAACGAAATACGACGACCCCCCATTGCCCTATATCTGCCCCTAGCGCTATGATGATAAGCAAGAAATGAAAGTTGTAGTTTGAAAGGGCTTTATCATTTTGACTCCCCACCGGCAGACGACGTAAAGGCCAGGAAAACATTGATAATTGATTGAAGCATGGCGTCTAGATATTCAAGCAGCACACGTGGAGGCCGCGTTAAAAAGAAACATTCTTTCCTCACAAAAGCCAGGAAATACGCAAGAAAAGGATTGTACGGCCGAGGAAAAAATGTGGATGAAGAAACCTACAACTATTTTGTTCGTGTCATGGAGCGACTCAAAGAAGAATTTGAGGACGAAGAAGAAAAAGGTAACGTGTTTTCGTTAGTTTATTTTGACAACAGTCTTCATCTCATTCTGTTTAGAAATGTTTGTCGTCAACGTGTTCGAGCAAACCAAAGGCAAAGAAATGGATTTAATTTGTAATCAAGTGGTTTCCAAAATTATGGAGAAACTTTTACCCATGGCCCCACACGAGACTCTTCAGTTTTATGCTGATTTAATGCTGAAAGATATGCGAATCATTTGTACTGACCCTTACGCCAGTCATGTCTTGGAAAAGGTATGTTGGTCAAATCAAAATTTGGCCCTAAATATTATTTAATGTCCATTCTATGCAGGTCATGAGAATATGTCTGGAAACAATTTCCAAAACAAATCCAGATGAGGATGAACATGCTGCTTTCTGCCTCAAGTGGCTCTCCTCTGTCAGCCGTTATGCATTCAACAATGTTGAAGAATTCATCTCAGACATTTACGCCAGTCACATTCTACGAACATCAATGCAGTGTCTGAGTGGCATGGAAGTTGACATGTTGCTCATGAAAAGCTACAGATCCCGAAGACATTTGGATCAAACAGAGGCTTCAGATGCTTTACCGAAATACGAATGTGCCGAATTTGTTTCCATGTTGCGCGATTTTGGCGAAAGGTTCGCAGCATGGCCCCAGTTGCACGGTATTGAATCTATTTTTAAAACTACATTTGTGACTCAACTAATCCGACCGTTGGAATCATTAGACATGGTGCTTTCCCAGGATTCCTCGGCCGTCATTCAGACAGTTTTATTTTGTATGAACAAGAGCGCGCCAGATATCTGCCAAAAATTGGTAAATGTTCTCGTCAAAAACATTCTCAGCGAAATGGAGGCAGATGACATCTTTTCCAGTTCGGCCGTCGTTCACGTGCTCGAAGTTTGTTTGACGGTTAGTGACGAAGAGATCTTCCGTCATCTCTATCAGAGTTACTTTAAAGGTCGATTGAAATCGCTCGCGGAGAATTTTGACTTGAAATTCTCCGTGTTGAAACTGTTGGAAGCCGCCAAGGATAAGGAACTGGTACTATTATTTATGCGTTCGACCTTGAATATTAAGTACCCATTAATCTCGACAGTTTGCAGAAATTTTCGAGGAATTGGCCCCTGCCATGGAGGATATATTTGCCGCTGGCTGCGGAACGGTAGTCTTGAGTTTGGCAAACGCTTGCAAAAGGCTTTCAGCTCTCCAAGCCAAGTTTTTGCAGGTAATGATTTACTGGTGTGTTCATGTAGCATTTGAAACATCATTCCCATCTGGCTATTTTCAGCATTTGATGGAAACATTTCATTGTTTCACACCCGAACCTCGCCAAATGAAAATCGTCCCACTGGTATCTCGACTAGTCACTTACGAAGTGGCCGAAGAGCCAAGCGATGACCAAAAGTCTTTCCCCGTTCACATCATCGGATCGCAGATCGTTCAGACGTTGCTACACTTTGGAAAACCCATCAAAATCGTCCAAAGTCTCCTGGAAATGGACACGAGTCAACTGCGAGATATGTTGAGCGACTCTTGTGGCAGTCGCATCATGGACGCGTTCGTCACTGCCGAATTTGTAGGAGAAAAGAGCCAAGACAAACTCTTCCAGAAGCTCCAGGGGAGTTTCTATACCCTGGCTACGACCAAATTCGGTTCCCGGACGCTGGACGCTTTATGGCGGTCGAGTGCTGTCAAGACGCGGTTATCGATCGGCGAAGAGCTGCTCCAGAAAGAAACTGCCCTCATGGGCAATTACTTTGGACGTATTATAGCCGAGAATTACGCGCTGGCCTTATTAAAGAAACAGAAGAGCGACTGGAAAACGATCCAGGAGAAGGAGACCAAGAAGAGGAAATTGTTTGCTGACATTGTTGATCCCCTTGGTGGTAAGTTCTCGACATAGAAAATTCATTGGGCGGCTTTGAATAATAGACGACGTTTCCCTTTGACAGATGGCGGCGAGGGCTCTGAACCCAAAGTCAAAAAGAAGAAAAAGACGAAATCCTAGTTGGTTGATTGTGATTTGATGAGTCCAATACACAAGGGGACAATTTTGACGTTAATAATATCGACGAAATGTCGTTTCTCTGTTTTATTAGCTACCAGCTGTTGTATTTATAAATATAGTCATTGATTATTGATGAATACTGAGAAAGAGTGCTAGAATAGCACCATGATGACTAGGAACTTGGGTCGGCATCCGGCCGGCTCAATCTATGACGCATTTTTTCTTTTCTTTTTTTTTCTTTTTCAGGAACAACACAAAAAATCGGAAAAATCTAGACCAGTTAGTGCAATAATGACCAGTTGTTTCAGAGCCAGGATTAGAATAATAGGAACCGCCACTGAGTGCGCATAAAAGTGTGAGATCATAGGACACGCGTTAAAAAGAAACAGAACAGGTGAGGAGTGGCTAGGTGATGACACAATCAGTGATGACTAGCAAGGTCTCTCTATATATTTATATATATATAAAAGAATGAAGCTAAAAATGTGAATATAGGATGTTTGGGCGTTTTTTTTTTCTTTGTACAAGCGGTTCGTGTTAGGCCATTTGTCAGTCCTTTTTCAGTGAACGTACGAAGCCGAGCCGGATGTGTTTTGCTGTACGGGACTTGGCGTTTTTGATGACGAACCGTTGGAACGACCGATATGAGACGAAGACGGACTACTTGGTCTTCCTCCAACGGCCAATTCGCTTCGGTGGTGATCAACGGATGCGGAAGAAGGAGCCGATCCAGCAGCAGCAGCGGCCAACATGAGCTGCGAAACCCGTCCGCAGATTTTGTGATGGACTTCCCAGTGTTTATGTTGGCAAAACGTGGAACAGTAACGGGCAACGTTACAACCGCTGCACGTCTCATTGGCCCGTCGACCGCAATTCCAGCAAACTTCCTTGTTAGTCGAGATGGGCTGATTCCCTCCACCGATGGCGTGCTGGCCCAGAGCCGACAGAGCTTCCTCAGCGCCTTGACGACGGGCTTCGGCCGCCAACCGCTCGGCTCTGACTCGTTCGGCCGACAGAGCTCTTTGTAATTCCACCATGGCTGCCCGTCTGACATCGTGAACGGCCTCTTCTGTCAATCAAATTCAAAGTTTAATTTCTTCTACTTGGCCAGTTTATAAAATTAGAAACGAACCTGCTTTGCGTTTAACTTGACTGACTCGATCTTCGGTTGCTTTCAGAGTCTGGGCGATGAGTTCGCCGGCCTGACGACGCAACTCGGACGCTTCGTAAACTTGGTGTTGTTGTAGAGAAAGGGCCGACGGCGAATCTCTGCGTTTCTGCTGTTGTTGATTATCGTTGGACCGCTGTTGGAGAATGCCCAGGGCCCGTCGCGTCTTTTCCACCATGCTCAAAATGCAGTTGAGCATCTATTATCGGACATGTTGGCGTTACATAAGAGTCTGCGGAGACCGACCAAGTACTAACTAGTGTGCATGTCGTACCGTGTGAATGTTGGCCCATTCTTCGTCGCCTTGTGGCGATTGTTGTTGAAATGGGGCCGGGTAAGACGAGGAGGAGAACGAGGACCAAGTGGTGGTGGTCGTCGACGTCTTTGGTGTCGATGACATTTCGGTGACGAGTTGACGCGACGGCTGCTGGAGCTGTTGGCCGCTGCTGTTCACTTTGGGCGGCATCCAAAGTCCGGGATTCGACCAGCCAACGCTGGATCGTTTGTTGCCTGTTTCCTCCATGGCTCCTCCTCCGTCACTGCTGCTGCTACCGCTACTGTTCTCCACCAAACTAGAGGACCAGATCCGATATTTAATTTCTTATTCACTTGCGCGTTTTCCCTCGTACCACTCAAACATTTAAATCCGATCCGACCGGCAATTGCGGTGGATTGCCTTCAGTATAAATGTGAAAGGGCAACCACCAAGTTCACTCATCAATTATGACTCGAGTCTTCATCAACTATTCTATCTGTGTGCATCGTTGATAAGGGCAATCGTCCTATTTTTTTAATATAGAGTTCGATGGGTTTACCTGGCCGAAGCACGGCGTTTTCTAGTATTGGGACTTGCCGCGACTGACGCGGAAGATTCTACAGTAGGTCCACCTGGCTGGAACACCTGCCAAACGCTGAGGACGGACGAATGGTCGGAAGAGGACGACGACGAAGATTCTTGACTTTGGTTATGAAGGGCCAGAAGGACTTTCACATGCTCTTTCATAGTTGAAACGGACGGCTGCGATGTCGTCTAGACAACCGGAACCAAAGAAAACAAAACGATTTATTTCTACCCGTCTAGCTTATTTGAATATTAAAGATCTAACCTGCCGGACGGATTGGTGAAGTCTCCCAGCCATTTCTCTGCGAAGCCAGGGAAGTTGCTTGTCCATCAGAGGGGCAACGAGCGGCCGAAACGGCAAATGGATCAGCTGGGCAACGCGTAGTTGAAATTCCGCCGAATCGATAGTGCCGATCTGTTCCAATCGTCAGAGTTTTAGTCGACATTATTCAAATACTTGTCGTCCAGCAGCCGGACGAGCGCATAGGAATATATATAATAATATATATAAAGATCAAGTCAGTCATTTCCCTGGAGGAGGGAGGCGCGCCTGTGTGTGTGTGTGCGCGGAACAGATGTTCTTTACACGTCACCGCCATGCCACGCGGCTGATACCATCTCCTTCTGGGCCCCTATGGCCCGTGATAGACGTTGGCCCCAGAAGAAGATGAAGAAAAGAATAAAAAGAAGAGGAAAGAGAGAGAGAAAGGCCGTGAACGGGTGAGCGCAGCTGTTGGCTGCAGCCCCCGCCTGCGTGTCAAAATCGGTACGAGACGCCAACAGATGGAACATGTTCCGTCCGTCGTCAAAAACTAGACGAAATAAAGAAAAGGAAATCAAATAGAAAATAACCAACCAAGAGATCGGTGACGATTTGCAAGGTCCGCTCCGAATGCTGACGTGATATGGAGCCGGACAATTTGATTGTGGCCGCCAAAATTTGTTTCAAAAGGGATGATGACGGACTGTCGGATCCTGTCGCTCCTCTCGATTCTTCTTCCGGTGTTGTCGTCTCTTCTTCCGCAGTCCGCGGTTCTCTGCTGGGCGTGCCCGTCGTGCTGTGCGGCGAGTAACCGCCGTTGTTGTTGTTCCTCCTCAAATCTTCGACTTGTTCCGCGGCGGCGGCGGCTCCTTCGACGGGCGACAGATTTTCCGGCATCTTGCGTTGCTGCTGCTGCTGGAAATAATAATAATAACAAGTCGTGAATTTGTAATAAGGGGAAATAAAGAGAGGCGGATGTTGTTGTCGATATTGTTCCATCCGCCGACGGATAGTCTACCGTCGGGGTGGAAGGGCTCTGCGGTGTAGGTAACACATGTGCCGTACGAACGAACGAACGAACGAACGAAAAAAATAAGGAGTAGGGCGTCTGTGGGGTGGATGGGTGGCGGTGGTGGACGGTGTGGCCCCCAGCTGTTGCGACCGAGCTGCGCCATTCATCCGCCACATGCGCTCAGCGCAAACACATGCTGACATCCCATATGGAGAATTGCATCCAATTGGGAGAAGGGAGAGCGGATCGGTGCCGTTTCGTTTATATAGATGTAGAACGCCCGCATAGGGTCCATCTCTCACCCGTTCGTCTGTTTTCTAGGATAAACTGGGAAGGCATTGGGAGCAAGAATGCAAGAGGGGCCGCCACCCAGAATTCCCCACAGCAAAAAATGAGGATAGATTGTTGATGATAGGATGGCAGTGCAGACTGATGTCTGTCTGTTCCAATTACAGTTTCTCAATAGAGGCAGACAGAACGGCTGAGTAGAGACACACAAGTGTGGCTTTTCCCCCCTAGTCATGCACTTACCCCAGTTGCTATTTTTCCAATCCAGCTGGGTCAATAATCGACCAAGCGCACGTATGGCGTATCCTTTTATCCGACTACAACACTCGTTTGCGTCCCGCGACAACAACAAAAAAATGACGGCAACTAATTATCTAAATGGACGGGCAACAACAAAAAAGTGAGAGTCGTTCCCGCCGGACGGTCGTGGAGGAACTGGTGCCGGCTGGAACATCCGTCCGCTCCTTTTACCCCGATAGAGACAGAGAGGAGGAGCCGTGCGCGCGCACCTCCTTCTTTTTCTTTTTTTTTCAATCAAAACAGGAAAACAACCCAATCCCGACCCTCCTCCTCCAACTAACTAACGACGATCCGATCGAAATGGAATCGCTTGCTGGAACTGAAGATGATGCGTTCAAGTGAGAGGGAACGGCTATATAGTAGAGCTGGGGAATCCATTTTTGCTGTTGCCCGGGATGAAAGAGCAGAACGCGTACAGTACGCGGTGGTGGTATAGTGGTGGTGACAGAAGCTGTCGCCGACACCGACCTCTCCTAGGCTGCTGCTTCTGTCTCTCTCTCTCTTTTGGCATCTTCAAAAACGGCGGCAGGCCGGCCGGCACCAGAAGGTGCCAGAGCGAGGAACTGCCAACGCCGTCGATCCGCCGATCACACAGTTGGAAAAAAAGAAAAAAGAGAAGCGACGAGAAATATTTACTCTTTCGTCGGCTCGGCTCTGATATTGGTAGCAGCTAGAGGGAGGAATTTTGTTAGTCGGAAAATAGTTGGCCATGTTTGAAGATCTCAGCTGGTGTTGACAGTGCTGACTGCGCCAGCGATGGATCTATTTTCACATCCGACGATGAGCCAATCTGCAATTGGACAAAACCAATGTCTACTAACGTCCTACTACTACTACTCATCGCGCGGTAGTAGGACGTCTTTTGCCTACTTTGTTGCCTCCTGATGACAGCAGAGCAAAAGAGACGAGTGATTGCGCGGGACGGCTGTCGGTGTCTTGTCAACGGGACGGACGGGCACCAGGTGCCGACCGTCTCGGTTCGGACTGACTGGCTAATGCCCGTCGTCAAAGGTACTACTGCTGCTGCTGTTTCGCTTATAGTTTTCCTTCTCTCTGCGGAAATCCGCACAGCTGCGCTCCGTCTCCCTTATCTCTCTCTATCTCTCAAAAGATACTACGACAAACTCTTGAATCTATTTTTACAAAAACCGGGCAGCAGAAGAAGAAAACAATAGTTGATCGCTCGGTCGAGATTTACCGATTTCAGTTGTTG
Organism: Ceriodaphnia dubia; assembly: GCA_022539655.2. Taxonomy (NCBI): domain Eukaryota; kingdom Metazoa; phylum Arthropoda; class Branchiopoda; order Diplostraca; family Daphniidae; genus Ceriodaphnia; species Ceriodaphnia dubia. The sequence continues at coordinate 393,484 of JAKUCG020000250.1, forward strand.
GCCGGTTTTTCATCGTCTCTGCGACGGATCGTCCAAAGCAGCTAGAGAGAAAACGGTTCTCTGTGAGAAGTTGAACAGACAAACGACGAGGATGTTGTGTCGTCGTCGTCGTCGTCGTATTGCCATTCTTCCTGCGGCTGCTGCTCTACTCGATTCGCTTTCTCACGGAAAAGACGTCGTCGTTGTCGCTTATAAGGGGCGAGGGAATCAGTCGCGTCGTTGGAAAATAAAAAGACTCGGAGGAACGTCGACGTCGTGTGAAAGGGTCTCTTTTTCATCACATGCATCAGGGACCGACAGCCGATGCCCCCAACCGATCCCCAGCGCCGTTGCGCCCCCCTCAAAATCCTAATGTGGGACAATCCACACGTGTCATCACAACTTGCTGCTCATGATGCCTTCCCTCCCGCGACATCGATCCGGCCTCATCATCTCGCCGCCGACGACTGGAAAAACAACATCCGACGACCGTTTGAGCGGAAACGATTCCACCTTTACTCAGTTCCTCATCCTCCAGGCCGTTTCTCTTTTGTCGCGCGCCGTGGATCATGTACTGTAGTACTAGGACGACGATGCATTGATGAGAGAAACGAGACCACCAGCCGGCCAGCGACGCAGGGAAAAAAAAGAAAGAATATCAAAGCAACAGCGGGGAATCCGCCAGAAGCAAACGCAGCGTTATTCGCTGCGCTGTGTGGTGAAAGACGGACCGATCTCGCTCCCTCGTGTGTACACTGGGCGAGCTGGCCGGGGTGACTATAGAGAGAACACACCGGCAGATGCCTTCGTTCTCAGCCGGATCGCACCTGGACCGTTCGGTTCTCCGTCCCGACGACAGCTTAGACCAAGGGCTCCATCTACACAAACGGACGGGCGGATGAGAACATCCGGGGACCGACGACTAGGACGACGACGACGACAAATTCGAGAGCTATAACCATGTTCGGCGACAAACGGGCCAAGAAAGAAAGAAGATCCGATCATTCGTCTTATCTACAACATACAAACATTTAGACGACGAGAGAAACGTTGAATGAATCGATCCGGATCTACCAAAGAGCAGCAGCCGGCCAAGACGGACTACGACTACGTCGCAGTACCCAAAGTGTCAATCACAGACACGCAAACGGCTCCTTCAAGTCTTCCAACAACACAACAGACGGAAAAAATTGGGCAAGGAAGAAAAACGGGCGACGGAAATAAATAAGAGGGGAGAAGAAAGAACGAAAGCAGAGAGAAGAAAAAAAAGGTGGCCGAGTGCTCAAGACAGTTCAACACTAGTGCGTGTGCGCCGCGCTAGAGCTGCTGCCGGTTTTTGCAGCGCCTCTCACAGCATCTGCTTCTGACAGAAAGACTACTCCAAAACGTCCTCCTCCTCCTCCTAGGCTCCCTCCTCTGCTGGCACAGCCTTCTCAACTGTTTTCTTCCTCTTTTCCTTATTTATTTATTTCATTTTCAGCCGAGGGCTTTACACGACGACGACGACGACGCCACCGTCTTTTTCATTATTAACGCCATCACCAACACATGTAGTAACTAGTGTCGTTGACACCCGACCTCCACCGACCAACAGCAGCAGACATCTCTCCCAACCGGTTGCCCCGTTTTCTTTTTTCGATATCAACAACAATTAAGAAATTTTAGGAATGAACAACTCACCTTGATTTGGTTGACGTCGTTCAAATTTCGTCGCACCGATAACATGATGGGCATTTTTTTTTTCTCACACCGCGCCAAAAGACACTCCACACTCGACCGGATTCCAGCACACACTGATGAGTCGGAGCAGTAAAAAAACGCGAGGCTAATCCGAGAGGTAATACGTACAGCAGCAGAGGCAGATGTGCTGGACTGCCCCCCTTGTGTCTGCTGCTGCCAACCCCACAGACTGCACATATGCAGGACAAAACACACTCGACTCGGCTGCTGCTATTGTATAACAAATACCAACCGGAGCAAACAAACTGGAAAGTGGTTGCAGGGGCCACCTGCCCGGCTCTCTCCCCCCTTCTCTCATTTTTCTATAGTACCGTACGTACCCCCTCCAATGTCGCACACCGCTATCGGCAGCTATTCAATCGTTTCAATATCAAACGCGTGCACACAAATACAAAATGGTCAGATGCGCGACGGCTCCAGGTGTTGTCGATTCCTTTTCTTCTATCAATAAGCGGCGGCGGCCCGCCATCTGCTCCATCAGCAAATTTTCTGGGGACCGACATTGTCAAAACTTGTTTGCCCCCATGCTCCTGTTCTCTTTTTTTTAATTGCGATTCCTTATTCCTTCTTCAACAACACTTATGATTTAGTATTCCATCTTGTACTTGTTCTTTTTTTTCTTCTTCTTCTTTTCGTCGTTGTTACGACGGCGACTGTTGGTTTTCTCGAGTGAATGACGACACCTGCAGCAGTCGGCTGTGTCGAGGCTCGCGATCGTTTCCGAGAGAAAAAAAGTAGCCCAAAGCAGATGCGTTCCCTCTTTTTCGTTCCCTTTTAGTAGTTCCTTACCTACCTGCGAATGTCTCTGTGTGATAGTGCAGCAGCAGCAGCAGCAGCAGCACAGTATTTATACAGACATGCTGATGCGTGTGAATAAGACCAACGGGCGCCTCGGCCGTCGCCTCGGATGATCCGTCATCGTCGTCGGCACTCCATGGGAAAAGCATTGTCCCATCGACGCTAGACGTCGTGAGAATTCGACAAACGTTCCACGCGCGATCTGTTGCCAAGGAAACGTCTACTCGGCCCCTCAACGACCGACCATTCTTCTACTAAAACATTTTTCTATTCAAAATGGCCAAAGAAGTTTATATTCGATTTTCATAGAAAATACCCGACAGATGACACATGCAATTTGCTGAGAGGAAAAGACACACGAGAAAAATCCATCACATCAGTGAGTCCGATTCCTGCTGGACAATCTCCCTAATGCGCTGCAGCAAATCTTGCTTCACGTCGTTAGGAATAGTGGCTGCCAATGATGAAAAACAAAAGACGCGTCATTCCAAAGAGGTCTTACTTACTAAGAAGATCAATTTTAACCGGCTACCTCGGGCATGTGGCGTCACTTGTTTGATGATCTCGTCGACGCTGATGTTGTCCAGGCCTTGCTCCTGCACGACTCGACGGCACTCCATCTTTAAGGCATCTCGCCACCCGGATTTGATAAGTTGCTCGCGCAATACTGCTCTCAATCTGTTATAAACAGAGGTAACACAACAATAATATTTTGGGAACATCTTGAAAGACTTGACTCGTTGGACCCAAAACAGCATCACAAGCATTGATGCATACCTTTTCCCATGTCACAATACATGGAAAGTCAGTGAATTGCACCATAATCATAATGATGAAGCATGAAAAAGTTAATTTTAAAAAGCACTTGTTGGCAATTTCAAAATTGTGACTTGTTCAAGGGGTCCTGGTCTTTTACGACGGTATTGTTTCAAAAACATTTTATTAGCATTTTCATGTCACTGAAGGGCAAAAAAAGTACCAGTACAGGACAACATTTTTTTGTTGGACTATTAAAACCCATACAACTGAAAGAGCATACCTTTCTTTGTCACCCTTCTCTACCAATCTCTGGTTTATGATGGCAAATTCCCGATCACTAGAAAAAAAAATTACCATATTTGAATTCAAAAAATCGATTCATTAGTTAACTTTAAATGCAACACTTTCAAAACAACTTACTCTGCCATTTTCTTTGTATAATCTTGAGCTCTTGTTTAAAGTGAACGTCAAACAGAAACTCCGGCTTCCAGCAAACTGACTTTTGGAGGAAAGATCGCGTCGTCTGCTGTTGCCGTTAGTAGCAGATTGGCGTCTGCGTCTGTTAAATGTTGAAATGTCAGACGAAGAAAACATGTTGTAAATAAAGTGTTTTACGCGAAAAATTGGTCAAATAATTCGCCAAAATGTGGATTATTTTGAGCGCCGTGTGCGTTCAGATAATTTTTCTGGTATCTGTGTTTGATATTCATTTTCAATCTCCGATCGTTAAAGGAATGACTCCGTATTCGAGTCCCATTCTGGCACCGGCAAAGAGATTAGTACTTTTCTCGGCTGATGGTCTGAGATTTGATACTTTCCTAAGCCACGGCAATGATCGCGAGCCCAATGCGCCTTTTCTCAGGTTTGTAAAAATATCTGCTACTAAATTTAGTTCATGTTTGTAGGACCTCTATAAAATAGTGTGTAGCGGGCAAGCCTAATATAGGTGTGTCTTCTTCATTATATATATTTTTATCATTCAGTACATTAAAACTATTCCTTCCATTTGGGGTGAAATTATAGGTCAATTGCCAGCAGTAGAGGAAAATGGGGACTATCAAACACCAGAGTTCCAACTGAATCCCGTCCTGGTCATGTCGCCATGATTGCAGGTTTATATGAAGACCCTTCAGCTGTTTTCAGAGTATGGCATTGAAGTAATGTGGTAAATTATTGTGAAATTATTTAACATTTGTATTATTTTTAGGGCTGGAAAGAGAATCCTGTTGAATTTGATTCAGTCTTCAATGAAAGTCGCTACACATTTGGCTGGGGAAGTCCAGATATCCTCACAATGTTTTCAAAAGGTTTTTTCTTTCCAATACCCAAGAAGTCTATAAGATACTTATTGTATTTTCATTTCTTAGGAACAAAAGGGAATGTTATTACATTCACCTACTCCTCAGAAAGTGAACAGTTTACTGGTCATGATGCCTTCAAATTAGATGAGTGGGTCTTTGAACAATTTGAGCGCTTCATTAGAGCAGCCCCGCACAATTCCACTCTTTCTGAAATGCTGCAACAGAGACAGTTGATTTTCTTTTTTCATCTTCTCGGAATGGATACCAACGGTCATACGAATAAACCCCATTCAACGTATAGTATTTCACCCGTATCATTTTTAAATTTGTAGTTTAATAAAAAAGAATTTTTTTTTTTCGTTTTTTTTTAAATAGGCATTATACCGACAATCTTCGGTATGTGGATAAAGGCATCGCTAAAATAGAATCTTTAATCAACGAATACTTCAAAGATAATCAAACGGCGTATATCTTTACGTCGGATCATGGCATGACAGATTGGGGTTAGTACCGACCAATCATCATGTAACAAAATCCTGGTTAACTGAAATGATTCTACCCGCAGGTTCTCATGGAGCGGGTCATCCAACGGAAACACAGACCCCTATCGTTTGCTGGGGTGCGGGAATCAACACGGACAATATTGATCCGACCCATTGGGAGGACCATAGGAACGACATGGAACAAGCGGATGTTGCTCCTTTGATGGCCGCTTTGCTTGGCATCAACTTTCCTATAAATTCAGTGGTAGGATCTTTACAGTCTCAAATGAAGAAAACAGTGATTAACTCTCTACTCGTTAAAAATAGGGGAAGCTACCTCTAGCCTATCTAGCCGATGATATGCTCTGGAAGTCACATGCTGCATTTGCCAACGCCAAACAATTCAGTCGATCCTTTCAAGCCCTATCTTTACGTCAGGAAAGTCGAAGTCTTTCTTGGCGCTTCCGACCTTTTTGGCCATTGGAATCGAATCACGTGGGTGCGCACAATCTGAGGCAGATCAAAGGTTCCATTCGTGCAGGCTACTACAACGATTCCGTAAATATAACTTGAAAATTGGGTCGGAATCGTTCCTAAAAAACTTTCGGAATTGAACAGATCCAGCAGAGCATTGATTTGATGGACCTCTACCTTCAAGGGATGGACTACTTTTATCGTTACGACGAATTTCAACTGAAAATGTGCATTACGCTAGCGTATCTAGGATGGGCTGGGATCTTGGCCGTCTTTCTCATGAAGGATCGAATTACTCCATCGAAAAAGAAGAATGGTCGCAAATTTCGAGCCATTGATCAAATCGTTTTTGTCCTTTCCGTGCTCATCTTTATCATACTGACGGGTAATTAAATGTCTATTCAGGTACATCTTAAGAAACGAGTTAATAAGCATTTTATTACAGTTGAAGGAGCGCCGTTCTTGTATTATGCCTATCACTTATTGCCACTGTTGTTGTGGTGGTATTGTTTACGCCAGTCGACACAGATGCTCCGTCAAGCAATCCGTCTCGTCCGAACCCGCCACTTTCTATGGAGTTTGTTGCTTCTCGGCGGATTAGAGATCCTGGTAGCTGGTTTCTTTCATCGCTGGTTCCTGTCTGTCGGATTGTGCTTTCTATCTCTTTGGCCTCACTGGAATCAACACAATTCCAGCCGATGGCGCCATCATGAGACGTTCAAGAGTATTTGGATGTTTACCTTTCTCGTCTTAGCCATGTTCCCCGTCTTCCCGCCTGTGGGAAAGCATTCCTTACCTATTCTGGTGTAAGTCCTCATCGATTTCATTTCAAAACCCTTCAATCCAAAACTACAATTAAATTACAATTAAATACAGGGATATCGGCGGAATGGTGTTGACGGTGATGGCGTTTTGGAGTTCTTTAGTGATGCACCATGACCGGGACCGAACGATTCTCGTTTGCTACACAATAGCCATCCCAATCACACTCTACGTCCGGCACAGTGTTAGCGACAGTTTAATCCAAGGGCAAGGCCTTCCTGTACTGGAACAAGGACTTTCCTGGATTCTTCTCTGTAAGGATCTCATTTTCCCTCTTAATTTCATCAAGTTAATCTTTTTAACTTTTGTTTCTTGAAACGACAGGTATGCCGCTTACGTTACCATTGATAGGCCCATCCAAAGTGTGGCCTCGCCTGATCGGCATCGTCATTACTTTAACGCCGTCCTTCTTGCTGTTGAGCTTATCTTACGAGGCCATCTTTTTCACCGTTCTAGTCGTGGCGCTGGCCGTCTGGATCAGATTGGAGGCGGCTACTCCACCATCTGATTCCTTTTGGACGCAACTACGCCGATCCTATTTCTTCCTCTTTTTGACCTTATTATCTTTCTTCGGACTGGGAAATCTGGCCAGTCTGAACAGTTTCGACCCGAGTAGTGTCCGTTGTTTTGTCACCACCTTCTCTCCATTCACCATGGCCGGTCTCCTCCTGTGGAAGATTACCGTTCCATTCATCGCCGTCTCGTCGGCTCTTTGGGCCATTACGGTCCAGCACCAATTGTCGATGAAAAGTGTTTACCTGATGATTTTGCTACTGTCGGGTGTCATGGCAGTCCAATTCTTCCACTGGGTGACTTCACGTGGCAGTTGGCTGGACATTGGCACCTCCCTCTCTCATTATGTCATCGTCCAGTCTACCGTTCTCTTTGTCATGCTTTTACGTTCCGTCGTCCAGTTCCTGACACACGGACCGATTTACTTTCACGTCGGTCCGACGGCCAGCAAGTACGACAAAGACTGAACCGGCTATTCATAAAGGACGAAACCCAATTCTACTAGTTCCAGTGCGCACATACTTTATTCTCCTCGAAATGCTGACAATAAGAATACAGAAGAAGAAAAAAATGGTGGAATACACAATTGTACGACGACTAATGACTTTAAGCTGGCCAATCCCCAGCAAGTTCATTCACCTGCTGTTGCTCCTGCAGCAAGGAGATTTCCTTTTTACTGGGGGTTTCTCTTTTGTTGTTTTGGTTGGGGCGGCCCTGAAATACTCGGATCGAGTACCTGTTCTGTCCCCGGGAGATCAGGTGGACCGTCCAATATGGCGCGACGATAAGAAGACCGTCTTTCTCTTTTTGCCCGCCTATCCACCATGCTCGCGGATTATGTGACATTATCAGACACGAACACACGACTCCCTCTCTCTCGTGAATTATTCAGCAGCCGACAAACGGCAGACTCTGCAAAGAGAGACCAACCTTGATACTACCTATGTGAGTGTATTTTTTGGTGGTTCATCGACTCGGCAGAAATTCTTTCTGTTTTTGTTGAGGTCCACCATTGTCTCTGTCGATATATTACAGCTAGAAAATGACCTTGGAATTGGAATCGACGCACAAAAAAGAGTGAAAATAACCCAACAACTGTCGCTAATGTCTGACTGGGCATTTTCCTTGTTGGTTAATCGTCGTTTTCCCTTTTCCAGACGATGTCAAACACGATGACTTGACAGATGTTACACCTTTTTGCTCGCAGTCAAACGTCCCTTGGTAAACCACGTCTCGTTAAGGTGATTTTTCCAGGAAGTTGATTAAACAATGAGCTGGACGTGGCTCTACATTAACTTGTATTTCGTGGAATTGTGTCGGATGAAAACAAGTGTCGGGCCGTTCCATCATCGACCCTGTCCGGCATTTTTCTTCTTCTCATCTTCCATTCTCCCCCTTCGTCACTCGAGGGTGAATTCTCATTTTCTCTCTCTCTTTCCTACGCGCGCGCGCCTCTTTTTATTGTGTCAAAATGCCCCGTCCAAATCGGTTTCAGCAACTCGACTCTTCTTCTCTTTTTTGGCCTTATCTCCTGTGACTCTGTCTTATCTTAATTTTCACAAAACAATCTTCTTTAACTAGCAACATGTAGCAGACCTTCAAGTCCCGTATCTCTCGTATTCAATCTCAATTCAGTGGAACTTGAAAGACCAAAATGGTCTCTGAAGTCCACAAGAGGAATGGCAAAAGAAATGAAACAGAATAAACAATGATATCTTGATGAATAGAAAACGAAAAAAGGAGAGAAGAAGTGCCACGTTTGTGAAAATGGCTACGCAGAGTTGCCGCAACCGGTTTCCAGTTCCGGAAGGAAAAAAAGAGCGCGCGCGGGCTTTTCCCCCACCATCAGCCGGCCACCAAATGCTCATCTCACCCGGCACTTGGGAGTCTTAATACAGCTGAAAGAATTGAAACTTGATCAATTATTTGATATCCCTCCTGAATCCAACAGCAGATGGTTACGGGTGATTCAGAATCAAGAAATTCCTATCCATCAAAGGGAAGATGAAATCGATACCGTTCCCTTGTCCAGTTTGTTTTCATTTCCCGCCTGTAAGTCACCTGTTTTGCCGCGAAAAAAGTGAAACAGCTGATCGAGGAAGCCCCCCACGTGACTCTTTTGTGGTTCAACTCCGCCTTCCTATGCCTGTTTGGACCAATGGGCAACGAGGATCCTTCAACGAGAAGGAGGTCCTTGAAATTTCAAATAGAGAGGGCGCTCGTCGACTGCCGATCTTGACCCTGCAACTCTGCAAGAGTCCTCTTTCCCAGTTCCACTGTCTTCGTCAACGACACGGATTCTCTGTCACTCTCTCAATATCGTTTTTATCAAAGTGAAGGAATCCCCTGTTTTAATCAACCCGTACTCGATACAAACTGGATTTGATTTGATTCAATTCTTTGTGGTAAGTTTACATGTTCAAACTCGTTTCGTTTCGTCTGAATTTGTCGTTGGCAATTGCTGGAAATTGGAGCTAGTCTACCAGCATTTTGTTCACGGGGGGCTCATCTATTGTCCTTGCTATTTTGGGTTCATTTGGGACATTTGCAATTTGTTATTTCTAGTTCAAGTTTATAGTGGCATCGAGAGTTGGCGCGCGTTTCCTTTTTTTAATTATTATTTCCTTCTCGACACACACAGTGTGGCTTAGTTTGGTGTGTACAGTGTGTTGTGTGTGTGTGTCGAGGGTGAAAAAAAAACCGGGCGCCCGGAGGGTGGAATCTACTATAGTCGACGGAGAGATATACTAGATGCTAGATGCACCTTTTGTTCCCCTTCCCTCCATCCGTCCCGTCCTTAGAGCTGAGCTCTGAACTCCCCCCCCCCTCCGTTACAAGCAGCAACCCCACCCCAAAGCCGAAACTCACTCAATATCAATGTTGAATGCATTTTCATCGGTGGATGGAAATGTGCTGCATTGCAGTTGCCCCATGTCGATTTCATCGTCATCCCCTGGAACCGATGGCAGCAGATCCCCCAGCAGAGAATGAATTCAATTCAATAGGCTCAGCCGGCTCGAAACAGATTGTGTTCTCTTTGCCAGCAGCAGCAGCAGCCAGACATTCCTCTAGTTCGCTTTTTCTGTTCACCAATGTGAGCTAATTCGATGCGAAAACCATTCCGTCTTGCACATCGCAATATTAGAGACTCAAGGAAACAACAAATTAAAAATGAACCCAAGATCCATTCCGCGTGAATGACATTTTTCATCAGCGGCAGATAGCCATTTGGCCGGTCATTTTTCATTTTCCACTTTCTCGAACATTTAGTTACAAACATCCTTCCACTTTTGTCAAACAACAACTTGATTGTTGTGCGTAAAATGCGTAAAATTTCGTTTTGATGGCTAAAAATGTCAAAGCTGCGGATGGCAGCACCGGATGCGCCCCCGCTGGATAAATCGACGGTGGTGGCGCTGTGCCCCGTTTAGGTCTGCCCTCTGTGCCTCTTCTCTTGTCCCTTCCCCGCGCGCGCCGCTAAACCCGCACTCTTAGCCGCCAACGCGACCCGTCCACACCGAAGGTAACAAAGTTCCAACAACTGTTTCTACCACAATCCCTCGTCGCATCCAAAAACTAATCACGCCAATCGATACTCCGAATCTTCACCTATTCAACTGTGTTCGAATTTTATTCATCGACCAATTGATTCCGCCTTCGTAAGGATTTTAAAACTGGGCTAAAGTGCGACTTGTTGGCCCGCGCGCGTTCTTCCCCATTGTCCGGGGTTTGGGCGCCAAGTGTCTCCCATCCCCTCCACCAATGTGTCAAATCTTTTGCGTTCTTTTTCTCCGACTTGTAAGCGTTCATTTTGTTAATGATGCACATCGATGTGTAGCATTTTCACCCCTCTATTACATATTGTAAGTATAAGGCAATCCATCGACAACTTTTTGCGATATTTGGGGTTTTCTTCGACGGTCTCTGATGGTCGGCCTTGGACCTGGTGGCCATGGCCTCCTCTCGTGTCGGATGCCGGTGGCGTTTCACTTTTTGCTTTCTTGTTTCAAGATTGCAATTCACTTTCGTTGAACTTGGCTGCTTTCTCGCCCGTCTCGTGTGCTCTTTGAATGGATTCATTATGCTCATTGACTCAATTTAGGTTTGACCAGAGGTGTTGAAGGAATTGACTGCCCTCAACCTATTTCACTCTGTCTGAATTTGCTGGAAAATGTCCAGGAGAGGGTAAGTTATCTCAAGTTCAACTTGCTCATTAGGATTTGTATTCATTGAATTTTAATTTTAGATGCAGAGTGACAAACAAGAGGGAATCGCTGCCTGGCCAATCCAAGTTGCCAGTTATTCTCAACCGCAAGCGAAAGTCAGAGACTCAAGTTGAGGTACTGTAACAAGTTGTTTTCTATAGTATTGCACTGTTTCTATATTTTCTAATTTTTCATCAAGGATTATGAGAATGACATGCGAGTAATGAGAAACAGACAGCAGCCTGGCCTGCAGCAACAGGTAGCTGTCCTCAACATGACTTTAGTTTGTTCCATGATTACATTTTATTCAATGTTTTCAGAGTTGGGAGGAGAGTTCAGGGTGGGACACATCCAGCCAGTCATCATCCACTGTCAGCACATCCACATCAAAGTATGCTTTCATACCCATTTATCCTTTCAGGCTTGTTTTCTAATTGCTACTCTCTCAACAGTTTCCGTCGATTGGCAGTTTCATCGCAGCTTTTAACATCGCGATTGAGTCCATTTCCCAAATTCAACTGGGCAGATCCGGAAGAAGTGTGGAGCTCATTGTGTCGTAAAGATCGCCTCTACAAAAGGAATCATGACTACATTTTGGCCCACCCATCTCTGCAGCCAAGGATGAGAGCTATCCTCCTTGACTGGCTTGTTGAGGTAAATCATATTAAATTCCTACTTCCTAGAATTGCAACTCTAAATAGTATTTCAATCTTCCAAAGGTTTGTGAGGTGTACCGACTACATCGTGAGACCTATCATTTAGCTTTGGATTTCGTTGATCGCTACTTGGCTACACAGAGTGACATCCCTAAACAACAACTCCAATTGATAGGTAAGATATCTTTATTATTGATAATTTGACTAGACATTAATTTTTTAAATGACAATTAGGTATCGCATCTTTGTTCATCGCCGCCAAAATCGAAGAAATTTATCCACCCAAGTTGAACGAGTTTGCATACGTAACTGACGGTGCTTGCAGTGAAGCAGAAATCATGATGAAAGAACTAGTTATCATGAAGAGTCTTAACTGGGAGCTCTCTCCAGCCACGGCCAACTGCTGGCTTGGAATTTACATGCAACTGGCTAACGCATTGGAGGACAAGGAAGAGCTCGAATCCAAAGAGAACAATGTCACCAACAAAATGGAAATGAAACAGTTTTCCAGCCACACCTTTGTTCAAGCTGCACGACTCCTAGACCTTTGCACCATGGACATTCTCAGTCTTCGATATACGTATAGTGCCATCGCCGCCGCTGCAGTTTACCATATTGTGGGTGAACGAGTGGCGATCGAGTGCTCTGGTTACACATGGGAAGAGATTTCGTCCTGCATCTACTGGATGGCTCCTTTTGCTTTGACACTTCGAGAGTCTGGACCAGTTGAAGTTAAAACTTTTTCGCAAATTCCTATTGAGGATACGCACAACATCCAAACACACAATGTCGACCTGAGTATCCTGGTATGTGTTTATAATTTAAATTATTTTCTGTCTGAAAGAAAAAGAATAACATTTTTTATTCAATTCAAGGAAGCAGCTCAAAACCGATTAGCCGAGTCCAGTGCGTCGCCTCCCAGTCCAGCTTTAGTGCCTCTGGGAATGTTGACGCCGCCACAAAGCAAAAACAAGGGCAGAACGAGCGCTCCTCTCTCACCTGTCAATAGCAACACTGCCGCCGTCGTCTTGACACCTTCCACTTTAAACTCCGAAAGCCCTCGTTGTTCTGAATTGGCATCTGAATGGAGCATCGAACCTGCCCATTCGTATTCTTAACTTTCCTTTCTTTTTATTTCGCAAATTTGATTTTTGAAACAACTTTCCAAGTAAGTAGCGGCATCATTTTGCGCGTGCGATAGCTCGTTGTTCGGACGTGGCTTCTCGAAAATCTTTCTGTTGTTGGAAGCTGGACGACCGCAATAAGAGTGCCATTTTCATTTAACTTGTTACGTGAGGTACAGAAAGATCCGTGTCACCGGTAAATTATTTGACAGGATCCAATCCCAAAGTTTTCAGTTTTTCAGGGACGGGCATTATTAATTTTAAACACGTAAAAGAATCTAATATGAGGATTCTCTTTTCTTACCTTGGTTCATGAAAGAATTAACGAAGCGCATGATAGTCTAGTCCTTTCAGTTGCAATAATGCCTTGGGTTGGGTGGGGTTGAAGCCATTCTCAACTCGAACGCCGTACTGTTATAACCACATCTCAAGGACGTCCTTTGCATTTGATTTCTGAAATTTTTTTTAATGAGCCGTTTTTTTTCCTTCTTTATTCTTTTTATTTCAATTTTTTTTTGTCTCCAACGGTAACGTTTTAAACCAACTGCCTATAATATTTTGTCTTACAACGGTTTGTATTTTATGCGACTGACGTGTGACATCGTCATTTTACTTTTCATCTTTTCCCCCTTTAATTAGTACTTTGGTATTTCTTTTTACCCCCAGCGGTCTCCCCTACATCAGCTCCTCTTGTACTTGTATTTTCCACGTGCCTACCTTGCGTCTTCCTCTACAACGAACTGTAAGCCATAAGCCTATGAAAACTACACATAAGACTTACAACGAACTTAAGTTGAATGGACTTGACATCTGTTTTTCTCATTGCTCATCTTGTATGTTTTTTTGTCTGAATTCGACTTACACCTGCCATTGTACATTTCTCCCAATTTTTCCATTTCCCCCTTTTTTTTACTGAATTGTCCCATTATGATTTTGTCATGTCATCACATCAGTCTCATCCATTTTCTCCCTGAGGTTAATAAATAAACTATATTTCATTGATACATCAATTGTCCTGTCAGTATTATGAAAAACTACAACTACTTTGCGTCAGATCAACCTCCTTGACATTTTCTTTATTGATTTCGTCAGTAATGGATGGATTTGACTATTTTGACATTTACGAGTTGCCAAAATATGATTGTTTGACCTCGAATATTTGTGATTATGGACTAGGCACGTTACGTTATCACCTATTATGACGATGATAAACTCGATCACACCACTTATCTAAACAATGGTTTTATCAACAATAAACAATTAATCGTTTGTTATTGTGTGCCTATAATAAGGCCGATAAAAATTCGTCAGGGGGCTAGTTGTAGTGTTGAAGGCTAATTTACAAAATAGTAGAAAATATGTCCGGAAATGGGAAAATGGTTGCGATCTCGAATTTCTCATCGCAACGGTTTGGTAGGCTTAAAGAGAGCAATGCTGCTTTTGTAATCGGACCCGCCGAGTCTGTTTTCCGAGCTGCTTATATACGACTTATCTTATAGGTACGGTTGGGGAGACTGTGATTTCACTGGTCCGAGGTGCCCTCGTATTTCTAGTTCAGTTAGCCGTTGAAGTAGATTCAAAGACAACATGATCTGTCGTCGGTCCTTCTTCTTGTTGGTACTATGTTGTCTTGCGATGCGATGGGCTCCATCCGAGTCATTGCCCTTCAAGATACCATATTACGGTCGATGGATCGTTCCGACTGTAGGAGAAATCTGGCCTAAACCTCAACAACAAACATCTAGCCAAACGTTTTTCGTTCTCAGGCCCAATACTTTCTCGTTTCAGGTACGGAGATGTGCTGATTCGTTTCCTTTTTAAATGTCCGTTAATGTTATTTTCTTGTAGATTGTAGGGGAGCGGTGCGATATTATCGACGAAGCTATTCGCCGCTATTTTGATCTCATCTTCTACCCGGGTGCAGCCCAATCAGCGTCCGGTGTATCGCCGATTCCGGTTGAAAACAATCCACAATTTCGCGCATTCCTCGATTTCGTCGAAATTGATTTGACGCAGCCGTGCGAGGTCCTTCCATCCGCCGACATGACTGAGAACTGTAAGTATATTTAAGAATAGTTATTACATACTTAAAATATCATCATTTCACGAGTTTGTTGTTCGTTTTAATAGATAATATCAAAATAGACACACCTGATAACCCGCTCAAGGCAAGCATTACTAGTGATAGCGTTTGGGGCATTTTGCGCGGCTTGGAATCTTTGAGCCATCTCGTTTACTCGTCGGCCGAAACTGGCGTCGCTGTATGAATTCTATCTTTTTTATTCGCTTTTGGGTATGAATCCTTGCTAATTGATTATATTCGCAGTATCAAATCAATGCTACGCAAATTGTCGACTTTCCTCGCTTTTCGTATCGCGGTTTCATGATCGACACGGCTCGCCATTTCATACCTCTCAAGACAATGAAAAAGATGATAGACTTGATGGCCCAAAACAAAATGAATGTCTTGCATTGGCATATGACCGACGATGCCTCTTTCCCGTTCGAGAGTACGCTTTTCCCAAACATTAGCCGTTACGGATCGTTCCAACCTTTCAGCCATATTTACACCCCCAGTGACGTACGTGCCGTCATCGAATATTCCCGACTGAGAGGCATTCGAGTCATTCCAGAATTCGACACCCCAGGTTGGTCTCCGTCTAAACTATTAACACGTTCTTTGTTACATTCTTATTTGAATCTAGATCATACGCAGTCGTGGGGACCATTTGGAGTGCCAAAATTGTTGACTGAGTGCTACGACGATAACGGAGTCTTGAAGGTCCCCGATGAGTTCGGCCCCATTATGCCCATTCGTGAGGAGACTTATACATTTTTGCAAGAGTTTTTCGGTGAAATCTTTAATACGTTCCCTGATCCATATGTCCACTTGGGCGGAGACGAGATTAGTTATTATTGTTGGTATGAATAATTTGTCTATTATTTTCGCTCACCTAAAAGGAACTAACTGATTATCTAACTTTGTAATTCAAAGGGCAAGACATCCCGAGATCAAAGCTTTCATGGCCGCTAACGGTTGGGGAGAAGATTATACCAAATTGGTACAATACTACTTTGACCGGTTGACGACTGCAACTCAGCAGGCCACACAGAACCAAATGCGCTACATTGTATGGCAAGAACGTTAGTTACAAAATATTTCTTTCTTCTGTCTTAGAACGCTGGATTTAATGTCGTTTTATAATTATATTAGTTATCGACGATAATATAACCATACCAGAGGGCACGATAGTCGAAGTATGGAAAGGCGACAAAGAAAATCTCACTTACGTTGAAGAATTAAACAGAGTAATAACTAATAATAATGACAATTGTTAATTTTGGTGGTATTTTTTACGATTCGTCTTCTTTCTCTAGATTACCAAATACGGATATCCGACCATCCTCTCGTCCCCATGGTACCTCAATTATATTTCTTACGGATTAGATTGGGAAAAATATTACCTAGCTGAGCCGCTTGATTTCGACGGAACGGTCGAACAAAAGAATTTGGTAGATTTTGTTGTTGTAGATTGTTTGCTGTTAAAGAATTCTACTAATCGTTATTTGTTTCTTAAATATTTCTATAGGTTCTTGGCGGTGAGGCAACCATGTGGAGTGAATACGTTGACTCGGTCAGTATAATTCCACGCACTTGGCCGAGAGCTTCCACAGTCGCGGAACGTCTCTGGTCCGACCGCAGCGTCAACGACACCTACAATGCTGCCCTTCGACTGGAAGAGCACCGATGCCGCTTAATACGCCGCGGGTATAATGTCGACCCGAGCAACGGTGTGAATTTTTGTGAACAAGAATGGGATATGTAAACATATTGGTTGTTCTAACGGTTTCAAATGCCGACTTTGTAACTATAGATGGATATAGATTTAATGCGAAAATATATAGTGGTAGTTAAACACCAGGAAATTTGTGCATGTTCGGCAAGCGCAGCAATAAAACTACAGACAGACAACATCCGGGTTCAAGCGCAAGGCCAAAACAATAGATCAGAAAACATTTCGCTTGTACCAAAAACAATATTTCAGACGTTGTAAAATGTTTTACACCATTGTACAACAGGAGTAAAGGAATGAGAGAGAACTACTTTGTCTTGTTGAACCAAGTTCCCCGACGGCTGCTGCCACCTACATCGTTTTTCTTTATATCATTCTTCAAGAAAACATTAGAATGATTTACTGCATCCTTTAGTTCCTTACACGGTGGGTTCCTTTTCTTTCCTAATAGCTTTTCAACATACCACGCGTTCACAACCTCAAATCCGTGAGCAGTCAATAATGAAAGCCCTGTGATAGGCTTGCATTATGCGAAGCGGATTTCTATATAAAGACGAAATTATCCACACGTCACGTTTTGACTCTACTGAAAGGGGAACATTTTCCCTTTTCCATTCTTTTGCGGAGTATTTTTGAATTTTGAACATTCAAAAATCGTATGCATAGAAAAAGTTAAGTGACTATTTGGCAAATTTGGCAACGCCCCCATTGTTTTGAAACAACTTTACGTCTGCATTGAAAATGTCATTTTAAATTAAAATCGTGTACTTATTTCGTGGGGAGCCTATTTACTACCCGTTTTACAACAAATCATACAAAGATATGGATGAAATTTTCATACCTGACGATGTATTTCATTATCTAACAACTTTTTTGACTCCAGTGGATTGTATGTCATTTCATTTATCGGGCGTTTCGAAAAGATTCTCAGCCTTTTATTGTAGAAGGCGGTAAATATAGGCAAAATAATTTATGAATCTCAAACTGATGTGTAACTGTGTGTCATTTGTTCCAATTTAGGATTTGGAAACTCAGTCGGAGCTTTTCATTGAAACCCAACATTTGCCAAAGATTCTTCTCCTCTCGTTTAGTATCCAATACTGTCCAAAAACTTGATCTCAGCTTTTGTTTTTGGCTGCCTGAAGCCTCCCTAGTGCTTGGCTGTTTATCCCAATTAAAGAACTTAACAGAACTTAATGTGCTTGATACTGAGCTTTCTTTATCATCCATTATTTTGCATGTCATGCCACAGTGCAAGAGTCTGGTAAAACTATCTGTTAAAATTTCTGAGCCAACTTGGGAAGACTTCAATTTCAAACTTCATGGTTTTTCTGAATCCTATAAGGAAAATTTTCAGAAATTAACAGATCTGAAATTTCATATTCTTGATAGCAGTTCCCCCTATATTTGGCTACTCATATTCAATGTCTTAGGGTAAGTTCAGCAGAGTTGTTGATGTTCCTACAAGGATTTTTATTGTATGTTGTTATACACATACGGTGATTACTACCTCAGATGGTGCAGGGATTGTAATGAGCTACATTTGGAACTATTCCAATCGGGAATGACGCGTCATGACTGTCCATGGGATCATCAAGAGTCTACCAGTAACGTGATCGACTTGTCGAGGAAAAAACTTTACGACCAAATGAAATGGATGGTTTCTTTGAAGGGAATCTCTGTTTGGAGCAGATTAGCCGACCGTTGCTTGGATGATTTCTGTCACTGGTTGCTGCTCGAATTAAATCCCCCAGCTTTGGAAAAAATGTGGCTTCCGCCCGTCAAGGCCCTCTCCTTGCCCACTTTTAAGCCGGGTTCTATTTTAACTAGTCTTTATTTAGCGAGACTAGACGCCCAATCATGTTCCGCATTGTTCCCGCAATTGACTCATCTGGCCGGAATCAGCATACCTTTAGAGGCCAAATTGCCGCGTTTGCGGTTTCTTCGGGGGAATTTCCCTTCTATTATGGCAAGTCAATTTATTAATCGACATTATAACGAGCATTTTGACCTGGTTTCCCTTTGCAGGAAATAAAAACGTCAACTTTTTTTTGTTTAGGCCTTGAACGAATTTTGCCAACAACATCCGCAATTAGAGCATTTACATTTAGATGGTCACGATTGTAACGGCAGCAGCCAGGAGGAGAAAATCACCTTTCAATGTCAATGGGCGTTGGCTCAATTGCGAACTTTAATCTTCGCTAGCAACAATCCACACCCTGGTTTGTAAAATCTTCCTCTTCTCAAATCATTTGGCCATGTGTTGCAGCAAATCAAACAGAAACCGGTTGAATTTGGTTGCAGATGTCCTTAGCAAGTTTATGGATTCCTGTACAAAACTGGAAGAACTGCACGTCGGGCGGCTTTCCACTCCTAGCATATTCATTGTACAAGAGCCTGTCCATGAGGCTTATCGATGCATCGCCAAGCAACAACACCTAAAGAAATTAACTTTAAGTTGGCTCGAATTTACTCACGGCACTTTTCTCCAACAGGTGCTTGATAATTACTATAATACTTAAAGACTACTCGATGTTATTATTGACGCAAATTGTAGCAAAATATATTTTATCGCTCTGTTGATCACGTGCGTCAAAGGTATTTCAAAACTGCAAGCGACTCGAAAGTTTCCACATTGCCGGGCAATTCGAGGACGGCGTGTCATTCCACCAGGATTTGTGCCAGTACCTTCCATTGGCTACAAATTTACGAGATCTCCGAATTCAACGAGAAGAAATTCCTGAATCTGTCCTGTTGGAACTTTTATCTGCCACTGGATCTTGTCCGACGCTTGAGCGTTTGGTGATCAATCAAGAAAGTTGGAGCACAGTCAGCTCGACCCTATCTTCTGTCTTGCCAGATATCCTGCTGAAACTTGCTACTGTTCAACTACCCAAATTGTTGGCCTTTTGCCTCGTTTATCCTCTAGATTTTCGAACTGCAAAAACTATCACGAACCGGTTCCAAAAAGAAATACTACCGAGTCGCCCATCCTTTTGGTTTCACCTGGGTGATAGCCTTCCTCGAGGAGCCAGTGTTCCACGTGTCCACCTTGATGAGATTGTCGATCCATTTGAATATATTGACTCATTTCCCGTCTTCTTGTGATGCCCAATCGTCTATACGATCGTTTGAATAAAGCAATATACAAACAACTAGTTATTTTTAAGGCAATTTTTCGGTTGACGAAAACAATAATAACCACGCCCCATTGTCTACTGCCGGCAAGGGTTGAATGACTTGGTCTTGGTGTCTTTCGTTACGACCGCAGAGCTGCTTCTCCTTTTGGGAACAATAAAGGCGATGTCTCAAGTGAAAAGATCCTCGGGCGACACTCTGGAAAAAAAGTGAAAATTTCAAGGCCAATGTCACGCCAAATGCGGAATAAAGACTGTGACGTCAATAGCAGTGCTCCAGTATCCAGACCTGGTTATTTTGCCTCGAATAGCCTGATGGAAGACGTGCTTCATGATGGGTGTGGTGTTCGTTCGGCGGATATAAAAAGAGGACTCTTCACCGATAGTGTCATACACAATTTCGTCGTGTAAAAACTCACAACTCCTTCTTCACCATGTACAAGTTCTTGGTACGTAAAAGAAGTTAACTGAAATTCTAATTAAATTTCTAAAGTTGTATTTTCTCGATTGACATCTTGAAACAATCATATAATGAATAACTTCTTACAACTTTCTTCGTCTTCTTATTATTTAATCAACAGTCCCTGTTGGTTTTGGTGGCTTTGGCTGCTTGCGTCTTCGCCACCGGAGAGGTCCAGGATCAGGAGGCTGCTGAGCAATACTACCTGACCCATGGTTTCTACCCATCTTGGTACCAATATGCTGGAGTCCGTAACGTCGCCTACCCCGGCTATGGTGCCTACCCCTATGCTGCCTATGGTTCTTA
Organism: Ceriodaphnia dubia; assembly: GCA_022539655.2. Lineage (NCBI taxonomy): Eukaryota > Metazoa > Arthropoda > Branchiopoda > Diplostraca > Daphniidae > Ceriodaphnia > Ceriodaphnia dubia. The sequence continues at coordinate 414,034 of JAKUCG020000250.1, forward strand.
CCCCTACGGTTTCCGCTATGGCGCCTACCCCGCCCGCGCTTACGGCTACGGCTACAGCTACGGCTATTAAATTCTATCAAAACCATAGACCGACAGACTCGTACTCGAAATTGCTCACATTTGCCCTCAGTTTACTTCAATCAACTCTCGCACCCGGAAATCGAAAAGAAATTTCGAAGTAATTTCACTTTCTTGAAACATTCGTAAGAAAAAAGAACAACATCGAACCTTGTCCGAAAAGAAGTAATACAAACACCAAATATCACTTCACCCGTTTCGTTACATTTTATTTCAATCTCGTCCACTGAGACATTGGCAGTAGCCTATGCTCTCAATATGGGCCACATTACTTTGAACAAGGAAGACCTTAGTAAATCAAGGCTACACTGATGATAACAAATGTATACGTGATGCATATGCTTGAAAAAACCAGTTTCTGAAAGTAAAACTGAGAGGATAAGTTCATTTAATTGATGAACAAAAGGGGGTCAAATATAAGCCATACAAGATTGTGTGGTACCTTAGAAATTCGTAATTATCTTGTTCACATGACTTCCACATGACATATTTCTTAACATCAAAATCTATCCCCATAAGTCATACACATGATGTGATTACAATAAGTCTATAAGGCGGGCGTATTCCAAATTTCTTCAAGGCGATATTAAATAAATATTTGATCGCATATCGCATTCGAGATAATTGTATCATTGAATTCGACTATAAAAAAGGCAGGATGTAACAATAAAAATTGAACCTTGGAGGAAGGCACTGCCACTTTCCGACAATTTTCACGGTTCGTTATCAGAAAGGAAAAAGTCTTTTATGGTTGTATAGCGTATACATTTCAAATTAATCAAAAACATAACTTATTTTTTTTAAATCGGAGTCTAACGTGTAACACCAGTTACTTCCCTCCGTTAAATCTGATATGACTGTGAATAATATACCGAGGTAATTTTAATTTTCAACATTTTACTGTGATGCGCTTCTTCATACGGGTCCATTATACGGGTCGGATCACGGCAAAAGTCGAGTTGCTTATGTCAAAAACACGTTTCAATGTCAAACAACGCATGTTGATGATCAGCATCGTTTCTTTTTGTGCCATGACTATACTAAAAAAAAAAGACTCCTCCTTGCCCCAAGGTCAATGTCAATAGTCGCCTTAAGGTATAACCGAATCGTCTTCCCGCAAAAGTGCATACAATTTTTGAAGTAACTCGGGCGTACGAAGATCGTGAGAAACTTGGGGCACGTGGAGCGATTGAACGGGTTTGGACGCAGGTATGCTTGGGCGTGGTAAGGGGGAGGATCAATCGGAACCAACTGTTGCAAAAGTATAAAATGGACAAGGTGGCTGGTATTCAAGTCACACTTCATCATCTGCCGTGTAAAATCGTACAACCCATCTCTCATCATGAACAAGTCCATGGTAACATATTAGCAATTCTTCTGTTTTATTATTATCAGAAAATATATTTATTTGTCCTGTTATTTGTTCAACAGTGCCTGTTGGTTTTGGTGGCTTTCGCTGCTTGCGTCTTCGCCGAGGAGGTCCAGGATCAGGAGGCTGCTGAGCAATACTACCTGACCCATGGTGTCTACCCATCTTGGTACCAATATGGCGCCTTTGCTTCCACTGGAATCCGTAACGTCGCCTATCCCTATGCTACCTACGGAGCCGGCTACCCTTACGCCACCGTCGCCGCCACTGGTGTCAAGAACGTCGCTTACCCTTATGCCACCGTCGCTGCCACTGGCGTCAAGAACGTCGCTTACCCTTATGCCACCTACGGAGCTGCTGGTGCCTACCCATACGCCACCTATGGTGCCTACCCCTTCGCTAACGCTGCCGCATACGCTGGAGTCTACCCCAACGGCCACGTTGCTAAGACCACCTACCCCGCCTACAACTACGTCTATTAAATAAAACCACAGACACAATGGACTGTTTGCCACATTCTTAAAGCGCTACATCTACTTCGTCTTCTTATCTGATACATGGGAAGATTGAAGTAGTAATTTCCATCTTGCGCTATTTTGTTATGTTTTTTTTTTGTTTTGTTTTAATTATTCAATCGCTTGCCCCGTAAAGGGAAAAGAGAAAGAAAATACATCATGAAAGATATTCAGTGAATATAAATGGCTATTCGTTTCTTTTTAATAACTAGAACCCCCTTATATTTCGATATAAACGGCATTCGATTTTGATTCAGCTTGGTTTCGCGAGTAAAGCCGAGGGTTCCATTATTTCAAAAAACCCTTCTCTACCACAAAACTCTCATCTATTCAATGGATGACAAACCGGAAACAGATGAGGCTACAAATATAGCAACAATTGTCTCGTGGAAAAGTTCTCATTCGCACCAGGTGCGTCCTGGCGTAATTCAGCCTAGCGTTATGAAACCACAAGTGATGAGGGGGAAAACGAATTAACCAATCGACAAATAGAAACGTTGGTTGATTAGGATTTATACATTTGCTGGCAGTCGAATATGATAAACGTATCCATACGCTTACATGTTTATTAACAATTTAATTTCTTCATTGACAATTAAGTCCTGATCGCCTGTTGATTTTGGTGGCATTGGTTTGTGGCAGCGAACGTATGCGGACCATTTTGCTAGAATCCGCTAAAAAAGCATTAAGGGAAGAAACCGTATCATCAGCCTCAGTTTACATGCCTCTCATCGAGAGCCGAAAGCAGGAAGGCTCAAAACTCTTGTTCAATTATCATGTATCCCCTATCAAATGTATAAAAATGTACTGGCCGGATATTATGAGATTGTATACAGTCTACCAAGTTTTGTTAGTTACCTCACAACCATCGACAACTGCTGAATTCTGCAACCTTATTTGAAATGCGCGTTATGACCTGCCCATATATTTATAATATGCCAAACAAAACCACTAATGCAAATTAAGGGCGTCTTTGTAAACTCTACGCTGTCTCTTTCTGGGTGTAGTAATTGAAATCCGGACATCTCGATAAGAGACCATGATTTTCAAGGTAAGGTAAACTACCTTGAATGTTTTTCGAAAAAGAAAACTCGTTGAAATGAGCGTGAACTTGACAGAAAAACATGCTGGACGAAGAAGATGGTAAAAAGGTACGTTTACCAAAAAAATCAGTACCTAAGGGCGTGCCTGACTTTTTCAAAATAATGCAAAAAATCTCCTTAAGAGACGGACAAGTAAATGAACGCGATTGAGCAATTGCTTAGGACATTTCATGTAGTATAAATAACGATGATTACAACAATTACGCCATTAGACGTTGTCAAGCAGTTCTACCAGAAATTTCTCTCCTCTCAATTGTCATCATGCAAAAGTTAATGGTAAGGTGTACCATCATTCGTTGAGACATTAAATAACATGTAAACGTCCTTACACAATGAAATAAAAAATTGTCTGCCTTAACAGACACTGTTGGTTCTCGTGGCTTTGGCTGTTTGCGTCTTCGCCACTGAATCCCAGAATGTCCAGGATCAGGAGGCTGCCGAGCAATACTTCCGCATTAACGGATACTACCCGTCTTGGTACACTGCTGCCTACTATCCATTTGCCGGAGTCCGTTCTTATTACAACTACGCCGGCGTTCGTACCTATCCTTACAACACTCGCTACATCGGTGCCCGCACTTACCCTTTCGGTTACTCCGGCTACAACTACGTCTACTAAATAACGATAAAGACCCTCTATATATTTTTGCAACCTTGGTAAAGAAAAATGAAAAACGAATTGAATAAACATCTTCAGCTTTAACTCTCGATTTTCCTTCTGTTATTGTTTCATATTGTTTACGGATCAAGTCAAACATTATAACTAAGTAAAGCTAAATGATCGATCTACGTTTACACTTTACAATAAATGAAGCATCGCCTACATACCGCTTTCAGCAACCCTTCTAGCACATACAACCGAAGCGGGTCAGAATGCAACGCCGAGGTTGCTGAATTGGTTAAGTTCGTAACCAAGCTATTAAAAACGCGCCTAAAGACGAGGCATTAGCGCTCAATAAGCCTATTGACGTGAAATCTACTAGCTAAAATTTAAGAAAAACACTCAAATCCAGTTATATTTACTTAGTATTTACACCGTCGAATAAAAAAACCTAAAGAAAGTCTATACGGTATCAATTTGAGCTAAAAATCATACTTCCGCTTTCGGTTTTATTTATAATTTTTTTTTTAAGATCTGGTTAATTTACTTTAGAGTATACTCTAAAAACTGAATACTACTACTATAACACAATTTACAATTCGTAAGCTGCGCAACAACAGTAAAATGGTACGCTTCTGTCGGTCCTAGTAACACCGCTTTTTGATCTAGTATTGGTTCATGGTGGGTCTGATATCACCGACTCTGGTCGACATTCTGCCGATATCGGTACGAACAGCGGTGTTACTGGGGGGGGGCTTCACTACACTCTACAAGCAAAAAACCCTCGGAGCAATATTTTTATTCCTTTGATCAGTTTCCGTTTGACATTGAACTTCCTTATAAACCTTAATTTACTGGGTGTTTTAAAATAGACGAAAAATAGGGTTACATTATATTTACTTTCGAATGAATTGTAATCAATATACATTTTGCTGTTTATTCCATGCCGCTGTAATCAACAAAATATTTCACGGTATTTCATTCTTCTCAAAGACGACCGAGTGTCCGTAGAGGTTGTTGCTAATGCGCGAAGGGGCTGGGCGTGCCGCATTTTTCATCTTTCTAAAAAGAAAAAAGTTGAATCTTCCCTGGAGACAGAAAAAGTGAACCGACAAGTGGTCACTCCCGAGATTTGCCGGAGTATAAATAAGGAAGACGGCAGTAGTTTCATTACCACTTGCCGTCAAGCAGTTCAACTCTTCCCAGCTTAATCATGTACAAGTATATGGTGAGTTCTATTATCCTTTTCTGGTCATCTATTAAAGCAATAACACGAGAACTATATAAATTCTTTATTCTATTTACTTCACAGTCTCTTTTGGTCCTTGTGGCTTTGGCTGCTTGTGTCTTCGCCACTGGAGAGGTCCAGGATCAGGAAACTGCTGAGCAGTTCTACCGCATCAATGGATTCTACCCATCTTGGTACAACAGCGCCCTTTACCCAGCCTATGCCGGACTCCGCTCTTACTACCCCTACACTGCTGGTTCTTACTACCCTTACACCGGTTTGACTTACCCCACTGTTGCCGTCAAGGGTACTCCCGCCTCCACTGTTGGAACTAGAACCGCCTTCACCTACCCTTGGGGTTATGCCGGCTACAACTACGTCTACTAAACAACGAACAACGAACATTGAAACATAAGACAACATAAATTCAGAACATCAACGAAACGAACGAAATGAAAAAAGAAATTGAATAAAAAGAATTAGATTTCAAATTTGTCTGTGTTGTTCTATTTATATTACTGGAATTGTGAAGAGCAAGATATGAGCATAAAGCAAGCTTTCTTCGAATTTGTTCATAAAAAGACTTGCATAAAAAGGCGTAAAAAGGAGCAAATATGGAAGTATACTAACATCGAATTGTTTTAAGTGCTGGCTGTCGAGCTACCTAAATGCTGTTCGTGATTCGGTGAGAACTAGCGTGCCAACTTCCTTACAAAAATGAACATCACTAGAAATTCTCTTATTCCAGCTATTATGTGGGACGTCAGGACGCCTTGTTTCAAACAAATTATTGAGAACTGAATGAAAGTATCGGAAAGTACAATTAAATAGCGCTAACCATTGTGTTTTCATGGTCATCACATCTCTCTCTGACCCGGAATCATGTTCTCTATTGCCTTGAATTTAGATACCTTAAATGAGTTCCACTTTAAGGATCGTCATCTGGATCGATTTAATGTAGTGAGGAGCTTTGATATGGAAAGGTGCAACCTAATTCACCCACGATAAAGCGCATTCGACATATGAGAAAGAATTATGATAATATTAGCAAATTCACCACTTATTTAAATGTCGGTTTGAAATAATCGTAACTGATTTCAGGAAAAAAAGTTTCAATTACCAGGAGTCAGCACTATATTTTTTAGAAAATACGGAAGGTTTGGGCGTGCCACGTTTACTGAACAAAAACAAAACAGTCAAGCCCTGGATCCACCCGACAACGGAAAAAGTGAACGGATTTGCGATCACTCGTGGCGTTTGAATCCCGTATAAATAAGAGGGACGACCACGACTTCATTACCACTCTTCATTGAGCAGTTCAACTTGTCAAGCTTCCTCTCTCAACTTCAACATGTACAAGTATATGGTGAGTCAAATCTCTTTCTAATTACATCAAACCAATCATTAAATTGTCTTCTTTCTGAAAATGCAAAATGTAATTGCTGCTCAACAGTCCGTTTTGGTTCTTGTGGCTTTGGCCGCTTGCGTCTTCGCGACTGGAGAGGTCCAGGATCAGGAAACTGCTGAGCAGTTCTACCGCATCAATGGATTCTACCCATCCTGGTACAACAGCGCCCTTTATCCAGCCTATGCCGGACTCCGCTCTTACCCCTACCCCTACGCTGCTGGTTCTTACTACCCTTACACCGGTTTGACTTACCCCACTGTTGCCGTCAAGGGTACTCCCGCTGCAACTGTTGGAACTAGAACCGCCATCACTTACCCTTGGGGTTCTCCTTTCGGTTACCCCGGCGTCAACTACTATTAAACAATGACCATCAATTCAAGACAATATATATCCGGAATCTGTGTCAAAAAAAATGTGTGGAAAATTAAATAAAAATAATAGTTGGTTAAACTGTGTGCCCTTTATTGTAGTGTAGAAGAAGAAACAAAATATGGTAAAAACCATGAGGAAATTGAAACAAATGAACCAATGCATTGCATTGGAGTTCTCGGAAGGTCATGAAACGTATCAGAATTCATTGTTATTGTTTACCTTTGTAAACGCCTTTTCCACGGTTTCCCTGAGGCTATGTGCTTTATAAACCCACCTCCCCCTCAGGTTACACAACTTCCAAAACAAATAATGTCGCAAACCTGTCTATCCCGTTTGGAGTTTTATCTAAGCGTGAAATCCAAATTTGGGCTTCCTCAGTTCACGTGGATTGTCAGCAATTGCAGTGTCGTCACTATTTGCTTTGATGAATCAACAATTAATCAACAAGTCATTTCAAGCGGCTCGCGCCAAGAATCCAGCGTATTGTATCGCCACCTAGCGACAGGAAAACGTGCTTCTTATTAGGCGTTGCTGTCATTTACACACATATACGGACTACCAGGACTAGGACTCGCCCGTTAAAGCTGTGCAGACGTCAAGCATTGCTGGGCGCCTGAAGTGTATCAATCGGTTTCATAGTTCAATAGTTCTGTCCATTTTCTACCGTTCGATGAGCTTTCAGGTGAGTTGTAGGTTTGTTTTCACGCCGACTCGTCCAAATCTCTCACGGTGTTCTGTGTGCGTTGTTACCTACTCGGAAGAGAATCATGAGACCCCGCAACAAGCCGTCGACCCGATGTGCTGTTGGAACTGGTTCTCTTACCTAAATGCGACCCGAAAAATGTTTGACTCATTAGCGTCTCTAGTACGTGTAGCCACGAATCCCCTTGGGCCCCTCTTTCCTACTGTGTTGTGAAACCTTGGTTTACGCTAACTACTTGCTGTGACGTCTGCCAAAACAACTTTGCTATGCAGAAGGCTGGCAGACCACTCAGCAGAAGAACGTAACATAGAGGGGACGCTCTGAAGGAAGTGTCCCCATCTTAGGTCTCTTTTCAATAAGTGGACACAATGATAGGGGTTGAGGTTTGGGAGATGTGGAAGGAGTTCTATGAACCCTGAAAACCCTGTAATCAGTCTGAGGTTTCCTTTTCCTTCCTGTCTATTCATGTTTTCATGTTATTTGTGGTTTCGATGAATGCCAACTTCCCCCCTTTCCCAATCTCAATAGTCATGTTCCATATTTTCTCCACATTGCTCAAATGCCTTGGAATAACTTGTTGCTTCTTGTTTGACAACTTGCAGGATCCACCACCATGTTCAGTTTTATGAAGAAGGACAAGGCAGATAAGAGTAAAAAAGAGAGAAAAGAGACGAAGAAGCCTCAGTCCAAAGATGCATTGGCATCTGGTGCTGTCTACGGAGCAGCTGCCGTCTCATCGTCGGGCAATGAGAAACTCACGGCCGACGAGCTACTCCGACTGGACGAAGTCAGACGGAGCCTGAAAATCCGTACACGGCGCAAGGAAAAAGAGAAATTGCCCAGTGGAATTACTGCCGATTACACTGCCCATTTGGGTCTGAATTTGGAGGGCCTGTCCGGCAGCGCGTCGGCCGCCTGGCCCGACCCGGGACCACAGCTGCACAGTCCCATCAGTGATGGGAGCACCAGCGAGGCCAGCTTGAGTTCCCTGACGCTGAAACAGGAGACGGTCGCCGCCCCACCGCCAGTCCCGCCGGCTCGAGGTATCCTCAAAGGCAAATCATCGTACGGGCTGGAATCTCCGCCAATCTTGGAGCTGGACGACGACAACAAGCTAGTGGAGAATACGCTGAAGAATGAGTTAATAATTTACGAGAAGCCGCCGGCTGTATTGGGCACGAAAAAGGTCGGTCCGCCGACGCTGCCCAAACCGTACTCAGCCATTTGTTCCCAGCCGGCCAACGGCGCCTCCCAGCGAGAAGAAATGGAAGAGAAATTCACATACAGCAGCCCACGACCCCTAGCTCCGCTGGATGCGGCCACAGCTGCGGCAATTGCCGCCGCTGCCGGTCTCGTTCCGGCCGAGCGCAGGCCGCTACCACCATCTGTTACCATCACTACCGCCGCCGGTAGCACCAGTCCCATTAGTCCCAAGCCGATTCTGTGGAGAGAGCCTCCCGGGGAGGGGTGCGGATGGTTGGATCACATTAAAGTACACAAGAGTCTTCATCGTTCCTCATTAGCTCTTCCTGCCCTCGTCGAGCCGGCCCTACCCGAACCGCGGGATTTGACTCTGCAGCGTAAAGAGACGGGCGATTTCGGCTTTTCTCTCCGTCGCAGTGTCGTGGTCGAGCGGTCGCCCAACGATCCATCCAGGTAAATAGGGAATTGTTGTCGAATCTATTATTAATATTACTATTAGTATTGTTATGACTTTGTCCCAATTCGAAACTCAAAGTCTCTCGTGAAAAAAGAAAGGAAAATAACAATACGGAATATTTTTTATTTCATTAGGAATTCGGTCAAGAGGACGGTAATATTCGCCGAGCCGGTGACTGGAAACACCAACAAACAATTAGACGCGGCTCTTTTGCCTGGAGACCGACTCCTGGAAGTCAACGGGCAGAACGTCCAAAATACGAATCGCGAGGACATTATCGACATCATCCGCAACTCTGGATCCTCCGTTACGCTCAAGGTAATGGTCGTCAGCGATAAAAATTCATATCAATTTTTGCACCTATCTTGAGGTAGATTATAACCATAATCGTAAACAGAAGAGAGATTTGATGGTCAGATGGCGCAACGGTGAGCAAGTGGCTCGCATTTCGATTGTTGCGATAAGGAAAAACAACACATTCCTGCTGCAAGGCAAGTAAAAGATGGAAAAAGAGCCGAAAAAAGTGTAGAAGACGAAATGTTAGACTGGGCGGCTGCCGTCACGTAGCGGCGTAGCCTATAATCCAGCACGTGATTTATGGGCGCGTGATTTGCGTTTTCATGCTGCTGCACGACTCGGCCGCCCACTCGAACACCTGTGCGCGCGTTCCTCTCCTATCGCGCCCCGACTATTAATCCCCCGACCAGACGGAGGGATAACAGCGTTCGACTAGGCCCAAAACTAAGACGGACGCACACAAAGACAAATAAAATTTGTATGAGGCCAATAAGCCGGGCACAAATTAGCGCCAGCAATTGCATGACGCAGAGACTCGGCAACCATTTTTAACATGCAATTAAATGATACTGACCGCTTGTTTAAATATTTTGGTTCGTGTTGGAACGGCAGTCACGAACCCGTCCTGACGAGTTTTTATTGCAGATGGATTTTTTGTGTAGTAGTAGTAGTAGTTACCTGGGCGATTGAATCGAAACTGGACTATCGTTTTTTAATAGTTGTGATATCATTTTTTGTTGTGTTTGTTTTTTGATTTCAGGTGCAACCGGTGGCCGAGTTGGTCGAGTTGTCGCGCCGCTGGGCCGCCGACGGCCGTCAAATTCGCTTGAACGACGTCATCGCTAAAGGCGGCACGTTGCGCCGGACCGGATCTTTACGGCATCGCCAAACAAAGGTACCGTGAAAAGACCATTTGGCGATTCTTTGATCTCGGCCTTTCACTACTGCTCTACCGCTGCTGTTTTTTTGATGAAAAGAGCTGGAAAGTCCGGTCGTAACCAAAACGGTTGGCCGTTCATGCGCGTGACCGTTTGTTATTGAGTTGTAAAAACCAATGCTAGGGGTTAGAAAAATGGAGAGAGAGAAGCAGAAGCAGTTTGGACAACTGGAATTAGGAGAAAGAGATAGGAGATGGAAAAGGAGAGAAGTTGACGGCTGGCCAGCAAAATGTGTCTCTCTCATCTAAACCGACGTCCAAAGTCGACGTGATAATCATCTGGAAATGTTTTTGTCCGAAACGTGACGAGGTGTGAGAATGTGTCGAGCTCTGCATTGTGGGTTGCCCGCCGTCCGTTGATCCGAAGATGGACTTGACAAAGAAGGTCCGTCGCGTTCCGTCTGTCTTGTCTGTTGATGCATAATGGATGAATGCATATGGAGGGGCCGGTATCTATCTGGCGTTGCGTGATGACGGCTGGCTCGTTGGCTTTGTTGCTTGTTGTTTTGATTTTAACATATTTCAGCATAACTCTTGGCTCTACACCTCATTCGATTGATTCGAATTGGCCGGCTCCATCTTGCCGTTGTCGTCCAGCCTCCACACTCGTTTGCATCGTCCAGGGAGCGGTCGTTTCTTCTCTCCATCCATCCGCTCATGCGTATCCGTTGGTCCAATAGAGATTCCTCTCTCTCGAGTCTGCTGTTGCCTTTTTTCCCTCTTCTCACGAGGCGTCTCCTCGTTGGCTTCAATGGAGGAAAGAGAGGGAGAAAGCAGCTCGCGTTTTCTCTCTCCATCCCCACTCGGACGCCATCAAGTGTCATCATCATCATCATCAACATCGACATCATTGGTTCCAGTTGGTTGACATTGTTCCCAATATCGACCGGCCTGCCATGACTCGGTCCAGTTTGCCCTATTCAAATTCCATGACCATATTGGACGGCCTAGGCCACCAAAAATATTTCCACTCTAAAACCCGTTCATCACCTGACCGGAGATTCCATCGCCGGTTACGAGCTGAAAAGGAGAAAAAAAGATGGAAAGAAAGAGAGAGAGAGAGTGCGGGTTATTTGTGCAGCATATTCGTATATATATGCATGGAGCGCAACTTCTATAACTAGCAACGTGTGTGTCCCGATGGCCTTGACCAGCCAAAAAACAATAGAACGGCGGGGACCGAGCGAGCGAGCGAGCGAGAGAGAACGGCAGCATCCACCACTCGGTGATTGGCAAAAACGCGACCTCTTCTTCCATATTCTGCTCTGAAAACACGTCAAAAACGGCCTTGCATTGCTGGCCACTCTCTCCCTCGATTCGGCCGACACTGCAAACAGAAAATGGGGGTCTGCCCATGTACGGGCAAAATCGGCGTCGTTTAATCACGGCCGCAATTCTCTTATGGCGATGCTTCAATTAAAAGAAATCGAGTCAAATTCAAAAAAGCGACGTCCATGTTGGCCCCATTTTTCCCGTTGTTTACGTGCTGGACTGTCCGGCCTCCTTTGTCCATGTTTGCCATCTGCCTCCATCTTCGGTCGATCTCCACAAAAGAATCCATTTGAATCGTAACAGAATTAAAAACATCAACAGCGACTATACTTGGCCTTGTGTGTCTGTCCCTCTCTCTCTCTCTCTTTCGTCCAGCCAAAAAGAGATGCTTTTGGCCGAATGACTGGCCGTAAGCGATCTTTTTTCATCAAAGAGAACACTCTCGAACGCCCACGATAAGCATTGGCCTTTTCGCTCCATTTTCATTGCACACGACAGGGCAGACGACGCCCATCTTTATTTGCTTCTTTTTATTATTCCGTGTGTTGCCAGTTATTTGGGGCTTGTTTTTTTATTATATGAGTTTCTTCCGTTTGACTTTTGAAACGAACAAGGTAAACTCTGCCCAGTCCAACCGACCCTTGATCCCCTCCCCGCAACACCTGTTTCCTCTCCCGTGGCCCGCCCGTGCGATTATTCTGGTAAATGCGTCGCATTCGGTCGTCATCTTTATTATTGTTGTTTGTTGTTGTTGCCACATCTCGTTTTTTTTTCTTTCCTTCTTTATCTCGTTTATCCGATTCTGACCGTGTCGAAACACGCAACCAACGAGGCCAACACGTCCGTCCGTCCGACCTGCAAATAAAGCCATTTACATTACGAGCGTTAACTGACTGGGCGCTCTATCTTGATTCCATTTTACCTTCGGCTCAATGTTTGCTTCATTTACACGTCAACTCAAAACTGTTGATGGGTTTGCCTTCAGCTTCTCCACGGACTTGTCGTTTAACTGGTCAGATCACCTGCTGGTGCTCGTGTGCGCCGCCATTTCTCCCGTGGTGTAGTAGTAGTCCAACTACACCACCAGCCCCAGCCGCTCGTCTTGTCAGTCTTGCTCCGACCGCCCGACAGAGTGGTACCCCACGCACGTCTTCTCCTCCGTTTCTCTCTCTTTCTCTGTAAAGATTTCACTCGAGCGCGTGTGGATCCATTGGTCGGTTGTTTTCTTGTCGACTTTTTTCCAGCGGTTCGGCGGCATCTGTTTTTCTAGTTTTTGTGTGTTCTCATTTGCCAACTTTTCTCTTTGTGGTTTGGATCGCGACGACCAGCCATTTCGTCGAGCCGAGCCAAGCCGAAATCGAGTGTAGTCGATTCTTTTCTTTCGCCGTCGTCGATCGAATCGAAAATCATCCGCTAGTGACTCATCCCACCAACATCTTTTTCGCAGCGGATGATTGCATTGCGCAGCGCACTTTGATGTCCGGCTTGGCTCGGCCCCCCCACTCTTTCGTTCAATAAATAAATCGGCAAACGGGCGACGAAAAAGGCAAGAGAAAATAACGCCAAAGCGAATCGACATCCTTAAAGGCAATTGGTTAATATAATTGGGCAAGAAGAGGAGAGAAGAAGAAGGAGGATGCCATCTTCGGTCGACTTCCATTTCCAGTCATCGCTGCGCGGAGCGGGCAACAACAAATCACCGGGCAGCGCCGTCAAATTGCATCGCGGTTGCAGCGGGGCGCTGCACGGACACGGCGTCGACAAGGTCAAGTCCAAAGTCGTTCCACCGCCTTGCCAAAGGGATCGAACGTGTCAGCAATACGTTTACGATGACCACATGCACATCGTCCAGCAGCAGCAGCAAAACTACCACCACCACCACCACAACTATCAGCAGCAAACGTCGGAGGACAGCAGCGACACCGAGTCGCCGACGAGACGCAAGTCGATGCTGGGATTGGGACAGGTTTTGCCGGCCGCCGAATCCAAAGGTTTGCCACCGCGCTCCCCACCCAAATTCCTCACCTATTCCACAAGATCGCTGTCGTCATCCACCTGTTCCTCGTCGTCATCGTCGAGGTATTCGGGCAGCCCATCGCCCGGCATCCAGGATCAGTACAACAGTCCGTTACAATGGCCTTTTGCAGCGGCCAACGCATCGGCCAGCCTTTTCCTCGAAGAGGTCAGCGAAGAAGGCCTTGACGATCTTGATGAATGGTCGGCCGATCGGACCAGTCCGACTTGCTCCACTTTGACGTCGTCGCCGTCCACCAACGGCTCGCCAATAGATCAAGGACGACGGCATGGACAGCAGCAGCAGCAACAACAGCCACGACACTCGACCCCCAGCCGGCCATACACGGAGAGAAATCGTCCGTCCACCACCACGGCAACTGGTGATAGTCATGCAAAGCCAGCAGCGCCGGTCGTCAGGAGGCCCATCATTAGCAGCAGCAACAACAACAGCAAAAACGGCTCTGGAACGCTACACAAAAGCCCGTCATCATCGACAATTGAGAAGAAGGTCACGAACACGGCTGCAATTAATAACAAACGCATAGCCGATTTGAAGAACGTTCAATCGAAAACGGCGGCTTTGACTTCAAGGTCTCTCTCACGACTTCCATCATCGGCGTCTTCCACTCCACGGAGCTCTTTCAGTAGCCAAAAGACGGACAACACCACCAAATCTTCCAAAAGCGCAACAAGTCCCGTCTCTAGCGCCACAAACACGGCCGGACGCGTTCTCAAAAGACCGCCGTCCCTTTCCATTTCGCCGAGCAGCAAGACGACAAAGTCGACGGCGACCAATCAGAAAAAGCCAATCAGCCCAAAACGTAGTAGTCCTAATAAGAGTAATCATAGTCCAGCAGCATCTGTACCCACGACTCCAGAGGTAGATTTCTTCTTCGTTTTTTTTTCTTCTTCTCTTTCTCAGTTCTTCCTCGTTCCTCCTCATCCGTCTTTTGTTGTTGGTCGGTTGGTATTTTGTCGGATCTCTCGACGGGCGGCCGCATCTCATATTTCCCTATCAAGTCAAAAGAGTCAAAAGTTTTTGAATTGTTTTACGCTTGAAAGATGAGACTGATTTTCGTGTCAGAGGCCAACAACCATCTCCGTCGACGACGATTCTTGTTTGTTTTGTTCCTCGTTGGGTGGTTCCGGTCCAGCGGGCAGCCGACCCAGCATGAAACCATTTTTTGAAAGACGATCAAGTCTCTCCATCGTCGCTGTCGTCGTAGTAGTTATTATACCATTGGAATCGTTTTGGCTTTTCATTCAGTTTGTCGTCGTTGATTGTTTTGTTGTTGTTTTTTCCAACGTCAACGTCATTCTGCTGCTGTGGAGATAGCGGAACTTTTGTGAGAACAAAACGAATTTGTCGACGATGGCAAATGTATGGGCTCATAAAAATGACGAGATCGCGTCAATTGCCGTGGCGTTGACATGTTGTTCCGCCGACGCCCCGACACAACAGAAACAAGCGACCCCACCCACTCCGGGCCGGTTGCTGTGAGCGTCTTCGTCGCTCTTTGTCAACGTCGACGTTCTTCTCCTTCTTCTTCTTCCTCGTGACCTTATTGGTATATACTACAAGAACAACAACCGTCTCCTTAAGTTTCCTTCGACTCTTTTGTCGTGTTTCTCTTGTCGATTCCTTTTCGGTAGTCATTCCCAAGTCTCTTTTCGTTTCGTCTCCAGACGTCCGGACGTTGATTGAACTCGGGGAACGTTGGTCTACCGCATCGACTACCTCTTTTGCCTTTGCCCACAGGTGTACACAGAATCACCAAGTGTGTGTGTGTCTTTCGGCGACTCTTTTTTCTTTCTTAGTCAAACCATCGACTGGCCAAATAAAGGAATAGGAAAGAAGAAGAAGAAGAAAAAAAAGGAGCTCGGAGATTTCATGTTTGGTCACGGAGAGCCACAAGGGACGAGTTGACCAAACACGTACGGTTTCTCTGCTCTGGCTGTAGTATGTGTACGTAATAATAATATACATACTGGACGCCAGGTGGGCAAGCGAAAAATAACAGAGAAAAATAGGCGACGACGAGAGAACAACGAGCACCTGATGGGGAAGGTATTGCGCGGAACAAGGTGTTGTAGAGAGAAGACCCGAGGAAATGATCCGAAATTGGTTGAAAAAGAGAAGAATGTGGGAAAAAGGAGAAGAAAAAGAAAAACAAGTCAGCTTTTTTTGGGGGGGAGACGACAGGAAAAGATGGGTTTTTTTCTCCCTCCAAAGTCATTCAGTCCGTCTTGTGTTCTTGTTTCCCCCCTACGGCCTCACTTTACTCTTTTTCTTTTCTTTTTGTTTTCTTACGGGGTTTATGGTCCTCTTTAGCCCCGCAGCTCGTAGCGGGCGTGACTTTTTCTTTCTCCTTGTCTCTACTATACATTGACTTGTACTTTTTTCTCTATTCAAGTGGGGAGAAAGGGGGAGAGAGAGAGAAAATGTGTAAATCACAATCCCACCACCACCACCGGCACCACTCGGCATCGAGGCGTGTGTATACGTGGACAGGAAACCGATGACTAGTTATTCCGGTCGTGAATGTTGTTTTTGTAGCCTACAGTCTTGGAACAATACAGTAACAGGACGGGGGGAGGACAGGACGCGCTAGAAAGAAAAGAACTTTTTTTTTTTTGTATTTTTATTTTAACCGTCGAGAACTATCAGGAGAAACGGCCGGCGGCCAATGGGTGCGACCGGCCCGTCTTGGTTGTTAGTTTGCCGCCAGGTGAGAGATGGGACGCCTTCTCTTTTTTCTCTCTCGAAATTCTTCAATGGCAGAAGCTAGAAGAAGAAGAAGAAGAAAAAGGACTAAAAATGAAGGCAGAGGCGCACGGAAAATGAGAAAGAAAAACAATCGAGTCGATTCATCACTTTGAAGCCGATTTGGACGTGACCCATAAAACGACGAAAAGGTCTTTCCAAAGCTCTTCCAATCATTATTCCGCTCGATGCCTTGCGTGTTTGTCGCCCTAAATTCAGTTCACCGTTTCGTCGTCCTCTCTTTCTCTTTCTTTTGTTTTTCTTTTTTTAGATATTTATTTTTTTTTTCGGTGGCATTTTGGCGTCCGAAAATATGAGATGTGTAAGAAGTCCCCGGCACGGGCTCACTTTCCCTTCCATTCCCGTCAAAAGACGAGAGAGATAGAACTCGCGCGCGAGTTAAAAAGAGGCCGCCGCCAAAGTAACAAAACAAAACAAAAAAAAAAACAGACAGGTGATTCAACGAAGAATTCCCAAGCGATGACAATGGAAGCCAATGACGGCAACGTCGTGACTTTACCTTTTCTCCTTTCTCTCTTGCATCTCCTTTTGAAGTCTTTTCAACAAGTGTGTGTGTGTGTGTGTTGTTGGTTCGTCTTCATTTGGGCGTCATGTCGGTCGGGTGAACCTTGAAAACGATACGGGCGTTGTCGTCGAAAAAGAAGAAAGAGAGAGAGACACAGACACGATTTAACAAGCTGGTTATTAGCCAAGATGACGACGGACCGAGAGAGTGGAGCGCTAATAGCGTGAATTGAGGGACGGACGAGTGGGAGGTGCACTCAGCAGCTTGTTAGGACAATTTCCTATGGAATTACCTCCGAGTCGAAAAGGATGACGGCCGACCACCTGGACCGTCTTATTATTATCTCTATCGTGCCGTGATGATCTCATTGTCTCTTCCTCTAAAAGGAAAAGGAAAAAGAAATACCCACCTGGAGCCGTGTATTCATCACATTTTCTTGTGTTTATTTCTTTTCCAGGGTAAATCTGAAGATGAATTACTACGTGAAAAGGAGTGGATCGATTCCGGCAGGGTTTGGCTCCAACATCGAGACGGGTTCACACCTGCCCGCCTCGTGTCGGTGGCAGAAGATGATGAAGAGATGCTGGAAGAAGGCAAAGTCCGGCTCAAGCTGGACACGACGGGAGAAATCGTTTCGGTGGACGAAGATGAAGTCGTCAAAGCCAATCCGCCCCAATTCGATTTGGCCGAAGATCTTGCCCAGCTGCGACACCTCAACGAAGCTTCCCTTCTCCACACGCTGCGGTGCCGATACGCCGCCAGTCTGCCGCACACCTACGCCGGGCAGAGCCTCGTCGTCATCAACCCAGTTTCCCCACTGGCCGTCTACTCTGAGCGGGTTGGTATATCTTCATAGATTGCCCGTCTTGTATTATTTTTCTTATCGATTTTTTTGTCTCGCAGATGATCCAGCTGTTCCGCGGATGCAAAGCCGAAGACATGCCACCACACATTTACGCCTCCGCTCAATCCGCCTATCGTTCCATGTTGGCGTCGCGAACCGACCAATCGCTCATCTTTGTCGGTCGCAGTGGATCCGGCAAAACACACAATTTCAGAAATTCCCTCCACTACCTCTGTTTGGCCGCCGGATGCCCCACCAAAATTCTGACCGGTATTTTCCATAGTTTCTTTATATGGTTTTCCAATTTGTTTTAACGGCCCTCTTTTCTTTTTTCGACAGTTGAAAAATTGAATTCCATCTTTCTTCTGCTGGAGGCGTTCGGCAACTGCCGGACCAGCCTCAATACAAACGCCACCCGCTTCACCAACATCTTTTCCTTGGACTTTGACCAATCGGGACAAATTGCTTCCGGATCCGTCCAAGTTTTGATGCCCGAAAGAGAACGCGTCACGCGCCGCCCGGAGGGCGAGCCGTCTTTCCACGTCTTTTACGAACTGGTGGCCGGAGCCACGGGCGAACTTCGTCGTCATTTGCAACTGGACAACGCGTCGACCGAACCTTGTGCCTTTATGACACCATTGCATACGGCCGAAGATCGCCAAAAGGCCGCCGTCAGCTACGCCCGTCTTGTGGCTGCTCTAGAATCGCTGGGTATTTCCGAAACGGACAGCCGATGCATCTGGTCCATCTTGGCCGCCATCTACCACCTGGGCGTCGCCGGGGCCATGCGAGGAGCGACCAACAAAGTCGTTTTTGCTCGTCCAATTGCTGCCCAGCGAGCCGCAGCCCTTTTGGGTTGCGGGTCGTTGGAAGAGCTGGCCCAATTGGCTTTTCACGCCGCACCAGTCCAGGGCATGATGATGAATGGAAGATCATCTTTCCGCACTGCCTCACCTGTCCACGGAGTCGGCGACTCAAAATCCGCATTGGCCGATAAACACCTGGACCCTTACGAAGCCTTGGAAGGGTTTGCCCAGGGCCTTTACGTTGAAGCTTTCAGTGCCTTGGTGGCCCTCATCAACAAGTACATATTCTCTATTATGTCCGTCTTTTGTCCAGCTTCTAATCGGATCCATTTTTGTTTGGAACAGGTCGATATCATCGACGGCACGGACCATCAGCTCCATCGTTGCCATCGACACGCCTGGATTCCAGAATCCGGGCACGACGAGCAACGGAGAACGGGCCGCCAATTTCCAGGACCTGTGCCACAACTACACGCAGGAACGGCTCCAGTTGTTGTTCCACGACACGCATTTCACTGCACAGCTCAACCGCTACGCTCAAGAACACATCGACATCACATTCGAAGGAGGGACGGGCGAGGAAGAAGTGCCTTCACCTGAACCGTTGGTCGACATGCTGGACAAGGCTCCTCAGGGCGCCGTGGCCCGCGCTTCGGCCACAAACCTTCGCGACGTGGACCGACGCGGATTCCTCTGGCTCCTGGACGACGAGGCCCTTGTCAGCACGACCAGCGAAGACGAATTGCTGGACAAACTATCGACAATGTACAACGACCGAGTGTTTGAGAAGCTCTTCACTCGACCGGCCGGCAGTAGGAAGCAGTTGATGATCCACCACGGTCAGGGCACCAACAGCGTCCTCTACGACCTGGACGGATGGCTGAAATCGGCCCGCGAGATCCCAACCACTCGCAACGCCGCCCTGGCCCTAACGGAATCCGCCAAAGAAGAAATGGCTTCACTTTTCCGTTCTTGTCGTGGTCCGTTGCCGACGACGGTGAGCGGATCTGTGGCCGGAATCGAAGGTAGCCACGCGCTACGCAGAGCGTCCAGCATCCGACGCACATTTACCTCGGGAACGGCCGGCATCAAGCGCAAATCATTGGCCCTTCAGTTGAAATTCCAAGTGGTCAGTCGAACAATTCTTTTTTCTTTTTGTGATCTCATTTATGACTTATTCCTTATTTTGTATTTTCTCAATAGGACGGACTGATTGAAACTTTGCGCCGGACCAAGCCGCGATTTGTTTACTGTTTCATTCCCCACCACCGGGCCGGTCTGGTGGACTTGAGCTCCTCAACTTTTGCTTCCAATGACGAATCGTTGCACGTACCTTTGCTCCGCTCTCAGGTACAAAGGAAAAAGAAAAGAAAAGACAGAAAAAAAACAAACAAAACAAAGAAAGAAAGAAAAGATGACATGAATCCATAATGATACGGAACTGGAGTATGAAATTTTCACGTGTTTTCTTCCCACGATTGCAGTTGCGCGGATCGGAATTACTGCCAGCCATTCGTCTCTACCGACAAGGATATCCAGATTACCTGCCGCTGGGCGAATTTGTGCGCCGATTCAACGTGCTGGTGCCACCTGACGCATTGCCGGCCTCGTTGCTGACGGGCTTGAACAATTCAACATCGAACGAGAAACAGGCGGCCGAGATTTTGTTGTTGCACATCGATCTGGAGCGCTCGTCTTACCGTCTCGGTCTCAGTCAGGTGAGTCGTCGGTTCCTCGTTTTGTCCGTTCCACTTGATTTTGCGGTGGCCAACATCTACCGTTGCTCCAATGGATCGCCAGTGCGGAAGCTGTTTTTTTGCTGGCCGATGGATCGCATTCCGTGTTTGTTTTCTTTTCTTCCTATTTTCTCTTTTTTTCTTCTTCTTACGATTGATGGGTGACATCTGTGGGAATGGGGATGTCTGCCCGTCGTGTTTTGACGATCCGCCATGCGTGTCAAGTTTATAACGGGTAAATCCATTGCGATTGCGGCTGCTACCGACGTGAAATCGACTCCAATTCATCGAGTTCGCTCTTTTTCTTCTTCTTCTTCTTCTTCTTTTCGACTCTAAATGGACCATGTTTAGTTGTTTCCCCCTTTGTTGTCGATGGATAGACCGGCTGCCTCTTTAAATGGAAAGAGTAGTGAAACGACAATAATGTCCGTTTCTTTCATCCGTGACGGCAGTTTAGTGTGATGTTGGGAGAGAAAACGATGGTAGGAAAGCAGTTCATTCGCTTTTGATCAGCTTCGATTCCCTTTTTTTCGTAGGCCCCGTTGATTTTTATTCGTTTTGCTTGACCGGTGGCCTTCTCCGTTGACTTCCACTGGCCGGCCGGTCCGTCTTGGACGATTCGTCCGTCTGGCAAGGTGTTTATCAGTAAACAAATTGCTTGGCTGTAAGTGAGATGAAGACGAATTCACGACGTCAGCTGCGGTTGTGTCGGCCCTAAATGAGCGACAGCCGAGTCATTGGCTCGTCCGTCTCTTTCTCTCTCTAATTTGGCTACTATTTGTAGTTTTTTTTCTCGCGTTTTCTCCCAGTGGATTGCGGCCGGAACGCGCGAGCCTCCCATTCCGTTCTCACTCTCTTTTATTATTGTGTGTATTTTGCTTCTCAAAGCGAAATGAAAAGAAGAAGAAAGAAGACGATGTTTGGAATCGAGTAAAAAAGAGTGAAGAGAAAAGAGTAGGAGGAGGTTCTCACGCTGGCGTCCGTCCCGTGAAGTGTCCGGTCGACAACCCGTCGGCACAACAGAGCTCAAAGCATTGAGGCGTTAAACGGAACGTGGCAACTACCTGGCCGGCCGTCACACTTGTATTACACAGCCGGTGGGTTTGGTGGGGGAGGAGCCGGGAGGGAGTCGAAGAGCTCCGAACCAGCGGCGTCGATCGAGAGAGGGAAGGTGAGAGAAAGAAAGAAAAGAAAGAAGAGGACGTGCCGGTCCCATCGATTCCCCATTTCAGTGTCTGATGGAATCGGTGGCGGACGAGACGCGTTTGAGTGGCAGGCGGCATTCAGTTTTGTTATCGTAGTAGTAGTAGTAGTAGTACGAGTTGACTGGATCCATCATGAGGATCTCGGCGTCCAATTGGAATCTCAGTCAGCAGCAAACACTGGCAGTTAGCGCCCAAGATGGAAATCCGACGTCCATCCGCGATTTGGATTTGGTGCCGGCCGTGGCGGATCGCATCAAAGCCTTTGAAGATTTGATCCGGCGGGCCAGCAGATCCGACTCGATCAAAGATGACAATCGTATCAAGAGCGCCAGGAGTCAATCGTGTCCGGCTCGCAACATGTCTGAGCGGTTCAATGTGACCAAAGGATCCAGCGGTTGCACCTTCCAGTACGGGCAGACTCAGCCGGACGCGAAAAGGCCCGAGCCGTGCAGGCGATTGCCACTGGACAGTGGCAATGGAAGCAATTTGAGTTTGTTTAGCGGCGGCAGTTCGTCGTCGGGTTACACTTCGACGACGCCGCCCAGTCCCGAGCCGGACCTCTCTTCGAGTCGCTCGTACATTCTCCATCAGCAGTCGGTTATCCTCGGCCGCTCTTCTCCTCCATCGACTCATTACGACGTTGACGACGATGATGACGACGAAGACGAGGAGGAGAAGCGGATCGAATTGGAAATCTTTTCTCGGCATCCGGCAGGCAGTAGTCGACTCTTCTCCCCCACCTCGACGGAAGACGAGGTGGACGTGGACGAAGACGAAATCGACGACATTCGTTGGAGCGACCTCGAAAGCGAAAGCGAATTGGTTGACGTTCACATTTTGATTCCGTCAAAGACCTCCCATGAGGTATAACCTGGACATTTTTTTGGAGGGGGTTTTGTCGATTGTTGTGGTTTTTCTTTTCACAACTGAAATGCCCGTGATGCGAACATTAACGTTATCTAATTGAAATTTTTCCATCCCAACAGGTATTTTTCCGTCCGGGAGTCTTGTCGCAGTTGGAAGATCAGCGCGATGAGAAAATCGCTGCCCGTGTCATCCGATTCCAGGCGCATTGCCGCGGTTTCCTCGCCCGCAAACGACTGGCGAAACTCAAGGTAAAGAAAACAACAACTGTCCATCATTGAATATTGAAACGGCCATTTCTAATGGAATGAATTGAATTCAACAACGTTGACCAGGTCCAAGATGTGGCCATCCGCTGCATTCAGCGTAACGTACGCAAACTACAGGCCATCCGCGCCTGGCCTTGGTGGCGTCTTATGCTCCGCTTGTCTCCTCTGCTCAACGTGCACCGGACCGAAGAGGAGCTCAAAGCGAGAACGGTACAGTCTTCTTCATTAGCATGAGCTCATTTCACTCGAATACGCGTTACGTCTGGATGGCTGGATGGGGTTTTTATTTGTATTTTTTTCTTATTTTTCCTAATTTGTAATGAATAGGAGGAAGCCGAGAGTCTACGCAGTAGAGTCACCGCTCTTGAAAAAGAGCGCGCTGATCTCAAATACATAGCCGACCGACTGGAGACGAAGGTACCGTACGATAATTCCACTTGTCCCTCTCTTTTTTTTTCTTCTTCTTCTGTCCCGTCCGGTCTGGTCTGTCGCCAAGAAAGAAAAAACGAGGCGATCGTAGGTGAATGACGTTGCTGTCCCCGAGAGGCACGCAGCATCTCCTCCCCTCGAAAGATACAACATCCTCTCTTTCGAAAATAACTTCTATGAATCGGCAACCTGGCAATCTCTCCCGACTTTTGAAAATAACTTAAGGCCCAGTTCATCGTTCCCGTTTTCTTCTTCTTCTTCTTCCTACTTGACGCTGCTCCGCTTGTCACCGGCCCAAAGCGGAAATGCCGATATCTGCTCCCCTCTGGCCTATGTAGGCCGCCGCGCTGCCGTATTGATAGGCCGATTGAATCTCCCAAAAGGACTGAACGGTTTCCTTACACGCATTCTCTCTTGTCGTTTTCCCGCTGGAATTCGGCACACACACGCCCACTCTCTCCTCACTCGACGTCCGTGTCGCTCTGACCGTCGTCGGTTTGTCAATAAACAAAAGACGCCGACGTTTGTAAAGTCGACAAAAGTCGAAAAGGTGGAAACTGTGGAAGAGGAGATGCAAACCGAGTGGAGAGAGAGAGAGAGGGGGGCCTGACACCTATAAATAGGCTGTAAGGGAACGCCAATGCATAAGAACGGAGAGATGGGCACGAGCCCAGCAGCCTCGGAGGTAAGGGACCGCTTGGCTTCGCCCTTAACTCACGTAGAGAGCCCAGGGTTGCATTGAGAAACAAAACCTGCGCCAGTCCACCTCGACGATCCTTGACAACAAACAAAACCGAGAAAAGAGAGAGAAAGAGAAAAGGAAGAAGCCAACGTCATCGGTGCGCGCAAAGTGGAGTTGAACGCGTGCCAAAGACTATGACCGACCCCGCAGTCGCCGCTTTTTCTATTTGGTCGGCCGTCCTCTCTCTTCCTCATCGGCTCATCCCTTTCAGACTTTTAAAGGTTCACGAGAGGAAGAAAGAGAGAAGAAGAAGAAGCCCCGTGCCTTTGCACGCACGGCACAGCAGTTGTTGTCGATGCCTCCTGTCGACCAAAGGCTTCCCTGCTCTGTTGCCCGTCTCTCTCATCTCATCGTAGCGCTACCTTCATCTCTCCACCTCGACGACGACGAATAACAACAACAACACGACAACAATTGCTTTTCCTTTCTAGTGTCTCTTTCCTTTCGTCATCTCATTTTTCTGACTTTGTTGTCCGGTTGCGTGCCGGACAGTTTCTCCCTTCCTTTAATCCCTCCCCCCTTTTTTTCAACCCTTAACCCTTTAAGAAGTTCACTTTGAAGCACATCAAAGATGAGCACATCATTATCTTCGTCTTGCAAACGACGAATCGAAATCCAAGTGGAACGTGATCCTGGCCAAACGCAGCTCTCCTTGGCCCTGTCACCCGTCCTCACGACGGGATACTACAGCGAATCCCTATCGCAGTCCGTCTCCGCCAGGAGATCCGCCAGTCGTCGATCAACTCCGCCTCCAGCGCCGTTGGCTGCTCGAGACGAAGGGGTCGTCATCCAGGCCGGAATGAGTTTCGTCCTGGGACACAAAGCCGTTCGTTCGTCTTCCGTTTCGGCTATCGGTTGTACTACAAGTCCAACAATCGGACGCAAGACGGGCATCAGACAGCATTTTCGACCTTTGCCGGCCCACACGATGGCCGACACGACTTCATCGGTCCTGACCCGGGCCATCCGCGATTTTCTCGGCCGGACCGACCACGTCATGAACGAATGGAAACATTTGGGCAAAGACGGTGGGCCAGTGCGTTCTCGTTCGTCCACCCGTGTCCAGCAGCCGAGGCGTTTCTCCACTCGCTCCTTGTCCAGTAGTCGCTACTCTTCTTCGGACCCGTCGTCTGGACCCAACGATGTGGTGGCATTTTCCCGGGTGCCCAGTTTCCAGTCGATCCGTTCGCTCCAATCAACGAACGACACGGACTTTGGTTCGTGTCAGGACCTCAATGATTACGAAGAGGTTCTCCCCTTTCTTTCTTTTTCTCCTTCTCGTTTTTCTGACTTCCCACTTGTCCGCTATCGCCCGTTCCGTAGCCGCAAACAAGAGAGAGGGAAATTTGAAACGGTCGAGTGAACCGGACGACCGACGGACAACAGCCGGTTCACGCGCGTTACAATAGGAACAACGTCGTTAATATTCGAAGGCCTCCGATAATCCGTTGCGCTTCGTTAGTCACCGTGGAAACCGATAGGATTAAAAATAGCTCAGCCCCAGCGCCGAAACGCGTCGAGTAGAAGCGAAATCCAATAAAATGCAATGGAATAAAAATGTCGAAAGGACAACGAAAAATAAAGAAAAAAACAAAACAATAACGTGCCGTGCAGCAGCAGCAGCTCTTGACCGGCCAACCTTGACTTTTCTGCTGGGCGACTATCGAACTCTTTTTCCTTCTGGCTTCTTGCCCTAATCCTTGCAACTATTTTGTTTTGCTTCCTCCCCTTTTTTTGCGTTCTGTGTTTTCTTTCTCCTTTCATTTTCCGTCCACATTGTTCGACTAATGAATTTTGCCGAAGATGACGAGAGTCTCTTCTTGTGCAACAATCTGTCTTAAAATAACCGATTCGCCTTGGGGCTCCTGCAGGTCAGCGAATTGACTGCCGACTTGGCCGAAGAACACTCGACCGCCACTTTGGCCACGGAACGACTAGAAGCTGAAACGGCCCAAAGGATGAAGATCGACAAGGAATTTATCGATCTCGAGGTTAATCCCTTTTGGACATTTTGGGTCAATTTTGCCATTTTTTTATAACCGGATTTCCTTTTCTGCAGGCCAAATTCCGCAAATTATCCAGTGACCACGAAAAGATGGAGATGGAAGTGTTGCTGACCCGCTCGGCCGGCCTCAATGGAGGCGGCGATTTCATGGTGGGCGCGGCGGAAGACGATGAAGATGACGACGGCCAGCCCAACGTCTACCGACAAAAATGCGAACGGATGTCTCGGGAACTAGAGCTGGCCAAACAGCGACTAGCCCAGCAACACGAAGACGACCTGGAGCAGACGGTGACACTCAAGAAGCAGCTGGAGAAGAAACTCAACGACGCGTACGAAGAGGTCGAAGAGCAACGCCAAGTTGTGGCCCAGTGGAAACGCAAAGCCCAGCGACTGGCCGCCGAGCTCAACGACACCCGTCTCCTCCACGAAGATCAGACCAACCGCAACGCCGTTCTCGAAAAGAAACAGCGGAAATTCGACACGGAATTTCAGCTGCTCCAGGACGAATTGCGTTCGGAGCGTTCGCAAAAGGAACGAGCTATGCGGGAACGCGACGCCGCCATCACCGATAAGCTTACATCAGATCAAGCACTTCAGGTACCAGCGTTAAATACGACTCTTGCCGTCTTGTTTATCGTCCATCGTCCTCATTTGTTTGCCTTTTTTTGACGGACGAAAATATGGCCCGCGTCTCGGGTATTAGCCATTTGGGTGGTTGTTTTTCTCTCTCAGTTCGTCGTCGTCGTTGAGGGTCGGACGGATCCCAGACCCGTCCACTTGAGAATGTCGGTAAACAGGCGTTGGCATCTCTCTCTCTTTCTCATGCGCACACAAGGTCGTGGAACACGATCAAAACGAAGAGAAAGCAAAAAGGGAGAGAAAGATAAAGGGGAAACAAATGATGGCATAACACGTGTCAGCTGTAAAAAGGAAGCCAAACAACATGCAACAGACATATTCATGAGACAGTTTCTTTGGCTCGACTCGGAGTATACAAGCCTCGGGCGGGTTCTTTGGGTACCTGACAGCCAACTCGCTGCTGCCCTGCAAGAAGAAGAGGGGAAAACACTGTACACACACCCTAAAGAGTAAAGGTCGCAAGGGGGGGAGGGTGTGCTGGTTCTTTCAATTGAGTTCAGTTTCTCTGGGGTGACGCTCAGTGCTGAAAGTTTTTTCGTTTTTCTCCTCCGTCGACAGTTTGGATGTGTTGACATGCCTCAGTTTTACGTACGGAAAGCCGCCTTTTCCTTCTTTTTCTTCCTCCAGTTGACCTCGTCACCTTTTCCTGTCATTTAATGCTCTACATTTGTTTATCTCTCGCAGAGTGTTCAACTCGATCTGGAGATGAGGGGCGAACGACTGGCCGCTCTCACCAAGGAATTGGATGAAATGACTACAGAGGGTCGATCAGATGCTGACATGGCTGCTCTCAGAAGGTCCAAACATGAATTGGAAATGAAAGTCAAAGATCAGGTGAGAGAACAAAAGAAAACTCTTTTGTCTTCTGCGATTGAGACTCATGTTTCTTGTTACTTGCAGGAAGAGGAATTGGACGAGTTGGCTGGTCAGGTCCAAATGCTGGAATCTGCCAGGCTGCGTCTTGAGATGGCCATGGAGCAAATGAGAAAAGAAAACAAGAAAGAGCTGGCCCAACGTGAAGAAGAGATGGAGGACACTCGCTGCAATGCCCAAAAGAAAGTCAAAGGTATGTGCACCCTGATTCATGTTTCAAATGACTTTATATTAACCATTCTATGGGTTCATTAGCATTGGAAGCCCAGTTGGAGAGTGAACATGAAGAAAGAACACTTTTGGTCAGAGAAAAACATGAACTGGAACGCCAGCTGCTGTCTATGGCTCAGCACGCAGCGCATGCCGCAGACGACGACACCATCCAGAAGCTGAAACGTGACCTGAAACGCACCAAAGCCCTCTTGAAAGACGCACACAGCCAGCTGGAACGGGCCAGATCTGAAACACCCAGCAAAGTTCTTCTAAGACAGTTGAAGAATCAGGTATGTCGTCAACCATGTCTTTTTGTTTTTATCTATCTATCTCACGACACTTCATTTCATTTGTGTTCTTGTAGCTGGAAGATTCGGAATTTGCTCGCACGGCTGCTGTCAAGGGACGCCAACATGCCGAGCAAGAATTGCTCGAAGCCCAACAGCAACTGGATGAGGCATTGAGGTTGCGTGGTGAGACCGAAGACAAGTATTTGAGCTGTAACAGAGAACGCAGCAATTATCAGAGTCAAGTAAGTCGAGCTGAAATGGTTCATCAACCGGTTCTTTGGGTTTTTAATGAATTGCTTCTTCACGTTTTCATCGTAGGTGGATGATTTGGAAGTGGAGCTGAATGAAGTCATGCGCAAGTACAAAGCAGCCGTGGCTCAGCTCAGTGTCGACCAAATCACTCTTCAAGATCAGACTGCCCAGTTGATGACGCTAGAACACGAGAAATCCAATTTGAAGGAACAGGTATAACGATGACTCGCTTCTGTGATAACATCGGTGACGTCTAAAATCGTGTTTCCCGTTTTTCCTGGTGGCAACAGGTGGCTGAACTGAGCGCAAGGCTCGAATGCATGGAGATCGACACAAAGTCCGTCCATACACAGAAACGTATGGAATTGAAAGTCAAAGAACTAGAATCAAGAGTTGAACTGGAACAGACGTCCAAAACGAGATTGGAGGTACGTCTTTTAGATTATTTCGAAGAAGGACCCTCTTGACACGTATTTCATTGTCATGTTTTATCACATTTAGACACAAGTCTCTCGGTTGAAAGAGATGTTGGATAAGAGCAACCAAGAACTGGACGCCCTTCGCTGTCGAGAGCAACTCTCACAAGAGTGCAGTAAGCGTTTACAACGTCAACTGCGTGACGTCCGTGAGGAATTGACAGGCTCTGAGCAGAGAGACGCAGACACTTCGCAGCAATTGCGCGAATTTGAACAACGAATTGAGCTGCTCGAGTCTGAGAACGCCACATTGGTGAAAGATTTGTCGCTGGCCCTGCGTCGTATCGAGGATCTTCAGATGGCCATGCAAGGCGAGATGGACACGTCCGATTCCGACCAAGACCCGCACTCGGCAGACAGGTAACATCCATCAACATCTGTTAGTGTTTTAATACGGCGACTGCAACTTTCTTTTTATTTACTGCAAACAAACAGCGATAGCGATGACGATTCGGACACGTCGTTCAACACATTCCTCAGTCAACGCAAGTATGGCAGCACTTCGGGTGTCAGTTCGGCCTCGGATGCGCGCCGTCAATCGCCTACCGGTCTCGACAGTCCGTCCAGTAGCCAAGTTGACCTTACGTAAGTAGATTTGTCTCTTTCATCTTGCGTCACGTACCAGATGACTCATCATTTCTTTTTCTCTTTTGAAAACAGGTCATCGCTGGAGAAACAGGAAGAGTCGTTCGCGTAATCGAAAAAAAGCCCGTCATAATAATGATCGCATACATATATTTGAATTATTTAGAACTCCCTTCCCACTTAAAAAAAAGAAAACTTTTACCTTAACTGCCTTTTTCATTATTAGTGTACGTGTATATATTTATCGAATGAGAAAACTTGTTCTTCCTTTTCAATCCGCCTTGATTAGCTTCATCGTTGAAATAGATTAACTCTGTCTGTCTTTCTCGCACTCTCTCACCCCACTTTGCTCCCTTACCGGATCTTATCAGCTGCCAATCAGCAATTCTGCCCCTCTCCCTCAAATATACTTTGATCCTTGTATGATAGATAGCTTGCTCATACAAAAAATTAATATAACGATTTTTTCCCCCATCCCGTTCTTTATACGCCCCGTACGATACCAAGAAAAAAAATACAACCAATCTAATATTTGAACGCTATATTGTTTGGCTGCACTTATTTGATCCAACGATAGAACTTTGGCTCTCTCGATATCGATTCAGCTGTCAGCATTGTCTGGAACTAATCGCACCAAACAACAGCTGCTTGCATGGCCTTGGAATCAAGAAGAATGTACTGCAACATTATTATATTCGGTCAAATACTTGAGCGATCATTGAGGTCGCCGGAAAAATTTTGGGGAAGGAATGCAGCATTCGACACAGAGCTTAACGAATTCATCCGCCGAATCGAATGTACACTACCAGCCAGAGTCCCGTAAATGAACAGTTACCATGGCAATCAAGGGTGGAATCGTTGAATTCGAAAACGGGTCTGACATCATCATTGTGCGGGATTCAGTTAATGACTCAAGTCTTCCGTGAGAAATCCGTTACGTCCTATATATATGTCATAGTCATCATCCCATTTAGTCGTTAGTTATTGCTTAGCCAAGTAGCAAACTGCCATCGTTCCATTAACCTTGGCTCTGTGGAATGGTGAGCGAGGAGATACCGTCACAGCAAATGAATCCCTGTCGGGATATTTGATTATTCTCGTCGATTGTCGTTTGGTGGCCAGACATTGGATAGCCTTGGGGCCCGTCATGACAACGAACAAAAGGAAATCGAAGACGCTGCATTAAATATCGCTAGGCGGCTATGGGTCGACACAAAATGGTCGCCAAGGACGAAGATTCTACCTGTCGCTGATGCCCTCCGTTCGGTAGCCGATGAATTAACAACTCATTGAACCGAGTCGATGGCTCCACGGATGAAAAGGGCGGTCGCCCATGGAAACGCTCCTTCTGTTGTGACTGCTGCTGTTGCTGACGATCTGTTTGATGCAGAAGCGACTCTATGAACACAGACAAAAGGAGAATAGACAGGATAGATCTCCTATATTCCTTTGATTTTGTAATCGATACAGCGACACAAGTCTTCTTCTGCAGCGAATGCTGCGTGCAACCTGATATGTCAACCATCTCCGTCTCTACCTCAACAGTCAGCCGCCGCCACTCGACACAACAGCAACTCTAGACTCATCTTACATCCAAACCAAAAGCAATCTACCATCATGACAGGCGGCCAGCATTTTGTTGGTAAATACCAAATGATCAGCCAGGAGAACTTGGACGAATACCTCAAAGCGATCGGTAAATCACGACGATGTTATTTTCTTCTTCCATTTTTCGCGAAAAAAAACATGATTCGTGGGTCATCGTCAACTGAATTATTGCCTCTAAATAACAGGTGTGAACGTTCCGATGAGAACGATGGCCAGCACTATCAAGGCGCACATTGAATGCGCCATCGTTGGCGAAGAATGGCACCTGACGATTCACACCGGCACCCGCGACGTCACAATCAAATTCAAGTTGGGCGTCGAACAAGATATGCATACACCTGATGGTCGCCAAATTAAGGTAAATTCTACCGTTTTTTCTTTACCATCTTGCAGCGAAATCATGTATTCGACATCTAGGCAATGTACGATCTGGTTGGAGACAAGCTTGTTGCCAAAGAGGTCTGGGACGGAAAGGAGGCCACGATCGTCCACGAAGTCGACGGCGAGGACTGGACCGCGGTATTCAAATATTCTCTTCCGGCCTTGGTTTTGCTCAGGCTATTAACAGATTCATTTTTTCCGATCCGTAGACGATGACGTGTGGAGATGTTCGCTGCATTCGTCACTTCAAGCGCGAATGATTTGCAGCTCATCAATCGTTTAGTAGTCGCAGAAATGGTCTCTTTTGCAGAGTCGCTGTCTTGCACGCACAAATCAAAACATTTTGGTTTCTCTGTCAATGCCTAAACGACCTAGTTGAAATAAATGTACCAACGTACCTAGTCAACAAAATGAAGAGAGCCGGAATTCTGTTGAAAATCCCAAAAAAGAGTTCCTTATCAGAATGATAGGGAGTCTCATGTTTAGTGTACCGTATAAAATAAGGTGCCAAAATCCATAAGCGTTCCTTATTGAACAATTTAACGATTACCTCGCGTGCTGGTGCCCATTTCGTAATGCATTTCGCCTGCAGTTCACAAAGGCTAATGGCCCTGTTACTTCATAATCCCCATAGATCGCTCGTAATGGGACGCTATCCCTCATACTCGATCATCCTTTGTTTTCGATCATCCGTTGCCCACAGTTATTCTTATATAGATATTCCTGTATATACATAGGAATATCGAAAAAATTCACGATGATAGTAGATGTAAACAGCAGATGCGTTGCTACCGGAAACGTACTCTGTTGTGGTTCAACGATTTTTTTTGGTACCTATAGTATACGCGCGGCCTACTGCTCACGTGCCGCGCCTGCCGGTACTATATTGCATTGGGGCGTCCGATTCTGTTGCATCGATATACTACTGTGTGAAATTAAATTGATCGTCCAAAAGTTGAAGGCCTGCGAGCCGCCTGGAACGCGATGGCACTCGTCAGTTGCTCGTCAGTTGCAAGCTTCCTCACCAACGGGTAGTAGCTATTTTATAGGGCTTTCACTGCATTTCGCTCGCAGTAAAGTAAGACAATAACAATATAACGATATGGATAAACTGGACAAAACTACAATCGTCGGCCAATACGCCCTAGCTGGCCAGGAGAACTACGAAGAATACCTCAAAGCGATTGGTGAGTGAATTTAAAATCTTTATCATTAATTCATGTTTGTCTCATTTATTTTTAAGAAGAGGGAAACGTGGGAAGTTAAATTGATGTATGCTGTCTTGTGTGATTAAATTTTTATTAGGATTGAATGTAGCTAAGAGAGCAGCTGCGCTGAAAGAAGAGACCCGCATCAGTTGTCAAATCACTGGTGATTTTATTTTATATTAGTATAATTTGAACGAGTTTTATCATATTAATACGTATGATGGATCAAGGTGATGAATGGGAAGTCGAGGTAAGAGGCAATAAGTACATGGCATTCAAGTTTTGCTTGGACAATCAATTCAACCGAGTGACGGGTGACGGGCGTCATGTTACGGTAATTCACATTTAATATTCCATCGCGGACACATATCAATCTTTGGTTGCGCTCCTGATGGCAGACCCTGTTTACGCTGGACGAAGTATGTGATCATTTCAAATTGACTCAAACTGAGCGTTGGGGTGGCACAAATGAAACAACTATAGTGCACGAAGTTGATGGAAAAGATTATACCATGGTACTACTAAATCTTTAACTTGATGGAATTTGCATACTTTACTGCAATAATGCAACTTGTATGTGTGCTCTTTTCAGACTATGACTTTCGGAGAAATAACGTGCGTCCGCCACTTCAAACGCGAGTGAGCGAAATCGTTGCTCGGTGCTCGTGATTTTCGTCGAAGAACGTGAAGCTTTTTTCGCTGCTTGTTGATTGATGAAGTACCGGTACTATAGTCGTATTTGCGTTCACACCAGTTTGTGCAGTCGTTGTTGTGCGTATTGTTGCTTTTGTGTCGTTTTTCTGTCATTTCTGGCAAAGCGTCGTCAGCGCAATACAATTCTATGGCGTGTCATATTCCGAGAGTTGGTCCCGAGAAATAAGTACTGGTATGCAAATAATAACACTGTCGAAAGATTCGAAAGAGAATGCGGATGCGGAACACCACCGCCGTCGGCTGATGGAGCGTTGGCGGGTTTTTCCGTCTGGCACGGAAACGAGAGTACGCGAGCCGAAAAGGCATAGCACACCCTGCATTACAGGTTAATACAATATTTAACATACGAAGGCAAATAGGAAGTGCCGGGCGATGGATGACTGTGACTCAACATCCTGAAAACAGATGTATGGGCCGACTGTTTTCAAATGGTATACATTTTCGACAGAGATCCTCGTGTTTCATAATCGATGGCTTCGCCGGTCATTCGGATTGCAGCAATGCAGCAGTTGTAGGGACCGACCCCGATGACTGCGCTTTCGTCAGCTTGCTGCTGACGAGGGTCGGCCGATAGTCGAGTGTTTTGAAGTGCAACCGGGGTACAACTGCTGGGCGTGGAACAGCATACTAGTCCATTCATTCTTATATTGACTCATCTTTCTGCCGTTTGAGACGGAACGGAAACCATTAGTCTAATCTTGCTGCGCTGGTCGTCGTCTATTCTGTCAATGACTAGTATACAAAACTATTTGAGCCAAAGCTACTCCTACTCAATACTTTTTAACTTTCTAAAAGCTTATGCAACTCTGTTATTGATTCTCATAGCTGACCCTTTTGATACATAAAATCCATGGAAATATACGGTTTAGGCGGATAGCGCTGGGAGGTTTGGATTGGAGCAGTACTGCACGCATCCACGCAAGTCAGAAATTTGCCGTGTTTGAAACTCTCGATCGAATCGCCTGATAATAAGCAACAGCGCGTAGCAACCGAGCAATGTTGCCCCTGAGACGAGCAAATTGTTTGCCATTGCGCTATGAAACGGCGAGGCCAGAGCTATCAGATTATTTGAACCCCCAAAGTTCTCAATCGGTTAATTGAGAGAGAGACGAGATGATCCCCACTTTGATGCCATACAAAACAGTTATCTCGAGTGTAACTTGATCAAATGTTGAGAGCTTATCAAACAGTTGAGCGTTGGTAGTTATCAAACCGCAATTGAATGTCATTTTCTCTGACCCCCGTAAGTTCTATTAGTACGGCAGTCGTTGGGAGCGAGTCGCCAAATGGTTCTGCCACGTCGTCGCCCTTGTTTCATTTGCTGATTTTCCAGCAAAAAATAAACAAACAGGAATGTTATTAATACGACCAAGTCGCCAGTCTACGTATTAACTCTTCTAGTAACGGCAGGAAATAACGATGGGCGCGAGGCAACGACGCTGATTCTCCAATCATGCGATCCTTGACAGGAACTCTCTGATGATTTCAACCCGGCTTGGGAGAAATTCTATCTCTCTCTCTCTCTTTCTTTGCTGACCGCGCCCATCTCTTCGTTCTTTTGCCCCTGACCGGTTGCAAACGGAAACCGTAAATAAAGTCCGGCCGGAATTTCGATGCCCATTTGAAAGATGAGCATTTCCAATTTCAACGTTTTATTCTGTATCTAGTCCTAATCGTATTAGACTGATGATATTAAATGAGGGGCTGGCCGTGTATAGTCCATCGAGCAAAAGGGCGACGGAGAGCATAGGTAAAAGTACGCTAGCACTCGTGCCAATCAAAGTCAAGCAACCTTAGACTGTAATATTGATATTAGATATGTATACAGTACTGTGAGATATATATATTTAAACTGCAGCCAAAGTAAAAGCTACGGTACGTAAAGTTGGCTTTATACAGGACGATGTGACGCACGAGTTGGTGCTTGATGAGAACGGTCTTATATGTACGATTATAGCCCAGCGGATCATAGACACTCAATAAACAGAAAAGCAAACATTCGACGGACATGCTGCTGCTGTTGCTGCACGTCGGGGAGAAGTAATCCAGACACGATAAAAGTCTGCTGCCAAATCGTCTTGGTCTTGGTTTTTTTTTATCGGGATTTCAACGCTGAGCACAGTTGAAAGTTTGGCGTCGAGGATTGAATCGGTCTTGTTTACTCGCAAGTCGCAAAGAAAGCAGCAGACTGCAGTTATATTATACTATACTTGGCACTGTGTATGTGCCCCCTCGAAAGTCCGTCGGTCGAATATATCATAAGCCAAAGTCCTCGCCCCTCTCCTCTGCCACTCACTTTTCGTCAACAAAAATCAAATGGAAAGGAGCAAGATGATATTCAATTCGATTTCTTTTTTATTAAAAGTTTCGCTAGTTGGTCGCGATGACGCTCATTCCCTTTCTCCATGGCCAAATGGAAACGGATACGCCGTCCCAGCGCAGATATCCTAGAAGCCTTGAACTTGCATCACGCTATTGCCCGCACGTGCAAAATGAACGTAATAACGTATAGTAGCGGATCTCTCGTGCGGAAGCCTTTCCCCATTGAATCTATTCGAAACCTCATCCATTCGGCTGGGCGGTGCGGTCAATGAAAGATCCGCCCAGCTCCTCCATACATATGTATCACGGAAAACTCGGCTACGAGTAAAATTGGATTGGTAGCATAGAATAGGTGCGGCACGCTCGTTTCCAATCACCCCTAGACCCCCTACTCATCCCTACATATATCGAACAGAGGGAGAAAGAAAAGGAAGAAAATAGAAAAATGAAAACCAAAGTCTAGAATAAACAATAACAATCGCTGATGGCAAGCTGATGATAGTGCCTGTCAGTTCGGCTCAAAGGGCGGAGTCTGTGAAACCATGTCTTTCCTCTTGATGATCCTCTGAGAGGCAAGAGTATAAGAGCTTAGTCTCGCGTCAGTCAATCTTCGTCCAGTCTTAGTCGAATTCAGTGGCTGAATCGTCCTCATTTCGCAGCATCTCTCAAAACTTCAATTAACCATCATGTCTTTCATCGGCAAATGGAAACTTACCACACAGGAGAACTTTGATGACTACATGAAGGCAATTGGTGAGTTACATTCTGTTATCGTCATTTGCATTCATCTTTGGTAGAGCCCCGAGTGTCATAAAACTAATGCAAGTAATCTTTTCTTCCCTTTGGTTATACCGAAACTTTTTGAACTCAACTAAGCTCGTGCAATTTGAGTCATATATATCGTGTCACATATGTAATAAGGTCTTCCTCTGTCAACCAGAGAATGACGGGGGTTGTTTATTTGTCTGTTTGTTTGGGGGAGGATTGAGTTTGCGCACAGACACAAAAGTTGCTTGGTCATGAAACAAAAAGCTTTTCCCTTTCAAGTCATTAAATTGGATGGCGAGTCATCGGTCCTTAGGAAAAACCCATTGTTTTAAAGTAAATAATGTCGCCCACAAGTAATGGGAATCGTCGTAAAAAAAAAGCTGCGGTGTCTTTTCATCTCTGTGTGTTCTCTATGACCTCATGACACTAATATACCTTTTTTCTTTTCATTTTTCTCTGTTTTTATCTTTCTCGACTAGGTGTCGGCATGGCCAACCGGTACGAATTTACATTTATTCATCGATTTTATTATAAGATGACAATATAGTCGCAACTAGTCTATATTAGATACGCTTTAATATTCCGCCCACCAATAATGATTGAATTGCCATGTACGCAGAATGCTGGCTAAGGCTGCCACACCACAGGTGGAATACTCTGCCGATGGCGACAACTGGACGATCGTCACTACTGGCCTTAAGGACACCACCGTAAAGTTTAAGGCTGGCGTTGAGCAGGAAGACGAGACCCCAGATGGCCGCAAAGTCAAGTCCATCTACACGCTGGAAGCCCCCACCAAGCTGGTCCAGAAGGAGCGTTGGGATGGCAAAGAGGCCACACTCGTCCGTGAAGTCCATGGTGACGAACTCAAAGTGGTGAGTTTGGCGTACCACTTACCTAAATGAGATGCGTTTAATGACGCCAGTAGCATAATACGGTAGTGATTAAACCTAAAGTCAAAGTTAATTCAAGTCTTCAAGTAAAACTTGTCAGTTAAGTTGATTCGATCTAATTGTGTAATGATATATGGGTTCCCGAGAAAATATTTTGATTCTCAGGGATTCGCAATATCCTTGAACGACGATAATAACAAATTCAGTTTCAATTAACGTGCGTTGGATTTCAAAAGTAAAGTCTTCTAAAAGACTAAAAGCCATGACTGGAAAAAAGTATTTATGATGTCTATTTATATTTTATTTCCCTGAACCAGAGAGGCTCTGAACGTTCTAGTAACTTAAAATGCTAATTAAAACAAACACATCTTTTATTATGAAAGATTCTGTTCGTGATAGACATATACGTAAACTGGCATCAACAAAAGTGTGACAAATGAGTATCGTAATCTATGTCGTTTATCATAAAGCGTGCATAATCAAGCGACAATTGTTTTTTTTTTAGTACTAAAACAGATGAATTCATTTTGTCATAATTTCAGACCATCACTCTCGACGGCCTCGTCTGCACCCGCAACTACAAACGCGTTTAATAATTAACCTTGGTGCGTGTGATTGACCTTATTGACATACATGTCGCTTAATAACAGACCAAAGATGACAAAAAAGAAAATAAGAAAAAAACGAAGATAAAGATACGAAATTGTTCGTGCATTATTATAGAAGATCTTTCAATAATACACAGAACAAGACTAAAAAAAGACCTAGTCGACGCAAGTCGACTACGCTTGGGAAATTTCATTTTTGTTTAACATTGTGGGTCCTATTAAGGCTACATTTTAAAAATTTCCTCATGCGATTTCAGTTGTTGATAGTAAGCGTCGAACATCTTTGCTCAAAATATCAGTCCCCTTGGAGAGACTTTCACAGCGCTACGTACAGCGTCCAACTTGTACAAACAAACTTGTCTCTTTTTTTGTTTTCTCAAACTATCAGCCACCACCTTAGAGACTTTCACATGACCACGTACAGCGCTCAACTTGTACAAACAGATGTCTCATCTACACACAAAAACGACTTTTGTCTACTCGTCGTCAAACGGTTTTAAACTCTCAATTTAATAGTATCTTTCTCATTCTTTCTCTAAATGCGATAGTTAACTAAACGGCATGTGCAACTTATGAGTAGCATTGGTTTCATTTTCTTCAGAGACATAAACTGCGTTAGAATATTTCCATCAAGCATTACACGAGAAATGATTAGATTTTGAAAAAATTACTCGTCTAAATTTAAAAAAGGAAAAGGACCTGCGCAGAAGTGCCAGAGTTACGACTGTTTCGGACTGCTTCATACCGCACTTTTCTGGATTATTAAGCAATTTATTACTGTATATTAGTTTATAATGTGACTAAATTATTTACGATGATTGTGTTTTAAAAAGAGTACACTGGTATCAAGTAGTAATGTATATTGCAGTAATAGTTGCGGCCAACCACACTGCATGGGATATGCGCGATTAAACAGGAGTGATAAGAACCTGATACTCGTAGACCCGTAGACCCGTACGGTAGACACGGCACGCAATAGCTAGTATGTATTTACAACTCTTGTTGCTAGGTGCCTAGAGGTACAGTGCACAATCTAGCCGTGTGTTATCTACGATCCCAGCGTCTGGATTGGATTGGATTGGACTGTAACTGGTCTGAGTGGAACTGAGGCGTCCGCAATATAGTCTGCTGTCTAGACGCGCGCTTCGTGATCTAATGTAGCGATGATGGGGAACGATGATCCAACCAAAAAGCAATAGCCAATACAATGCCGTCACGTGGATAAGTATCGCCGTGAAGAACTAGTTCACTTTTGATAAGGAAGGAAGTTGTCCATCAATCTACTTGCTCTATAGCTGTCAATATTGGACGATTGTCATTGGATGTGTATAGACACTTGTTTCATCAATGGGGCATCACTAGGCTCCAATTAGGAGTGACTAGGTACAAAACATTGAACAAGATGAACTTTGAAGTGTAGAAACAATACGGTAATAAGGTTGCTACCGGTGTCTACTATTATGACGTAAGCGTTATGTTCGATAAAGTAAATGGAGACTTTCTACATCTTAATTATGGTTACTTAAAGCAAGTATTTGATGTGGAGAAAAATCGCGTTTCGGTTGCCCCAGCATTGACCCATTTGGCTATTTCTAGACCGGCTACTATCCAATTTCGTCAATGAAAGAATAGGCTTCCGCCCTTGTGTCACTTGGCGAAATAAATGAAGAGGGCATGGCCTAAATATATTCTCTTCTTTTTTGGTCTTGTGTTGGCGACTTCTGGATTGACAAGAGGCATTGGGGTAGGGCAATGAAGGATTATAAAAGGACAGGATTAATTAAATCGAAATAGATTAATAGGACAGCACATCTTTCGCGATGGCTTATTCATCACTTTAGCCGTTAGATAATCCGGAAAGTCATTTAAACCAATATTGAATCTGAAATCTCGGCCAAGAGACTTTCATCATAGTACAAACTTGGCGCCATGAAAACGTACGGTCTCTGTTTGCTGACGTGGCACCATTTGTCAAACTAGCAGGAACCAATCGGAGAAAAACCCAAAATCAGGTGAACTGCAGCGATAAGGTACGACCAAATGTCTATACACATGGATGAATGTGTGATATACGTTGGCTATAAAGGAAGGCTTAAGACGACTCATCATCGCTTCAGTCTCGTCGCTCGCTTTTGATTCGCAACTTCAACAGCCCCAATCCTATCTATCGAAAATGGTTTTCGAAACTACCGGAAAGTTCCAGCTTGTCAACGGAGATGACGACGCCTTCGACAAAATCATGGAGGCCGTCGGTATTTATTTTTTTAATATTAAAATTAATATGTAATAATTTTAAGAACTTTAATATTGAGGAATTACCGGCCGTTGTCGGGTAAATTCCATAATCGAATCTGTTTTAATGTAAATGTTCTTTTTATATAGGCGTCTCAGTTGAGAAACGTCAGAAGAGCCGCACCCTAAAGCCCATCATTGAGTATTCTCATGATGGTGACCAATACAAAGTGTGCGGATCGGCCGATGGCGTCACTGAGCGCACTCAGCTCTTCCACTTGGATGTTGAGCAGGAAGAGACCACCATCGATGGACGCAAAGTCAAGGTAACACGGCTAAGAAAATAGAACGTACATAACCTTTTTCATCACTGTAAAAAATTCCTTTTCTGCTCAGAGCACTTACAAGCGCAACGGAAAGTCGATGGTCCAACACGAAGTCCAGGAGGATGGCAAGTTGGTCGTCTACGAGCGTGAAATCAAGGGTGATGAGATGCACGTGGTACGTCTATCATTCATTAAATTCACGGATTTTAGTTTAAATATCAAAATAAAAAAGAGTGCCTTGTTATTAATTGCTTGTATTTTGTGTACAACAGAAAGTTACTTGCGGTAGCCTCGTCGCCAACCGTCTCTATAAGAGGATGTAAATCAAGTCGGCCATCAGTACCATCCACCGACATTGTAAAATACAATTCTAGAAAACTGCGATCGAGAATTAATAAAGCACCATTGCAAACTGAAATCATGTTTCCTTATTTAAATCATGTCACAAATTTTGCCAAAATACGTTGCTTACAGTATAGAGTAATGTATACGTATCTATATAGTAAAATGACAGCTAGATTCGAGTGATGAGTAATGAATATTAGTGAAACATCAGATGTGAATTATGGCAGCGCAATAAGGCGCATATATCAAGAGAAACTTGATTTCTGCAAGTCACACTGTACAAGGTTCAGAACTTTAGTCTAAGACGACCAGAACGAGGTAATCATGGATCACCCGTACGGGTGTCGGTTCAAAGTATCAAAAACAGTGCAGCACTGGTAATTACCACCACTCACACCGGTTATAATGGGTGCCCGACGATTCGGACCCTACCAACTCGGTCCGGGCCGAGTTGGTATGGGGCTGAGTTAGTAGGGCCCGAAGTGCCACCCATTCGGTTATAATAATCCAGTCATCATTTTAAAATTTTCATATGCTACCTTAAATCTTGTTATAGAGTTATGTCAATGATTATTTAAACAAAAATGACTTGTAATGACTTCCTTTATAAGATAATGAGTCATATAGCAATAGAGTTCTTTGTAAGATGAAAGTATATGGTAGCTTGTAGTAATGACACCCTCATATGTATATACATGTCTTAAATTTATGGGGATGGGCCAGTGTCGAGCAACCAGCTTTGGCGAGTCATTGTTCTATGGGAAAGGTTTGTGTATGAAAAATCGCTAAACGTTTCTCTTTGTCTGCCATCCCCTGCCCAGAAATATGGCACCGACTGACTGGTTATAAATCGGAACATATTTAGACGTAGCTGCTCTGAATGCTTTAATAGCTGCCGCCAATGTTACGTTTGTGTAAATACCGGCTTCCTACAATTAACTCCTCGTCGAGGCTTAGAAAGGATAAAGAAACGCTGGACATGGTTGCATGGGTCAGTCAATATAACATCAGCAAGCCGTATTAGAGAATAGAGGTTGTTAGAAGACCAATATCTTCAAGTGTCGAA
This sequence comes from Ceriodaphnia dubia, assembly GCA_022539655.2. Taxonomy (NCBI): domain Eukaryota; kingdom Metazoa; phylum Arthropoda; class Branchiopoda; order Diplostraca; family Daphniidae; genus Ceriodaphnia; species Ceriodaphnia dubia. Next base: position 455,582 of record JAKUCG020000250.1, read on the forward strand.
TGTTTTATCACGAATTTGAAACAATAAGGCTCCGTGGCAATGATGACACAAACGAGGAATATGACTTTTTATGGTATATTCCAGTAGATAAGTAAAAGTATTTCGACCGTGCACGCATAGGAAATATCGGCTACAATAAAGAACTAAGGAAGTTTATGACTGTACCATAATTTCTTAAAGACGAATGTTTATAGGGTCCAAAGATGTCAAGCACACAGCAATGTTAACTATGAAACCACTAGTACTGCAGTACAGCGCAGTAAACTGACGACGTTCAATTAAGGACGTATAAATTCGACCATTCCTGTCGCCTTCTTTGCTCATTCGATCACGACGCTTCCTAAAGTGACTTGACTCCTTACTCTGCTCTCGCATCCTCTCATCTCTTCTACTTGCTTGCAAAATGGCTGAAATCTCTGGCAAATTCCAACTTGCAGTTGCAGACGAGGAAAACTTTGATAAGATCATGGCCGCCGCTGGTAACGTTACTGCTTCCTCTTTTCCCTCCGTTATTTGATCAAGTTTCATCAAGCTAGATTTTAAATCATTCTACTCAAACCATCAGGGGTACCGGATGAGAAACGAGCTCGAGGCCGTGCCATCAAGCCAACCATTCAATACTCTCGCGACGGTGACAATTACAAAATGACTTATGCCACCGACGACGGCAGGGAGCTTACTCACACCTTCCAACTTGACGTTGAGCTAGACGAGACTACTTTGGACGGACGTAAAGTCAAGGTGTGTACTTCATTACTATTTTGCCCCGTTAAAACAATCTAATTTTGGTATAACATTAAAGAAGCCGCAATTCCTTAGGCTTTGTTATTTACCCTTAAAGCCTAACGATTAATAAATATTGCATAATTTTGACAGAGCACTTACAAGCGCAACGGCAAGTCGATGATCCAGAGTGAGAAACAGGAGAATGGCAAGGTCATCGTCTACGATCGTGAAATCCAAGGCGATGAACTTCACGTGGTACGTACTAGCTATAGGCTTTATTCATTTGGTCATAATTGATGTGACAATCGACGACATTTTTTCTATCGCATATGTCATTCATTTGGCTCATGATATTTTTATTTCAATTTTTTCAGAAAATCTCCTGCGGAGACCTCAAGGCCCACCGAGTTTTCAAAAGGGTTTAAACCTTCTTATGCGAACGGCCAGCCGTTTTTCCAACAGTGACTAGCGCTTGGCACGCTGCTTCTGCAGTTGTTTTACATACTGTATAATCGCCTTATCAGTTGTAGTCACTTGGATAATAATACAACTCTAGCAAAACATATTTCACATGACTATATATTCATAATTCAAACAGTTTTTCTTTAATACCGCGCTAAAAATGTATGTTTCAGTAATTAACGGCAAGTTTTAAAGTGTGAGAAGACTAAGCTAAAACAGGAGCCTAAAGTTCTTTAAAGTTGATAAAGGCACCGAAGTCAATCAACGTGGCAATGAAGCTAAAATGATTATTTACTGCTTGTTATCAGCATTTCAAAGCAAGTGTGGGAGAGAACCAATGAGTGAGATAACAGTGTTGGCTATCTTGCTGGTGATGCTATGGAACAAAATAATCATTTTCGAAATGAGCTAACAATAAGGAATAAGCTCAAGTCTTTACTATTGTTTCAAATCGCTAACATTGCAAATCTAATCTTAAAAATAAGGATAGTTTTAAATATTAATAGTTCTAATAAGTTACTCTAATAATATCCAATTTCAAGTGGGATTGTGGGAAACTGACGCCATCCGATTGTAGACTTGTGGCACAGATAAAGAACTATCTGTGCTTGTGGTAATGATCTAGAAATTTTTTGGTTTAACTGGCTGCTGCTCGTCCCCAGGTCAGGCGTATGTTAAACACGATTGTATATGTAATTATGTATATACGTTGTTTTTTTGCAGTCTTATCAGTCGATGATACGCCGTCAAGTATTTGGATTAGTGTGTCGCTGGTCGGTCCTACTTTTTTTCAGAAAAAATTAAGTGAAAAAATGCATATAATTGTAGAAATCTCTTTTCTCCGTTAAATAGCTACAGTATTTTAAAAGTTACCAAAATGAAAATACTTTTTCATTCTATTTTTTTCTGCACCAAATCGTCCGAAAAGAAAATCATGCAACGCCTGATGTGTTGTTGTGAATGCAGCAGACGAATCTCATCATGCCTTCACCTCTCGTCTGAAAAGTCGAGCCTACTCATCGTGCTTCTCTATCCTCAAATTATATTCAAGGATGAACTCTGTTTTGCGTTCCCTGGTACGTAGGTTTACCTTATAATTGGATTTGTGTATAAAATACATATTCAATTTCATTAATCTGAACTCGTCAATTGGATCAGGGCTTGACTCTGTGCCGCCAAACTGCGCTACCCAATACATCCCATGCGCAGCGCTTTCTGCATACCGGTAAGCCATTTATGCAGTCCTTTACATAACATGTTGTACGCATGCATGGAATCATATTTGCTTTGTTGAAGGTAGTTGATTAGTTGACAACATTGTTGATGAGTACTATCCTCATTTTCCAAGTAGTTTGGTAGAATGACACATTAATATTAAAGAATTGCCTACTGTTTTTATGTCACCTTGACAGGATCTAGATTGTTGGCAGCTCAAGTGCAACTTCCAGCCCCAGAATTTAGCGCCACTGCCGTCGTCGACTCGGCTTTTAAGGAAATCCGTCTCTCAGACTACAAGGGCAAATACTTGGTGCTCTTTTTCTACCCACTGGACTTGTAATTTAGAAACCAATTTTTTCTTCAATATGAAAAAAAAACAAGAAAAGCAATTAAAGTTTCAAATGTTTGCTTTAGCACCTTTGTTTGTCCTACTGAGATCATTGCGTTCAGCGATCGCATTAAAGAATTCAAAGAACTCAACGCCGAAGTAATCGGTGTATCCACCGATTCCCATTTTAGCCACCTGGCCTGGATCAACACTTCCAGGAAGGTAAACAAACCATCTTGTTGTTAAAAATTAGAAGTGATCCATGGAAAAATTTTTTTATTGAGAATCTAATATTGACCGTTGTCTGTACTTCAGGAAGGAGGCTTGGGCGGTTTGAATTATCCATTGTTGGCTGATTTCCACAAGACAATTTCTCGTGACTATGGCGTCTTGATCGAAAAGGCTGGTATCGCTCTCCGAGGGCTTTTCATCATCGATCCGCAGGTAATTTTGAGGTTTTGGGTTTCAGGTGTATCATTATCGTAGTTCTATTTTTTTTCCTTCTAAATAATAGGGTGTCGTGCGTCAAATGACTATTAACGACTTGCCTGTCGGTCGGTCCGTCGATGAAACTCTACGACTGATCAAAGCCTTCCAGTTTGTCGAGAAGCACGGTGAAGGTAAATCGTTGATTATGAAAGAAAAAGGCAAGAAATGGGTCTCAAATTTTTTAAAATTAACCAATAGTTTGCCCTGCCAACTGGACTCCCGATTCACCAACCATAAAACCTGATCCTGTTGGCTCTAAGGATTATTTTAACAAGGTCAACTGAAAGTAATCAACATTTTCAACAACAATCTGTAGATTTATTATATATCTTTGAGGCAATACAAAAAGAATAACAGGGGCTACAACCAATTTGTCATGTTCAGTCCGATTTCACCGAGACTTTAATTTTGTGATAACCAACTGCCATCAAGCCTCGCAAGTTCCATATATGTTCCATGCCTTCTGGTTGCGTGTTGTAACTAGAATCGACAGCCCGAACCCAGACTTCTACTTGTTGGTTGGCTGGCTGAACAGGTAGATTTGTCTGCCATCGAGTCCAGGCCCACTGACGACTCATTCTGACAGGATCGATCAGTTCAGCAACATGCCACGTCTTGCCTAAGTCAGTACTAACGTCCACCCGAACAATTCCGCGACCACCACCGCTCCAAGCGTAACCTGTGGTTATTGTGAAGTAAGATTAATTTGCTTCGTTGAAAATAACTTAGCCATTTACCTCTCAGTTTAAGATTGCCGTCATCTAGTTGGACAATTTCTCCATCTTGCGGATCGCAGACAACACTCGTGATTGGCATTTCTTGAATAGCTGGAGCTTTAGAAAAATCAACTTTGTCCCAGTCTGTTGACGGATTGAAGCTCTTGTAGTCATTTCTCTGCCAATGTGACTCGCTCTCGTCTTTCGAGACTTCAATGCGAGCTAAATGATTGATGAAAATTCAAGAAAATCAATGGGACATGGAGAACGGTCTTAACGCGCCTACGTACTAAGCCACTTGACCCAACGGGCACCGGTAACGCCGGGTATAACCACGCGTAGGGGGAAACCATGATCGCGAGTAAGCTGTTCGCCGTTCATTTGGTATGCCAGAATGACATCTCCCCGTGGATCCATGGCTTTAGTTAACGGAATAGAGGCCCCATAAGGCGAGTTGGTTGGATCCGTGTCCAGCCCTTCGAACCGTACATGCCTAATTCCAATCGACATTTAAAGTGACCAGATCAACAAAACCGGTGTTTTAAATACGTACCAATTTTCATTATCATCGCTGTCTTTGAAGCCGGCGTCCAACAGAAGGTCTCTTAGTCGTACACCTTTCCATTCTGCATTACCCATGGCTCCTTGGGCCCAAGCCAGACCTTTGACTGGTTTGAAACGATTCATTTCCGATCGTCTGTTGCCCGAGCATTGTAGAGCGGCAGTAACAACGTGCTGCTTATAAGTAGTCTTCAGCTGGTCCAAGTTCAAATTAAGGCTCTTTTTTTCGTCGGCCCCGGCCACCTCCAAAGAGTATTCACCACTGGATAGGTTAACGTCTGGAACTGGCAAGTGGTGACGAACATAAAAAATTTCTCTACAATAACAGCAAAGAAGAAAATAAAAAATTAAAAAATCAGTTTAAAAAACGCAGATTTTCACTCGGCCTATTTTTCACGAAACGCGTATTTACGTTGGAGTGATGAAGTTTTCTACAAGAAGATTGGTTGGAGGTTCGGCATTGAAAGGTTGCTGAGCCCTGACCTAAAAATAATTAAATTATAACTATGCCCTATTAATACGTAAGTATAATAACCTTAAGTATAGGGTGACGACGTGGTTCGTTGGCATACGGATCATCCATGTTCATCATGGCCAAGTTCTCCTCTCCCTTGGTTAAATTTCCAATTCTATACTCTTCCATTAATGCCAAAATTTCAGGCTGTTTGTGGACAGCAAAGAGAGACCAGAATGGCTCAACAGAAACACCAGCTCCAAGTAGAATCTTGTTTCCACCTGAAATTATTCCCTACAGACTTCATAGGACACCATAAATAACAAAAAGTTTATATACCTGGATGTTTTTTAATAAAATGTGTGATGTCATAGACACCACTTTTGTAACTGATCCATATGCCAGTGGATTCATCTCTATGTTTGGCAACATCATCTGAGGTGTAAACTGGTAGTCCATCCACAAAACTACCAGGTTCTCTTGTTTCACTTTGGGCAAGATTGTTCTCGAGTGCAAAGGCTGTTGACAAATTGTGCTTCACATAATAAAACAGCCCAGCAGCTATAGCAGAACTAACTCCAGCAATTGTGTACAATCTGGAACCAGCATAAGCACCATTGTTGTTCTGGTATTCATGTTTATTTTGACCATGGGTACCAACAGACAGAGTTCTTACCCTAAAATAAATTTAAAAGGTATGTGTAACTAGTGGCAAGTTTTTGGAACTAATTAAAATTACCCGTAAGAACTGGCAAATGATTTTGCCGCAAGGCATTTTGAAAAAATAGCATGGCTTTTAGAAATTTTGCTCATCAACATCTTTGGGCCGAATCTTAAGGATAAGTTGAACTGATGCACTAAGCAGTCTAGGCTACTACGTTCTACGTCAAGTCATAATCAAACCGTGTCAGCCAAACGTAGTAGTATTAGCGGCACAGATAAAGAACACCTAGCGGCCTAAGGCTAGGAACCACTACAGCAGACGAGATTTGTCAATGTGTGCTCTAAAATAAATATGGAGGTGCTGTTTAGACTCAACATTCCACCTGTTGAATTTCGATTTTTTTTAAAACAGAGTTACAGAACAGATCAACAGAAAAAACCATATTTTTGTGTGTAAAAAGAGGTAGATCGAGTTGGATAATGGCTGGAACTGGAAGATCCGTCATAACTCTTAAATGATGTCTAAAAGTGAAAAAGGTGTCAACCAATTATTGTGTAGACTCGTCAATATTTTACTTTGAGGGAGGCGGAAATGGAAATAGTGTGATGTCTTCTTTTTTCTGTTCCCTTTGTGTGCAAGACCGTGGAATTTCTGTGGTGGAGGTCATTGGGAAAACCCTATCGTGTCATTATGTTAAGGTTTCAGTTTCAGCAGCATTCAGCAGCGTTTCGTCCTTTTATATAACGACGACCGGATGGAGCAATCAAAACATCGTGCCCTCTGCATCGTGCACGTAAATTAATAAGACTCACACATGCGAACACAGTTGAGGTCCAAACAACGGCCAGGATTAAAGATGGTAAGCAATATGCTAGTTTTCCCATTGTAGTATGTTGCTTTCGCAATTGCGATATTTGTGTTGGGAATATATACGTCGGACCAAATTCCGGGTCATTTATGTTGAGTCAATGCAGCTTTGCGGATACTTTAAAACTGAGTTCCCATGCAACAATGTGAGCTCTCTCTTTTTTTTTGTAGATTCCATAGTTCAGAGTAGCGTGTTTGTAAGGCCGTTGTTGCTACACCTGATGCTGAATCCGCAAACATTCGCGTCTTATAAATTTGTAATTTAGTTTACTACTAGTCGCGTTTTTCTAGCTCGACAATCGTAGCCTCGTAGGTTAGTGTATAAGTAGAATAGTGGCCATCAACAGGTATCAAAATACCTTAAAACGAAACAAAAAATTGGTTGTATCACCAGTTGATCGTTGTACTACGCTCTCATACAATCTGTTTAGTGCGACGAGCTTGGTTTCATTTGCGATAAACCAAGTGATAAAGAACTAGCCGACCACCCCACAAGTCCTCGGATTTATATTATTATATTTTAATATTATTGAACTGGAAAGTTCCATGATTGGCGTGATGCATGGCGGTCTTTATTTATTTTGTTTCTCCCACCCCCACCCCACCCCCCTCCTGCCGTGATGTTGACAACGGGACACTGCTACTCAACAACCATCACGTAACAGCAGACGCAACAATTACGTACGGAGTGACAACAAAAATTGCTGCGACATTTTTATTTCCTTTCCACAATTGGCTAAAGAATTGCAGAGAAGAATCTGTTCTTGTCGCATATAGTTGTGCGCAAATATTAACTTGCAAAGGACTTTCTCGTCTTCGTCTTACTTCATTCACTTCGTATCAAAATTAGTGGTTTTAAAAGCTTCTTTGAACACAGCGCAAAACACGAATTCCTTAACTTTTCGACAAATATTACATCCCATTCAGTAGATCTCGACAAGACAAGTCGAATGGCGCTAAACTGTATCTGGAGAAGTTGTTGAGTTAACACCTTTTGAGTTATGACTTATTAGTATCAACCTTTTCATATGTGTGTGTCGCTCGAGTCACATGAATTTTTTATAGACCTATATCCTCTTTGTACTTACTTACGCTAATTTAGCTACTTTGCTGGTAGAATACTAGATTGGCAGAACGTAACGCTGTAGAATCTTTTAACATACTCTAATTATAAAGAATTGTCTTAGCAATGACAATGTGGGTAGGTTGCCTCAAAGAGCTTTAGGAAAACTTGCATCACATTAAAGTTGTGACCTTTGATGAAAAAACGCAAATACAGTGACTAAGCAATTTTTAGACGAGAAAAAAGTGAAAACTGAGATGAAAGACTTCGGTCTCAAATCCTTCCGTTTATCGGTAAGCAAGTCAAGTCAGGTGTTTTCATTATTTGTTTTGTTTTTCTACCTTCACACACATTTTTTACTTACGTATTGTACTCGACGGATTTGGGTCGTATTTTAAGATCGATGATAAAGGGACGAAGTTCTGCTGGACCAGTAGCGAGATTAGAGGTCGTTAGTTACCTCTTGCCCTGTCCTCTCTCGTCCATTATGTACAGTAATTGGCTCAGAATGTGTCATCATCCACGTCAGTATTCTGTGATTCTTAGCTATATTTTCGCCTAACTGTTGGGTCTGGGGTGTAACCAGTGGACCACCACCCTCTTCTATCTGTTGCTATTTGTTACAGGAGGCTGGAGGCTAGTTCCGACATTGGTTTCCGAATCGCGTTGCCTTTATCAATACGATCGCTCAAATCCAAGTCGAATAATATAGGGTCCCTTATTTAATACAAGGCTAGACTGCAGTAGGCTAACAACGTCGGGCCAGTTAAAGTCAGCACTCGCTCTTCCGTCCAGATTTGACATTTTTATTAAACAAACCACGCAACTCCAACGTAAGAATAGATAGTAGATTTTGAAAGATAATAACTCTAAATTATAATAATGAATATTTATTTTCGTCTGTTTCGCATTACATTTTCATTTTTAAAATTACTTATTACCCTCTGACTTACAGTACTTACTACCCTTATATCTACAAAGTTTTACTCATTTACTTGATGTACAGATAAATTGTCAGAAAATGACGGTTGCAATTGGCAGTATGAATTTAGCGGAACGACAGAAATTCTGGAAGACGCTCTTTGAAAAAAAGAATCTTGCGCCGCAACTGCCCACACTAGCAACAAAATATGCCGAAGATGGGGTGACGTATGGATTTCCGCAATACGGTCAGGTCCATGTAATGGTGGAGGCCGCATCCGCACTGGGTGACAATTTCATGAGCGACACATTTATTGTTAAGGCTACAGTGAAGAAATGGGGCGCACCAAAAGAAGCAACCACTTACAGTACTTTCATCAAGGTGAAGCGATGTCATTTATGCGTCATTTAATCGTTGAATCCGTTATCTAGTTGCTGTGACAACAATTATCTTGTTTATGGGATAGGGCTACTGCTATTGACATAAGATCTAAAACTTGAGGAAAAGTCCAAGAAAGAAATAAGAAATTCATATTGTTGCATTGGTAATGATTATTAATGGTTTGTGGATTTTATTAGATTCTGCCAACGAATGTGTTACTACGCCAGGCGGCTTACGAGTCGCACGTTCACCACAGAGAGATTAAAATGTATCACCAATTCTTCGACCTGTTGCGTGAAATTCAAGCCGGACAGAGCTCCATCAAGCTCGATGTGCCTGATGTCTACTACGTTCACCTGGAGGAAATAGTTAAAAACGGGTCGGATGGGTCTGGCACTTGTATACTGCTCGAAGATCTCAAATCGCAAGGCTACTGCATGTCGGATAAAGTGGACGGTGCCGATTATCGCCACTGCCAAATTGCCTTGACGTCGTTAGCCCACTATCATGCGCTAACATTTACCGCTCTGCGTAAGTGGATCAACCTTTCCACAGGCGATCGCAGCAACACACCACCAAATGCAGAATTCATCTATGAGAAGACCATGTTTGATGCAAGCTCCACGCAAATCATCAGAGACTGGTCCAACTGCATCCTTGACTTTGCTAAAGAAGTCGAGCGGCCTGACGTACGTTAACATGCTAAAGCGCCTTATAAAGCTATAACTACGTAAACTGTACCTAACGATTTAAGATGCATTCCTATAGATGTTAGATTAGACTGCTCCAGTTTCTAAGTTATAAGGAGCCACATAATGTAGCTAGAGAATTTAGACAGTTTTATTATTGTTCCAACAGCATATACACACGCATCCATAAGCTTCGATGGGGGCCAGATATCATACCATAATCTTATACTTATTCTAGTTCAAAGTTTCTTTTTCTCAATGTTTCGAGCTTGGCCGATCAAATTTGTGATAAAAGTTAGCAAAAGTTGTTTGTTCCTCTTTGAACTATAGAGGCCGGAATCTAAACTTCACATTTTTCTTGCTGATTCGAATATCTTATATTTTGAATTATTTTTTTGTTTGCTTTTGATAGTTATTAGAATGGCTAACAGAACTGGTGGGACGTCTGGACGAAATCATTGAGATTGATACGCTTGAGAGTAGTGGTCCATTGGCCTGCATTCTGCACGGGGATTTTTGGAATAACAATATGCTCTTTAAATACGAGAAAACACCGGAGGGACTCGTCCCAGTCGCTTTGAAGCTCATCGATTTTCAAATTTCTCGTATTGGCCATCCATTAAGCGACATCCTCTACTTCTTGTATACCAGCGCTATGCCGGAGACTAGGGAGAAGCACATGATAGATTTACTGCGTCACTATTTCGACACGCTGACGACCAGTTTAAAAGTGTTTGGCATCGAGTTGACTAACTTTACTTGGGAAGATTTCCTCTCGGATTACAAGAAGAGATCGTTGCAATGGTTCTTCATGGGGGCAATGGTTATGTCGATGGTCCTAAACAAGAAAGTCGTCACCGACTTACAAGATCATCATGAGGAGGAGAAAAACAAAGCACCGAAACCAGGTGAATTAAAAAAAACCCTAATCTCTTATCATGACATTAGCAATGACTTCTGGTGACGCTTTCCCTTTCGAATTCACAGATTCGGAGACAAAGTCTGATGATGGGATGATGAGCCAGGAACTGCAGGAGACGATGATGAACCTGATGGGTTCACACAAACTAAGTGACAATGCAAAGCTGACAGACCGAATTCTCCGACTCATTATTGAAGTCAAAGCCTTGAATAGCGCATAATTGGCCATGGAACGCCAAGAACTAAAAGAACTAACATCAAGTTTAGTTCGAAGAATTTAAAGCTGGTAGTTACATCGCCGCCTCCATTTCCGCCCATAGAAATACATTTGACAATAATTGATGATGAATGTTAGTATACAGAATTGTTATCTTCCTGAATGATTGTTTTATTAGTTTGTTTTCGTCATATATACCCAATATATTCTTATGACTTGCACTAACGGAGTCGGAAATACGAGTTTGTCTTATAATATATCTGTATTTGCGACAGGGTTGGGTTTCGCTGGAGCGCGATCACGCTCGTTGATTTTTCAAAATACTGAGCGCGTTCGTGCTCACGAGCTCCCGAATTTCAAAATGAGCGCGAGCGTGAGCGTGTCCGAAATAAGAACTTCCACAAGAAGCCACGCCAATCTACTAAATTACTGTTTTATACTGAAATAATTTGGTTTCTCGAACGTTAACCTACAGATGATGCTATGGCACAGAACTCTAGTCTCTAGATGAGGATAGAGTAAATCGGTGGGATTGAAACGGCATTTGACACATAACTTTGATATGTTGCCTAAGCACGCTAATGCACCCTAATGCATATATTCACCTTTGGTAACAGAAGATAAAAAAAATCCCTATTTGTTCATGAACAATATGCGACGTGTGCTGTTACATATGCAGCGCTAGATAATGAGTAAGCTGGTTGTCAGAATGATAATTAATCACTGTCTTGTCAGTTATACGTTACACCACAGTGGTCGCAATCACGTTAAATACAAATTTAAAATACAGGTATGAAGAATTTCAGGACTTTAAGCTAAACATCTTATAGTTTTCCTAAGTTGATGTAATTTAGAAAAAGTCTAAACATCAGGGATCATCACGGGTATCATATCATATTATTTTATAATATTGTAATAAAAGATGACATGGCTCGTAGAACTATAGAAGAGTAGGAAAATGCAGGAAGAACGTTGACTAGAGGCTTATATGATGGCAACATCGGCGCAGTTGACGAAAGTCTCTTGCGGTCCGCAACCAACAGCTCCAGTACCATCCTTGCAAACGCCCCAATTATTCCCTGTAACCACATAATGGACAAACAAGATTAAAACATTAAAATAATCCTAATAGATGATGCCTCCGTTTACAAGAGACGAGAAAATATCTCCTCGTTAGCTTTTGGCCTATTAACTAATGGGCCTTTTCTTAATACCGAACGTGAAACCTACCGGCTGTATAGGTCCATTGGATAACGCAATGGTCGCAAGCAACGTCCGATGGAAGCTGGATGATGGGGAAAAAGTCATTGATCCCTGATTCGACTGGAAACCGAGTCAATCCATCAACTAGCGTCAAAAGATGTTGGTCGAGACACTCTTGTGTCACCAATTCTTCGGCTGACTGTTTCGGGCACAGACGAAATTCAAAGTAGCCCAAATGATTGGACGTCAACTTCACTGTCAGTCGAATGAACTATAATGGAAAATTACATTGACAATTAGGTATCGAACACCTCGAATGACAATAATGTAAGTTTTAGTTACCGATCCGCGGGCGTAGGTTTGCCCAATAATGCCCGTACCATATTTTCCGCCTTCGTCGTTTGGTCTCGGACGCTGCAAGCTCCATACGTCTCCGCACTCGCCGCAACGGCCTTGATTTACTTCATCGTGCTGAACCTGATGTTTTTTTCAGTAAAACATAATACATTACCGGTACAGTATAGTATTCATTAAAATCCCGAATTAACTACAGTCTATTGCATAATTTTATGAAATGTGATGATCTACTCACGGCAAATCCACCGCAATTAAGTCCATTGTCATCGTAGTTTTCGGGCACATTGAATCCATACTTCCACATGGAAGAACGACCTGGAGGGTCCAACATCATGCTGAACATTTAAATTGGCATGAAGATTATATTAATTACATTGATTTAGTTCAAACTAATACCCGTGGCCATTGACTTGGCTGAGGAAGCTCATCATGTAAACGGCAAAAAACAGAGCAGCAGCAACGTTTATCAGGTACCGTGTCATTTTCTTGTCTTTTCCGATTATAACTGATTTTATTGGCTACTGCGATCACCTAATTTTATCCATTCAAAAAATGCAAAAGTATTAAGTAAATTACGTACATTTAATTGCGTTGGTTACAAAATATTAGGTTTAAAGATTTAACTAAAACGCTGTGAACAACAACACACAATGAAATAAAATGAATTGTGGGAGCGTTGTGAAACTCAAAGCAATTACTTATGAATGCCGCTATGTATAACTTCCTGTAAATCGAAGACAAGTCTTTTGTAAAACGTTTATTGAACCGTCGATTTGGCAGAGCTGTCACTTATAGACTATACTAAAGATGTTGTCTTTTCCTTATATATATAATATATCGCAAGGCAGCGGTTATTTTAACTTCTTGGCTGCAATCAATGTGCCTTCGCTAATGCCTGTCCAACTGTTATCACTAAGTTACTTAGCATCACGAAAGCTTATGTGATGTGATGTTATCTGAAGATCATGACATTTAAATGACTAGTTTGAAATGTCATCAACAATCAGAAATTGCACTTTCTCTCGCTCGACATTTACCGGCAAATGCGTCAATTCTTTTGAGCGACAATCGACAATAGATTGATGGGATCGTCCATCAGCATGGCATCAGAGGAAATTCCGATCTCCGTCACCCGAAATGAATTCAAACACGTAGCGTGTCGTCAATCGCCCTTCAAGGCCCCTATGCTTCCCGCGACGGTGTGTGATCGTGCTGAATCTCGATAAGATGATACATGAAAGTACGTCCCGAGTCAGTATGCATGCATGTGAGCTAACTAGCCCACATAACTCAGATGAGGAATCATCGTTATTATCGGAATTGGTTTGTTATTTGTGAAAAATGTCATCGTTCTCTATTTTAAAGTCGTACTTTATTGGAGCACTTGAATCGACGTCGTCACAATCAGGGGAATTTTTTTCTCGATCAGAGACTTGTTCCGACTTGTTCATACATTGTCTATTCAAAAAGTGTTTATCGTTAACGAGGAAAGACATAAGAGAAAATGTGAATTTTTCATTCCTTCCGTCGTGAAAACTAGTTTTTTCATCCTTAGGGCAAAATAAGGGTGAGAGAGGAAAAAAAACGGAGGGTAGGTCGACTATTACAGCCCTGCTACAGCCCCGAACGGGCAACTGCGGCAATAATTTGCGACAGAGAGAATTTTGGTTTCGAATCGACGCGTCTCAAGAAGCTGTCACCCTAGTTTTGAATCGTGTGGCACTTTGTCTTAACTTTTGCAGTTAAAGTATTAAATAAACTGTCAACCATTTCATCGTTTGTTACACCGACAAATAATGCGTCCGCCAAATTTGTTATTGCGATGAAGAATAACAATAATAAGGTCAGTGTGTACACTTAAAAAGTCCTCGTGTATCGGGAAACAGGGAAAACTGTTTGTTTATTGTTCTTAAACGCGGTGCAAATTCCCTGCTATAAAACAGACTGCTTATATAACTTTAACTTGAAACCTAATGCGATAGGTCGGTATTTTAGTACAAGGGAAAATGTTCTTCCTCTTCGCATTGCTTTACTGCTTATATACGAAAGACGCAAGTTAGGCCTAACAGTATTGTAGCTTGTCATCTGTTTTTTATTCTTTTACATAGTCAACCATCAATCCATAAATTAGCTGAGTATAAAATTGATCGTTTATTTTATAAACCTTCTACGCAAGCATGCCTGAATCGCGAAATTAATATAATATAACGAATAGATATATAAATGTTTTCATACATCATTATGAGGTTTAAAAAATGAACTGACAATGTTCTGCTGTGTCAATTTGTTTTGACACAAATAATCTGCTTGTCGAGAAGGGTAGAAAAATACCACGCCGATTTGACTTATGATTGTCGAACAATCGACACATCTGCACAGTTCACGAACGATTCCTGTTGGCAGTATCCATAAGTACCGTCGTCGCAGAGTTGACCAGGACTATTGGCTGTGGCATCAAATGAAGTAGACCCAAAGAAGACGATTCGTATCAGTATGCAGGGACGAGAAAAAAAAATTATTAAAACAATATGTTACATTTCTTAATTTAAGAAAAATTGCAAATCGTTGTTTGACGTTAGACTATTAATGTACGCTGACGTATTTTGAAAACGTAAATAATTGTACGCTTTATACCTGTAGTCCAATACCACTGCAGAACGCAGTTTTCACAAGTGACACCTGCAGGTAACCTAAACGTGGGGAAGTAAAAGCCAGTTGCGCTGCCGATCGTGAAACGGGTCCCTTCGACGGTAACATCAGTTCCTTGGCCTTCGTAGTCAATAAATTCGAGCAGATATCTGTCTAGGCACTCTTGCGTCACCAATTCCATGGAGGATTGTTTCGGACACAAACGAAACTCGAAGTAGCCCAAGTGGTTGGCTGTGACGTTTATTGTCGTTCGAACCACCTGTGATAATCCGGTAATCACCAATTAATCAACAGACGGCTTGACATAACCAAGTAACAAAATAGCCCCATAAAGAAATATAGACATACCGATCCTTCAATGTACGTCTGACCGATAACTCCTGTACCGTAAAGTCCCCCTTCGTCGTTGGGTCTTGGTCGGTCAAGTTTCCATTCGTCGCCGCACTCACCGCAGCGGCCTTTATTCTCATCTCCATGTTGTGCCTATAAATTTTAAATTCACATTAGGAAAAATTGATTTAAATTTAGACATTGTAATTAA
The DNA here is from genome assembly GCA_022539655.2 of Ceriodaphnia dubia. Lineage (NCBI taxonomy): Eukaryota > Metazoa > Arthropoda > Branchiopoda > Diplostraca > Daphniidae > Ceriodaphnia > Ceriodaphnia dubia. The sequence goes on from JAKUCG020000250.1 coordinate 471,010, forward strand.
TAGTTGTAACTATTTTTAGTTATGAATGAAGAATAATTAAACGAAACGCACTTCTCTGCCACCACAGTTGAGACCCATGTCATCGTAGTTTTTGGGAGTATCGAAGCCAAAACGCCACATGGATGCCCTAGCTGGAGGATCCACTATAAAACCGTGGCCTTTAACAGACTGAATACTGCCCATCGCCAACAGAATGGCTGAAAAAAGAACTGCTGAGACACTTGCCATGATGACGGTCTGTTTAAATGATCTGAAGTTAACTCGAAAAATACGTAGGGAGCAAACTTAAGAAAAAGAGTGGCTGCAGATAGGCTTGTGAAATTAACAGTTGAGTAGAGACTAGTAGAATTAGAGAGTAGAGATCAAACTTATAGATCGAGGTAGCCTATGCGAGTTGAAACAAATATGTCTAGAGCAATCAGTGATGTGGGGCTTTTATATTACTGGCGAGCGCTGCAACAGCTTCAGTTGCCTAATGAAATTTTTCCCTTTTTGTCCACGGCTATAAAGTGTAAAGGTAACAAACGACTATAAGCTTGACTGTTTGTCAGTAAACAATGCGATAGGTAGCCTACTGCGCCACCCGCCAGGGAAGGGGCAACATTCGGTGTTGTGTGAGACAAATCGAATTTTGATTTGTAGTCACCTTGGCAGCAAACTTGTCATAGATTCTAAAATGTCAGTACTGCTGTTGTCTGTTTTGTCGGTATTGCATTATATTATCAATTATCATTTAATGTTAGACCTATATAAAATACTGCTTGTCAGATTGTCAGCTAATCATTCATTCGTCAGACAGTCACATCATGCATGATTGCGACCTTTACATGGTTATGTTACCCCCATCGACTTGGGTTTTCGAAGAGTCATATGTAACGTAACGAGATTGCGCTATATTTGATGCTAGCTAGGTCGCGATAAACAATGACGAGACTTGACTTTCTTCGGTAAAACAGTGTCCTACCTTATGTAAACTAGTAATCTAACTTACATTTAAAAGTAAGTTTAGGTATAAAACACTATTCAGCCGATTTCCTCGCTCATATCAGCCCCAAGTTTAAAATACAATATCCAAGGATCGAAAAACAAAACCGGCTAGAGAAATGGTGATGACGCTTGTTGACACTTTGCGCAGCAGGATTAACGAAATATAGATCAACGTGTTGTCCTTGACTCAAGATCGGCATGGCACCCAATAGAAACCAACATCCTGTATGATACGCTAGTACAATTATCAAACATCGTCGGCGCCAAGATGACGATTTTCACCGTACAGCAGATAAAGGTTAATGGACAACATAATCCTTGTTTTGTCAGAAGAAAGTTTTATTTGGAACGTAGCCTATAATAACCTATTGTAGAATAGGTTAGTCTAGGATAAGACGTTTAAATGTGAATGTCATGGACATCCGCCAACAGAGAACAGGGAAGTTGTGGATTTCCCCCTTCCCTTGCGTCTCCGATAGTGATTGGTTAGATTATGCTTCGTGCTTCGTGCTCACAATCAAAAGGATTATCTGAGCTGGCGTTGCCGGGTCGCTGATTTTGACATGTCCATTTGATACACTAACGGTTTCATTTTTCGTCTTGAAGACGCCGATGTGTCGGCACCGATCCTAAAAGATTATCTGAAGGCGACTTGTTATTGACAAAAACAAAGGTAGTGACATCAGTCAACGAGGACAGAAGTTAACTTTTACCGATGATATCTTTCATTATGTTACGCAGCCAATGATGGAAGTCAAGAAAGGCATTAATTTGATGTTGCAACTGGTCAACAAAGACCGGAACTTGTGAAACTCGAGTGTGAAGATAACAAGAGAGATTTAAAGTCACGTATATATTTATTTGGTCAAACGGGCAGGCAGTCTATAAACTAACAACAATTCGGGATAATACCCGGCGGGGCATCAAGTGCAGAGAAATTGGGTCACGGACATCAACACATCATGGATATACATATAGTGTATCTAACATTGAATTCAAATCCTATATACAATCTTGTACAAATGTGTAACATTTAACTTGAAAAGTAGATACGTTATTGATCGTGTCTGATACTAAGTAATAACATTAAACTATTGTGCTCGAATGGCTACATCGGCGCAATTAACGAAAGATTCCTGGTAGCAATCGACAGAGTTGGTGCCATCTCCGCACAGACCCGGACTATTGCCTGCATTTGTGTAAAATATAGGATAACAATTATAATACAAAATTATAATCCAGTTGAATAAGCATCTGGGCTACTAAACATTACCTGTTGTGTAGTACCACTGGATAACACAGTAGTTGCACGTGACTCCGTCGGGTAGTTTAACCATAACGTCATGGAAACGAGTCGTGTAATCCGGCACTGGGTAACGGGTAGAGCCGTCGGCAAGGCGAAGCAAATATCTGTTCAAGAAAATGAGGTTTATTAGAAGTAACAAAAGTAGTTGAAATAAATTACCTATTCAGGCACTCTTGTGTCACCAGCTCTTGGGCCGATGTTTTAGGGCACAATCGGAACTCGAAGAAACCGGCGTGGCTAGAGGTCAACTCTACCGACACCCGGACATACTGCGTTGTTTAAAGGGATTGTGATTGTCAATCATTGTTCATTAAAGCAGATACTTTGTATATTTACGGAGCCTGAGATATAATTTTGACCAATGACGCCCGTTCCGTATTTACCACCTTCGTCGTTGGGTCGCGGACGGGGAAGGCTCCATTCGTCGCCACATTCGCCGCAACGGCCTTGATTGATGTCTCCGTGTTGCACCTGAAAATAAAGTCTGTAGTTTACCTTAAAAAATTCGATAAAATAGCAAGCAATATTACCGCTCTGCCTCCGCAGTTTAGGCCATTGTCGTCATAATTAATGGGTGTATTAAAACCAAAACGCCACATGGATGCCCTAGCAGGAGGATCACGCATCATTCCGTGGCCGGCGACTGAGTGTCCATGATCTTCAATGAGGCAAATCGCCAGCACTAACATTAATGTGATGGGTAACTCGATGCCGTTGTATCCGCTCTTCATAGTTTTAACTGTTGTCGTTGTTTTCTGAGAAGAACCGATTAGTGGTTTGCTTTTAGTACGCGAAATCGTGAACGTTCAGTTTGAATAATCGATGCAGCAACAACCTTTTTTTGATCTCTAGTTAAATTGTAACAGGTGAGCTGCTTAGCTTCGACTTTGTTTGAACGACTTTGACTACAAACTGATGATGCAAATTGTCTAACACCAACTTTATTGCGTTCGCTACACGTATATATATACTAAAGCGTACCACTGGTCCAGGTTTATCCAAGGAGTATCATGCAGTTTGACTCCCAGCAATCACACTTTGGGGGATTATGGGTTCAATTCGCTGACCATGTTGGCCGGAATAACCCGGACGTTGGGAACTGGGTAGAAAGAGGGAAAATGAGAGGCTGCCGCGGATTTCCCCTTTAAGAAGCCGTAATCTTTATTTGATAAACTCATTTTGTCTACTGTACACTCTTCAATCCGAGGTATCCGTGGTGCCTGTTATTGCATCATCATCCACAATAATACTACGTGGCGGATTACGCTAGTTTAACTAGCTTGCGTCAAATAAAAAGATTAAGTACGTACGCACAAGTCCAATATTGAACCCCAGATTTGATCAAGAGAAACTGCCGGCGCTCTTTACTTAATCTTATTACACCATCACATTTTGGGCTTTTCAATTTGCTCAAGTCTTTTATTGATCAACAAAAAAATCATGTATCAGTAACCATAAAGATTTGACTTGCAACGAGTTACAATTTTTTGTTTCAACATGAATTTGTTTAGGCACTCGAGCGGAAAAACCAGGATACTTTTGAGATTGTCAAGGGAAAAGCTTAGCGTCATTCAAAATCACGATTGCCCAAGTCTCTCGGCCTCTTCCATTTTTTTATGGCTAGGAGGACTCAGTGGTGTCGAAAATGCCTCTTGTTGTTCGGTCAAGACTCGCGGTTCGTGAACATAATGAGCAATTTCCATTCCCTATTAGAAAAAATTGTTCGCGATGAAAACAATAGATAAAAAGATGAAAATGAAACTGCGCAAATAACAAGGCAACTTAACAACAGTGAACTACCTGGCTTGCTGCTGATCGGACGAAACCCGTGTTGGCCGTGACGATGACGATACCCAACTGATCGGCAGTGCTGAAAATCAATCGGCTTCTCGGTTTGACGTTGCTCGTCAACTGGAGTTTGGCCACCCTTCCGCACGCCGAGTCTTCCACAATCTGGAGCCGACTTATCAGATCTCTTGTGCGTTCTTTCTCTCCCGGCCCTCCCATTCTCTCCACCAGCGTTTGGAAATCGTAAAGAGCCTCCCGACACGTGACTAGCTCTTTGCCCTGAAACAGTGCATCCAGTTTGGGTTTGGCCGGCGATTTCCGCTCCCACTCAGCTTGTTGGTTGTAGATCGTTCTAGGAAACCGATAGTTGGCCCCGCCGTTCGTCATCGAAGAGACGTACGCCACCATGCAGGTAATGTCGAGGAACAGCTTACCAATTCCGCCAAGACCAGTGTCACCTAACATCCTAGTGATGCTGGAATGAGATGAAATACCGAGTTCACCATCGTAGTCTTCTTCGTCGTCTTCTTTCAGAACATCTCCATCGTCACTTGTGTCGATTTCGTCGCTATCATAGCTGCTGCTAGAGTCGTTTTCGGAAAAAGAGTCGGCTACCGGTTTGACGTCGCCTTCGACATCGACTCCCAACTTTCTGAGTTTCAGAGCGATTGTCGAGCTGATGCTATTGAAGAAGTGGAAAACTATCTATTTTTTGGTGGGGATTGGATAGAATTCTAATTAAAAACCGGTTGAGAATGGAGCAAGATTGTAAAATTTCACCTGCGGGGGGTTAAAAAGGTGTGGATGTAATCGCGCACACTTGAGGTAGGCTTTGCCTTGGTCGAAGACTGATTTCTGGCCACATGAGCTTCTTCCTTTAGATATATCTTCCAGTGCTTCTGCCTTTCTGGCTATTGCTTTGTGCCAAACTGCTCCTTCCATTGAAACTACATCCACTTCAATGCGACCAATGGGCCCATTTTCTAGGCGGAAAGGCTAAAACTAGAATTAGAAAAGTAGGTTTTAACCAACCTAAGAGAAAGAAGAAATGGTCTTACTTTGAAAACTGCTGTCAGGCCTTCACATTTGTGAAGAATGCCAACCACTGCTGCCAAGGAGCCCAAGTTGCTAGATAGTATGTGTTCTTTTTTTATGCCAGCTCTTGACTCTAACAACTGAAAGTAATTTCATTTCATTATAAGATAAATTTTGGAAACAAGGTTATGTATTTGTTTTCTTAAGAAGTATTAAATTTACTTTCTGGAGGAACTTGATTTCGGAGCGAATACGCCTTTCAAGTTTCTTACTTCCGTCAACGGAGGCAAACTGATTTTGAACTTGCTGTAATAGGCTTTCTCCATCCCGCACTTTTTCCAAGACAAGATTTTTTAAATCTTCGTCTTCAGTTGCCATAATATACAAAAAGTCCTGATAAATAGGAAACAAAAAAAAAACGACCAAAATAGCTTCCAAAGGATTCTTTGTTCAATTAGTCAGACTGTCCGTGTAGTCGTGTACATACGAAACGGACAACGGTTCGTCTGCTTGAAAATAAAACAACATTCCTCAACGCCATCTAACAAACGTGAATGCATTTTTAAGTATCACGAATCTTTCCGGTCAAACGTAATCCAATGCTAACGTTCGCGAGATTAGAAAAGTAAGCTGGATTTTATAATACAGCAATTTTATCTGAATCGAACTGCACTCCATGAAAATATCAATGAACTTGAATTTCTATGTCCATTGTTCGGATGCAGCGCCGTCTGACGAATGAGAGTTAGACTTGTTGATTGAAACTTTTCCCGCTCTGACGTTGATCAGATCAGCGCTTTCACAATTCTTGACATGTTTTTTCTGTCTTTCTTGTGTTTTTAAGCTAACTTGTAGTCCAGGTAGCTATGATTCGACTGCATTTTGTTCTATATTTTTTAATCAATTAAACTTGCCTCACTAAAATCGCTAGACATCAAGAGAACCTTTGTCTCTAACTAGTCGATTCATTGTCCAACTCAGGTTGTGTAATTCACCAACCAACCCCTTTCTTTCAATATATTCACGACATGGCTTGCCCTGAGAGTAAAGAACCGACAACCAGCTGCGAGGCTGGAAAACACATAGATGAAGAAGAAGATAACGGTGTCACCTTAGTGGATGTTCTAGAAGAGGAAGCCCAATTGGAGGAAGATGCTAATGCTGTTTTAGGTGGCTCAGATGATGCAAATTGCACTTACCATCTGGTAAAGACAGCTGTTCCTTTCTTAGTTAGACTCTGCATTTCTTATACTAATCTCATTATAAATTTAGGGCTATGTCAAACGACAAGCTCTTTATGCTTGTGTTACTTGCAGACAGCGTTCTGGGGATACAGGCCAGTTGGCAGGAATCTGCCTTGCATGCAGTTACCACTGCCATGATGGGCATGATCTTGTTGAATTGTACACAAAACGGTAAAGTTTGTTGCTTGTTGACAATGTCTTTTTGACATTTCTTTAAGTTGGTAATTGTTTGTTCTAGGAATTTCTGCTGTGATTGTGGCAACTCAAAGTTTCCCTCTAACAAGTGCACTCTAGCAACAGTAAATTAACATTTGTGAGTTTGTAAATGTTCACCCAATTTCAGTTGTACATTTTATTTTAGGAAAAGGCAGAAGTTAATGAGAAAAATCTGTACAACCAAAACTTTCTGGGGAAGTACTGTACTTGTCAAAAGCCCTATCCTGATCCTGAAGATTCCAATCCTGATGAAATGGTGCAGTGTGTCATGTGTGAAGATTGGCTTCATAATAAGGTTTTGGACTGCAACATGTTAAGATTGAATAACCTAAAAGTCTAATATGTTTTTGTTGTTGTTGTTGCTGTTAAACAGCACTTGGGAAAGGCTCCACCACCGGATCAAGATTATTCCGAAATGATCTGTGATGCCTGTATGGGGAAGCACCCCTTCCTCAACGTCTATTCCCTTGTTGAGTGTTCCGGTGATACTGCAGCTACTTGCAAGTTGGAAGGGCGAGATGTCGCAAGCAAAGATGGACTCGATTCCAGCAAAGCAACATTCTGGCCAGAAGGATGGCGAAATCGTCTTTGCCGTTGTGAAAAGTGTCTCGTAAGTCGTCAACATATCTTGATTAATGATGCAGTTGGTAAATCAATAGTTTCTTTCTAGGTCATGTACGAAGAGAAGAAGATCCAGTTTCTTACAGACGAACAAGACACGGTTGAGCATTACGAGCAAAAGGGGAAAAATGACCGTGTCAACATACCGTCCAGTAACGATCGACTGATGATGGCGCTTAATTCTTTGGATCGCGTCCAACAAGTCGAGGCTATAACAGAGTACCAGAGTTTTTCTGCGGAACTGAAAGAGTATTTGAAAACATTTGCTGATAATAAGCGGATCGTTCGAGAAGAAGACATTACTGAATTCTTCGGCCGTCTCAAAGAGCGTAAACGACGCCGACTTGACGACCCTTCCGCTGGACTGCCACATTTTTGCCGCTGATTTCATATCATACATCAATCCCGCTCTGATTTGTCTGATTTCTCCCTTTGGTTGCCTATTGTCTTCGTGCTCTTTTTCCTTACGTTGTCTGAGCTCAGCACCGTTTTTGTATTTTCATTTTGGACGCCAATAGTAAAGCGGAATATTCAAGAATTGAAAACAATTGTGGAAAGTGTGTCCCAACTGTTAGACTGTTGCAAAGCCATCAGAAAAACGAGGTAAATGCCCCAATTCTATTATTCTACATAGCGCGCGTTAGAAAACGCACTCCATGGGGTTTTGGAAGATCGTCTCCGATGGCCTCCAAAAAATACTGGGTGACATCATGGGGTTATGATTCCAGGTGATTTAAAATGAAATATGGATTACTCCGAAACCTCGTCATGTTTCACGATTACTTCGCGTCAGTTTACTCTTTTAACGAATTAATGAAAGAAAATTGGAGAATAGGGTAGGTGGTTCAATATGTGTTGCTAGCTAGCTGGGTCTTATGTTTTCTCCGACAAGAACGTGAAGAAAGAAAATGAGGCCGCGGCCACTTCTGGCACCGCATTACCTGTTTCGTTGGATCGAAGCGCCTCTAGCGGCCAGTGTTGAGAACTAGGTCTCAGCTGTGTAGTGCTCTGTTCTTCTTTCTGTGTGTGAAGGCACCACTAGATATCAGAAGCAAAGGAGTCGAAGAGCAGCCAGGAAACAGTCGAAACTTTTGTTCGTTCAGTCAGGATTATCGTGGTACCGGACGACAAGATTCAGTGAATTCAATCATTTGGTAAAGACGGCGGGGAACAGTTGTGATTATTGCAGTAATGGAGTGTGCCAATTGACCTCAACGATTGCTCTCTCATCCCATAGTCGTCGTCTCGTGTGTGTGTGTGTGTGTGTATGTGTGTGTGGGATTACCAAGGCCATTGCTGTGTGTGTGTTGCAGCGTATAGGAAAAAAAGGAACAGATATTTCTGAACTCGATCCAATTGTATGAAAGACCTCGTGTGGTTTTGTTTCTCTTTGTGGGGGGGTTGGCCCACTTTTTTCCCCTTCATTTGGACAACCACTTGTCTTACTCTCTAGAAGCAGCCAGAAACACATCTTGGACGCAGGGTAAGATTTGCTTGCCATTCATCACAAAGTGAAAACTTTGATTTCATCATCCAACAACGTCTTTTGGTTGTGTGTGCCTATTTGACAGTTCTCGATTCCCCTGTTTTCTAGTTGACTCGTCATCTAGGGCCCTGAGTCTACAGTCTAGATTACGATGTTGGCCTGGTTGTCAGTGCCTTGCGAAACAGAAAGTCACAACAACAAGCTAGAAAGGTCACTTGGTCATACATCAGTGAGGTTTGATTGCCAATAGAGAGGCAATCACATTGCGTTGGCATGCCATTTCAAGTTTAGGGATGACCTATTGTGATAATCAATAAAGAGAGTCGAAGAACATGTGTGTCGCGTGTCGTTGCTACGTCGATACTTGCAACACGCCATCACATAGGGCCAGTGGGAAAAAAGCCAAAAAGGCAGTGAAAAACAGGGACTGGGTACGTGGTGGGGGTGGGGTGGTGCGAGGGAGAAAGAGAGAGAGAGAGAGATAGAAAGCTGCATAGAAGAGAAAAAGATGCGCGGATTTATTAATAGCATCAGAATGGCGTTGCTGGACTGGTGCCCGGCCGGCCGCATTCCGATAGGCTCACAGAACCTTTCGTCGATTGTTTGCCCGTATTTTTTGTGTGTTGTATGTTGTCTGTTTCCTCCCATCTCTCCCACGAGCTAGTAGCCCCAGCCCCACTTGCCTCCAACTGTGCAGCCCGGCCCTCGTAGTTGACACACAGAGAGACCAATCGATTGATCAACAATCGAAGAGAAATGAGGCGAACGAGGTGTTGTGTGGCTGGCTGGGCTTGCACGCAGTAGTAGTACTAGTAGCTTAGTAAGAGGACGAACTGCTTCCTTTTAATGGGCCATCTCTTCTCTATTACTCTGCCGCTGCCACCAGCTAACAACTCGGTGGAAAGAAAACAAACATTTCGGTCCCCGAGTGCGCAGTGGCGCAAATACAGGGAGAGAAAGACCCTCGGAGTTAGTTGAAGGCACATCAAGAATGGGCCGTTGGTTCCGCTTTACTGATTCTCTACCGTAGTTTTTTCTTTTCTTTTCTCTTTTCCATTTCGTCCATGTGTCCATACGGCAGAGGAGGAGAGTAGAGTAGAGTAGAGGGAATGAGAACAAGGAACGAACGCAAAGACAGTTAAGTGACCTCAATCGTTATTATGTTCTCGTTTTTCCTTTTTGTCGATTCGAACAGGTTCTCGGGGCCCGAGGACGACCGAGAGTAGTCGGCTGCCAGAAGTGTTGTGACAGAAACAGCAGCGACAAGAGCAGCAGCAGCAGAAGAGAATGGCGGACGTCGATCCCGAGACGCTGCTCGAATGGCTGACGATGGGGCTCGGGCAGGAAGAGCTGGCCGAACGGGACATGCAGCTCGTGGCCCTGGAACAGCTTTGCATGCTCCTCCTCATGTCCGACAATGTCGACCGATGTTTCGAGAGGTACGTTCCCCATATCTCTTATTAGTTTTGTTTCCTTTTGTTTGACTTATTTTTGTACGGCGATCCATTTATTGACGTTGTTTCGCATAACGACAGCTGTCCACCCCGGACGTTTCTGCCGGCCTTGTGCCGTATCCTACTGGACAAGACAGCGCCCGATTCGGTGCTGGAAGTGACGGCCCGTGCCATCACTTATTACCTGGATGTCTCGGCCGAGTGCACTCGACGCGTCGTCGCCGTTGATGGAGCTGTCAAGGCCCTATGCGGCCGGCTGGGCACCGCCGACCTCCAGCAACGCACCTCCCGCGATCTGGCTGAGCAATGCGTCAAGGTGACCATCTCCACTTTCTTATATCTTTTCTCTCCGTCATTTTCTAAAGTTATAATTTTACAAAAATATCTCTCCGTTCCGTCTTCCAGGTCATGGAACTGATTTGCACCAGAGAAGCTGGGGCCGTCTTTGAAGCCGGCGGACTCCAGTGCGTCCTCTCTTTCATCCGGGATGCCGGACCTTTGGTCCACAAAGATACCCTTCATTCGGCCATGGTCGTCGTTTCGCGACTCTGCTCCAAAGTTGAGCCACACGATGCCGGACTGGCCGCTTGCGTCGATGCCCTGTCCACCTTGTTGCAACACGAAGACGGGCACGTCTCCGACGGCGCCCTCCGTTGCTTCGCCTCTTTGGCCGACCGTTTCACTCGACGTGGCATCGATCCGGGCCCGTTGGCCGAGCACGGACTCGTTTCGGCTCTCCTTTTCCGCCTGTCCAATGCGGCCGGAATGTCGGCTTCTTCGACCAATAGCGCCACGACTACGTCGCAGCAGTCGAACGCTCCGGCGGCGGCAGCAGCAGCAGCAGCATCGGGAGTGACTTCTTCTGCCGCTCCTCCTCCTCCACCCAACCCGGAGCCGAGCAAGTCTGCGACAACGACCAGCACATGCAGCTCATCCATCTCGACCGTCATCAGTTTGCTGTCGACCCTTTGTCGTGGATCGCCCGGCATTACGCACGACTTGCTTCGTTCGGAATTGCCGGACGCCATCGAAAGGGCCGTGCGAGGCGAAGAGCGTTGCATTTTGGACACGATGCGACTCGTCGATTTGTTGCTCGTCCTCCTCTTTGAGGGCCGCAAAGCTTTGCCGAGAAGCGGAGGCGCCGGATTGGCGGCGCCAGCGACATCGTCCGGCACGCCGGGGACGATCCGGAGTGGAAGCGGGAGCAGCAGCAGTGGAAGCAGCAGTGCGGCTGGCTCCATGTTGCGCCGTCTAGACAGCGCCGGCGAGCGGACTCACCGCCAGCTGATCGACTGCATCCGCAGCAAAGATACGGATGCACTGATCGATGCCATCGATTCGGGCGGAATCGAAGTCAACTTTATGGATGACGTCGGCCAAACTCTGCTCAACTGGGCGTCTGCTTTCGGCACGCAAGAGATGGTCGAATTTTTGTGCGAACGCGGCGCCGACGTCAACAAGGGCCAGCGCTCCTCTTCCCTTCATTACGTAATGATGATTCCATTATGATGCTTTTGTGCGGCAGTTTGCGCATTTCCGTCCGTCGCATTCCATCATTCATGCTTCCTTTTATTTATATCTTTTTAGGCGGCTTGTTTCGGCCGACCAGCTATCGCCAAAGTGCTCTTGCGTTACGGAGCCAATCCGGACTTGCGCGACGAAGACGGGAAAACGCCGCTGGATAAAGCCCGAGAGCGTAACGACGAAGGCCACCGTGAAGTGGCCGCCATTTTGCAATCTCCCGGCGAATGGATGATTCCCACAGCTGCCACTCCATCCGGATCCGATCAAGGGCAGTCGCAACAACGACGTGGAGACGCGTTCGCTGCTGGGACGGCTGGATCGGCTGAAGATGGATCAACGTCGGCCGGCGTTGGCGGCAGCACCAGTGGATTGGAAGGAACCGAACCGAAAGGCGATCCGGATATGGCGCCCGTCTATCTTCGACGCCTCTTGCCCGTCTTTTGCCACACTTTCCAGAGCAGCATGATCGCTTCGGTGCGCAAGGCCAGCTTGACCATCATCAAAAAGATGGTGCACTACACTCAGCCGGTCCTCCTCAACTCGCTCTGCTCCCACGAGTCGAACGTTTTCATCTCGACGCTCGTCGAAGTCGTCGCCGCCGTTCTGGACAACGAAGAGGACGAAGATGGACATTTAGTCTGCATGCACATCATCCACGATCTGATGAACAAATCCCCAGAGACGTTCCTCGATCACTTTGCCCGTCTGGGAATCTTTAGCAAAGTCCAGATGTTGGCCAATAGCGGACAGGATGAAGTCGAAGAAGCCGTCGCTGCATCACCCGTCGCCCCTCCACTAACAGAGTCGGGCGGCGAAGAGAAAACAGAACTATCACCTGATGGTGGCCTACAACAACAACAACCGGAAATCGTCAAGGAGCTGATGGCCGGCCGGCCCTACCATTGGCGCGATTGGTGCATTGCACGCGGTCGCGACTGTCTCTACATCTGGAGCGATGCGGCTGCCCTGGAATTGTCTAACGGATCCAACGGATGGTTCCGATTCATTTTGGACGGGAAGCTGGCAACGATGTACTCGTCTGGCAGTCCGGAAGGTGGATCGGACAGCTCGGAGAATCGAGGCGAATTCCTCGACAAATTGCAGCGCGTTCGCACTCAGATCAAACCGGGTACCGTCAGTCAGGCCGTCTTCCCAGCCGTTGTCAAGGACGCAGTTCGCCTCACTGTCGGCAACTGGTCCTTGTCTTCCGTCAGAGACGGTGAACTCGTCATTCAGAACTCGGACGGGCAGCAACAAGCCACGATTCTACGCGAAGATTTGCCCGGCTTCTTGTTTGAATCCAACCGCGGCACTAAGCACACTTTTACGGCCGAAACGGCTTTGGGGCCGGAACTGGCCGCCGGATGGGCCCCAGTTCATTGTGCGGGAAGCGGCAGGCGCAGCGTAGCTGGGCGCGCCGGATTGGTGAGCGGCGGCCGTTTCCGGTCGTCGCAAGTGGAAGCCACGAAGCAAAAAGTGCGGGCACAAGCCCAAGAGATTTACCAGCGCTACTTTCAAGTGGCCCAGGCACAACCGAGAGGCGTCGTCGCCCGTCTGGCCGCCATTGTCGTCCACATCGAGCGTGGATGTGCCGCCCAGGAGAACAACCGTGAACAACAACATCACGCTGGAAGTGGAGCTTGGCGCGACCTCCTTCGTTCAGCTCTCAACGACTTCCGCAGTCTTTTGGAAGAGGACACGACCTTGTCGGCATTCGAATTGCAGAGCAGCGGCCTTGTTCAGGCCCTCCACCGGCTCTTGTCCCCCGCCGGATTGGATGATTATCTACAGGGCACTCGGAGAGGCAATCGACTGCTTCGTCAACGCGTCGCCATCTTCAGAGAGTGTTTCCAGTCGGCCGACCTCTACCACAAAGGGCCGGCCACTTGTCTCGTCCGCAAATTGGTAGCCGTCTTGGAATCGATTGAGAAATTGCCCGTCTACCTCTACGACGCTGCCGGTGGGTCGACCAACGGCTTACAGACATTGACTCGTCGTCTCCGTTTCCGTTTGGAGCGAAGTCCGGGCGAAACGGGCTTGACGGATCGTACGGGACGGACACTAAAGACGGAGCCGCTGACGACCGTCGGCCAATTGGAGAAATACCTCCTCAAAATGGTGGCAAAACAATGGTACGACTACGAGCGCTCTTCTCTCGCCTTTGTACGAAAAATACAGCAGCAGACGGCCCAAACGGCCGCCTGCCCGAGCAGTGGCACAGGGCTGACGTTTCGACACAATCGAGACTTTGATGAAGGTGGTGTCATCTACTGGGTCGGCACCAATGGCAAAACGGTTCCCGATTGGGTCAATCCCGCTCAAGTATGTCCGCGTTTCTTTTTTTTTCTGTCAACTCTTTTCATATTTCTAATTGCGTTTCGTTTGGGTGTTTTTTTTTCTATTAAGGTGGGACTGGTGGTCGTGACCTGCTCCGAGGGACGTAATTTGCCTTATGGCCACTTGGAAGACATTTTGTCTCGCGACAGCGCCGCCCTGAACTGTCACACAAACGACGACAAACGATCGTGGTTCGCCGTCGATCTTGGCCTCTGGCTTCTACCAACCGCCTACACTTTGCGCCACGCCCGCGGCTACGGCAAATCCGCGCTACGTCATTGGCTCCTCCAAGTCTCCAAGGACGGACTCACCTGGACGACGCTCTTTACTCACGTCGACGATTGTTCGCTCAATGAACCAGGATCGACGGCCACTTGGCCGTTGGAGCCGCCTAGCGGAGAGACGCAGGGATGGAGGCACATCCGCATTCAGCAGATGGGCAAAAACGCGTCGGGACAGACGCACTATCTCAGCCTTAGCGGATTGGAGCTCTACGGAACGGTGACGGGCGTCTGCCAAGATTTGGGGCGGGCAGCTAGAGAAGCCGAAGCCAATTTGAGGCGACAGAGACGGATGGTCCGACACCAGATGCTCCGCCATCTCGTTCCAGGTGCCCGTGTCGTCCGCGGACTCGATTGGAAGTGGCGCGACCAGGACGGAACTACTGGAGGAGGCACACAGCAAGCCGAAGGCACCGTGACGGGTGAACTCCACAACGGATGGATCGACGTCACTTGGGATCACGGCGGATCGAATTCGTACCGGATGGGCGCCGAAGGCAAGTACGACTTGCGACTGGCTCCATCTTACGATCCAGACGCCCAGCAATCGACGGTCGGCCCGAACAGCGCAGCCAGTAGTGGAACCGCCAAAGCCCTCAAAACCATCAATTTGGACAAATCCTCTTCATCGAAATCATCGACACCCACCGGAAGCGTCCTGACCAGTCGCAAATCCAGCTCGACGCCCAGCTTACCTGAAGCCACCGATATCGGTGGCCGGCCCAAACCATCAGTTGCCTCGACGGAACAAGCCACTTCGGTGGACAATTTGACGACTTCAGCGACGGCCGCGGCCTCTGTGGCTGACAGCGTCCTTAGTTTGGCCAGCGCCGAGGCTCTCGTCTCATTCGAGCGCGTCCGCGGAGACAGCACCGGAACACAGAGCACTGACGATGACGAGGCTACCTCGACGGCCGTGGCCGCTCTTGTAGGGGCCCTCAGTCTGATGGACCCTTCAGTCTCGACATCCGCCTTGGCTTTGGCGGCGGAAGAGTCCGTTTCCGACAGTCAGAAGAATGCCAAGAATACGTACCTCGCTGGACAGCCACAGCAGTTGCCTCATCCGCAGCAGCAACAACTTGACTCGAACAGTTCGACGTCCATCAGTTTGGCAGCAGCTGGACAAGCCGCAGCAGCTGCTGCCGCCGCCGCCGCAGCTGCTTTGGAAGGCATCGTCGTCGACGATTCGCTAATGGCCGACGTGACGGAAGAGATGCTGGAGATCAACGCTTTTGACCTCCTTCGCAGTCTCGAACGTCAGGCGAGTCAAATTCAAGATGAAGTGGAAAGAATCGCCCAATCTCAAGTGGAGGCCGCCGGGCAGGGAGCAGATGTCTCGGATGAGGCAGAAATGTCACCTCCCCAGTCCGTCAAGGTGGCCGTAACGGTGCCCGCTTCCGGCGTTCGCCAATCTGGGTCGATGAGCGTCAGTGTCCCCAATTTGACGACCACGTCCTCCGAACCGGAACGCGAGGTTGGCGGTGGAACAACGCCCGCCGCTTTCCTCGAAAGTTTCGCCAACGTCGCTCGCAGGTAATTAATTTAAACTTCCTCCCAAGCCCCGAAAACTGTCTAAACTTACTTTGTCATCCAATATTTACGCGCACAGACGTCATCAAGCGGGCAACGCCAACAGCGGAAATGGAGCCGGTGGAGTCAGTTCCGGCTCTCCCGTTGACTTGTCAGGCAACGCCAACAGCAGATCCGGTGGATCCAACACAGCAGGAGCATCTGGAGCCGCCGCCGCCGGTATCAGTGGCGCCAGTGGAGCCAACGCGACCAACTCGTCGTCCAACGCCTCTTCGCTCCTCTTTCCACGAGGGCCCAATTCGGTCTCGAGCCTCGTTCGGCTGGCCCTGTCCTCCAATTTCCCTGGTGGACTCCTCAGCACTGCCCAGAGCTACCCCAGTTTGAGCAACACGCTTAGCAGCTTGTCGTCGTCGACATCTTCTCACGCCGCCTCCATGGCCGGCGCCTCTTCGACCAACTTGCACGCCACAGCCGGCCAACCCCAGAGCAGCGGGCTCAGCCAAGCCTTGTCGATGAGTTTGACGTCGAGCGACTCTGAGCAAGTGAGTTTGGAAGACTTTTTGGAAAGTTGCCGAGCTGGAACGTTGCTGGCCGAACTGGAAGACGACGACGAATTGCCGGAACCCGACGAGGACGACAACGAAGACGATGACGAGAACGAGGACGATGAAGACTTTGAAGAAGTGACGGAAGAAGACGGCGGGGGTGGACTGGGCGCTGGAGTCGGTGACAGTTCCCGCCACGTCAGTGGCAACACGAAGCGACGCAGCTGGGACGACGAATTCGTCCTGAAAAGGCAGTTCTCGGCTCTGATTCCCGCCTTTGATCCTCGGCCGGGACGCACAAATGTCCATCAGACGTCAGATCTGGAGATTCCGCCACCAGGGGCCGGTGCCGAAGGTGCCGAAGCTGTCGTTTCCGGCGGCGGTGCCTCGGCCTCGGCTCATCAAGATTCTGAGGCGGACGCCGATCTGGTGCCTCAACCGAAACTTCACCTCATCCTCCGCGGCCCCTGCTTGCCCAACATCCCAGATGTTGAAATCGAGTTGACGGACGGCGACTGGACCGTCTTCAAGGCCGTTCAGAAGCTGGTGCAGGCGTCTGCCATGGGAACGCGACAGGAGAAACTGCGCCGCATTTGGGAGCCGACCTACACGGTTGTCTACAAAGAGCTTAAAGACGAAGCCGGAGCTGTCGTCGCTGACCCGGCCGCCAGCGTCTTGGCACGTCAACGTCGTCTGGCCGATGACGAACTCTTTTTGCCCGACTTTGACGTCAACACGGCCGCCAGCAACACTGTGGGCTCTTGCAGCGTCGGCGACGTCCTCTTGCTTCTGCGACAGCTGTACGTCCTGAGCAGTAGGCCGCCCGCACCGGGCGAACAACCCGACGTGGACCAACAACAACAGCAACAACATCACCACAGCGCCATTTTCATCCCGCTCGAAGAGTTCAGCAGCAAGAAAGTGACGAACAAGTTGACACAACAACTCTCTGATCCTCTTGTCGTCTCTTCCGGCGCTCTGCCGGCCTGGTGCGAGCAGCTTTTGACTGTTTGCCCCATTCTGGTTCCGTTCGAGACGCGTCAAATGTACTTTCACGCTACGGCCTTTGGAACTTCCCGGTATGTTTTAATTTCCTCCCTCCATTGAAATATGTTGACGTATTTGTGTCTATTCAACTTGATGATTAATTTATTTGGTGTTTGTCTACGAACATAGATCGATCGTGTGGTTGCAGACTCAACGCGACTCTGCCGTCGAGAGGCAGCGAAACACGGGCGCCGTTCCGCGACGTGACGATCCACACGAATTCCGCGTCGGTCGACTCAAACACGAACGCGTCCGGGTTCCTCGTGGCGAGCGACTGCTCGACTGGGCGCAGCAGGTCATGAAGGTCCACGCCGATCGCAAGGCCATCCTCGAAGTGGAATTCCAAGACGAGGAAGGCACCGGACTCGGTCCGTCTCTGGAGTTTTACGCCCTGGTGGCGGCCGAGAGCCAACGGCGCGACCTGGCTCTGTGGATCTGTGACGATGAAGACGAACTGACGGCCGAAACAGCCTCGATTGCCGAAGGAGCCAAACCACCCGGCTACTACGTCGTGCGGCCGTCCGGTCTTTTCCCGGCACCTCTCCCTCAAGAAAGTCCCATCTGTGATCACGCTGAGCAGCTCTATTGGTTCTTAGGTTTGTTGTCTGTTTTCGTTTGATTAGTCAAGTGGCACATTTGGAACTTTTTTTTTTTTCTAAAACAGGAGTCTTCCTGGCCAAGGCACTTCAGGACGGCCGCCTTGTCGATTTACCTCTTTCGACTCCCTTCCTCAAATTGCTGTGCCAGGGCGATGTCTCCTGCCCGGCTCAGCAGCCCGTTGTTGTCGATAGCAAACGGAATAAGAGCTACCGGGCCGGATCTCACCCACCGCAACAGCCACCTCCTCCACCACCCCAGACGCAGACGACGACGACTCAGTCGCAACAGCAAGACGAAGATCCCATGACATCGTCCGTCTTTTCTCAGGATGGAGATGCTCTCGGCACCAAGACTCTCGGCACCGGAAGCAACAGCCCGCGCGATCCGTCCCTCCCTTGGTTCTCTGGTTTCCTCACGCACGAAGACTTGGCCATCGTCGACCCCACGCGTGGACGCTTCCTTCTCCAATTACGAGCACTGGCCACCCGACGTCGCCAAATCCTAACGGATCCGACGCTCAGTCACGAGGATCGATGTCGCCAAGCGGACAATTTGGCCCTGACACAGCCCAATCTCAACACGGCCACCGCCACCACCGTGTCCAGCAAACCCAGCATTGTGTCGCAAAAGATTCAGAGCGCTGCGGGACAAGGAGTCCGTCTCGAAGATTTGGGATTGACTTTCCAATTCGCCCCGTCGTCCAAAGTCTTTGGCTTTACGGACGTTGAGTTGCGAGCCGGAGGTGCCGATTTCGAGGTTTGTCCTCTTAGTCTACATTTTCGTCTGTTTCTCAGTACTGATTATTTATTTCTAAAAACGTAATAGGTCACATTAGACAACGTGGAAGACTACGTCGAACTGATGGCGGAATTTTGCCTGGAACGTGGCATCCGTCGCCAAATGGAAGCCTTGCGCCAAGGCTTTGACCGTGTCTTCCCCATGTCGCGTCTGGCCGGTTTCAGCCCGGCTGAGCTACGGCTTTTGCTGTGCGGCGACCAGAGTCCTAGCTGGACTCGCGAAGACATCCTGAACTACACAGAGCCGAAACTGGGCTACAGCCGCGACAGCCCCGGCTTTCAGCGTTTCGTCAACGTGCTGACGGGCATGAACGCGGAAGAGCGCAAGGCGTTCCTCCAGTTCACGACGGGCTGCTCGTCGCTGCCACCCGGTGGATTGGCCAACCTCTACCCTCGTCTGACGGTCGTGCGAAAAGTGGACGGCGTCAGCGGCAGCGGATGTGTCAACGGCAGCTATCCCTCTGTTAACACGTGTGTCCATTACCTCAAGTTGCCCGAATACGACTCGGAGGAAATTTTGCGTGAACGGCTCCTGGCAGCCACTCGAGAAAAAGGTTTCCACCTCAACTGAAATGGGATTTTCTCTTTGTTTATGTTTTTTTTTTTTCATTGTTTTTTGGGGGGGATCATCTTCTTTCGTTCTTTTTTTTTATTACTTTTTTTGTCTTGTTTTTGGAGGCTTTTGTTGAAGCCTTTGAAGTTGTGGACTTTTGTCAACATTTCACCGTTTGTTCTTCTATCCTCTTTCTGATCATTTCGCCCTACCCCCCAATCTCCTCCCGATGTCAAACCAAAGTCTTTGAGTAAGAGGAAGAATTTATGATTTTTTTTGCGCGTGTTTGTATGTTGGTTGTCAAAATCCTGTCAAACCGCTGATCCTGAAATTGAACCGTTTCTGTTGTTTCCTCCCTATACTTCGGTTGTTGCGACACAACCGGGCCATCTTTTCCTCCTCCTTTTTGCGATGATAACATTTTCAGTGTGTCCTTTTGCAAACTGTCTTTGTTCGTCTGGAAAGTAACGGCAGGATAAATAAGGTATCGACGTTCGATTCAACGACTCTCTCTTTCCTTTAGTCTGCCTCTAAACCTTCCCTCGCCCGCCATTATCCCCGCTCTGTATCCACGTTAGGGGGCTGCTCTCCCATCATTTCTGTTTCCTCTCCATCATTAAAATACTTGCGTAGATCTAATGAACTATTTTTTGGTTGAAATTTTTTTTTACGTGTGCGACAGAGGCGGCAAAAGAGAAATTGTATTGTTTTTGTTTCCAGTCCACCAATTTCACCTCCCATGTACAAGAAATGAAGATCGTGCGTGACAGAAGATTAGTAGAAAAGTGTTGGGAAAGAGGAGAGAGAAACAGAAAAGTCCTTATTAGTTGTCGCCCCTGTCGTCATTTGGAATTGAGATGGTCGTCTTCAAGAAGTGGAAGCTGGTCGACACATTTAGCTCTTGGGAGGATCGCGGAATAGTTCCGAGTTATTGGTCGAATCGAGTCGTAGTAAAAAGAAAATCACTTGTGTAGGAGACATACGGGCCGCTTTTTTTTGCATACGGTTGCGTGTGGACCCTGCTGATAGGCGGCCCAAGTTCGTGGATAATTAATTACTAATGTTGTTTCTTTATTTCTTTGCATCATCCCATTGCGGCCGCCCACCCAAACACCACCTTGCTGCACTACACTCTCCTTTTTTAGCCATCCTTTTGTCAAAATAACAAAAACCATGCATCCTATCAATTGATTGTGCCCTTTTTTCAAAAAGAACTATCGGGATTTGTCCATGTTTTCAATATATTCTCCTCCTCTTATTCATGTTTGTCATGCAGATTTACTCTTGCACATGGTGTAGTAAGCTACTACTTTAATCAAGTATACGTTTCAACGATAAATACCATCACACATGACTTGATTTCTTACATTAACCTACCGATCCTTGGACTAGCAACAGAGGACACCGAAGAAGAGTTGTGCGTGCCTTATAATACCGATTACATTTGTAATTTGTTTCTTTTTAGAAGCAAAGACCAAGCAGCAACTTGTAACTTCTAACGAAGGGCAAGGTTAGTTATGTCTGGGCAACAAAGGACATGAAGTAGATCGGAAGGAAGGGAGTAGATCTTTGTTTACTGATGTGCGCCGTTTCATGATGTTTTTTTGCATTTAATTTCAAGGTGAACTTTTGTGCTTTTGACGACCTGAATCTATGTTAAAATGTAAGTTTAGAACTTACTAATTAGATCTAAGGTGTGATAGTCAGAGAAATCTATTATTTTTTTACTTATCTAGAGCGACGTAGTTATGTCGATTTGCATCAAAAGAAAGTTTCTGTTCTTTTTTTTACTAATAGAGGCGCTGGGTGTTAAGTTCAAATAACTTCTGGTAATTTATTACTTTTTTAAGTTCCATTGGTGACATTTTTATTACAAATACCACCAATTACTTCTTATGTTGATAGGCTAGTTATAGATATGGGTTTTGAAAAAAAAATTGTACGTCATTAGTGCGCGACTACATTGTGAACATAACCAAAGAATTTTTCACATTCTTCTAGACCAATTTTTCCTGTATTTCTATTATTTCCAGCATTAGTTGTTGCGTTTCGGCTTGGCCGCCTGGTCGCGTTGCTGCTTTTAAACAAACGACCGAAAGGCGGCGCCGCGGCGGGCCGAAGCGGTTCGTCTGCTCCATGAAGTAAATGGAATATGGAAAATGGTCTGCACCTGCTGTAAATTTGGTAAATGGTGAAGTGACAAGCGCCTCTTAAATGAATTGTCTCAGGTAAGTTCAAGTGTTTTATCACTATTTTTTACTAATCTAATAACTTCAAATCATATATTATAATGTTAATAATTTCTCCCACTTAAAACTTATTTGGGGCTTATTTTGATAACGTAAATGTCCTCGGCTTGACATCTAGGAACATCACGTGGTGTTTTTCTTTTTCAAACTGGGTTTTAGTAAGAAAAATAGTATTTGTATGAGTATTTATACATTTTATTGGTTTTAGCAATCATCCAAGCATTCTTAACTTGGTTTGTTTAATAATGAAAATCAATTAATTGTTATTTTGTCAGAGCTGGTACTGCGATGTTGGCAGGAATCTCCACTGTTACTACATTTGGTTTGTAAAAAAATGCTGTTTGATTGAGGAAGTTGTTCTAATGTTTAGCTGTGTTTCCACTGCTGTTAGGAAACTACTTCTTTAATTACTTTGATTACTTTAATTGGCTCTGATGTTTTTGGTTCCTGATTTTGAGACTTGAGTCCAGGTACTAGATGCATTATTGCTACCATGCATTGATATTGTGGGAAGGGCTTCATAGATTTCTGATATCTCTTCTCAGTTTATTTCTGTTCATTCTGAGTAAGTTTTCTCAGTAGGGGATCAACAACTTTTGTGGCGCTCAATCAGACTTGTGAAATTTATTTGTCCGTACTGTAGCTATGTCACTGCATCATTCATCCAGTTACCTTTGTAATGTTTGTTTTTGCATGCAGCTCCGTCCCCATGCTGCAAGTATTCGTCCCCAACAGTCTAGATAGTTAAAACATGTTCAAGTGTAAACGTGTCAAGGCGTATCGTCTCGGTCACTATGGGTGCTGTCCATTGATCATGTCCATTGATAGTGTCCATTGGTACAAGACAGGTACATTATGATAGATGTCAATCGAAATTTTTGGTCAATCTTTTTTGTTGTTGTTTTTTTTTTTCAATAGAGCGTCAAGTCCTATGGCATTCAAATCTTCACACTTCTTTTGTGGCTATATATATATTTCTTGTTAAGGATGTCAGCGGTAGCAGTGTGGCAAAGCGTCGAGAAGTGACGGTAGAAGTCCAAGGTTCGACTGTTAGAAAAACAAATTGTCTCAGAACTTGTTGTGGAGTCGAAGCCGTGTGGCTCACCGCCGCCATATGTGAAAAAATATGGAAAGGTGATGGATTGGAAAACCAGATGTAGGCATTACGCGTCGCCAGTGGTGCCCTAGTGACATTTCGTCGACTGGCCAACAGGTAAAATTAGATATTAGAATAAATTACGTCATGGTCTCCGCCAGGTGACGTTAAAAGAAAAGGCCCCCTACCCCCCTTGCTGGATTGCCGCCGGCCCGCCGCGTTCATTTCTCTCTCGGAGACGGTACGAGCATCATCCCTGTATGCTGCCTTTCGATTACACTGGAGCTTTGTGAATCCACGCCATCCTTTATGGAATACCTTTAGTTTCAACAGGTTATATTTTCAATTCGTTTGTATTCTTTACTTGAATGGGTTGTTACTCTCCTTAGTTTTGGTTGAAATATGTAATTTAGTCACCTGTTCGTGACTCTGAACGCTTGCAATCTTTGCCAAAATTTCCCACAGTAAAATTCGGATTTTCGCTTGAGAGGAACTGACTCTTGGGTTCAGTGTCTAGTTTATTTTGGTCTGTTGCATTACGTATCCGTTTATCCTTGAGGCGGCTGCAGCATTTCGCTAACATGTCAAAGTTTTTGTTGTTTGAATGCGGAAGTGGGCGGATTTCGATTGCTGTATTTTGTTGGCTAAACAATGAAGCTGAATTACGTAACGTAATCTTGTGCAAAATCCAGTAAAGGGTGGAGCGTTGTAATCAAAATTTGCAGAATTTTTTGTAGGTTCTTTGAAAAAATTGTCTTAATCCGTACTGCCTTTCATCCATTCCAACACGGGAAGTAACGTGTTTTGGTCGTGTTAAGATCTAATCATCTGCTTATGTATGAGGGAAAGGAGTACACGTGGACACGGCTCTGTAGCATGCGATCTTTCTGTTCTCGACATGCTGATTGCATGCTAATTTACATACTACTGTAAATTGTTTGTCGAGTCTCATGTAAAGTGAATTTTCGTCAGGCGAAACAATAACCTTGCATCGCAATATTGGTAATTTTAGTTCTCACCAGTTTGACAAGTGTAAAACCCACTTCTGTAAATTCAAAGTACAAACTGGTCTTCCACACGCGAAATAATTTTGCATTAAATGTTTCTTCTTAAACCAGGTTTTTTTTTCCTAAGCTAAAGCCTAAAGGTGATCTTGGTAAATGGAGACAAAGCCTTATGGAAAAACAAATGTTGTTATGTAATGTCTTCAACAATAAATTTCAAATTGAAGTAAGTTTGGATTCTTTGTTTTGCGTTCATATTTACTTAAAACATGATTCTATATTTCTAAATGCTTGCAAAATAATTATATACCAAATTAATCGACTTAAATTAGGATTACATAGCGCTATATGACGTATGCCATTATGTCCCTAAAATGAAGGCTTGCACGTGGAACTTGCCCTGGAAGCATTAATAAGCAGCTTAGTCAAGGAACACTACAACAAGGTTTATTTTATAACCGAATGACATATTTCCTAGCACTGCTATACTGTAACTGTTTTTTTTTTTTAGGTATTGAAACAAGTGGTATACAACATCCACCTTATCGGACACGGTAATATAGCGACATCGATCTATATTATTTAATTATATATGTGTAAGTGAGCGGCAGTGGGAAAAATGAAAATATACAAAAACTTTGAACCGGACGGTCTTTTTATTAAAAATTAATAAAATATTGAACAATGAGAAGCAGTGTTTTATTCGACGATTTTGAACGACCAGAGAAAGATCAGATGATCATTTTTCATCATTTCGTTCAGTTGCCTCTCGTCGCTCGGTACGGCCCGTACCGCCCAACGAGAGGCATGGCTAAGAGAAGCCGGAAAGAGAGAAGAGTGATGCCCACTCCGTAATCTATCGAGTGAGGTCGGGCCAGTTATTCAGGGATGCGATTGAACCTAGTCGGGCGCTTGGCTGTATTCACCCTTTCGAGACAGAGCCCATCCCTACCTCCTGCATTGCGGGTATCAGGACCGGAAGTGGAAGGATTAAAGGTTACAGGGAGAGTCTACACTTAGCTGGAACACCTGAGTGTAGTGCAGGCAGAACGATCAGAGACGACAATCGGACCAAGAGATCATCGTTATTTCATCATTTCGTTGATTGCCACTCGTCGCTCGGTACGGCCCGTACCGCCCAACGAGTGGCATGGCTAAGACAAGCCGGAAAGAGAGAAGAGTGACGATTTGGGCCAGTTCTTAGGGGATGCGATTGAACCTAGTCGGGCGCTTGGCTGTATTCACCCTTTCGAGACAGAGCCCATCCCTACCACCAGCCGGTCTCCCATTTGCGGGAACCTTACTCTAGCAGTTGCAAGTATTTCGACTGATGCAATAATGGCAATCAGCCGCCGTACAAGTATACTGCACACATAAGCGACAAAGGCGACAACTAAAAAATCAGAGTACAAAATCTTTTTTCATAATTTATTCAGCTCGGTACTGCCCGTACCGTCCACGTAATGCATGGCTAACAGGGGGAGCCCGAAAGAGAGAAGAGTGACGGTTCGGGCCAGTTCTTTGGGGTTGAACCTAATCGGGCGCTTGGCTGTATTCACCCTTTCGGTAAAGAGCCCATCTTAACACCCGCTGATCTGCTCGTGCAGGGTTTTTAGCAGTTGCAAGTACTTCGAATGATGCGATGGCGGCAGACAGTCAC
The DNA here is from genome assembly GCA_022539655.2 of Ceriodaphnia dubia. Taxonomy (NCBI): domain Eukaryota; kingdom Metazoa; phylum Arthropoda; class Branchiopoda; order Diplostraca; family Daphniidae; genus Ceriodaphnia; species Ceriodaphnia dubia. Next base: position 496,370 of record JAKUCG020000250.1, read on the forward strand.
CGTACGAGTATACCGCAGCTTGACATCAGCACCTAAAAAAGTAAAAGAAAGAAAATTTACTCTTTATGAACTTACATTAAACAATCTAGCAACTACACACCTAAATAAAGACAATCAATAATAATAAATTTCCTTTGGATCAGCTCGGCATCGTCACAGGCACTCTGAATTTAAAAAAATTCGTTGATTAGAGGATGAGATTTTTTGGAAAAAAAGACTAACCAACCTTCCGAGCCCTCTATGATTGCGAACGCTAAACTACAAATGAAAATGATTTCTGTTTTGGAAAGAATATTTTGAACAGTTTGCAACACCTGAAACATTAAAGACCAGGATATATATACGAAGAATTAATTCTAGTTTTACCGTGTCAGCCCAATTGTGTGTACACATTTTTGGTAAGAGACATCACAGCTGATGGACTAGATAACTTATGTGGCGACTGAGATGAGATACTGGCAAGTTGTGCTACTACAAAAAAAGCAAGCTTGCATCACCACAAACAATAAATGCAAAGTACACCTTACCTGGCATTCCTATTTGAGAATTTAGGAAATTTATAATGGGTGACAGCATTAACTGCAGGATGTTTCTCACAAACAAACAGCCTGTAAACATTGACATCAGATTAAAGCAGCTGTTCCTTAGTAGGCCTATTGACTGAACAAGTAAATCATTCTAGAGCTTTGAATTTTATGATGGAACCTTGAAAAATAAGTCTATTCAGACCCAGTCAAGCACAAGATAAAATCTTGATTCCATAACCATTTGCTGTTTTTTAAATCCCAAGAGCAGTTACTAGAAAATTTAAAACATATCACTCAGTGATATTATCACTGTGATGTGGCTCACATCACACAACCAAAGATTTGGTTTGGTTATGTTTAGGTGCTTTTGTCCTGCAAGGTCCTTGCACACCAGCGAGCTAATTGCTGTTCAGGGGACTGAGAATTGGGTACATGAGCATGGGAAAGATGCATACGCAGGATCATGGGTAACTAAATGATTTAATGAGCTGAAAGTCTGAAACTCAGACTTCCTCACATATTTTACACGCTTTCTAGTTTTACATACGGCGAATCACAGCTTCAAAGTTTTCAACTACATGAGGATGAGATCCAAAGAGTCAAACAATGTCTACTCATTGAACAATTACTAACATTCTTAATACCCTTGATAAAAAAAGCTACTAAAACCCTTGTCAATTAAATGAGTTAAACTATTTAAACTTAAGACTATGAATTAAAATAGTTACCATTTTTGAACACCCGAAACGTACCTAACGTTCTCAACGTGCTTGATTGAGAACAAATACGCTGTTGCGCGATTTAAATTTAGTTACCTGTCATCGAAAAAGCAGAGTCATAGAGGTGGGAAATAGCTGTTCACCTTGGTGCCCCCCTGCGCGTGCGCAACAGATTCCGGGGGGAAACAGACGACGTTGACGCTAGTGCCCCCCGACGGCCGGGGGGAAATAGGTTTCACCGTTCTTGGAAAACTTAAGAGCTAAAAAAATGTTCAACCAAATGTCTTTAATTGATCTAAACTTTATACAAATTTATTTTCTTTTTTCTAACATTACATCCATGGTGCTGCATGTTCGCTCAATGAGATACGACCTCCAAACCTCTTCCATGAGGGTTGCAGCAAGTTGTCATGCGGCTGCTGGAAATCCCATAGTGCCGTTTACTCGACTATGTTTATGTTTATATTGGCAGCGGGTCCGGCGAGCGGTACTATAAAAAAAAAGGCACAACTAATATTTTTTCCTAATCAAGCATAGGCAACTTGACTAATATCTTACCAATTTGTCGACCATCATTAGCGTGTCTATTATACTCAGCTGGTTATTGCCTTTCATAAAGACTAGATCTAGAATTTGAGCATCACAAAAGCAACATCCAACTTAACAGGAGCCAAAGTAAATTTTTTAAGCTAAATTCATAAAAATTAAAAATTCAAGAAGGTCGCTAACATTGTGCTACTGTAAATAAACTGAAGTCTTCATCATGTTGAAATTCTGCTTCTGCCTCAAAGAGTTTGTTGAATCTCCTGAAACAAAAGAAAATGAAAACAAAGATAACTATTGTAACATGCATGTCCATTAGGCTTTAAGTTTTAGGCTGAATAGCACTTAAAAAACATGAAAATATTGCAAATGATTACATGCATGTTAAGTAACAAATCCAGAATGAACTAGGGGTGATTGACGTCTGATACAAATAGACGTTACACTAAACCGACTTTCAATGAACGGAGATACGAGAAATGAACTTGTAATAAGTTGAAAATCACAGAGCACCGGTAGCCACGTGAACAACACTTTTTTACGAACACTTCATTTCGAATTTACCAAGTCTCACATTCAAACCTGATTATTACCTCTCATCCGATAGTTTCACAAAAGGATCCCATTTCCAACTTCCGTATATTTGGATGCGGCATAATGTCGTCAAAATAGAATTAAAGTATAGGAAACAAATTTGCACGTGACAAATGTGCCGTACCGATTTCGTCTTAGAACACAATTACCGAACAAAATGAACACCATACCGAGACCACGATATGAGATTAGGTTATTATATTACCCAATCTTATATCGTGCAGAGACCGACAATACCCCGTCAACACGCCGACGTTACCTGCCTGCCGGCTGTCGAGTTCGCTACCTGAGTCGAGTTCCCCTGAGCCGCTACCTGTCGGTCGTTGTGTACACTGCAGGCAGCAACTATTTTTAGAAACAACCTTAAATTACAAAAATGCTTAGAAAAATCGAACAGTTATCTCAAATTGCTCAATAATAATAGTAAATTTCGAATATTTAATAAAGAATCTAATAAGATGAGTAAAATTATTTCATTTCTTTCGGAATCGAACTTGTAACAGGCGGGGACTAGCGCATCTCTAGTTACGTTTCTGTTTAAAGGTCTGCGATTATTTGACTTTCGGATAGTTTTCAACTCTTATTTTATGGTTTGTAAAAAAGAAAACAGTTCATTAATTTAAATAAAGATAAAGAGTGAAGCTTAGTTGAAAAAAGACGGAATGTAAATTTTTGATATAATGTCAAAACGGAATTTTAAAAAAGGGTTTGCTCTCTTTAGATAACTTTCCTATTATCTAATGGGAAGGGCACTGCTTGTGTAACGACAACGAGAGCTGATTGCCCATGCCCAGCAGTTAGTTCTATACCTACGTTTCCGCAAGTATAGATCTCCTGGCAACTGTTCGTCAACTCGAAGAGTCAACGTATTCTGCTCGCACGGAGGTTGGACACGCTAACCACTGGACCACCATTGCAGGCCAAAGACATGCGTTTAAAAGAGCTATTTATGTTTCACAATAAGCTAGATTAATAGCATACGAGATTGTAGGTGGCGATGCATAGTTCTTCCTTTCTTTAATGAAAATCGCATATGATATTATTAGAAAAAGGTTTAAAAACTATTGGAACATTATTTTTTATCTTTGGAATAAAACGATGAGCAATCTATTTATTTTTTTAGGGACACTATAATGAGTCTATCCGTTTTTTTTCTAACAATTCTCTAAAATTACAAAAATGCTTAGAAAAATCGAACAGGTATCTCAAATTGCTCACAAATAATAATAGATTTAGAATATATAATATAGAATATAATAAGATGGGTAAAATTATTTGACTTCTTTCGGAACTGAACTCGTAACAAGCGAGGACTAGCGCATCTCCAGTTAGGTTTCTGTTCAGAGGTTTGCGATTATTTAACTCTCGGAATTTAAAAAAAAAGGGTTTGCTTGTGAAGGGCACTGCTTGTGTAACGACAACGAGAGCTGATTGCCCATGCCCAGCAGTTAGTTCTATACCTACGTTTCCGCAAGTATAGATCTCCTGGCAACTGTTCGTCAACTCGAAGAGTCAACGTATTCTGCTCGCACGGAGGTTGGACACGCTAACCACTGGACCACCATTGCAGGCCAAAGACATGCGTTTAAAAGAGCTATTTATGTTTCACAATGAGCTAGATTAATAGCATACGAGATTGTAGATGGCGATGCATAGTTCTTCCTTTCTTTAATGAAAATCGCATAAGATATTATTAGAAAAAGGTTTAAAAACTATTGGAACATTATTTTTTATCTTTGGAATAAAACGATGAGCAATCTATTTATTTTTTTAGGGACACTATAATGAGTCTATCCGTTTTTTTTCTAACAATTCTCTAAAATTACAAAAATGCTTAGAAAAATCGAACAGGTATCTCAAATTGCTCACAAATAATAATAGATTTAGAATATATAATATAGAATATAATAAGATGGGTAAAATTATTTGACTTCTTTCGGAACTGAACTCGTAACAAGCGAGGACTAGCGCATCTCCAGTTAGGTTTCTGTTCAGAGGTTTGCGATTATTTTATTTTCGGAATTTAAAAAAAAGGGTTTGCTCTCTTTAGATAACTTTCCTTTTATCTAATGGGAAGGGCACTGCTTGTGTAACGACAACGAGAGCTGATTGCCCATGCCCAGCAGTTAGTTCTATACCTACGTTTCCGCAAGTATAGATCTCCTGGCAACTGTTCGTCAACTCGAAGAGTCAACGTATTCTGCTCGCACGGAGGTTGGACACGCTAACCACTGGACCACCATTGCAGGCCAAAGACATGCGTTTAAAAGAGCTATTTATGTTTCACAATGAGCTAGATTAATAGCATACGAGATTGTAGATGGCGATGCATAGTTCTTCCTTTCTTTAATGAAAATCGCATAAGATATTATTAGAAAAAGGTTTAAAAACTATTGGAACATTATTTTTTATCTTTGGAATAAAACGATGAGCAATCTATTTATTTTTTTAGGGACACTATAATGAGTCTATCCGTTTTTTTTCTAACAATTCTCTAAAATTACAAAAATGCTTAGAAAAATCGAACAGGTATCTCAAATTGCTCACAAATAATAATAGATTTAGAATATATAATATAGAATATAATAAGATGGGTAAAATTATTTGACTTCTTTCGGAATTGAACTCGTAACAAGCGAGGACTAGCGCATCTCCAGTTAGGTTTCTGTTCAGAGGTTTGCGATTATTTAACTCTCGGAATTTAAAAAAAAAGGGTTTGCTCTCTTTAGATAACTTTCCTTTTATCTAATGGGAAGGGCACTGCTTGTGTAACGACAACGAGAGCTGATTGCCCATGCCCAGCAGTTAGTTCTATACCTACGTTTCCGCAAGTATAGATCTCCTGGCAACTGTTCGTCAACTCGAAGAGTCAACGTATTCTGCTCGCAAAAATGTGAAGCTGACTTTGCTTTATTTCGGTTCCGAGTCAAAAAGCCACTTCCCAAGAAGCCACTGGCTTCCTGGGTAGTGCATGGCTTCTTGACTATGATTCTTTATTTCATTGTCACTCTTGAAACCAAAACAAAAATGTCTGAGATTCCCATCTTTATCATGTTTTAAACCTGTCTCTAATCACAAAATCTGTCACTTGACCTTCCGAAAGTTTCTCAACTTATCAGCTTTTTTTCTCTACAGTTCGTTTTCGTTCAGTGTAGCCAATTTTACCTCGTGTGACAACTGGCGCACCTTTTCAATTAACTAGGGACAAGACCATCTGTGTGGGGATGTGAAATCACACATCACAGAATTGGAATGACTGGTGAAACAATGAGATCTGGGCTGGCAAGGCCGATGGTGCAACTACAAAAAAATGGAAAATTGTAATGTATTAGGAAGCAAGCTCGCAAACATTCATGTGATGACAATGAGACATGTGATGAGTCAATGATATTACATATCTTACCTGGCATGGGTGACAGCAGGTGAAAGCCTTACATGGATGTTCCTTACAAACAACAAAAAATACTGCCTGTATTTTTTTACATCCTTAAAGCCATCATTTTTAGTAGGTCGATTGGCAGAACAATCAAACAGCATAGAGCCTAAAGTTCTGATGGGAGACACATTCAATGAAAATAGTTTTCAGATAAGTTCCAGTCACCAAAATGCTAAAAAAAACTATACACACAATGCTACAAGTCATTTTTATATTACCCTTTAAGCAAATGCCAACTAGTAAACATGATGATGTGACTTGTATGTTGTGTTACAACTTCTTCTTCACTATACTTGTTTACTTGTGTGACTTGTATAACACTTTAACCAACACTAAATGAATTAATGAGCTGCAATACAGAGTTACCCACACATATTTACACTGTTTTCTAGCTTAAAACATGATTACAGTGATTTACGGCACATCTCAGCTTCAAAGTGAAATTTATATGATTGCTACCATTTCAACATGCATTTCAACTAGGGCTAGGGGCCTAGGGCATAGAGAAGGGAAGAGTCTAAACAACAATGTCTACTCATCGCGAGCCGCTATTTGAGCTCTTGCTGCCGGCAAACGCGATGTTAAGTAAGTTATTATTTAGGTTTTGAAAATGCTCCTACTTAATAATAGGGCAAACTATTAACGGAAATATACCTTCTATAAACAAGGACTTCAAGAATCAACTCAACGATTCCAATAAGCTTTACAAAATTAAGGATTACGGATGTCGGGAAGTCCGGAATACCAGGTCTACCGCTTTTCAACACCTACGAATTTATTTGACGCTAAATCTAGCCTGATGGAAGCGAAAATGGAGAGAGAAGGTCAGAAATGCTCAACAAAATTGAGCGAGGGAATGCAGTCGGATAACTCCGATCGGATATCTCGTTTTTCGTTTTATCTGAATTTTTGCGATATCCTCTTTCGGTTCGGTGCGTATTTTCTCGGCTCGGTTCGGATGTCAATGTTGTAATAGCAATCTTAAGAACAAATATACAACAAAATTGATTTGTTTTAAAACTCTGATTATTTTTCGAAACATGTTATCCACAAATTGACGTAAAAATGTGAATTAGCTTGGATCCGATTTGATTTTGGATCCGGTCCGGACCGGATCGGACGAGCGGCGATCCGCTCATTCATCCAGCTGGCCCATACGTGTTGCGTGTCACCCTTTCTCGTTCGAAAAGTATGAAATAAAATAAAATGACAATCCAACATAATTATTAATAATAGCTCGCCGAGGAGATTGTAAGACCTCCTTAACTGCCTCAACAGCTGAAACTACAATGATATGAATAGTACTTGAAACATTTCCTATTCAGGAAAAATTAGAAGAAGAAATTAAAAAATAAAGAGAAGAGATATTCCCTATCAAGCAGGAGTAACTCAGTCGGTCAACTCTTGTCCGACGAATAACCGTGATTACGTGCTAGGTATAGGTGCGATGCTAGGTATGAAATGTAAATACTTTTCTGCAGATTGCTATTTGTATGGATTACGCTTCGTTGAATTATGATAAAAATCAATGAACTTTGTTCGTATTTACAAAAATTGTATTAAAATCTATAGTTTATAACTTTTTTCTGAAAAGTGCTATAAATATTGATAAAATCCCATCCGTGTCAACAGTTGCAACTTACTGCCTGTCAAGAAAATCTTTGATTCCAGCACTGCAATGACTGAAAATGGTTGAATCAAGTCACGAATTCGCAGTTATCAGCGATAAGAAAAATCAAAATAATCTTAGAAAATGGCAAATTCATCCAATCCCGATAATATCAAACGAGATCCTAATAATAAGGAGGACATTTTTCGGTCAAAATTTAATGAATCAGAATGGGCCCTTCTTCAGCTCATAAAAGACAGCTCATTTTTTACACCAGCAGCTAATAGAAGGAGGGTAGAACTTCGCATTCTTCTCGTAGAAACTTCATTTTATATAACAACGGAAACCAGTGTTGGAGATCAATGTTCGAACGGCGGGACCTGGGAAATCCTAACGACTGCTAACAAAGTAGCCCTTCGTTAGTGCCAGCGTCAGACACCTTAACATTCCAATCTACATTACGAAGAGCCATTGATCTTGATGTCACTCTCGAACATACTAGTCACAAAATGGACGAAAGCGAATGGCAAAGAGGTCTTGATAGCATTAGATTACTTGCCCGATTACTATCCGCACGTAAGCTTCTTGGACTCTGCCACCGGTTAGAACGAATGGCGAAGAACCAACACGAGCCAAGCGGCTTCCTTCAAGAACTTTGGCTCAACTGCCAACACCTTGAGCATGTTCCGGCTCAGCGACACACACTTGTGTCGTTGTTTGTTAACATCGTTGGCGAAGAAGTAAGAGCTCAAGGAGCTAAATGCCAAATCATAAACAGAAGAGACTTCAACAAGTATCTCTGCAAAGGTGATAAGGAAGCTCTTAAAGCCATTTCCAGACACAAAGTCATCAGAACAGCTTTCCTTAACAAAAAAACTTACCCTTGTGGCAACGCCCTGCTAGACATGGTAGAACTGAGGGGTCGTATACGACACGTTTCCAACACATCTTTCACTCTTATGGAGGTAAAAGATGAATTAAAGATTCTTTTCAACTTCGCGACTAGAATACGCAATCAAAAACTCATCACTATCTTCACATCTGCTCTTGATGAATGCAAACCCTAACCGCTTCCATGTCCGTTGTCGTCCGTGTCTGGAACAGTGAACGCGACAAATTTTAGTTCGTATCAGAATGTCGTCGCTACTCTCCGCAATCACTTCCGAAGAAGGCTCGCTAAAACTTTTAAGAAATGTCTTGCGCTTGCAGTGAATATTCCGTTAGTCTCCTACAGTTGCATGCACAATGTCCTCTGTTTCAAAATTCTTTATTCTAGCGCAATATAAAATTGATTAACGTTATTCTGGATTTTTAAATTAATATTAAATGAATTCATACGAATTCATTTTCTCCATAGTATGTTATGTTGAAAATTCCAATATATAAATTTTCCAAATTTCACTAAATTAAATTATGGCCAAAGCGCGCCGCTTTGGAAGTACCCTCAGGGTTTCTGTAATTAGTTTAGTTCAGGTGTGTATAAATTTAAGAATATATTATATTATTAATTTAGAGAAATTTGGGAAAATTGTGTACCGCGCCGCTGGTGGCGCTAAGTCGGGGTCTTGGGTTTGATTGGGCCGGACGCGGACGCAATATAAAATTTTTTGCAAGGTTTTTCCAAATTTCACTAAATTAAATATTCTTAAATTGATGCACACGTGAACCAATCTAATTACAGAAACCCTGAGGGTACCTTCCAAAGCGGCACGCTTTGGCCATAATTTAAATGAACCGCAAAGCGCAAGTGTCGCAACGACGATGATAATCACATAATTTTAAGTTAGATCCCTTCGGGATTCTCCCAGCGAGCGACAGAAGTCGGCGCTGGTAACAGTTTAAATGAACCGCAAAGCGCAAGTGTCGCAAAGTCGTCGCTAGATAGCTCTGCGTTACAAAATATTAGACTGACGTTAAATTTCTATGTGTGTTCTGAAAATCCAAATTTACTTCTGGTTAAAATGGAAATTAAGATTTATAATTAAAATGTGGAGGAGTAGAAGTTTTTTTTCTGAAAATGATGAACCCGAAGTACCGGCAACTATCAGCTGACGGCGAGTTCGTTTTGACTCCTAGGAAAATTCCTCCCCAAAATGTTGTCATTCGACTCATTAAGCGTGAAACTTACGCCAAACCTGGCAATCATTATCATGTTTGCCGATCTTTTTATCAAAGTGTGGTTCCAAATTTTACCATTGTCAATATTGAGAAACCTCCTTGTTTTTTGAGGAAGTTCACACCTGACGGCAAGTACTTCATCGCCTTCTCCTCTGATCAAACCTCTGTGGAAGTCTACAAATATTTAGGCCCAAGTGCAGCAGAGGATTTGCTTACAGACATTCAAGGAGCAAAAGAGTGTGTTGGGAATGATACCAATGAAGCTGGTGACTTACGAAGCAAAGTATTCTCAAAATTCTTTCGACTGAAGCACACCATAGCTGTCACTCCTGTTGGTGAACAACTGAATCGGGAATGCAGTCTATTTGTCGGGGATGGTAGATTTGTGATTGTTGGCTCAGCCTCATATGTTCCTGAAGAACCTCAGCCGAATTTTTTTGATATTTTCCGCAATAATGAGTCCGTGTCACCTCACCCGCGGTCTCCTTTGGAGGATTGTTCATTACACATCGTGGACATCGTCAATGGAAGGCTCTGTGATACTAGAACAATGAAGACTGACAAGATATTCCTTTCACACAACCAGGGACTTTACCTGTATGAAGACACCTTGGCTGTTCTTTCTGTCCAGCATCAAACCATTCACATTTTCAGGATTACGAGCGAGGGCTACTTTGCCGACGTGAAAACCATAGGTCGATTTTGTTTCGATGATGATGAATGGCTGATCAATCAAGTACGAGGGCTGTGGCCTTCGGGTCAATTAGTTCGTCCATTTCGGGAAGCAACAGTTAATTCGCTTAAGCATCGATTGTTAGTGTTTCTCTATCGAAGAGCTGTCAAAATGTCTGAAGATGAGGGGAACCTCTTTCACGTACGCAAGTTCTATCAGAATTTTGATCACATTCGCGCGCTTCGCCTCTGGAAGATGCAATTATTGGACGAATCACATTTACTTCTGAAATACGCGAGTGAAGATGTCGTTACTCTTCGAGCCCCGGAGCCCAACACTCAGCCGGCCTTCTTTGTTGTGTACAATATGGACAACGCACAGGTAATGCAATTGTAAATAACGCAATTGATTCTCATCGTGACTTTGTTATTACTTGTTGAAGGTTATTAATGTCTACGAGAACACGAGTCAGGAGCTGCTAGACTTGTTTGAAAATTTTTGCGATCTATTGCGCAACGCAAGGCCACACACGGAATGGCAGTTTTCGTGTTCACCGTCCAGCAATGTTTTCGCCAACGTGATTCACCAACGCTTCAAGCAGACCATTGTGAGCGCCCGCTTTGGCGGTCAAACTGAAGCTACTAAGCGGCTTCTTTCCCAGCTTCCTATTTCTGCCCAATCGTATTCTTCTTCGCCTTATCTCGACCTGCAGCTTTTTTCTTATGATGACAAGTGGGTCAGTCTTATGGAACGTCCAAAAACTAGTGGGGAGCACCCCATACGATTTTACGTTCGAGAATCGGGACTGTTGCGCTTCCGCATTTATGCTGGCATTCTTGGTCGGCCCGCCCCACCTTCTTCAGCTCGTCGTCTTGTTGCCTTCACTTTCCATCCAACTGACCCATTTGCCATAAGTGTTCAACGAACTAATTCCGAATATGTAGTCAATTTTCACGTTCGCCACATCTAGTTGAAGTAAACAAGATTATGAAATACATTGTTTCTTTGTAAGTGGTGCCACTTTATGTATTTTATTTTTGTCGGGGAAGGGAGTCTTATCTAGCGTTTTTCAGTTCACGGAGCCTGGTTACTCTCATCACTTCAAGCGAAAAAAAAATTTGAAAAAGGCGGAAAGTCAAGAGCGCGGCAAGGGATTGCTTAAAAAAAAACTGAATTGCAGACACCGAAACGTAACACGACATGAAGATATAACACCAAAACTTGTATACAAACTGCCCGATACCAAATTCATGCCTGCGAACGTGAAGAGTTTCAGGTGATGTTGCTTAAATTTTTTACGTGGCAGGACTTGCCAGTTTGCTTTGAATGATTGATGTTTTCCTGGTGGGGACAGATTCCGGAGTTGGAATGGCATCACCGGTAGGATGTCCAAGATTGGCAGGTGGAACTACTGCTGCAGCTGCTGGTGCTGCAGCATTTGGTATCTTAGCTGGTCCTTTCTGTTTAGCCATTTGATAGTCTCCAGAGTCAAAGTACTTTTGCTGCAATTGTCAATAAACAAAACAATTAGTGTTTACCCAAATTTAAATTGCTGGATAAATTATAAGTTGAGTGTTAAATTTCATCTCAATTTTGCTATACAGAAATAAACTACATTATGACATGACCAGACAATTATTCCTGGAAAGTGTCTGAAACAACAAAAAATTTTACCTTAATAGAACTTCACACCAATAAAAGGTTTTAAAATATCTTAAAGACATCAGAAATGAATGTTGCCAAAGAGAAAGTAACACAAGTATGGGAATTAATATGGCACTTACGCCTTTGGCAAGCCTTTTTTGCAAGAATGCTGAGTGTCCAGTAACAGGTCGGGCATTGTTGTAACGGGCTTTCAGTTTCTCCTCTTCCATTTTTTCAATATCCCTTTGAGAAGTCTGTGAAAAATAATATAAAAAATAGTCATGCATAAAAAATATAGTAAAAGTAGATGGATTGGGCCCTAAATATGAATTTCTATGCAGGTATAGTAAACATTCATTGGGATGTTTACCAGAACAAAATTGGCACACAGAAATGATTGAAACCATACTATACTTAGATGAAAGCATTCTTAATTACTTTAGGCTCGGTATCTTCGGTGGATTGAGTACTTTGGTTGTCCTTCGGAATGGTCGAACTTTCTTCGCTGGCCATGTTGTGCAGTGCAGTAGTTTACACGAAAACGGTTGCAGAGTGGACTCGCCAAGCAGTTAGCAGAAGCAACTTTCTAGGCGACGTTGCCAGTCCAGGTCGATCAGTACAAGAACAAGGTTGTTTAGGCGGTTAGACCTTCCGGATATTTCGATTTCATGTTTCTTTTGTACCACTTGACCTTTATATTTGAAAATTTCCTATTTTTTTATCAACTGGTGATTAGTGAAAACTATACCATTTAGATTTATCTACTTATTTCTCGCGTTGCAGATATTCAAAGATTGGGATTAATATCATTTAAAAAAAGGACGAAGGCTTGTCATTGGCTTGTTACACTCGGGAAACAATAGGTTTCTGGATCATTAACATTAATTTTGGGTTTTCCATACATTGTATTTCGTCGGTTCGTAAAATATTAGATAAGTCATTCGATTAAAATGCGATCAAACAGTTTTAACAGATGGTATTTGTTGCTGTTGGACAGGGGGTTGAACTGGTTGATTTTGTTGGGCAGGAACCTGCTGCTGCTGTTGCTGTGCTGGTACTTGATTTGGTTGCTGGGCTATCGGCTGCTGTTGCGGCACTTGTTGAATCGGTTGCTGTTGCTGAGCAGGTTGTTGGAAGTTTTGTTGAACTGGTTGGTAAATGCCTTGCTGCTGGGCAGGTTGGGCGGATTGAACCTGTTGGGGCTGTGCAGCGAATTGTTGTTGCTGGGCGTATTGAGCCTGTTGGGGCTGAGCGGCGTATTGCTGTTGTTGGGCAAATTGAGCCTGTTGGGGCTGTGCAGCAAATTGTTGTTGGGCGAACTGCTGTTGTTGAGCAAACTGTTGCGGTTGGCCATAATGCTGCTGTTGTGGAACAAACTGAGGTTGCCCATAAGGTACACCATGTTGCTGTTGAAGTTTTGCCGCCTCTTCAGGAGTAATCTGCAAGTAGGGAAATATTTAAAACGAAACAAGTCATTCCAATTCTTAACATTAAGCTGCTAATCATCCCCGATTAACTAATACCACGCGCATGCAAATGATAAGGAAAACCTACCTGTGACGCAACAGGTGGCGGGGGATAATAAGGTTGTTGCGCAGCATACTGACCAGGATGCATAGGTGGAGCGCCATGGGGAACCATACCGGGATGGTATTGTGGCGGGGGAGGTAACTAACAAGACCAAACGGGATGCAACACAAGACAAACATATAACATGCAATTCAAACGTACACTACAAAGCAGAGATACGTAATATTTTTCGATCTTTTGGATAAGCAAACTAAAAAATGAGAAACTAAAAATGTTAAAACTATGCAATTAAGAAACTAGCCCAAATAGATGATGATGCTGTAAACAATTTTTTTTACCAAGCCTTGATCAATCAATCGCTGAATTTCCAATTGTCGTTGACGTTCGAATTCCATGTACTCCTGCTGAGAGTAGACGGGCTCCTCATCGATTGTATTCCAACCAGGGTCGCGTTCGAATTCTTGTTTTCGAGTTTGTTCCAAGAATTCCGGAAACCTAGCAAAAAGCAATTATAATTATGCCAAGGAAATTGTAAACGACACGAAAGATGGTAATTTACGAAATTAAGTAGTCGCGGTTTGTATCTGTTTCGTTGAAGACATGTTCGCGCATTCGTTCCATCTCCTCGTACCGTTCTGCCATATCGTCTTCGGGAGCATTAGCTTTAATGTGAAAAATTCAGAAGTTAATTAATGTTCACCGAATCAATCAGCAGTCCATAGCCATAATGAACTCGCGAACCTCCCTCTACTTACGGTCATAAGCTTTATCCAACTCCTTACTGAACAACGCTTTCACCTCGTCAGGATCCCAATATCCGTTGCCATCCAAATCTGAAAAGGGAAACGTTGATTAATATATATATTTTTAGATGGTTATCGGGTATGATAAATCCTAACCGTGCAGGGCGAAAAAAGTCTTAGGGTTAAAACTTTCAGGTGAAAGATGATCTTGCTCTTCCCAAACTTCTTCTAATTGTTGTTTGCTTCCTGGATGATGCATCTGAATTAATAGAATGAATTTGAAAATAGTAGGAGTAAAAATAAATCTTCAATAAATAACCCACTTTAGGATGTTGCTTATGCTTTGCCTGAGCCTCTTCCCATGCTTTTTCTTCTGCTTTCCTTTTCTCTTCATCCAAATTCTTCATTTTGTTCTGATGCTCAAATTCTTTCTGCATCTCATATTCTTTAAATTCTTCCTTTCTCTTTCTGTCAGCTTCCTCCAAATCTTTAGAGGTCTGGACTATCAGTTTCCTCAAATCTTCAGTCTCAAAAGAGGGGCTTTTATGATCTATATGGCCAGGAATTTTGAGTCTTCCATCATGAGGGATTCCAAGTCCTCTTGCTCTTTCATACTCTTGAACAGCAAGATGTCTCAATCGCTCCATTTCTTGCCTTTTTAATTCATCCAATTTGTTCCTCACATGATGATTCACATACTCCAATTCTTTTGCAACTTTTCCCGTCTGCAGTAACAAAGTTTGAATGAATGAATGGCAACATTTAGCTACATGTTAGTTTGAATAACTTACCCTAATATCCTCTGGATCTGATTTTTCCAATTTTTGACGGAAGTCAGGGTCACTTTCCAACAACTGCACAACTTCTTGAAGGTATCTGTTGTACTCCAATCCAGTTTCCTTAAAAAGAACGAGGTTACTCATTGGCACATTTCATGCATGCTGTCTTATTTTGGCATGTTATGAAATTTGCAACAAAGTGCAGTTTGCAACACAATATACTTACTCTTCCTGCATCTTCAACTTCATTCACATCTGAAGGCTTTTCAGTGGATTTTTTTGAATCAACTGGTGCACATTTGACATTTTCAATCAAAACAGCAATAATGACAACAAGAATATAAAAGACGCCTTTCATTTTGAAACGGACGTTTTGAGACTCTTTAATACAAATACTTTTCTCAGTGAGTAATTCTAGATAACTGATCCAATGGAACGATTAAGTGGAAATGATGTAATAAAAATGTACTGCAAGGCTACGTGCGAACAGAATCACCAAATTACACGTCAGCCTTGCAGGTTTCAGCTGTGGCGGCTCTGTGGGTACGATTGCGCAAAGCAAACACCGGAATGGGTTCAGCGACTTGATAATTTGTTTGACAGCGCTTCGGTTGCTGATACCTTTTTTCCGATTCTTGGCGGTAGGTGGACACATTTTCAAAACAAAGAATAAAAACTTCAGCCACTGATTGACAATTCACAATCTGTTAGCATGTATTTGGTATGTATTCCGTATTTAAAAATTTTTTTTCAGGAGTAAAATAAGTTTTGATGTTATTCTTTCATCAGCGACGGTCCTTAATTGTCATCTTTATCGGTCCTTTCGGAGAGATAAGAAATTTGTAAACTTGCTCCAGTGGTTTTATAAAGCTCATGTCAAAACTATGTAAAAGCTAAACAGAAATGAAAAAAATGATTAGACGAAGAAGTGGGAGATTAAAAAATGCATATAGTACCTTAGCAGTGATGATTAACATTTCGTATTCAGCAATTCTTTTTCCTGGACACATTCTTCGGCCAATTCCGAAAGGAACTGCAAGAAACGGGTGGGCATTAACTTTTACACCAAGCCAGCGTTCTGGAATAAAGCATTTCGCATCTGGATAGTTTGTCTCCTGAAGGCTAGCCACCCAAGTTTCGCAAACCACCAACGTCTATAGAAAAATTACATAACTGAAAAATCTGATGCTTTGTATAGCCGAAGCCCCGAAGGTCGAGCAACTTACCCCGGCTGGAACATGATAGCCTTGGAAAGTAAATGACTTCTCCAATATACGCGCAATGTTGGGGGCTACGGGAGTTATTCTACACGTAAACAATTTTCAGTAAGAAGCGTCACACATTTCTAAATATGCTTTGCTACCTTAGACTTTCTGCGACACATGCTCGGAGATATTTTAACTCTAAGAGAAGTTGTGGGGTCACTTCTACTCCTGATGATAGAACTTGATCCAGCTCCTCGTACACTTTTGCTTTCACATTTGGATTGCTTAAGATATTGTGTAAAAGGAACATGGTAGCATTTCCCGTCTAACAAAATAGTTGCACAAGTTTGCTACCGATTATTATTCAAAAATAGTATATACCGTTTCAATTCCGGCCGCTACTAAATCAATAAGCGTGACAATTTTATCACGAATGTCAACATCTTGGGCGGCCAAAATTTGATTTAAAACTGATGAGTTACTGTCTGTATCCTCGGGGGAATTAAGGGCCTGATCAACAAAATCTGCAAAGACGCTAACAAACGAAATCTGTTCTTGGAACACATTAATGATCTTTGATAATGGTAGTTGATTACTCATAGATGGTATCTTCACAATCCGCCAATTTTTTGTAAGACTTCGTAGGAAAGTATTTCCACCACGGAAGGCCATACATCGCTTCATGGGACACCTCAAAAAGATTTTCCGTCGCAAGCATTAAACGTTCTGCAATCGGGGGCACGGAATTCTTGTTCAACGCCCCCAGACGCCGACCCAGTAAAATTTCAAAGATAACTTCACATTTAAAAAAAGGAAAATCAGATAGCGTTTTGGGTACGGTTTTGTAGCCACTGCGATGGGTATCCTATTAATTACCTTCAAGTCCGCAGCTATAGATGGTTTTTTCAAAAGCATCTAAAATGTTGTCGGCGTCTCGTTCTGCGCGGATTTTCTCAATGAGTTCATCTGATATGATGCAGACTTGCTTAACAGTTTGATCACCAAGGGCAGAACTTGCTAGCTGGGCTGTTAGTTTGCTTCTCAAGTGATGCCACTCCAGTCCTTGGCTGGTTCAAAATGTAAACATGTAGGTGTGCTTTGTTAAGGTGTCAAATGGCATACAATAGTAGTTCAAGTCTAGAGACATTAAATGCACCCAATGTTCTGTTGAGTGACATCAGTTGGCTGGAAGGCCAACAGCTGCACTTACACATTCACCAACCCAACTGATAGATATCTATCAGGACGAGATCTTCTATAAGCACACTGGGCTTCTAGTCCGGGCCTAAGTGGAAATTTGCTGGGGTACTTCAACACCTCTTCAATGTCTTTCTTGTCATACAGATGAACTATGGGGAAATTCCACAGGTAATGTTCTTTAACAATAGGTCCATATCTCATGAATTTGTCTATGTTAATAATAAAGAACAGTCAGCAATCCAAATACCAAAAATTGACTTCTGTAACACCACATTCTTACCTTCATTTGCCAGATGCAACTTATCCAAGGAGTAAACCCAGTAGTAGAGCCATTGACTTCCCAGAATTGGCACATTTAAGGGCCCAGGAATTTGGCAGAAAGGCTTTTGTAATGTTTGTTCTGTGTAACATATAATGTTATTAGCACATCGAGTCCCATAATGATAGACGACCACCTTGATAATTACCGAATTGGCTCTTACCATCAGTTTGAAGTAACGTTTTGTCATCTGCTAAACAAAATGTCGAAAAAAACCACGACGAAACTGCCATACTAAAGTACTTGCTCACCACATGTCTTACGACGATGAAAAATAGCTTGAGTTTCTTTAAAAATGCCATTTTAACTTACATGCCTAACGGGTTAGAGAGCTCAAGTTATATAGTCAAATAATGCGAATAGCGGAGAATTTGGGTGGAGGAACCCGAGCTGTCTTTCGGTTACGACTCAGCAAAAATAAAATAAAGATATGATAGGCCTAAGGGTGGATTTTCGACTCGACGCAATGCACGATAGGCATTCACTGGTCGCATCCGTTGTTGCACTCTAGATTATTCATTTTTTTAGCGCTTGTGGGATATGTTCAAAACGTTTCGCCTACCAACCAGATCTGATCTTCCGTCTTCGTGAAAGGTCGACTCAAGTTCAAGGGGAACTTAATCGCGCTGGTGACGCGCGACTCTCCCCCTCTCTTTTTCTTTCCCATGTCGAGCCAAACTATTTAAAAGAAAAACAACCACCAATATGCGTATCAGGTTTCCTACTAATGAAGGCGTATCAAGATAACCACCCAGCAGCAACTTGAGGTTAGTTACATAATATCAAGGTCTGCACACATTGCAAAAATGTTGAATTGCGTGTTCATTCATAAAAATATCACCAAGATTGAATAAAGTGTATATAATATAGGAAAAGCAGGCGTAAGTACCGATGGAAGCATGGGGGAACGAGTTACAGTCACCGAAACATTTTGTTTATCCATTACCCAATAATCGTAACAATGTATGAGGGAATACAAATTCTCCGTCATCCGGATATATGATACATGGCCTTGACAGATTAGCAATTAGTTTTTAAAAAAGAAAAGAAGAATCAACTGGAATGGGGAGAGTGATGTACAATGAAGTTGCGCGATTCTATTTCTTCAGCGTTTTGCCGTAAAACTTGGAATTTAAAAGGAAGATCAGTAGGTTGACGTTAATTTTGGCCTTCTTAAAGATGTTGAGGACAGTGACACCCTCAAACTGCATTTGCAGCAAATCCTACAAATGTTCAAACGATGATTACGGTAACCTTGAATCGCTGGAACGAGACGAGAAACATGATACCTGAATGTTGAGTTGAACTTTCTCAACGCTGACGCCCATAAACTTGGCCGTGACGTCAAACACGCCCGATTCGATGGCCGGGCAAATATCAAAGAACGTTGATTTGAAGTGGGCATGGGGCAACCCTTCAATGTCGATCAAGATGCCCTTCTGATGAAGTTTGGTGGCCGAATAATGCAACATCGTTCGAGATTTCAGAGCGTTGGCTAGCTGGAGATGGTTGCCTTCAGACTATGGGAAATTTGTCAAAGATGTTGTTTATTTCTTAATTACATCAATTACTCATATAGTTAGTTACCTTGTGCTGGAGGATCCGTTTCTGATTTTTACCCAGCGTCAAATTCTTGAGACAGGTTTCCAGATACTCTTGGTAAGAATTTACCTGCTCTTCGTGGAATTTAGTCTTCTCGTCTAGCAGCCTTTTAGTTGACAAGAGACGATCAAGTTCTTGGGATCGAGCGCGTCGGTGCGTTCGCAAAGTAACAACATCTCGCGCTAAGGCAGCCACCAAGACTGCGTAGTTATCAGAGCTAGAGACGAGCCCGACTTGCTCCAATTTTCGCAAATTTCTCGATACTCTCATCTTGAGTGAATTAAGGACAGTCTCAGTGGTGTCGGTATTGGAAACCACTCGAGAGACGAAACGCGAACTAGTTTGCTCACATTGCATCTGCTGCTGACAAAATTGCGTGTAAACTGCCTGTTCCTCAATAGCTGCTGGTCGGATGATGATTTCCTTCAGATTGTCACCGTAACAACAGCGCAGTATTGAGACGAGCATTTGTTTCGTAGCAACAAAAAGTTTTTGGTTTTTCTCTTCCTGGGCCGTTACAGACATTTCAAATTTGTTGGTTAGTGTAAGGAAGATCTCCGTCTTGGCAACTTCATTTAAATCCTGGAAGGTTCCAACATTTTCTTTGCTCTCGCCGGCCAAGAGATATTGGATGGACGGATGATTGCGCTGATCGCCAGTCCCAAAGTCGTCGAGAATTTGATGAAGGGGATCGTCTAAATCCGGTGCCAGAACATTTTCATATTCGACCAAGCACTGGTGAATGTTGGCCACTTCTTGGAGCGACATGCAGACGGTTGGTTTGGTAATCAGTGTGGCCTCGCTGTATTGATCCATACCAAACTCAACTTCAGGCTCTTCCACCTGAATACATCCTTTAAAGAATGCCTTAAACTTTTCGTGACATTCAATAATGAACGGGTTGAGGCACATCAAATGGGGCGACTCCTCAGCAAATCCTTTCTTCGAGGCAGCAAACTGCAACATCTTGGCAATCTAAATGAAGAGAAAGGTAGTGAGAAGTTTTCAAGCGAGTGCGCGCGCTCGAGTCTTACATTGCCCAGATTGCGTCGTTGATCTGTTGTTAAAACATGGGAAGGTGACACGGAGATAATGTCAAAGGCATCGGGCGAGACGATCGTCGGGTTGATGTATCGATAATACACTAAATTACCTGAAGGAAGCAAAGTTGAGAATTTCAGCTAGTAATTGAAATGGCGCGAATATTGAATGAAGAATTTACCGATGACTTTTAAAACATCCTTTTCAGGAACCAAGGGGAACTTGTTTCGCAATGCTCTGGCCAGAACTTTAGCAACGTAAAGCATGCCGAACGGGATATTACGAATGGAGCAGGTGATCTGCTCCAGAAAGAGGGTAGTAGCGGCTTTCAGGAATTCGATATTATTCTTCAAACGGCGTTGAACTTCGGGTTGTTTCAGAGCGTCTTCGGCACTGATTTCGTAGGGCATTCCACACGGCTCGCCTGATGCACTTTCTAGCTGGTTGATCCACAGTTTGTAAATTTCTACTGGACTCAGGTTGATGAAAATGTTCTCTTTGAGAATTCTCTCGACAATAGGACCGAGCAACTCTCGGAGCTGACCAACGCGATGTCCCTGCCGACTGAGTTGCAAGATGAGTTTGATCACGAGAGGATTGCCAGTGGATATGTCACTGAGGTTGTCGACTTTGTGCCGGACTTCTTCTTCTAGCGCGCATCTAAACAATTTTAGAAGCAAGTATTCTTCTCGCAAGTTGGAGCCATAGTTGTAGAGCGACAAAATCATGGTTTCGGGCATCTTTTGCGGCTGCAGGAATAGTAGCTTGGACAGGTAACGTGGTTCTGTCTGCAGGAGGTAAAATAGATGCTGGTAGGCCTCTAGCTTATGACGGCCTGTTTTGGTCAAAGAGAGCAACTCGATGCCCGGACGAGTGAAATGGTGATTTTCCGCCGTCCTTTCTTGTTGCTCTGCTGCTTTGTTGACGTGCTTGCCTAAAAGTGGTTCGTAAAAATTATCAACTATTCTGGTCCTTTGGTTTCAAATGAACTTACGAAGTTTGTGTCCATGAGCTACGACCTCTTGCAGGGCGATTTGATTCTTAACCAACAGACCAATTTTGATGTCCATCGTATTGAGATCTTTTTCCAGCTGTTTGTTACGACGGATGGTTTGTACCACATCGCTCTTTAGTAGTTGCACTTGCATTTCCTCGTCATAATCGCGCTGAACATAAATCAAAAAGAGATTCAGTATTTATAAAGTATTATAATTATTACTATATAAAGATGTAATATTTTTTCCTTACTTGGCCGATGTCGAGCAAGTGGAGGAAACGACGCAAGGTGCCCAGTGGCATATCCCCACGTTTGATGGCGCGATAAGCACGCAAGGCCATCCAGCGTCTCCAGCAGGCCTGAATCAAGACAATTTTGCGAAGATGTTGCCGAAAGAAGTTCAAGTCTCGGCGTTGAGGTTGTCGGTCTCGTTCTTCTTGTTGGCGTTGCTGCCATTGTAGATAGCGCTGCCGCTGGATTACTGTGCGCCACCAAGTCTGTAATTTTAATAAATTAGTTAGATATTTAAATTGATTTTTTTTTTACTTTAAAACAAACCTGAATTTTGATGACCGAATCGACGTTGTTGTGAAAATGATGAAGACGGAATGCGATCTTTTCCCGCACGAGGAATCCTCGGCAACAAGCTTGCATTCTGATAATCAGAGGTTCGATATCTTCATCTTCGACTACTGACATGACGAGGTTTTCGAATTCTCGTAGGCCAATCAATCCCGATTCGGAGTAATCGCGAGGCTTTTCCCAGCTGATTTGCTGTGTTTTAACGTTGAGATAAACAGGGATACCCTGTTCAAGTCGATGCATTACCCAGGCTTTAGAAGTGGGAAGTTGTTCAATTCTGAGACCTCGGATGCGAGCCCCTAGTTTTTTGGTGCAAGCTTGGAATTGAGTCCGACTAAGATCCGGAAGGCTGATATATGGGGAGCTCAGAGTCTCAACGAATGCAGCAGGATCGCGCAAGTTGTTTAGGCCAGTCACTACCAAACAGACTTCCTCAGCTTCGGTAGCCAATTCGCGCGATCTAACCAGCATTTCCTCCACGTCCTCCATCGACAGGGAAGCATTTGAATCTTGACTTCGTTTTTTAGCTTCGCTGAGCGTCTTTAATAGCCTCAAATAGAGAGGAGCTTGTTCCTCAACAGGATCCTGATCAACCAGACCTGTGGAACCCAAGAGGATGGCCAACTGATTGGCATCGCCGCTATCCACGGCGCGTTGGATCACTTGAGCGATATCGTTGCGTTCCAGGTCTTCATTGACTTGAATGATGCAGCACTGGATCTCATTGTGAGTCAGCACGGAGCAGAAATCTCCACGGCGACTCTTTTCTCTGCGTATTTCGGTAAGCGCCGACATGTAGGATTCCGTCAAACTGGTATTGACGCCATCGAAACTAAGCATCGGTTCCTCCAAGACAAAGAGCAATTCGGTTACATTCCGGCCATCTACCGCTTGGGTGACATGGGCAACTTGAGTCAGAGTACGGATAGCGCCGCAAATCATTTCAAAGCTGAGATCTTCTTCAGTGATTGCTCGAAAGTGGTTCATCTCTTCGTGGTAAAGTGCGGCGGCAAATTCGAGCACCACCAGCTCGGACATGGGTTCTGTATCCAGCAGGTTTCGCAAAAGCTGAAGAGTGCGGGCTGGGTCAGAGCCTTCCAGCGATTGGTTAACTGCATTGACGTAACGCTGACGTTCTAAAACAGATTCCTTTTCGGTGTTGACTTGGTTGATAATTGCTTGCAAGTCGCAGCGTTCCACTCCCTTGTCGCCACTGATGGCCGAATGTAGGGCCATCATGTAGGCGGAGCAATAATCTGGGTTGATTCTTTTGATACCGAGAATCGGATGGGCCAATGCAGTCATCATACGACGCTGATCGCGACTTTCAACAGCCAGAGCAATTTTCTCCAACGCCGAAAACTCGTTGACCGAGTCCAACTGATACTGGATCTCTGATCCGGTTAAAAGTTCATCATAAACATCGGCCGTGAAGTCGCTATTGAGACTTCGCTCGCGAGATGATTGTTTTTTCTCGTCAAGTGCGTCAATCAACGACTGCAAGTACAAGTCAGCTAAACTGGGATCAATGTCACGCAATTGGGCGGCTGGATGGTCCATCTTCAATAAAATAATCCATAGTTATTTGATTGCTAATGTAAGACTTTGATCAAGTCCAAGGCCATAACAGATGTGACATCAACACATTGTTGAAAACATTTCTTGGCGTTTGCTGTGTTTCCATTGCTGAGAAATCCTTTTGCTTTCAATTTGTAAATACCCAAAATGATGGGTATTTTAATGGAATTGCGACAATTCCGACCCATAGGGGTGTGTGTAAATGTCGGCCTACCGGCCGACTTTGAACCTAGAACTACCGGTAAACAACACTTTTTGACACTATTTACACACACCCCTATGGGTCGGAATTGTCGCAATTCCTCTATAGATCGGCCTACCGGCCGATCCGACTACCGTCGAAATTTGGTCGGCCTACCGGCCGAAACCTACCGGCCGAAACCTACCGCTTGGATCATTAAATGGCAATCTCCTTCCTCAGTTGCTTTATTAATGGCGATGATAGCTGCGTGATGTTCAGCTTCGTCGATGGGTAGCTCGCCGGCCAAGATGCCGCCGATCTTGCCAAATTGCGGCATGGGGAAACCGTATCGCTGAAGTTCTCGGCTCATCGCTTGGACGGCTGCGTCCGAAAATTGCGCCTTGCCGTACAAACTGGGCATGGGTGGAGCTTTACCCAACCGGTAGAGGTAAAGGCTTAGGGCGTGGATGCTGTAGATGACACGGGGCATATTCTTTCGATCGTAGAGATCCTGTTCAATAGATAACAATAAGGTCTTAGTTTATGAAGGAGAAAAGAACTGAGTTATTAATGCACAGACCGTTGTCTCGGGTAGGAAAATGGAGGGTAAACCCAGACTGGACATGGCTCGTAGCCAGTGATTGATGTTGTCTGTATGCCGGAAGGTCAATCCACCCTCTCGGTAGCGGACTTGATCTGCGTCGTAGATCTTTTTCAGAGGCACCGATTGCGGTTGAAAGCGATGGGCCAGTTTAGCTAAAAAGACGCCATTGCGCAGCGCCTCTTCCAGTTCAATGGACTCGGGTAGCCCTTCCCGAATGCACATTTCGATCCACGTTTTGGTTTCCTCCAAACGGCAAAGGTACTCGTAAGCAATCTTCTCTTGGCGCTTCTCATCCATCTGGTCGGCAGAGACGCGCATCCCATCTGCAAAAAACCACACAAATTGTCAAATAATTAGCATTACAAGATACAGATGGGATCAAAGTATTGACAGCCCCTCGGGGCAAATGTGAAATTCGACACGGTTTCGCCATCGCAGCGCATCTGGAACTCGTCAAGTCAACAACGCGTCAAGATAAAAAAAATAAGAAAACCCCAACTACGAACTCCATGACGGTTCAATTTCCGCCGTCAGTAGGATTCTGTTGGTACAATGAAGTGGCTGGGCATTTTCTTCCTAGTTTTTCTCTGCGCGTCGGGTAAATTTGCGTCGACAATTGTTCGTCTAGATTTCAAACATTGTTTCGAAAACAATTTCTAGGCACTGAAATCGAGCCAGGAGATCCGGAAGATATTGGACCTGATGCTCCCCAAGGAATTCCACCGACCGAGACAGAAACAGACGAAACAACGACAACCGAACTTCCCGAAGAGTAAGTGATATCATTAAAAACAAGGTTCAGAGGCGGAACTTTCAGTTGGTATTTTGCGAGGCAACAGGGCCAAGACCGAGTTGAGTCTAGATGCAAGAATCCGTCAGTTGCTGGAGCATTATAAACAAGATGATCCACTTGGCATACCGGGTGTGCCCATCCCAGATCCCATGCCCATTCCCGATTTTGAGGGCGAATTTACCGCGGCCAAAATAAAATTTTCAGACGCTGAACTACACAAACTATCGCAGTTTAGGATCAATTATGTTAGAACGGATCTCAAAGATTTGAAGGTAAAATATTAGAGAGGAAAAAAACCGGAGATGTTGATTAAAATGAGTGAATATTTGTTCGACAGGTTTGGATTGGTCTGACTTTTGACAGTCTCCAAGTGGTCGGGCGATACCGAATGGGTTCTTGGTTTAGTACTTCATCAGGTGACTTTAATGTTACTTTGATCGGTGTTCACGCTGAAGGATTCGCCGGATTGGTTGTCGATTCCGAAGGCCTTTTGCAAGCAACCAACATCACCTTTGATGTTGGCTTCAAAGACATCACTATGAAGTTTGATAATTTGGGATTTTTCGGCAGCCTGTTCCAGGTAAATCGTCTGCAGGTACTGACTTTTAGAGCGCCAACGATAACGAGACAAAATTGTTATAGGGAATCATCAACTCGGTTGGCACTTTCATCTTCGACTCCATCAAACCCGTTATTTTGAACCAAATCAACGATCAAGTTCAGACCACAGTCAACGTTCAAATGAAGCAACTTGAGCAGGTTCTACCCGATTCGGTGCCACCTTTGGATATGGCCATTGCTTTGGCTCGTACTCAGATCCAAGATATGGAAATGGATCCTTTTTTAATCCCCAACTACAATGCCGTTCTTGGCAATGGAGTTGGTATTAAAATTTTCAATGGCACATTGCACGGGCTTTCCACTATCCATAGGTAAAATTTCTTGATGCATTCCGACGAGTGAATTGTTCTTTGACAATTAGACTACGTTTCAAACACAGGACTGGAGATGTAGTGTTCAACTATGAGAATGGGTCCCTGATAGTTGGAGCTCAAGCTGCCACTCAGCGTCTGCAAGGGCACTTTAACTGGCAGCTTGACTTTAAATTTTTTGCACCTAAGGGTAAAATTAGTCTGCAAATTGAGCATCTTGATGTCAAAATTGGTTTGAGTCAACCTATTAATGTACAAAAGAAGCCAAAGCTGGAAGTTTTGAGAGTCACCCTTGGAAACATTCAAGTAAGTTTAACACATTGTGTCATCATCAGTGAAACTTGATTAAGATTTTCCCCACAGGCTCGTTCCTCTGGAACAGGATCAATGGACTATCTGATTGAATTTGCCGTCAACTTCTTACTGAATGGCTTCAGAAGTGTGGTCTTGCGAACAATTGAAAAACCAGTTACCTCAATCATTCAAAAGGAGCTGGATAAACTTGATATTGAAGCTATGATTGAGGAGCAACTAAACAAAGCCAATAATTTGTAACTCAAAAGTGCTCTTCCCAAATGGTCATTCTGGTAACAAAGACAAGTATGAAAATGCCAACACAAACCTGCTTGATCAGATGATGCTGAATTCTCCATTGCTTAAAATCTGAGAGAAAACCTGTAAACACAAAAGACAACTCTCGTGAAACAGGATGTTAACGGACTGGATTACGTTTGGGCATATGCGTCATGACTTTTCAACATACTAATTTACTTTTAAAAAAAGAAAGAAATAAACAATGCTTAGCATGATACAAAAAATGTGTCAATATCTGTCAACTCGTTTACTCACTTTATAGCTAAAAAATATAGCAATTTGGTGTTAAATGGAGGGAATCATTCGGAGCTGGTATAAAAACTTAAGTACTGGTAGCTCTCACGCAGCCAACTGGTTTTTGAATTTTCAAATGGACGTCGTCTGATATGAACGATTCATTCTAACCGTCGCGCGCGAATTTGCCGCCAGGTTCGACACTCGTGCGGCAGATGGCGTGGCCATAAAAGGAAATATGAAAACGTCACCGTTTCAAAAAAAAGGGAAAAAACGTCACCGGAAACTGGGAAATTTCCAGATGGAGGCCGATAAGAAAAGGACGTTCACAAACAACATCACCGAGTACGATCGGAATGGGAATGGGTTTGATTGACTTGTACGTCATCAGTGGACAATTGACAGAGACCCGGGGATGTCTTTTGAATTTGGTCACACGAACGACGGGTGCTGATCGACACGCTCCGGACCGAGTTCTATTGTCGGAGCACGCGCCCGACTAGGTTCGGAAAAGGAACGAAGGGTCGAACAAAAGAGAGAGTGCGAGAGAATAGGTGGGCCCGACGCCGATGGAATGAAAATAGTTAGAGACAAAAGAGGCCAGAGAGAGAGAGAAATAAGAGCAAGGGCGAGAGAGTACACGAGCAGTTTCATTCCCCACATCTTTTCCTTCCTTCCTTCACGCGTGCAATCTTACTCAGACATCTGTAGGGTGCGACGCGCAGTACAAAACAGCAGCAGCAGCAGCATTGGAATAATAAATAATCATACTTGACCCTCTTTCCGCCGTCACCGCCGCCGCCACGGGCCATTCCGGAATGATTCCCCACTTCCGAATGCCATCGTTTCTCTCCGGAGCGGCGTTCTGTTTTATTTCTTTTATTATCTCTTCACTTTCCGTTTTGGCCCATATTTTTTTCCAGCCTTTTTATCTTTGAATATTCTGCCCATATTTCCCTATTGGGGGTGGATTTGATGTGGGCGTTTGATAATCATGTGTGCCATCCGCCCCTTTCGATTGAATAAAATAAAGAGACGACGGCAACTTGACATCAAGACAAGACGAAATAAAAACACAACAGGAGGAAGAATGAGGGCGTGTGAAGGTGACAAAGATGAACAATAGGCCAACAGCAGCAGCAGCATCGCTCCAACTTGATTTCACGCGGAAAAGACACGGCGAGACATCGCTGGAGCGTTTGATCTACGTCGTCGACTCTGAGGGAGAGAAAAGTTTTCGGTTGTTGAGGATTCATATCTTTTGCCGCCATCTGATCGTCAAAGCCCGCAGTATATAATCCGAAGAATAAGGCAATCGCGGAACAAACGGGCGGGAGAGAGCTGCTTCGCGGAATCCTGTCACGGTCTTGGCGTCGCATCCGTTAATGAACGCCGCCACCGCCGTGATTGAGAGAGAGCCGTCCGAATCGTTTGCATAATAAACAGATGACTATGCCACACATATATACACCGCGGTATATAGAACTAGTAGTTCCAGCGCCAAAGTTAAAAGGCTAGCGATATATAGAGGAGAGGCGCGGTTCATCCGTGATGGCGCAAAGTAATGACGTGCGATGAAAAAAAAGACAAGGAGGAAGTCTACGGTACTTGCATATCCAGCCAAAGAGAATAGAGCAGAACATGTCGAGACTAATACGAAAGGGAAGATTGAGACGATAAAATGCGTTTCTATAGGAAAGTTCAAATTTTGTGTACGGGCGCCGTCGTCGTCGTCGCTAGCCGCTTTTGTCATTGAAAGTAGGGCGACGGTTTTGCGGGAGGCGATGCCTCCTCGTTAATCAGCTCCACTTAGTTTGGTGTGCGTCGAGAAGAAAAAAGAAAGAAAAGGTCTCTACTCAGAGTTTGCTGGCCCCACTGTGTACTACTAACCTGCGTTATAGCCTCTTCAATCCTCCCCCGTCGCCCTTGATCCATTCATCCTCTTGCGCTGCATCCCCCTCGACGCGTATTCATAATTTCCTCTCCAGCAGCAGCGAAGTTCTCTCTATTAAACGGCTTCTTGGCTCCAGGGATCTTGCTGACTCTGGGAATAGACAAATAAGAAAGAAATCTCATTTGGCTTCGACTTTGGAAAATCATTTTCATTTTTTTGTATGTGCGTGCGTGTGTCGGTGTGCGCTGCGGTTGCATTAGTACTGAAGGCAATTTCCAGCGGGACCAAAAGAACCAAGCCGCCGAAATCGTCTCAATAATTTAACCGTCCTAGCGACTCTCGCTCGGAATAGGACGTCGCGCCTTTATCCGTCGATGACGTCAACTTTAAATGGTTCCGGCGAAGAACGCGTATCGTCCGCGCGCAGTGTTTTTCCAGTTGTCGTCGGTAACTGTTGTTTTGTGCGCGACGACGGAGACAGTTGCCGGCCATGATGAGCTGTTGGTGAAGGAGAACTCGTACGTACTGCGCTACTAGTACGAGTATATACGGTACATTACTAGACTGTATAGTAATACGGAGCCGGAACAAGAAGGGGGACGTACGGCGAGCGGGCGGTAGCATCTAGCGCGCCCCATTCATCTAATATCCTCCTCGTTGTGCAGCTCAATGAGATGTTCATCAGAGACGGAGAGTTGAGAGACAGCTGTGCTGTTTGCTGAAGGCCGAGCGCAGAAAATCAACTCGTCATCACCAGACAACCCGAAAACGGACAAGACACCGTCTTGTTGATACATCGCCCATTATTGCCCGCGCGCTTCTACGACGCTAAAAACCAGAAAAAGCGACCCCCCCCCTTTTTCCCGTGGAAACGGAATTTGCCCCGTTGTTGACGGACGAGGTATCGAATGACACCGTCTCGGCATCGCTCCGTGTGCTTGCTTAACGTTCTGGCTCTGTGTAGACAAGGCTTACACAAGAGCGGACGGACAATCCGAGAGCAAAGACCGGCCTGTAATTCGAACCAATACAAGCAGCCCGTCCTGCGGTCTATAGACACGCTGTAATAGCCGAGTCCGTCGACGTCCCCAGCGCTTTTCATCTCATCCTAGTTCCGCGTCTTTTCTTTACAGACGAATAGAAAATCAAATGATGAGAGAGAGAGAGAGAACGATGAGGAATCCGTCTCGGAAAAATTCATCCCGCATTTTGGAGCCATCATTTTCTTATTCCGTCTCCTTTTCTTGTTCTTCTTCTTTGATATTATTAATAAAGAGAGACGGCATTGATCCGCAGCATTCAATGGTTCCACGGGAGGAAGTTTTGGGTTTTTGTCCGCTACGCACGGGGAATATTTCCTTCAGATATGATTATAGACGTTAGAAGCTGTTACCATAGTGTTTTTCTTATTCCGCTTGGTTTTTCTAATTTCCATTTCAGCATTCGAAACGCCCCACGACGAGATGATGAAAACCTACTGCATAACCCTTGGCCATTCTTCGACGAGAGGCCGAGGGAATTTTCTTGTCAACGAGAAATCTAATCAGCATCGTAGCTCTGCTTTGATCATCGCTTCTTGTTTAAAAAGAAAAAAAAGAGCTTAATAATGTTCTGAGAAATATACGGCACAGATTGGAAGGTCGGGCATAAAGTGGCAAATCGTGTAAAAGTGTAGGGTACAGGGCCGTCGGTTGGCGAAAGAACACATTGTCGATGGGGCCGGGCTATATATCTCATTCGCTGGTCGTCGTTGTGTGGGAGCGTGCGTGCGTGCCTCTATTGAGTTGACCACTTTCCTCTTATTCGAGGCGGCCGGCAAAAGTCGTTGGCGCTTCCGCTGGATTATTCAATCGCCACCCATCCAGTAGTAGCCTTACTTTCTTCTTCTTCGTCACTCACTTATACACTCCTGACGCGAGGCAGGAGCAGCAGAAGCAGCCCAGGATGAATTCTAAATACCGAATCCCTCTGCACTCGATAAAATATATATATATCCCCACTGTTACTCCAGCAGCGGCAGCGGCGCGGTACAAACAGCTCAACTCTTGCTACACTTGGGCTTCCAAGTTTTACCAGGCGCCAAAAAAGAAAAAAGGGAAGGAAAAGTTGGCCGTAGTTTTTGGCCGAAGAAAGAGTCAAAGGCAGCAGACGTCGTCTCAAAGTTGGGCAGGTGACGGGCGACTATATGGAACAAAAAAAAAAAAAATAACTTTATTCTCCGTCCGAAAGTATCTTTCGGATCTCAATGATTCATCCTCCAACTGTCTGCCAATCATCATATATTGCCCGACAGGAGCACGCGGACATCACCTCCCTCCATCCTTTATCTTATGCCAGCGGCGCATAAGTTTTTGATTCAGACAGTAACAGCAGCAACGGTCCGTCGTCAAAGTTTTCGCGCACGAATGACGACGCCATCCGACATTTAAGAAAAAATGTTAAAGAATTATTGTCTGTAAACGCCCACAGAGACAAAGTGAAGAAGAAGAAGAAGAAGAAGAGAAATGGGATGAAAAACGGCGCTGCGTCCGTCTCGTATCTTTGCTGTACGGTAGACCGCAGACTGTCGCTTTGATTCTAGTTGAAGGCTGGCTTGAGAGATGCGGTCCCGCTTCTTTTAACCTCGCCGGATAAAGGAGGGGGTGGAAAAAGACGGCCTTCTTCTTCTCCGCTCGGCCCAGCGAACTCGAAGCCAAAAGTTTTCTTCTTCTGCGCGGGTGAAAGCCGAATAAATAACAGAGAGAGACTAGCAGCAGTATAGTGGCCAGCATCTGTGTTGGGACAACAAACACAAGCGCACAGGCAAGCGGATAGCCGAAGGAAAAATCATTGGAAGCGGCCAAAGTGCGACCGAAGATAAGAAATCGGCCCAAGGGTTATGCGTGTTTCGTCTTTTTTGACGCTTTTTTTTATTTCAATCCTCGATGGATCGATGAGGATGTAGAGAAGGAGAGTGGAGCTCGGGGGGTTATAGAGTGAAGAGAGAGAGAGAGAGAGTCAAAACACGGGGAAGAAGGATTGTGCAGGAGGGGGGAAGGAATCATGAAAGAGGAAAAAAACAAAACTCTTCTACAAAAGTTCTTCTTCTTCTTCTTCTATAAAATCCCTCATGGCTGTGAACTAACAAGTCACGCTGCACATACATACATATAGATGTATATACATATACAGTCATACGCATGCATATCAGAGATATGCATAAAAGAATGGCCATCATTGTTATTTCATGGCTGTTGTTCTCCGCTCGCGTTCTATAGACGCAGTCGCCTGCATTGTCCTCCTATCCAATAGTCTCCTGCTCTATGCTGTCTCTCAGCTGCCCCTTCTCAGTTATTATTGACAATGACGCTACCGGGCAGAATGGGGCTAGCTAGAGAGAGAAGCTGCACCCCTGCTGCTGGCCTCATCCGAGAATCAAAAAATGGCGAACCCACCGAAAAAGAGAGAAAGACAAAGTGCAGCAAATCATCAACAGCAGCGGTAGAGGGACGAAGCGAGTTTCTATATATTAAAAAAAAACTATACAGTTTGAGGGGTAGGAAAGGAAAAAAAAAGTGTAGTGAAAAGATAGAAACGACTGATTGGAGCTGGCGGATCGCCTATTGTTTTCTTAGACGTCAATAGTCTAAGTCATGGCTGACGGCGACGGCCGAGACGAGGAAGAAGACGTCTTCTCCTCCAACCATTCTCTTTCTTATTCTTTTGTTATCTCTTCAATGCCATCGTGTGTGCGCGTGTGGGTGGGGAAAACTCATCGGCTGGTTAGACGCGTGCATAACGAGCTGTCGATCCGTGTACTATATGATCATCATTCGTGAGTTTCGGCCGGGATTCTCGTTAATAACTCTTCATCCAACTTGATGTACTACTACCGTACTTACATTGACAGTACTTGACTACAACACCGTTCCAATAAAACTTTGTTTGGTTATTTATAGAGGACGACGCTCTTCGAGCCTATCGAGTCATCATCATCATCGTAATTATTCAATTCCTTTGTATGTAAATGACATAAGATCCGAACCACTTTGCAGGACTGGACCACGTTGAGCTGCGGTCGAAACAGAGTCGTGACCGGACTGTCCAACTTGGCCCAGACGACCAGCAGCAGCAGATTGAATCTCGTTGACTTTTGTATTTTTTTTTCTGCCGAATATAGTTTCGTATTTTATCTCTGTCGTCGTCCGAATAAGGTAAAAAAAAGGACGGAGAAGGAAAAAAAGGGAAGACGAGTCAAAATCAGAGTCGAAAGTGCTCACCTAGGCGTGGCTGGCCTCTAACTCGATTGTTCAACAGAACACGACGACGCCACCGCATATGTCTAGAGCGCTAGGAATAGAATCAAAAAAGGATGAAGGTGGTAGTAGTACGGTACGGTACGGTACGGTAGTAGTACTACGTTGGCTAGCGCTGCTGCTGCTGGTAATTGACTTAGTCATTCAGCACACCGAGCGTCAACCTTTCTGCGAGCAAAGCTTTGCTCTTGGCGCCAGCCAAAATCAAATCTGATGTAAAAGACGAATAAGGAGCTCCCAGATCATGAAACAGACACTTGAACCAGCAGCCAGCAGCCAGCCATTGTCAACCCCTTTATCTCCAACAGACAGCCACACCCTCGATCCTGCCAACACAGCGCCAAGTGATTGTTCCAACCGATTTCATCAAGCCACCAGCAGCAGCAGCAACCAGCGCTTGATGATCGATCCCCTTCGCTTCTCTTGTATAATCACACTCTCGGTCGTCGTCGTCTCACCTCAAAAACCGGTGAAAGTTCGCACCGTCGACGACGACGTGATGCGACGAGGTGAAAGGGGGTGGCGCCCGGTTAGACGAGTGGGGGATATCGAGTGTGTTGTTGTTGTGTGTGAGAACCTCTTTGCCCCGACACGACAACAAATCGAATCAATAGGAGGAGAGAGCGCACAGAACACAGGAGGCAAGGAGGGCTTGTTAACTTGTCCCGATGATCGCTGCCGATGAGCCGTGCGATCCGGGCCAACAACGCCAAGCCGATTCCTTCGTTTTTTTTCTTAGATTTTATTTTTTACTTTCTCTCCGCCCACCCAATAGCACTCGATCCTACCCATATGTCCCTTTCGAGTGGCTCAGCTTAATTCCGTCTTAATGAGTCCTAATCTCTCTGACACGCACAACCGGAAGATCAAATAGGAACGGTCTCCCCCGAAGTAGCCGCCACTGCCTTTCTTATATACTATATAATCTTTGTCATTTGCCGTCTAGGAGAGAAAAGAGCCCGGCCGACCGGACAAAAGAAAAGGCGACAAGATTCCTATTTGGTGGTGGCCATCTAAGCCGCTGGTTAATCCTCATTAGAGAGAGAGAGAGACATCCGACGCCGTGTGTAATCTAGACGCAGTTTAGCCCGGAAGAGATTCTCCACGTGCGTTGTATTATTATTTATGCCTTCCCCAGTGATTATCTTTTTTTTTCTCCACCAATAAAACGATTTCCCATAGCAGCTCGATATAGTCTTCTTCCTCATCAATTTCTCCGCATTTCTCCAAGGCCTTTATCAATTCGGATCGACGTCGTCTCTAGTGAAACAAGGAATTCATTACACAAGTTGAGAATTCGTCGAGAACTATAGGAAACCTTCTTCGTAGTAGGCATAGCAGCGTCGGAGTATAATCGTTATCAAGAACGAGGACAAAGTTGCGTAAGTGTCGAATTATATAAATAAAAAAGCTTTAGCGCAGAATGCTGCGCTGCGCTATACTTTTCCTCTTTTGTTGCTTTTCTCTTCTTGTTATTTTTTGGTGAAAACTTTTGCGACCTGCCCGTTGGGCCGGAAAACTGCCGTCAATGTCGACGGAAAGCAGCAAGTCAATGGCCAAGCAACAACGACGAATAGAATGTCGAGCGCCAACTTTTAATCTGATTCTTCGAACCGACCACTTTTCCCCCTTTTTGCCCTGCGTTGTTATTCAACAAACGAGCTTTATCTCTGCTTGTATCGTCAACAACCGGCGTCCCGTGGGACCGGCCCCGGTGTCCCCTTTCCTTTTGCTGCACTACCAGCTAGTCATAGACTATCATAGACTACGGGCCAGCAGCAGACGAGTAGTAATGAAAAGGTCATTGTCGATTTCTCCTTGTCGCGTCCGTCACGTTTTGGCTGGCCGAAAGAAAGCCATTTTCTCTCCTAAAACTAGTCCGACGACTGGCGAAAAAAGAAAGAAAAGTAGAAGAGAAGAAAAAAGAAGAGAATGAAGTGGACGGGCCTATAAACAGAACACTCGTTGGCGGTTAGTGCGTCCCAGAGGAGGAGCAGCCGGGACTTGCTTTCGCCGCTACATCATCACCGAGAGCCCGTCAAGGGGGTAATATCGGTCGGGGCCGAGTGTGAGGGCGGATAGGACGACGAGTGCATCATCAGAGACGACACTTTCGAGTCAGTCTCTATCCGCCCAGTTCCTATTCTTCTTCTTCTTCTTCTGGACTCGTACTATATTATATAAGGCTATAGTCGTGGTCGACGCCGCTGTAACGGCGGAGCACATCACGTCTATGGACGGCGCAGTCAAGTGGTGTGTAGCAGCACGGGCCTACAAGTTCTTGCCTTTTTACAATATATAGATATGCGCTCACTGTCGTTTCACCGAAGACCGCCCTGCCGTCGGGCTTATTAATGAAATTTAATTAGGAAACTCCCTTCCTCCCTCCCTACCACCCACCCAGCCCGGCTGATTATGAGTAGTAGTAGGCGATCCCTACTCCAAGCGTCTCTTCATCTGCTCCTGCCTTCTATGTGTGGTGGGAAGAAGAAGAGAGAGAGCGCACCATTCCGAACACACGACGAGTAATTATAAGTTTTGAAAGCCCGGGATGGATGGGTGGATGGAGGAGAAGGCGGGATATATAGTGGTGGCGGCACGGAACAACTGTATATACGTATCTATATATTGTATAGACGGCAGCGGTGGGGGAGACGGACTTTTTAACCGGACAGGAAAAAAAAAACATTTAACAAAAAATCAAAAAGAAGCTGCGCTTGTTGTACCGACAACATGATGTCACAGAAAAACAAGAATAGCAGCAAAAGAGACAATCCCTTGAAAGCTACTTTGATGGAGAGAAAATCGTCGTATTGAATAAGAACTCTCTAAAGATGAAAAAACTGTTGGGTGGTGCTGGAAACGACGAAAAGATAAAAAAAAAAAGAAGAAAAAGAACATCGGCCGACTGCTCTGATCAGTTGTGACAACATCTCTGGTTCCCTCGACTTGTACAGCACGCGCTCGTGGCTCCGATGTTGTTTTTTTTTCCTCCTTTTGCGTCGCCGGGTCGGAGCGCTAGCTGCTTGCTGTGTCGCCGTGTCGCCCAAATCCGCGGAAAACAATCGAGCGTTACACGCGCAGACAAACAGAAGCGAAACAAGAGCGAGCACAAAACCGACAACGATCGATATACAAACAGCACTCTACTAACCTCCCCTCCAGCATCACAGCCATAGTCTATACGTGTGTTTTGAGTACGCGCGCGAGTCAAAAGACTTGGAAAAAAAAAATCGGCTGCGAGCATCATTCATCATTGGGAAAATTTCTGTTGTCTCTATGCCTTTCTTTATATCTTCTGATAGAGATAAAAGAGAGCTTTATCTACGGTATGGAGCGGGGTATTGCGCGGACGAGCGGGTTCGGCTGTCGCTGAGGTTGCGCCCGCTCATCATCTCATCTTTTCCCGCGGTTGAACAAATTTGCATGGCATATCACGACGGCTCCATTGAATAATCAATCAGTTCTACTCTTTACCGACTCGCTCCAACCATCTCTTTATTTCCGCGACGACTTCTCTCTTGTCTTTGAATAATGCCGCATACTACTACAACTGCCGTTTCTCTATCCCTTTGGCGTCGTCCCTTTTTCCTAGTATGTACAACACTATAGTGTAGAGATGTGCTCCTAATAGGCTATGGAGGCCCCAAATATACAAGGAAGCAACGCAGAGAGAGAGAGACGGAACACAGAGGAGAGTCTAATCAACTGGCTTGGTGCTGTGCGCGCACCGGCAGAGTTACTTTGCATATCCAACTCGCGACTGACATCAATAGATCAACGCCACTATCATTATACAAGGGAGGAGGGGGGTTGGAACAGCCGACATATACAACGAGATAGAATAGCATATCAAAGTGAGTGTATGATTGAGTTTTGTAGATGATGGAACACCAGCAGCGCTACTAGAGCATTCCCTCCGAAATAGAAGAGAGAGAGAGATCAAAACGCGCAAAACCAGCCGAAATCAACTGTTTGCTGTGGTGGTGGTTCCTAACGAACTGGGTACGGCGAAACCAGCAACTTGCTCGTGCTGCTCTACCACAGAGAGAGATTTCCACATCATCAAAGGGTTGGTAGAGCGATATATATCCAGTGTACTTGTGGCGAAAATTCACCGGTTGGTCTGCGGCCAGATGCGCTCACTATTAGTCGTCGTCGACTGATGGAGGAGAGCAAGTTGGGTTCCTCGAGAACGCCAGGATTACAATTAAGGCGATATACACTGGTGGTGCGATACACAAGTGCGGATCTCTCTCTCTGTGTTGTGTGAAAATTAGCCCAAACATCGAAGCCAAACGGCGTCGGCGGCGTCGGAATCCCTTGAAGAAAAATTCCCGTCGGACAAAAGCGGCGAGAAAATTGTCCGCTTCATTATAGTTTACAGCCAGATACGTACGTAGTCGTAGTATTCTATTTTCGGTGGTGGGAGGTGTTGTATGAATTAAACGTGTTCGTAAAAGGCCACTGGCGTCGCGACGTCGGTCCCCCGCGGGCGACGCGATCCATTTTGATGGCAGCAGTAGTACGTATATAGTAACAGGGCGACGAAGAGAGTGCCGATGGTTAGCCACCGATGAGACGGGGCGCGGCGCGCCATCCTCTTCGTTTAAGCGAGTGATGAAGCGCAACCTCTCTCACGCTCTTCTTCTTCCGATTGTGCTGCTGCTGCTGCTCCTCCTGGAAAACCCCCAGCGCTGTCACCCACGACCACTGTCAGCGACGACGCCGCCGACGCTCTCTGCCGCCGAAGGGGAGGAGTAAAAACCCCCGAGTACCGTCTAGTTCAGTCCCCTATACGGTGAAGCGACGACGATCCCTCTCTTTCAGTATTCATCGTGACGAGGTGCCTATCGGTCATCCGACTCCAACAGCTTCTCTTCTCAGTGATCCTGTCCGTTTGTTTCTTTCTCTTTCTCTCGACGATTGTGTTGCAAATCAAAAAAAAGGAGGTCAGTACTCTTATATCACTACCCCGACTTCTTCTTCTATTCCCAATCGTCGTTCTTTGCGGTCTGGAAAATAAAAATACGGCGGCGTTGTTGACATCGGATCAACATCTGAATGGGGAAGGTTACAGGGTCCTCGAGAGCTCCTCTCTGTTGATTCTAGTAGACCGCTGTACTAGTACGTGTACATACTACATCTGGGACGGAGGCATTTTTCTCATTAAGAGCGTCATCTCGTTTCCCGGAAGCAAGTGGCTGCTGCTGTCGTCATCCGCATTTCTTTTCTAATATCTTACGGGCACGGCACGCCACCTCTATAAAGACTCGTGTCCCCCACCCAACCAACACTCGCATTATTACTTTTATAGAGATGATAACAAGCGACAGTCTCCTTAAAACTCTTTTTCTCATCCACTTTTCTCTAACTCTGTCTTTTGCGTATGGTTAGTTTTCTTCTTCTTTGATGATTGGGGGTGATATCAATCTGCTGTTGGTCGGGGCCCCCATTAGAGTTGTAGTAGTGCTCTGGTTCCGGTCTCCGGTCGGAACCTTCTTCTTCCAACGTAAAAAGCCTCTTTTGAATCAATCCATCACACTCGTTCTCTCTCTCTCTCTCTCTCACTCTTCCGCGCTTCTATAGTTCCGTAATAGCTTCGACTCGTCGGCCTGCTGCTGCTGGTCGGGTAAATATATACATTTCTGCCGCTGCTGCTGTGTTATTTTCTTCTTCGGTAATATATATCGTGGCTAATGCGGTAAAAGGACGCGGGAGTGCGATCAACATATTCAGGAGCAGCGACAAACTCGTATTGTGTGTCCGGAAGGATTTGGGCCTCGGCAATAGTAGTAGCTTATTGGGACGTCTGGCGCTGAAGTTGCGATAATTGCAAAACGGGCGCCAATGGAAAAGGGGACGATTGTCGGCCGAGTCTCGTCGGCCCGTTTG
This sequence comes from Ceriodaphnia dubia, assembly GCA_022539655.2. NCBI lineage: Eukaryota > Metazoa > Arthropoda > Branchiopoda > Diplostraca > Daphniidae > Ceriodaphnia > Ceriodaphnia dubia. Next base: position 535,231 of record JAKUCG020000250.1, read on the forward strand.
GATTTGATGGAACTCTATGACTCCGGTTAGCGTATGGGAGACGCGACCAGGAGCAAAAGAGAAGAAAATATAGTCGTCGTCGACGTACCAGTGATGGGTAAAAGGTTAGCGGCGGGACGGGGTTTCATGCTATCGCGGCCAGCACGCACACGCCCGCCATATAGTACTTTGGTACGGGCAAAAGGGGGGAAACCCGGTCGTCGTCGACTTGAGAGCTAGCGCCGGTCTCTGTCAGAATACGAAATGAGTCAGTTAGACAGCATCAGCCGTTGGTGGACGGACGACAGACGGACAGTCGGCTAAAACACAACACACACACATCAGGACGCGCAGAATGGGTGGGCGGGCGCGGGCCAAGTGGAGCGTATAGCCTAAGAGCCGGGCAGCTATTTCAACCCGTTATATTCCTCAGCTGCCGACGTCCACCGACTAGTAGTCGGCTTCTAGCTGCTCCTCGTATCCGCACAGACATACATGACGGGATGATTGAATCCCATTCATTTCGAGAGACGGGCAGCAGCAGCAGCAGCAGTGCCTGGCGCATGATTAATCGCGCCAGAACCCAAAAGCAAAACCGACTAAACCTATACCAGACGAACTGAGGGGGGTTCCCGGCGACTGTATGGATGGAAACCGAACTGGGGGGAACTATAGTACCCACTTTGTACGAGTTTTAAAAGTTGCGGTAGAAGCAGACGACAAAAAGAAAAAAAGAGAAAGAGACCGAGGCCGTCATTACATACCGCGATTGGATGATGACAATTTGGAGAGGGCCCTAGAGTGTCGTCCCTGTTTTTTTGGCACCTCCGGAGAGAAGAGACTCTGGGATGAAAGCTAACCTAGAAAAAAGAAAAGAATCAAAAGATATAGGGGAAGAAAATCACAAGAGGAAAGAGTTTGAGCATCGGCACGTCGACCGTAGATCTGTCTCGTCCCTGATGGAACCAAATCGAATCGACAAAACAAGACTCTTCCCCGAAAAAAAAAACACATCTTTTATCTTTCATCCCGCCAGCGAATTTCGGTGGATAATATACAGAACCCATATGGAAAGAGAGAGAGAAAAAAATGGAGAAAAGCCGAGAGCAACGTTCAAAGTAATCAGTGCCAAAGAGAAACGTCCGCTCGTACATCTTCTAGCTCTCGTTGAAGAAGCTGCGACGAGTCTCTTCGTGAATGCAACAACAACACGCCCCTCGTATCTGTGATCTGGTCGTTGTGCACCAGCGAAACGATCGTAACCTATATATTCCAATAAGGGAAGGAAGGAGTAGGGGAGAGAGGGAAAAGTACTAAAGAGGCAGCTCGACAAATCGACTCCCGTCCGCCTCCTATCTAGAGCTAGCTCTCTTTCCTCGTCTGTAATTCGATTGTGCGATCTGTCCAACCCTCGGCGACGACCGACAATCGGCGTGCATCATCGACGGCTGATTGATCGTTCCATCCTTCTTCTCTCTTTTCTCTCTCATAGGAGCCTGGATATTCATATTTATTTCTATATAAATAGATAGAGGCCTAGAGGCAGTGCATCCCAGGACATTTCCAAAAAAGAAAAAAAGAAGAAAAAAAGGAAAAAAAGAAGGAAAGAAGGGAAACGATGTAATATTGTGTGCCAGACGGAGCGGTTAGCGTCGTTTTCTTTTGCCTCAACCACCACCGTCAACCCAGAGACACCGTTTTGGATATATTATAACCAGCACGGCGACGAAAAGCTACCGAGAAAGAGATAAGAGTCGTAACAGCCGGAGCCGACCCTGCTGCTGCAGCTACTATATATCGATATATCGAGATGACGGCGGCGATAGCCTCCTTATTCTTCTTCCTATTGGCTCCTTGCATCTTTACAGGTAAGACAACAATTCATTTTCATTATATCAAGGGAAATTGAACGTAAACTAGCAACAGCGGTGCACTCGATCATTTTACATTGGCCAGTCACTGCTCGCTGGACGACGACGATCGAAGATGCTACTCAATAACTCTTGTCGTCAATTTTACATCGCCAGCACCGATCGTTGGGCTGTCGTCTGGCCCGTTTCAAACGGCCACGGATCAATGGCTTGACTGGAGTCGCCGAGAGATCTATTGACGATTAAGCTCATTCCTTTATAAAATCCCATCAACTAAACTCGCTTAAAGTGAAATCTCCCGTCCGTCCAATAGCGCGGACCCCGGTCAACCTTAATAGACAACGGCTCTCTCTCTCATCGGACTAAAATGAATTATGGACTTGGTAGCCGTCCGGTAGGGTCAGCCGACCAGGTTAAAGTACACAAGATTTTCAAATGTAAACTGAAAATTGGGAGAAAAAAAAAAAAATAAAAAAAAAGAGAAGAAGAAGAAGAAGAAAAGACAAAGGCAACGCGGCTCTCTCATCATTTATTGATGATATTAAGGCGCTGGCGGGCGGATGCATTTCCGGTGTTGACAACACACTGGAACGTATTATTTAAAAGGTCTGGCGAATTGTTAGGCTGTCGCCAAGAGAAGGAGATCGAGATCGGTAATGGAAAACGGATATAGTTGGAGCGATGGAGAATGATGGAGAGAAATGGCAGGGCGCATCCTGTTTCGAACCTGCTGACTCTGACTGCGTATTAAAGACGGAAAGACGAAACGATGAGATGAGCGAGTCAACAACAACATATGTATAAACCCGTCGTCGTCGTCGTCATTCTTTTGTTATTCCGTTTATTTTGGTTTCCGTCTTCAATTTTTTTGTTCCCCTCCGTCTACCTCCATTATTTCGCCTCGTTGATCTTTTTTTCCCGCTCTTCTTCTTCTTCTTCTTCCTTTCAGTTGGCTAAGAAAAAGAAATATAAGTCTAACTCGTTTGGGGACGACGACGATCCTGCACAACACGTTGTTTCGATTCCGCTGCTGGCCGTCTTGATAGCATCTACTTAACTTTTGCGTTCCATCTCTTTTTCTGATTCGAGTCTCTTTCTGCCTTGTTTCTTTCTCGGTCGGCCGGGTTTTGTTGTTGTTATTCCTTCTAGTTTGTTTCCATCCTATAGTGAGCCAGCCCCTTATCCACTTTCGAGACATTAGCCGTCGACGGATGAGGAAAAAGAAGAAGAAAAAAAACAAGAGAGAAGAAGAAGACGAGGGCAAAATATAAGCACTCGAGACAGAACTATAGAGGGCCGGTTATTTTCCTATTTTATTTGGGCCCGTCTGCGGGTGGTGGGTGGGCGCAACAAAAAATAAAGAGAGAAAGGAAAAAAGACGGAGGTTGTAACCTTATGGTCGATACATATCCTTCTTCTCTCCGTCTCTGTCTCTGTCTTTTCACTCCGTCTTCTTCCCCTTTTTTCGCTTAGTGGAATCCTCCTCCTCTCTGCGCTTCTGCCTGTAACAAATGCTTCTGCACATGACGTCTCTTCCCCTCTCCTTTTTTCTTCTCTCCAGCCCGACGTGCACTCCCGTCTCTGGCCATTAAGGCATTGCCGGCACTGGCTGATGATGATGATGCTATAGTACTGGCATCCTTTTGTCGAATGAATCCCCTACGCTCTCGTCGATATAGTATATACTACAGTCTCAGTCTCTCTAGACGCTTTTGATTCATCAACTTATTTACACGGAAGAACCTGCCGATGTGTAGAGAGGCAAACATCCGACGCCGGATCCCATAACCGACGCTCCAGTTCCTCGTCCTTTATAACTCGCCAAGTTGAGGGAACCGACCGACCCGTTTCCATTAAAGATGTTGTTGTCGTCGCTCACAGATCCATCCGATCCCGTCCGTGTTGTGTTGCTCAAAATCACGTTGGCGTTTTTACAACGTAATTCGCTACTTTACAGGGACCGATGGCCAACACCACAACGCCAACGGCATGCCGGCGCCGAGTTTCGGATCGAAAATGGAAAATGTCACAGTCATCAAAGGACGGGACGCGTCGTTCACCTGCGTCGTTCACAACATCGGCCCTCATCGGGTACATACACTCTTTGTTTTTACTTTCATTTGGAGAGAAGATAACGAGTAGTAGAAAAGAGCATCGAGATGAAACAAACAGCTGATTAGCGAATAAGAAGGATCGTTAGTTATAATTGGATGTTTCTCTTTTTCTTTCGAGTGAAAACATACCGGTTCGTGCATTCTTATCTTTTCTTTCTTTTCTTCTATCCTCCTCTCCAATGATGTGAAACCATAAACATATATACGGTAATAGGTGGCCTGGATCAAGGCGGACGACAAGGGCATCTTGGCCATGCACGACCGAGTCCTGACCAACAACGCTCGGCTCTCCGTACTGCACAGCGATCTGCACACGTGGACCCTACACATTCGCGACGTCCATCGCTCCGATCGCGGTGTCTACATGTGTCAAATTAACAGCGATCCGATGCTCAGTCAGGTAAGATTCTTTGTATCTTTCCCAGGGACTGCTTTTTTCGTCCTTGCGTTTTGATGGCAACTGTCGAGGAGGAAGAAACGGTTGTTTACGATTCGGACGGAACGTTGTTCAAAGAAAACGACGTCGTCATCTGCGACGGAGGGGAAAACAGGGTAAATGTAAAGGGCACGAGTCAAACATCAAGTCAAATCATCGGTAAACTGGATTTGCGATGAAATATAGAGATACTATACAATTCCACTTTCTCATCTTCTTCTCTTCTTTCTTTTTTTTTATTGGATGACTCGAGAACGGCCGAGACGAGTCAGAGGGGGTTGGAATATATATAGGAGGAGGTTCTTTGATAATCGGTTGAACCGGGACGTCAACTGTTGGCACTGGAAATAAGAGAATGGTAGAAGAGGGGCCGAATCACGCTGGGCGGTTGATACTTTCAGATGGACGACGGTTAGAGCAGCAGCAGCAGCAGCAGCACTATCTTTTGTCATCGCGTTTGTTGCTCAATGTCGCAGAGAAAGAGAGAGGGGTCCTTGCTGGAATGCCTGATGGATGCCATCAAGCGTATGGAAAGTGGCTCGTAAAAAAAGAGTGGAGAGAAGAGAGGTGGCCGGCTCATTCATTCTCCTTGTCGTCGAGTGCAACCACCTTGTCAAATCTTTTTTTCTGCTTTTTTTTTCATCCACTGAAAAGCGAGGACATAAATTACAAGAGCCAAGTGGGGAAAAACGGGCGTCGGCGACAATGACGGAAAGCGATTTGGTGCGGACTGCTTGATTTGTTCTATCTCTCTTTTTTTCTCCCGGACACACACACAGACGGCCTCGCTAGAAGTGGTCATCCCGCCGGACATACTCAACGAAGAAGGCGGCGGAGAGGTGCTGATACCCGAAGGAGGAGTCGCTCGACTTTCGTGCAAAGCTCGAGGATTCCCTCAGCCGCGCGTCACCTGGCGACGAGAAGACGGCCAAGAGATTGTCATCCGCAACGGATCCCTTCAAAAGATGAAAGGTTTCTATAGTCTAGTAGATCTCCTATTTCGGGAGTCTTGATGATATCCCGGTGACAGTCGAAACTCCTTGAAATGCTAACCCGTAACATTTATGTATTAACCGACCCATAACATTCCAGTTCCGATATACGAAGGAGAGGTGTTGACGTTCCACAAGATCACCAGATCCGAAATGGGAGCTTACTTGTGCAGTAAGTTGGTCTTTTCTCCTCTCATCTCGTTTTCTCTCGTCTGCTGTCTGAGCTGCACTAGAAAATCGCCCGAAACCAAAAAAAAGGAGGAAACAAAGGGCGGCGAAACTTGTTTCTTTTGGTTGCAGGGGGTTTGTGTGTTGTGTAACCAGGCAAAGATGCGCGGGTTCGTGATTCGACTCGAGAGTTTTTGTGTTTCATCGTTCTCTTTTTTTCTTTTTTCGCAGTTGCCAGCAATAACGTACCACCGTCCGTCAGCCGGCGGATCGTCGTCAACGTTCACTGTGAGTTGACTCGTCAAAGAACTCGATCTCTTTCTCTACTACGTAGATATACACAGAAGCGTGACGCGCCAAGTTTTCTTTTTCTCTCTCTCTCTCTCTCTCCATGTTGTTGTTTTAGTCTACCCGATCATTCAAGTTCACAATCAGCTGGTCGGTGGACCCCTCGGCTCTAATATCACTTTGGACTGCATGGTGGAAGCATCGCCGAAACCCATCAACTACTGGGCCAGAGAAAGCGGTACGTCAATCGAATCCAAGACTATCTATCTATCTATCTATCTATCAATGATACAATATCATCAACTCTACGCCCGGCTGCCACTCTATAGAGTAAATGACCAAGTTGTTGCGCATCGCACCCCAGCAAAGTCGCCCAGCAGCAGCAGCTTCTTGATGGCCGAGTTGGGAAGCGTTGCATACGGATGACAACCCGGTTTGAGAGCTATTGCTGGGACACCCGATCAATCATTCGTTGGGTGAATGGCTGACTTGCCACTCTCACACCGTCTCTCTCTCTCAGATTGCCTTCTGTCTCACTCTCTCTGCGTCCTTGTGTCGTGGACCTCTTGACGAAGAGGCGGCCGGCATAATCCGATAGTATAAGGGGAATCCGATTGTTCAGGGGGCGTAGTAGTATCAGACACCCACTCGTCCTCGGCCCAAAGATGTAGAGGCCTAGACATGTACACAACTCGATCCTCGATCGCCCACCTTCATCCTTCTGTTATCTTTGCGAGATGGGAAAATCTTCCAGGAGTACCGAGAGAGAGAGAGAGATGCCGAGAGATTCTTATATGAATGCCAATGACTCGGATTGTTGCTCTCGGCCCCAGCTTTGAATAAGTTCTCGCACCGACTCTTTTTTTCTTCTTCCTTCCTTCCCCTTTTGGTGCTCGAGTTTCCGTCGTCTCTTTCCGTTATTCTTTGGCGGCGACAGATTCGATCAATCGGCGTCGTCACTTTGCCGCTCCAACGAGCAAACGGCTAGACGAAACGACTCGGCTCTTTTCTCTGCTGCTCGGCTCATTCCGGCATTCTTTGAGGCTCGATAATGTCATCACACCAGCCTCAGAGAAGAAGAAGAACCTCTCTCTCTCTCTCTCTCTCTTTCCCCTCTCTAGATGTTTGAGCTCGTTCCCAGTGATCACACGCCGCAGAGAGGAAATCAAATGACTCTTGGTGGTTACACAGCCGCTAGCAGTCCCCGCTACCCTCGATTGCCTTTTCACACCCATTTGACAAAGAGAGAAAGAAAGAAAGAAAGAAAAAAATACTATTTTCTTCTTTGTTGGTTTCCTCTTGCTTCCTGGCCTTCTTTTCTTTTTTAAATTTATTTTTGCTTTTGGGTTTTTTTTGTTATTTTCTTGTTCGATGGGGCGGCGCGGAATTGAGAGACGGGGGGAAATGTCAATCGGCGCACCGATACCTATCAAAATCAGTAAGAGTGAATCACGGCGTGAAGTATCGTACTTATTTGTGTGTTTTGAAAGCGACGCGCCGAAAATGGAAAAGGGGAAAACCCCGAGCGTTTCGATTTGGCTCTCGTTCTTTGAATTCGTGTTCCCGTGTGATTGGAGAACCCCGTTTGTATACAAGGCGCCTCGCGCTCTGCCAACGAGTATAGCACTATAAGAGAATCGATTGGCTAATGTTATTGTTTCCGTCATCTACGATACGCAGGAGAGATTATTATACCCAACGACAAGTACCGCATGGAGGAGATCGAAGTCAATACGTACACAACCCGCTTACGGCTCCACTTGAAGCTTTCCTCTAGTGCTGACGAGGGTGGCTACAAGTGCTGCTCCAAAAATTCGATCGGCGATTCCGAGGGAACCATCACAGTCTACGGCAAGTCTCTCATCACTCTTGATGCTACGCAACTTGTTCAACCCATCTTTCTTCGACTAATAATCTATCATTGTTATTATTGCTTGTCGTATATAGCTACCAAAAGAGTAGAGGAGGAAAAACCAGGGCCGCTCGGACGATGGTCTGATCACGATGATGAGGTTGGAGAAGAGGCGGAGATCGTCGAGGACGCCGAGTCAATGGAAGTGACGACGATGTACCCGTCACCCGGAAGAGCCACGCCGTCGGCCAGCCCCAGCAGTCGGCGATCCAACACTAACGGCGTCTTATCGCCCACTCAGAATAAAATGTCAACTCGAAACGGATCCGTCGTCGTACGACCTCTAAATTACCTCGTCGCTATCATTTTGTTCTTCTTTGTCGTTCTTCTTTAAAAACAAAAAAACCTTCGGTAAAAAAAAAAGAAAAAGATTGTAATTAAAATACAAAATAACGAACCGATCTGATATAATTGCCCGCCAGTCATGAAGAGCTCACATTCAAGGATAAAATTTCTCAGATTTTTATTTTGCCCTCCCCGATTTCAGTCAGGTTGTATTTCCGAATGGGTAGTCATTTTTCCATGCTGTTGAATTAAAAGAGAGAAATCTACCTGTCCACTATTTCCAGATAAAAATCCAGAAAAAAGCAAAAGAAAATTTTCCTTCTCTGCCCTAAACTACTGAGGTGCATATATATCTATTGTATACATAATGTGTACATGTTATTATCGATGAGTATTATTTTACGTTTCTCCTATCTTTGACAAACTCAATAATCTCGTTATTTCATCTTCATACTTTTTTCTCCTCCATTTCTTCGTCTTCTGATCGATCGACGTTGCTCCTCCACGTGAGTGTGTGTGCGTGTCCGTGTATATAACAACTGAAAGAGACTTGTGTGTTTCTCATCAACCGCGCGTCCGTGTGTAATCCGATTTGCAAGAATGAAAAGATAACAAAGGGCTAAGAGCTTCCTTGCTGGACCCCTCTCTCTCTCTCTCACTATTTCCGTCGAGTCGCATTTTTCGTCCCAAAGTCATCCTTGTATATCCGCCAGGGCTCGTCTGAACAATATTTAAATTTGTCGGATTTATGTTTCGGCCCAAGCCGCTCACAAGACGATCCACTGCCTCCTCCTACGGCTGATTTTATGGCGGAATTCTATTCATGTTGGATTTAACCCGTCGGAAGCTTATTCTATCCGTTATTTTGGAGACCCAGGTTGCAAAGCTACGGCTATTCATCTTTCGCGGGCATAATTAAAAGATAAAAGGCGAGTTCCTTCCCCTGACCCACCTCTTTTGTTATTATGCACCGACGCCAAAGACAAATTGCCTGTCACTCGCACAGCCACCGACTAGACGGGCTACTGGGATGCGTACATCAAGTGTCTAACTCCTCTCGACTCATCCTCTGTTGGCTTTAGACGCGTGGGAGTCGAGAAAAGATGGGGAGGGGATTGAAATCACATCTCGGGACAAAAAGCCATTCTCACAAGCCCGTATTCGATAGTATATGTATTATACCTTTCATATAGTTAAATTCACGAAGTACCACTCTTGTTCCCTATCCTCTTGTTCCTCTGCTGGGCTCCTTGGAAGTACCCTGACGGACACAAGCGGAAGTATTACGTTACAAATTGGTCTTCTACGATACTTTATGCGACTCATTCTACCTGTATGATAGCCGGCCATATACCAAGACATGAGCATCGAGTAAAGAGAGTCGGAATCCATTTCCGAAGATTCGTGAGAAGGCCATGCAGCTGGAGGTGGAGGGGGTGGAATGGACATTTGACCCATTCCTGGAAATGAAGGCATAGGCTGACCCATTCCTGGAAATGAAGGCATGGACATTTGACTTGTTCCTGGTAGATCTGGCTTAACTGGTTGCCAATCTAATCCAGCGATTGGTGTAGGTTTTGAGGGAGATTGAAAGGGGGCTTCACAGTCCATATCAGCATCGCTGCTGGCAACATCCCCAGATACAGCAATCTGTTGGTTTCTAGCAGCAGGACCTGCTGATGGCTCTAAATCTTTGAGCAATACTACTTCCTCGTTGTCATAGCCTAAAAAGGTGAAATAAATAAACATTCTTAGCACTGAAGGTAAATATTTTCAGATAAAATGAGTACCAAGATATTTCACAAGACACGAATTGGGTTGTTTCATCTTTTTGATGATGGCTTCATAGACAACCCCATCCTCGGAATAGACAGAGCGGACATAGTCCCCAACTTTCCAACTCTGCTTTTTCGGGGAATCCCCATTGGGCAAGTCACCAGTAGATGGAGTGCTAGCTTGTGCTTCTTCATTTAGGCCCAAATGGGCAGCAACCCTTTCCTTAGCTAAATTTACAGCTCGATCATATGCTTGTATCAAAGCTGTATCATCCCACACGTCCTCGTGAGATTCGGGATCCTTCAATCAAAACAAAGACCAACATGGTTAATTTTTAATTCTTAAAACTTATTGGGCACATTTGATACCTGTTCATCCCGCTTAAAAAGTACAAAATTGCTATCTGTCATCACTAAGTAAGTTGTAATAAACTCTTAAACTATAAAGTTAAGGGAGATAAATTGATTGACTTATTTTTCGATGTTCAAAATCTTTTTCTCAAGTTGTAAGAGAAGACGATGCTAAACAGAATGTCAGCATCACAGGGAAAGTTGCAGCGGCTTTTCCATTTTCACTAAGTAAATATAATAAATTCCGTCAATATAAATTAACTTAACACAATCATATTTAAAACTTTACTTAATTTATAACAGTTAAAGATTTCATTGTTTGCAAAATCCGCCGCTTACGTGGTCCACACTCGGCAACGCTTGCCCTACTCGGACTCTCGGAGGAAGAAGCACGAAAAAGAGTTAATAAACACAGTTTTTGTTGTGTCCTCAAAATGTCTTCTCCAAGAGGATCTGGAAATTTCAAAAACGTTAGGAAAAATGCTCGAGAACAGAGACTACAGTTTATGAATTCCCAAGCGGCTCTAATAGCTCAGAAGAAGAAAGAAATTGAAGAAAAGTTGGCTCAACAACAACAGCAACAACAAAAAGAAGTAAAGGTGGAGCCCAAGGTAGAAGTCCAGGAAGTAATCTCTGGAACAGAAGAAGCTGCACAGTAAGATTCAACTTCAGAGATTTCTAAGAGAAACCTCTTTGTAGCTTATAGCTATTTTGCTTTTTGAATGTAGGTCTCCAGCGAAGGCACCAGTACTACCATTTAAGAATGATGGAAGTTTTCTGGAGAAATTCAGACAAATGCAACAACAAAATGCCAAATCTATTGTTTCCTCCAGTTCTACTACCCCAAATTTACAGACTGATTATACCTGTCCTCTCCCTGTTGATGTGTCAATACCACCACCATCTTTACCAGTTTCTTCCACTTCATACTTTGTCCAGCATCCGCCACCTCCATCTTACCTAAGTGCACCACCCCCAATCAAGATAAAAGAAGAAGTGAAGGAAGAAAAGACTGAAAGGAATTCAAGATCACCTTCACCTTACTCTCCCTCACGGCCATGTGAGGATGAGGATGACCTGCCATACTTCAATAAGGGTGAGTGGAGCACTTGTTCTTGCATTTGGGCAAGGGAGCAAAAGTGCTGGACTGGGATCTTTACACCAGAGCGGTACTCATGGGTTTCCTAGTTTCTCAATTAGACTACCATCAGCCAGGGCCGTCGAATTCATCCACATTCGAGGATTCGGGAAATTTCTCTCAAAGGTTTTCTTGATCTGCCAAGAAACATATCACTTGCATAAATTAAGACATTACTTCACTTATTTATTGACTAACAAAATCTGACCCACTCTAGTAGCGGACTAGATATGAAACGCAAATTCAAAGAGGAAGCTGACGACTTGGAAAACAGCAAATTCAAGGAGAGGGAACGGAAAAGACAGAGTCGTTGGGGACCTCAAGAAGTTAAGGTAGAACCAGTTGCTGTTGCCAATTCTGTACCTATCCCAAATATGGGATTCGCTGGCCCATCTTCGATCAATCAAACAGTTTTGGCTCGCAGCTCGGTTCTATCTCGTATCACTTCAGCCGATCCCCAAATCCTCACCTACGCCGTCAGAGTGTTTGGAACCACTGATCTGACGGAAGATCAATGGAAGCAGTGTATGGATCAAGTTAAGGTAATGAACAAGAGACAAGTTTAGTAGCACCATCCTTATCTAATTATTCATTTTCATTACAGATGCAATACGTTTATCAAGAAATGCTACGGAAAAAGAACGAAAGGGATAGGCTTGCAATGGCCGGTAAAGTCCGTTATGAATACGACAGCGATGAAGAAACGGACGAACAGGGGACTTGGGAACACAAACGCCGTTTGGCTGAAATGGAAAAGACCAGAGAATGGGCCGATCAGTTGACCGAATGTGGTCGAGGAAAGCATCATCTTGGGTAAGTTAAAGTCAAGTTTTCCAATACAAGTTTTTCTGCCCTCGTCATAAATTTTGTTCTTATATTACAGGCATTTTCTACCCCCTGAAGAGCTGGCAAAGTTTATGGAAAAATTTCAAGCAGTACAAGAGGGGCGAACTATTGACGAGTCTGATTACAAAGAGTTCAAGATCGCCGAGGATAACGTCGGTTACCAAATGTTAAAAAAGTTTGGATGGACTGAGGGTGAAGGTCTTGGAATTGGCGGATCCGGAATTACTGCACCTGTAAACGCAACACGTCGTAATGAGGCACAGGGTTTAGGAGCGTCTAAACCGGATGATCTGACCAGCAATGATGACGAATACGATGCCTATCGCAAAAGGATGATGCTGGCCTATCGTTTTCGACCGAATCCTCTCAACAACCCTCGACGTGCTTACTATTAATTATTTATCAGAACGCTACCTTTAATTGTGGTATTTTAGTTCAACATTATGTGTTGTTTGCGGCGTTTATTTCATTGACTCACCTAACATCGCACTTATTTGTCGTCACCCATAGACAGTTCGTCCTTTGGCTGCTCTTTTTGGTTCGCTTCGTTCATAGCTTTTCTTGTCGAATAGGGCATTACCCTCAAAACTTCACATTTGTTACTGACTTCGTCAAACCAGCTTGTCACATGCATGGCGTCAACTATACAGAAGTACAACAGATCATGCCCCTTCTTTTTTCTGTATATTCCTCTCGGATCTGCTCGCAATATGTCTTCGATGGCTTTTAACGCTTCTTCAGGCGATTTCAAGTACGACAACCGGTAGTTGACATCTGGCGCATCAGGTGAAAACAATTTGATTTGGGATAACGCAGATTCCGTGAAAAATACATCTAAGGTCTGTTGACCACCCAGTGAGGTCCAGTCAGGATTTAGTACGGTGGTAGATGGAATTGTTGTACCAGCAGCATCTTCACAATCAGGTTTTCCAATTTCTTGAGGAGAGTCGTAGGATGGTATGTATGGTTTAATGTCTACTATGGGTGTTCCATCAAGTATATCTAGACCAGAAACATGAAGTGTGTCTCCTTCAACCTTTTCAACCTTGGCTAGAGTAAGCCCAATAGGATTAGGCCTGTGAGGTGTTCTAAAAACTAAGGGATTAAGTCTGGAATCAACAAAAAAAATATTCACCAAACTACCTGGTTGAGAAAAGGCCAACTCTTGCACCATTTAAACGGGGAGGAGCAACTTTGGGTTTTGTGCACGGACCAGAATTTTTGTGAAATAAAAATAAAATCCTAAATTCAAGTCATTGTAGGACCTCAAGGAACTTGAATGTTCTAGAAGTAAAAGTTACCAAACATGAGAGAACTCGTTAAGGTTTTCGAGGGAATGTTCAGGGTTGTCAAACATTCCCTTGTTTATTTTTATAAACCCCCTTGTCAACGGACAAATGGAAGGTTGTCTTGGTGTGGCATTTTTAAATCTAAACCAAGTGGCAGCATGTCCTATGTAATCAAGAAATCAATCAAAACTGAACAATGTACAGGGTACTTTATTAGTGGCTTATTAATCAAGTAAATAACTCACCAATTGGTTTTATTACAAAGCTTTCATCTTGCTTTTCTTCAGCCATGTTAAAAGACAATATGACACGTTCCTGTATTTTTCAACTTTGAGTGCATACAAAGTTAAAAACGCACGAATGACACGAATGACGAAAGTCGAAACTCGAAACACACGATTCCTCCCTCAATTCCGGTAGCAGACGAACATAGGGGTTCAGTAATTATGAAGCCTCTTCTAAGTCGCAAACGCAACAACTTGCCAAAGACTGCCAATAGTGCCCAATGCGCCAATCAAAGAGGCAAAGATCGGACACTTCAGCTCAGACTTTATACATCAGATTTGATCCTTAATCGTCAAAGATAACTTATGGAAAACGTTGCATTAAGGAATAAGTCAGCGAGTGTGCATGGTTGGCTGTAAAAAAAATAATTTTTTTTCTAGATGAAGTTGGTGTGCGTTAGTGCACCGTCATGGATCTCGACGGTCGACGGTTCGTTTCGTTTACTACAAAAACTAGTTTAGGGCAAACCGCGCCTGAATTGGGAAAAAAAATTCGAATAAAAACGTGCTTCCATCACGGTCAGTGAGAATTCACCTCCTGAACCCCTGAGGAGTCAAATGTTACTATCCAATTAATGGTTATGTGCTTGTTATAACGGAATGTGAAGGACTCTTGTGAAACAGAATAGAAGTCGTCTCCATAGCGGCTCGAAAGGGGGGTTTCTGGGAATAATTGATTGAGCTAATTCTCCGCTTCTACGAAAAGGGGCTATGTTGGAAATAGTACTATTACGCATATACTACTATACAGCAGTCGCTCAAGGAGTCAACTGTCAACCCATCCCGAAATATAGTGGGGCATGTTCAGTCAAACTCACACTTTTACCGGGTCACGAACACGCATCTTCCCGTTTCTTTGTTCCCAGAAATTAGTATGCTTTTCTTCTTCTACGTATACTTGCAAAAACGTCAATCGTCATCCTCGATCGATTGTCCCGGAGAATCCCGACAATGAATGTTTGAAATTTGTGATGCGAAAAGCCTTTGATACTTTAAGACGCGATTATAGACGGCGTTATGGCTGGAAATGGGTACGAAGCTGATCCACAACACCTGTCTTTCGTGCCAGATGGCAGATGGTGCTTGAGAGGGGTGGCGGAAGCGAATCGATCTGCTTTTGTGTTGCGGATCTCTTGGCGAATGCCGGCGACTGATGCGCCGTAAATGCACACAGTAGCATTACAGTTGACAACGTACGCGTACTCTCCGGCTCCGTTGCAGCCGATCGCATTGGCAACGCAACGGTGATCCGATCCACTTCTGCTTGACGAATTCAGTACTCTACGACTGCTGCTGCTCCTGCTGGGCTCGCAATCTTTGGGCTTTTGCATTATTCAGTAGGAGCAAGACCAGCAGTCCTCCTCTAGTAGCTATACTCGGTACCATCTTTGATGGGGATGATACACCACATGTCGTCGTCTTGGTGCTCAGCAGCATCACCCTCGCGCATGGAGATAGTTTCACTTACTAGAGGAAACACTTCACCAAACTTTTCCCCTCGGCAACTTGTTCGCTAACCTATTACTTGCTCACGCACTCGACAACTCCCGCGGTCGTGCCAGATAACCTACGCCCACCTCTCCATCGACTAGACACACTACTCTATTTTTTGTTTACTTTACAAGATGAAACAAGCGAGCTGGTGCTACAGCGTATGGGTAATTTAGTCTTTTCCAAAACAAAAGAGATGAATTCATCTAAAATTTTAAAGTTCGTTTGGTCGCAATAGGTAGGATTCATCGCAAGTTTTTCAAGTTTCTTCGGATTCTTCTCTGCTTTTTTTAGCGTGCCACCAAGTTTCATCTTGTAGGATAGCACTTTTCCGACTTTTCCTCAGTTCACTTTTTACTTCCCACTTTGACGGTTTGATTTGAACGCACTCTCGTGATCAATTTCGCCCCGTGAATACGATATTATACGAAAGTTTCACCGGGATCACTCTCTTGAATATTTCACATCTTTTCTGATGAAACTGGTTGATTCTTTATTTGCCTGGCGACAGCGCGGGACAGAGAAAAAAAAGTGCAATGATTTTTTCATGTCGTTTTGCTTTTTACACTGAAAAGTTGTCGAATGCTGGGATTGTCTCAGCTCCTTACAAACTAGTCAAAACTTTGCGACGAAAACTTGGTAACGAGAAGCAAAATAAAATACCAGACAAGATGCAGCAGCCTGCTGCTAGTAGTATACAGGGCGGCGGCAGTCGTAGTAGTTGCCTCGTCAGGACCAGCAGGCAGAAAGTTTGTCAAATTGTGCTTTGTCTTTGCCCGTCGCTGATGTTACCTTTGTTCAAGTAACGACGAAGAACATTTTTCTTCCAAGCAATAGTAAACATCAAATGACGCGTAGGTCTACGCAGGATGCCTAAAAGTACAACTGAATATTTCAACTAATCTCAGAGTTGGTTAATGTGGAATTCTGTTTTTTGCATCGAAACAGCTAAGGATGATCGTCTCTAATTAATGAAAAGTCGCGTCGCTAAAATTTCCAACCAGTTTATAAACTAAAGCATCAAATACAACGTTTTTTTTTGTCTCCACAATTCTTGTCCGCGCCTACACAGTAGGCAGAAACACGGCATCGACCCATAAATAAATATAGAAAAAAAAATTGGAAAAGAAAAAACAATTTGACGATCAAGAAAATGTTTTGTCTTCTTCGGCAGCTTGTAGTCAAGAGAGCGTGTGCGCCGCACGGCGCATGATTGCTTGCGAAAGAGGGAAGAGGTTTCGGTTAGTTGGAGCCACCCGACCTGTCGAGCAATGCCCCAACTGCTGTTGCGCCTTTCGCGCTATACTTATTTCCTTCAGCAACACAATAAAAAGGATGAGAATATAAAAAGGAAGAGAGATGGGGCGGTGGATGGGTTTGGGGATCATATTTGATGGCCAGAAATGCAATATACAGTAGCAGTATTTCCGATTGGTTAGGGCCGTTGGATAGGAAGAAGAAGAAGAAGAAGAAGTTTTGTATGGGCGGATGACGATAGACACTCGCAAGGGAAGAAGAAGGTAACAGAAGGTATTGGGGTCCTGTGAGTCGGTGATGAAGCGGTTCCCCATGTTGTTCTCTCAGGTGACGGACGCCTGAACGGCGCTGCGCTCCTGGTAGACGCACTGGAGTTGTCCTTTCAGCTCTTCGTTGGTGATGGACGTCTCGTCGGCCAAGGTGTTGGCTCTCCGCAAATCTTCTCGGACCTTGAGACGGACAACAACCAGAGAAAGAGACAGTTATGAATGATGAAAACCCACGGGACGCATGCACCAAGGCGACCCTCTGCCATGCCATTCGATCGATTGGTCTCTCTCTCCCCTCTCTGTGTTACAAGGGGACTCGCGTATAAAGCTAAGGACGGCGGAGCACTCAGGTAGATACTCTTTCCCTTTGCTGCCATCAACCGGCAGATCTCGGTCTCACTCTCTAGCTCTTCTCATTCCCGCTCGCATATTATTTATAAAAGAAAATGAGAGAGAGATACTAGGAGGAAAGAAGACGGATAGTTTCCTTTTTCCACTGGTAAACTCTAGGGGAGCGCAACTCGCTGGATTGTGTTTAGACGAACATAAAAGAAAATAGAGCGACCGGAGGAGGAGGAGGAGGAGGGGAAATGCCAATGATTTATTCAAAGGTGGAAATCCCACAGTGAAGTGAGCGCGATCTCACGGCAGTGAGCCCCTCCGGAGCTTTTCCTTATCAAGTGCTGGATTTCCCTTTCGTAGTCGATCCGCGCTTCAGACAACCATAGGCTACCTTTCCAGCTCCTTTTTGCTGGGAGCCCCGGCCTCTAATACTCGACGCTACCAGATTTACGCAGATTTATACACAACAGCTGTCTATAGACTTCTCTACACTCACTGACTGGGATGGAAAATCTTGTTAAAACAGACAAATAACCTGCATAGAAGAAGAAGAAGGGAACAGTCGGCCCCGCTGACTGAAGGAAATAAATAGAAAGAAAAGGATTCCAGAGCGGAGAGAAAAAATGGGCGTCGAGGAAGAACAATAGGCGGTGCGTGATGGAGACAAATGGCTAGTGCTAGCGGCTGCTAGAAGACACGTGGAAAACAAGTTATTTCTTTTCTTACTAGCGCGTGAACTATAGTATAACCCGTTGCCGTCCGTAATAAGGCCATTCGTTATACCGATATTTCCCTCCCAGACACAAACCGAGTGCGCCCTGTTGTATCTGACTTGTCATTTGTCAGCCATTTAACTACGGCACGGCCCTGCTATGATCCTCCCCTTTGAGTTTTTTTCTCTCTCTCTCTCTACGCTTCCAGCCTCACGACCGTCGCAAGAGAGCGGAAAATCCCAAAGTCGAGACTTTCTCCTCCCTAATCATTTCTAAGAAATGATTCGTTTGGGAGTGTTCATTAGAAGCCTTTTGTGCGGAGCAAAGAAGGTTGGAACCGGGGAAAGTTTGCAGAAGCATCAAGATCATCTACCACTTTTAGGATATTACGTCAGGATTTATAAAATTTGTCATCAGAAAGAAGGTACCATACGGATCGGTGGGAGGCATTACCGGGAAAAAGGAGGGGGCGAATAAAAATAAAGAGGCGTATGCGTACTTTTTCAACTTGTCGGAAGACTCTGAGAAAGTTCAAGCCGGCCAGCTTTCGGAGATCCTCTTCGGTCCAAGTTGGATCTTGCATCAATTCGGCGAAAAGGTAGGGATACTTGGAAACGTCTTCGAGCCCTTCAGGTGTCCTGTATTTGGTGTAGGAAACACAGAAAGTGGAGAAAAAGAGACATTTTGTGAATACAGATTCAGGATAAATTCACAGAGGGAAAAGGTAATGGATTTGTTGTGGATGACGTACGCATGGATTCCATCGTAGCCGGCGCCGATACCGACGTGGTCGACTCCGGCCACGCGCCGGATGTGATTGATGTGAGCTGTCGGGCCGGTTGAAGGTACCGTGGGCGTCCACAGGATATAGGGGCCGTGTCAATATCGGCAAAAGCAGCAACAGCGGACAAAGTCGTGGGGGTGAAAAACGAGAATGAGAAAAGTGTAAGCAATGGCGACGGGAAAGACGATCTTGCGCTCCGTCTACAGCGATCTGATAACAATATATTAAGTCTGGCAAAGCGGAGAAACGGCCCGGCGATATATATATATATATAAATACAAGGCTAGCTGAGAATCAATGTTGTGCAGCAAGAAACGCACAATGACGAACCACTTACCGACAACATCCGGAATGGTCGTCGTCTTGTTGCAGCTGACGAAGAGGCTGAAGAAGCTCACCATGACGATTCCGCCGTTATTCACCTAAATAGCAGACGAGCCCGACGACCGCAACAACAACAACAGAGAACAAACGTATATAAGAGAAGGAGGAAAAAAAAAGTCAATACCAGGCTACAAAAGGCAACAGCAGAGGTATGTCGTACTGCTATCCGAGCTGCTTGGGCGGCTCTAGATGCTCGAGAGAATCAATAGAGAACGCCTACACAACCGCTTAGATACTGGCACATACTAGGTATAGGGGCAGTAGTAGGCACATTCGATTGATCAGATTACTTTCCGCCAGCACGGCGTCCGCCATATATATATATATATATATTATATATATATAGATCTATTTTGTTAGATTACACGGCACATCTCCCATCCAATCGCAACAAGATGAGGCGATTCCATGCCTCAATAACCTTTTAGGCTGCCCATTTTCTCTTGGCGTTATTCCTGTATCAAAAGTTGAAGGATCTACCCGCGATCTGTCGCAAACTTGTAAGTGGAACCGGGAACCCGAGTCGCACGCCACCGCCGCCGCCAGCGCGCGCAGTTGTCCAGGCAACTCGAGATAAGAAGGAAAAAGAGAGAAAGAGCGATAGCACGTACCCGCACATTTCCTTGTACGCTGGCCGACCCCCTTTTAATCGGTAATTACTAGACGGCTGTTTGGCGCCACCATACTATACAGTATAGGGATGGAGAGGAGAGTGGAGAGGGGGATATATAGTTTCGCTCGTTATGTTAGTCACACGGCTCTAGGGCAGCGCGATTAGGTGTCCGTCCTCACGGCATCCAGCTGCTGTAATAGTCGGTACTAGGTACGGCCATCAAGTCTCGAAAGATAAATGAATAGCCATCTCGGCGAATCAAAAAGAGAGAAAGAGACTAGCCGACCCGACTCTCTCTCTCCCTACTAACTTCCAGAGCTATATAACATGGCCAGCATTCTATATATATAGTAGTAGTTGTATCAAAGAAAAAGAAGAAGAAGAAGAAGTTGCGGGGTCTGCTGATGCCGCTGCAAGTTGTAATACGTTTCACAGCTGATCCGAGCGGAATTGGGTCGGAAGACGAAGGGAGCAAAAACAAAACAACTGCTGCGATAACATTAGGGTTGGCTGGGCGCGCCACTACTACTAGTCTACTAGCAGTACAGTAGAAGTAGTAGTGGCGGTGCGCATACTACTCGTCGACTCCGCATCGGCTATTCCGAGTTGCCTGCATTGGATGTACCCAGGATGCACCCCGTTGTAACTAATGTAGGGTGGCCTTTATTTGTCGTCTAGACGATGTATAATCTAGCGTCTTGTTATATCGTAAACAGAGAGGAGAGCGTATGTATGTATATATCTATCGTACCAGTCTTTTGAGGACGTCGTCCGGCACGTTTCGGGTGATGTTGCACAGGGCCCGCGTCGACGAGTGGGAGAAGATGACCGGCGCTCGGCTGGCGTCCAGCGCGTGGTGCATGGTGGCAGACGATGCGTGCGACAGGTCGACGATGACGCCCAGTCGGTTCATCTCTTTGATCACCAGCTGGAGGCGCGCGTATTAATCGATGAAATGAAGAAGAAAGAGAGAAAGAAAGAAGAAATGAGCGGAACGATAAGAGAAATGTATATATGGCAACTAGACACAATCATCAGCAATCTCTTTGGCTCTTCTTGGCGCTCAACGAGCGAATGACGTAGCGCAAATTGTCGAGAGGAGAAAACGGGCAAAAGAGTTGAAGAGCGGAATAAAGCAGATGAAAAAAAAAGCCGGAGGGAAGAAAAAAAGAAGTAAAAGAAGCTGCTGCTGGGGAGGATCAAGAAGAATAAAGAGTCGAAAACAAAAAAAAAAAAGAAAAAAAAAACAAATAGAAGAAATAAAAAGAAATAAAAAATAGAATCGTGGATCTCTATGAACGGGGAGGAGATTGTAAGCCTCTTATGTTGGAAGGATCAAGATGAGGCTCTTCGGGACTAGGCGGTTCTCTCTCCCATCCATCCATTCCCTCCTTCTTGGCCGTTGCCGCGAAACCCCAGGACTTGCTCCATGCCAAACACCCAGTGTACAGTCTACTACTACTAGTAGTACTAGTACCACTGCAGCAGCAGTCTCTAGCTTTTGCCGGGGATTTGACGGTGCGCTGCGTAGATCTTCTTCTCTCTCTATCCATCACTCTCTCTCTCTCTCTGTGGGCACAAGATACACAATCGACGATAAGGACGTCATACATCTCTCTTCAGAAGAAGAAAAAAAGAAATATTTCCTGCCTCTAAGCAAAACGACAAATCCCAGAGAAAAATTCCAGCCAATATCGATCTGGAGATAACCCAACAACAAAAAGTGCAGTACGGTACTATATGGTAATATTAGGGCCAAGGGTAAAAATTATCAGTCATTTTGAATTGAAGAGAAAGAAGAAATGGAGAAAATCTGCAATTGTCAACATGGTCAAAGGAATCCGAGTGGAAAAGGCTATGCCCAGCAAAGACATTGTGTCCGGCGAGCAACTTCATCCGCCGGTCTTGCAACATAGCAAGGAAAGACTTATCGATACTTGAAGAGCTTCATTCACAATCCCGTGATCTCCAAATGGAAGGGAAAAAGAGGGTTCTTCTTATTGTCCATCCCAAAAAAGAAAGAAAGAAAAGAAGAAAACGAGTTGAAACTCAAAAAGTCATCCGCCGTTGGATTCCAGTCGCTGATGCGAGAGGTGGATTCACTTGGATAGCGGAAATGGATTGTGACAATCTTCCTCGTTTGTATATACGGGAGTAGGAGAAAGAAAGATCGCGGGAGACAACAAAAACCAACAAGGAAAAAAGGAAAAGGAAAAATAAATAAATGAAAACGGACGGGGAAAGGGCGCGGTAGTAACTACTACGCATCTAGGGGTGGGGAGAAATGGCGACGTCGTCCGGAGAGCACCATCAATCGACACGGAATGACTTGGTGGTGGTCTCGGCTTGTTCTTCTTTTGTGTTTGCCAAATTACATCAACTTGCGCCAGCTAGTCGTTTCCTGGCTGCTCCTGCTCCTACCCGCCATTGCGGTTTGCTGCTGCTGGCTCGTGCCTGGACGCAGATTCGATCGAGAGCCTACGGGGCCCTGCTGTGCAAGATAAATGATGAAATAGGGACAGTGAACGGAAGCTAGCTCTCCTACTACCACGCCGGCGATGCGATTTGTTTTCACTTTGCGTTTTCACGCTGCGGCTGTCTCCGGAGCACACGGAGCCCGACACCTGCACCCTGCGCCGCGCTCTCTCTATTGTCGTCGTCATCACAAAAGACGACGTGATGGAGAAGCGCTTCCTGTTTTTTCAACTAACAAGATCGGCCCCTCCATCTTTTCATCCGGCGCATTTACATAAAGCGGAACAGGAAGAAAGAGGCTACGCATTTTTCTTTCTTTGTAAAACGGCCGGTTGACTGAGGAGACCAATCAAATTAAGAGCCGAGAGAGAGAGAGAGAACTTGAAAGTCGACCCTGTCGTTTCCAAAACGGCGGACGAAAGACATCATCAGCAGCAGCGCCCCGGCTTGTCCTTGTCTATAGACAACTCGACGGTAACGCACGGTTTACAAGCAGATTATATTTGCATGAAACAAATATTAGGCGAGTTGCGCACGCAGGAACGCCGTGTGCTGTATAGCCCGGCACGGAGAGAATAAGAGAAAGAGCGTTCGTTATAAAGAGCCGCCCGCCAACACCGCTGGGACGTGACCAACAGCGTGAAATACACGTGGGAGTCGAGTTCTGTCACGGAGCGACTAACCGACCGATTCGTTATTAGACGACGACGACGCCGGCTCTTTGTTTATTTCCTTTCCCACGAGGTGTGTCCGAGCTTTGTTATGATTCCATCCCAACGCAGACGGACCACGGATCCAGCTCTCTCTCTTCGCCATCCACGGAAACAAAACCAAAAGGGGCCAAGGGTTTGAAGAGAAAGTGTTAATTATTACCTTGCCAAAGTGGGTGAGTCCACCTTCTCGCGGATGATGGGGATCGGCTTCGGCAATGGAACAGTCTGCCCTAACCCAGCGAGCGGAGCGGACGTGAAAAAAAAAGACGGAATAAAAGCCGTGTTAGTCATTGACCGTCTGCTTGTACAAGCGGAAAAAAGGCTCTGCTGACGAAACAGCTGATCGGCGTTCGTCTTACCAAGGTGTGTTGCACGTATGGGTGAGCGTAACGTAGCGGATGCCCAGATCGTAATAAGTGCGCAGGACGCCCATGCTGTTGCCCAGCGAGTGGCCTCCCTCGACGCCCAATAAGCTGGCTATCCGTCCGTCGCGATGCGATTCTTCAATGCCTGTTCAAACAACAACGACAAAAACATTGATTATTTACCAAGAACTTGCTTTCTTTCTTTCTTTCTTTCTTTCTTTCTTTCTTTCTTTTTAATCCGTCCATCTTGTTTCTTTCTTTCTGCTCAATCAACGTCGCTAGATCCTGATCGCGCCGGCTCACCGATCGATTGCATCATAACGATTCTTTCATCCGCCGCAATCTCCTTCGCAGACTCTTTCTCTCTCTTTCTCTCCTTATCCCGTAACCGACGAGTGAGATTGGCCGAGTAAAAATAGGAGAAATGAGAGCTAGCGGCCAAGAATCCCGATACCGGGAAAGAGCTGTACGGCTGCTACTTCCCTCTCTACTAAGCCGACGTAAATATCACCAGGGACAAGACAGACTCTGTAATACACTCGACGGGGCCCTACCGTCATCATCCCCCGACTCGCCCTTTATATATATATATATATAAATACAGTAAATTATAAACGTACAATGTCTATATATAAGGAAGCAGCAAATTACGAGAGCTTCAGAGATAAGAGAGACGCGTACAGACTATTTACTTCTTATTAGCCGGTATCTAAGAGGAACGAGCTCACGGAGCAAATCACGGGGTGATGGGGGCTGAAAAGTTGCCCAGTCTACGACCGATTCCTTCTTGCATAGACGTCTGAGAGAGCACAACAAAAGCCTCCCGTACCACGTCCGAGCCTCCTCCTCCTCCTCCGCCGCTTGAAAACTTGGCCATTAAGCAAACGGTCGTATAGACATGCTCGCAAAAGGTCGGCGGGATGCCGGCCTTGCCCGTGTTTTGTTGCGAACTATTCGGGGGATTGTTACTTGAACCGCGTCTTAATCCTGATGGATTCGCGACTCTCTCGGCGTGAAACCTCTCTTCGTCTCTAGCTGTTTGTGAAGGAGTTGAGGGAGGCCGCCTACTACGCAACAAAGAGGAATAGAAGGAAAAAGACACGCACGATATCGGCCCAACACATCAGCCCGGGCATTAATGGATGATGGTAGCAAAGTTGCCCTGGAAAAAGAAGGAAAAGAGAGAGACGAATGATGCCTGGGCGAGACTCTCTACACATCCCTCCCATGAGCGATATTTCGATTGGCTCTATAGACTCTATAGGGCCGAGGTTTAGATTGATATCGTTACACATCGGTCGTCTATACTATCGCCTACATTAGTTACGGCCCCAAGATGGATCTATAAAATATACAGTGGGTTATATATCCGGTGGTATGGGCTGTATTAGATCGAGTTTGAAATCGATAGGAGACGAGCAGACGGAGAAGACGGCGGGTGATATTACCTTTGGCATCGACGGCTAATCGAAGATAGTCCGAGTATCGATCAACCATGCGCTTGATCAGATCGATCTGCTCCAGAGTTTGTTTGACGGCGTCCAAGTACTGGGCTCCGCAGGGGACGTAAGCCGCCCAGAACTGTTGATGTCGTGTCCAGTACCAGATGGAAAGGGCGATGACGCGAGAAAAAGAAAGAAAAAGAAAGAAAGAGAAAAACAAGATGGATAAAGATGCATGTGCGGATTGTCAAAGAAAGGATCACAAAAGAAGAGACGGCCATTCTTCTTCTTCTTCCGGCAGATTCCCACAAAAGAGTGACCCCCGCTTACATAAGACGACAGACTTGAGAGACGGACGCATTCAATTCAAGCCGAAAATACGATGGGGTTACTAAGGAAAACCCGCAAAGGATTGAATTGGTCGGGGCCGGTATAAATATCTCACCTGAGCACCGACTCGTCCTTCTCGCAATCGAGGAAGATCCGTATGCGACCAGGAGCTCTTGGACCATGGATCCTGATGTTGAAGTCCCGTTTCCAGGGCTCCTAATGTGTTGAGCTTGCCGCCGGCGAACTTGCGGATGTTCCATGGCAGGTCGTTGTGGCTGTCGACGTGGAAAATGAAATGAGAATGAAGAATTGGCAATATATGAGCGAGAGTGAAAACCGCCGTCATCCATAAAACGAGACGAAATGTGTTGTTATTGCGGGAGACGGCGTTTACATAGTAGTCGTCGTAGGGATGACGAAACTGTTCATCGACGACACGGACGCGCTTTGCTTGAATCGATAAAGTTCATTACGGTCGGCCGGTAATTACATTGGAAGCTGGGTAGAAAGCAGACGGTGGCCCAGCCAGCCAGAATGGCAGCATTAAAGCGGACGGAAATAAAAGCAAAGCTTTTCCCCTCTCAAATAGCGACCGAGTCAAAAACAAGCGCCAGGCAGAAATATGAACCACCGCCTTCATCATATCACTCGGGTCCCCAAAGAAAAAAAAAAGTAGGAGTGAGGACAGCAGAAACAAAACCAATGATGTCCCCCAAGAAGAAAATGGTAAGCCCCAAAAGATAACTAACTAGACGTTGTTATACCTTGATTATTACCGAGCGACTAGGCACATCTATATAAGAAGAAGAAGAAGAACAAGAAGACGAGGAACAAATCCAATCCCTTCTTTGGGCGAGGACGAGGTCCGCCAAGCTAATAGGAACTACGGGGAGAAATTCTCGGTACGTCTTCGTAGTACGTAAAAGTGCGTGTCAAGAGCGCAGTCGACGGGCGTACGTGAGCGAGTGCTCGGCTCTCTCATCGTCTGGACCAAAGGCTGAGCTGCCTACGTACCGGACGCAATGGGCCGGAAAAGAGAGAGAGAGAGGGACCGTTGACGGAAATAAACAAACGAAAAGGAAGGAAAAGGGCCTTAATATTTATACAGTATAAGATATAAAAGAGTTGAGACTAAAGTCGCTAAAGAAGACAACTTGGGGCCACCGCCACATTTGGGGAACGCGCTAACAAAAAGAGTTTCGTGTCCTTTTCCAGATAAAAAAAAGGTGTTGACATAATAAAAGGCGCTTTCGGTTATCAAGTCGAGTGCTAGAGTAATCCAAACTACGTTGCTGTTACACAGGTGAAACCCAGCCGCCCGTCTGGGTTTTTTTCTCTTGGTTTCATCGATCGCTGGTTGGAGCGAAAGGACGAGAGGGTGCACGGCTCTCCGAATGGATGACTTTTGGAATCGCAGACGGCTTCTCTCTCTCTCGTCTCTCTCTCTGATGAATATCCATCCAATGCCGGGCCTTTGTCCGAAATGTTTTCCCCATTCTGCCATTCCGATCACGACCGCTTCACTCTCTTTCTCAATTTCTCCTGCTGCACGCCCAAGACTTTTGCCTGAGCTGGGCCGTCCTGATGTTGTTGTATATATATATTAATGGGGGCAACTTGATCCGTGATGGATTACAGAGCAGAGGGCAGCAGAGCCGGATCTTTTTAGGGGGAAAAATCTAGCCCCTCCGACGGAGAGAATGCCAGTACGTCTACTATCCAGCCACGACGGTCCTGGAAGCCGCCAGGAGCCAAAACGAGTGGCAAAGGGAGAAAAACAGTCTCATTGGCAGTAATGGATTTTCCAGCGGGAAATAGAAGTCTCTGTAAGAGAGAGAGAGCGGGAGCTCATGACGCCAGGGCTTGTTCCCGGGGATCCTCCGAGCTAATTGAGAGTATAGGTTAAAAAGAGACGGGAGGGTGCTTCCCTGGGTTCTTGCTGGAAGGAGATGGCCAAAAAGTGAGAAGGAAAAAAAAAAGCGCCAGCCAGTAACTACTCTTCTTCTTCCCTGTCCGGTAGAAACTGGTGCAAAAAGACGACGATGGATCACTTGAATACAGATCGACTATTGGCTGCTGCCTTCAATGCAATCAACACGATCTCAAGAGAGAGAGAGAGAGCGAGAGTGTGCGTCGGAAGAAGAAGAAGCCGGAGTAAAGAGAAAGAGAGATTGATTTCGTTCAAAGTCAACTATGCGGCCAATCGAGTTGATTGCCCCGACGTCATCCAATGTTTGCCTGTCGGCTCTTCTCAACGAAGAACAATGAAAGTATACCACAGCAGATGCACGCGTCAAGTGAAAATTCATGCGCCGATGGCAGAGACTCGGCTTTTCCACGAATTTCACTCTCTGATGGGCGAATCGAGCGGCGGCAGCAGCCACCGCACAAGAACCCCAAATGGGAAAATCAAATCAAATCACGGCAGTCAGGTACTATATGCCATCGTCAAGACGAGAAGGGGGGGAGGATTTCTGACTGAATCCGATTGGGCGCCCAGCTCTCCTCTTCCGGCCAAAATTGATTCCGTACCGGATGCCAATCGTTTCGTTATATCTTAGAGGGCGAGCTGATGGGCTTCATCGTTGGCCCGTCTCCTCGGCCGTTGTTCCTCCTCCATCAAAAGCCGCCAACGGATCCTAATTCAATTTACATTGGAGATGGATCCCATTTCGTCTCTACACGGCAACTGTATTTCTCCTGGAAGCGCAATGAGACTTCCAGGCTCCTCTCCGGCCGATGTTAATCCATAAACATAGGCACGTAGACGCGGAGCTGCGGCTTCCCATGAAGTTCCAAAACACCGGACCAAAGTCGAGACGCAATGCAGCAGCAGGCCTCCTCCTGTGCGGATGAATCACGGACACGTGACTTGGGGTGAAACTGGGATTTGTTGACATCTACTTGTCACACGGCCGTTGCTCTTCCATCTCTGTCGGCGGAATGCACTGTGCAAGGCCCAGGTTTTTCTCTCTACTCGGAGCTCTGGGCAAGTTTTTTGGCCAATCGATGGCGCCCGTCTTTTCTAATTTGACGCAAAAGATGGGCTATTATTCATCGGCTCCTCATAATATAGAGGCTTCTGTCTTTTCGGTGAAAGGAGAGATGGGTAGTCGAGTAGTAGTAGTAGCATTCATCAATGAATCAACTACGGCAGAGCCGCGACCGACTCCCAGGAGGAGAGAAGCGGCGAGAAGAAGCGAAATGAAAAGAATGGAAGAAGAAGAGAAAGAACAAGAAACGCGTAGCTCTCTCTCTCTCTCTTTGAGTCGGAAACGAATAGTTAAGTAGCCGGGCGAGTGGAGAGTTTCTGGGGAGCGCGGACGCCGTCACCACCGTCGAGTTCTATGGAAAGATTTTCCTTTTCAGTTTCCTTTTTCCCCCGCCCGTTTCATTTCAAAAGAGAAGAGAGAAAAGAACAGCCCCAGAGCAAACAAAGAAGACGGAAAAAATGGGAAAGCGCTGAGAAAAAGAGTGGAGGGAGAGGGGGGACACACATTAGCATGCGGATGGCATCCATCGGACATCAACCGTCTCTCAGGCGAGTGGGAAATATCCTCCTTAAAGAATGATTGAGGCACTGGCCTCAAGACGGAAAAGAAACGGCCGCTGGAACGAGGTGATCGAGTTTGTTGAGCCGGACGGGACGACGTTCGAGTGTTCGAAGCTTTGTCGATTTGACGACGACAAAAGAGAAGAAGAAGAAGAAGAAAACGTTACCCGTCGACGAGAGGCACTTGAGCCAAGATGTTCTGCGCGGCGATGAGTCGTTCTTGCAGCGACGAGCCGGATCGTAAGGCCAGGGGGACTCCGACTCCGACGCCCGTCCCCAGTGCCACCAAGAGGGCCATGCACAGGATGCACCATTGCTTGCCGCCCACTTCTGTATGAAGACGTCGTCGTCAACGGCCCGCAGCCAACAACCGACGCCCAGACACCAGCACGATCAACATAAAAAGGAAAAGAGAGATGAATATAACAAGGCCAATCATTAGTTTTTCTCTCCATCTCCTACGCCATCCCACAACAAAAAGAAAAAACAACAACAACAACAAGGAGAAGCAACTCGATAGCGGAGGTTCTCGTTATCTCTGAACCCCTTTTTTTCTTCTCCTATTGTTATTTTTCCTGGCGAATTTTTTGCCGTCAGAACGACGTTGATGCGTCAGGAAATAGCTCGAGTGTCGCTGCTGTGAGGATTCCCCGTACCATATCCACCAGAGTCAAATCTGCGACTGCCGATGGAAGACGGAGATTTCGAATCGACTGAGCGCCATCAAAGAGCTAGCGACGCTGTTAAGGAGTTCGTCGGGTTCGTCGTTGACGATACTTCAAGTAGCCAAGACGTCAACTAGTATACTAGGCACCTTGTAAGCCGCCGTTAAACCTGAAGCCAATCAAATTCTAGTCTGATGTCGACGGAGAGAGAGAGAAAACCAAGTGGGCAGGATTATTATCGATCGGACATCAACGGTTATGCTCTCTCGTCGTCGCCTCAATAACTCTCCCCCGCGCTCTGGAGGCGCCAGTTCTCTTCTCATCTTTTTCTCCTTCATGTCTTCAAGGAGAGAGAATATTTCCGAGAAAATAAAGGGAAAAAGAGAGAGAGCGAGTTGTAGTAGTATAGTACAAGTGGTGCAGAGGGTGTCCACGACGACGACGTCGTTCCGTTGGGACCCAGCAGACAGTCCGGCGCCATTAAGGAAAAGGAGCTTCAGCACTCTTTTGAACTACTAGGGCGACGAACGAGGAGTCGACAATACTCGACTTCCTCCCTTTTGTTTTCGTCGTCGTTGGCGGCAGCCAAGTTGCCGCGCGCCAGACACCAGACTTGACTGCCGCCCCAACAGCAGCAGACGGATCCTTATTTCGGGATCCTAATGAGAAAGAGAGAGTGAGTGAAAGGAGTCTATTGATGGACGTTGATCCCGAGCCTTTTCTCTGTTTTTGGGACGAGTTTCGCCATATTACATATTGCACTACTCCCACATTTTCTTCTTGGGCGGAGAAAGACAGAGTAGGCTAACTTTACTACGACGTCGACGACACTGTCACCCAAATTGAGAGAAAAAAAAAAAGACGACGAAGGAAAAAAGAACGACAGTTTTGACGTCGGTTCCCAATCTCTTGATACCCTCCAACTTGGCCGCCTACGCCATTATTCGTCGCCCGTTTTTGTTTGGCTCGGCCCTGATCCTTCCGTCGTCATCTCTCAAAACAAACGGGCTCCAATGTTTATTTACAGATACGTCGTCGTTCGTCGTCGGCGATGGTTAGAAGGCAATGAAATTTTCGGGAGGAGCAGCAGGAGCAGCCGACCCGTCCGTGCTCTATAGTATGCATATATTGAGAGTAGGAGTGTAGACAGAGAGAGAGCGAGCGAGTCTTGTGTTGACTCGGGTCTCGCTAGCACACACGGCGTCAAGATATTGAGCGACACACAGAGAGAGAGAAGGAGCGGCGAAACGGAAAAGCGATCGATTCTCCCGCCTGGCCTAACACCTTCAACCAGTTCAACTAACCTAGCTAGACCGTCTTCTTCTGCTCCTGCCGTTCTCCAGCAAGCAATCCAGAGAAGAAAAAAAAGGCCCGTCAAATTGTAGGAATCCTCTCATGTTGGCCGATTGGATATGACGCCTTTTTACCTATTGGCGTCTCCGTCGCGCCTAATAACATTCGGTTAGGCCTCCGTCCTTTTCTTTTCAGACTTGTAGTATTGAAGAAAAAGGAAAAAAAGAGGTCGTCCGAGGATTTCCAGAAAATGTACGAGCCTCGAGAGTGTGTGAGCGTGAAAACGAGGCTGCGCCATTCAGCGCAATCCAGTGCGGACGGGCGAGCTCTTGGCTCCGGACGATATATATGTAGGTCCTTCCTTCTCTTCCAAACGTGTACGGTTTCACGCTCAGTCGGCCTCTGCGACGGGACAATCATTCCAGTTATCGAATTGAATCCCATCAGGCGGACGACGACGACGCTGCCCGTCCGTTCAGCTACAAAGGGCCGCCCACAAGGATAGCCTCTAGTTCGCTCCCAGTCCCGCTCTCTCCATCCCTTCTTCTTTTATAGACTTTCATTCTTTGCCGATTCTCACGGGTGCGACTGAGAAAGTCAACGAGGAATTGAAGAAAAAAAAAGCTGCAAAAGAGAGAAAGGACCGCGTTCGCATACGTTCAGAGCTTAGAGAGTCGTCGTCTAGCGCTACCGCCGTCGACGCAGCAATCTCGTTATTACACAGCGGCAACCCACCCGCCGCCGCAGCGACCATTGAAAAGAAAAAGAAGCGAAAAAAGGAATACAAGGTTTTTATTTTTTTTTTTCAACAAAAGAAGAAGGAAAAATAGAATAAAATGAAAAGAAGAAGAAGAAGAAGAAAAAGGTGTTGTTAGCAGAGAGAGAGAGAGAGCGGCGCCATTTTCTGCGCTGCCGGACTCGCGTCCCATAAAATATACATCCGTCCGCGTAGATATATATTTATATCTATAGGGTATATATGTGTAGGGCTGTAGGCCTACGGTACACAAAAGAGAGCCCTCGTAGAGCTTCGCTTTGTCCTCGACATCATTCCAGAGCAGCAGCAGCGAGTGTCCTGGTACTAGTACTACACTGGAAATGCTCCTAGGGATTTGGCCCTTGAGCTAAAGGTAAAGGGGCCGGATGGCTGGATGGCTGGATGGCTGGATGGCTGGCCCATATACTCACAAGGGCTCTCTTCAAAGTCATTCTAATAAAAATATCAGTTGGAAAAAAGAAGAAGAAGAAGAAGAAGGAAAAGAAGAAGAAAAAAGTCTTGTAATATAACGACGACGGCAGCTGGACCAACGGAATTTTCTCAAGTTCTAATAGATTACGGTGGGCCGGGCAACCCCCGGACGCTGTTCAGAGACCGAAAGGACACACACACATAGAGAGACACTCTCTCCTATTGAACATCAAATGGCCGAGACGACACCACGACGTGACCAGATGTGGCGCTCGGCGCGCTCCTCTTCGCCCCTCTATTGTCATCTCCCTTGCGGACAGTCGAGTGGCTCCATCCATCTACATACAGACACAGAGGCAGTTGGGCCCGGCCAGGGACCTCATCTGCTCCTGCCTAGACGTCCGTCGTCTACGGTAGTCAATCTTTTCGCAACTAGGAAACTCGCAACAACAAAAAAAAGACCTAAGACAACATTTTCCTCCTTCGTCTCTTCGTTCGTGGGCGTCGGAGAGGCGACGACGACGATGAAGAAGAAGATCAACCGGAGATGGAAAATCCACCGTGCACGTGAAATTCGGGAGGGCGGTTCAGATTGTCCATCAACGAAATGGCTCGAGTACTTCCGGTGTCTTGAATCGGCCGCCAGACGGAAGTCATTGATAATACGAGTGCGCGGATCGTCCCGTTCTCTCTCATCTTCTTTTCCCTCCTACGTGCGTATCACTACTACAACTACTACAGTACTAGGGAGAGTGACGCAACGGGGAGAGTCGACGTCGACGAATAATCCACACACCATGTCGCTTCATTATGCATCAAGTCTTAACGCATCGTAATGTCCTCCTGTTTGAAGCCGAGCACACTAAAAGCGGGCAACGGGATGAAGCCAAGAAGGGAGCAGGGAGGAGGGAGGAGGAGGAAGGCAACAGCAGCTGTCAAGTGCCCCGAGTATTTGATGCTTAATAAGCCCTTTATGACCCGACAGAGCGAGCAAACAGAGCGAACTACTGGCACCCACCATCCATGAAACGCCCCAGCCATTCGCTCATTTTCCAATCCAGCGGCACCCAGCTCTCTTCTCTCGGCTACAACAGATATATATATCGTCCGTCCGTCCGTCGCTCGTCGTCTGTTACAATATGAACGACCAACGGCATCAAGATCGTGTACAAAGGCTAGTTGATTCTATAATTCACTTCCTGGATACGTTGCGACCGACCCAACAACAGCAGCAGCAGGCTAGTAGCCTTATTATTGAATACAATAATAGATAGGCAACACAAAACATAAAGAGCCCGGAGCCCGGAGCTGGTATTATGACGAGCGGCCGTTAAGGCTCGTAATAATAACGGCCCGTTGGTGTTGAAACGCGCTAAACGAGAGATAAATGATGATGATGGCGACGAAGACTTGCCTGGCCGACTCGATTGCGAAGCCGAGTCGCTCTCGTCGTTCATCAAATCGTCGACGTCGACTCCCGGTTCGGGAATCATCGGCGCTCGGATGGCCGAGCCGTTGAGCGGATGCTGTTGATGCCGGCGGCAACTTGCTCCCGAATCCAACGGACTCGATGGCGATAGGAAATGACTTTCAACGATGGATGCTGCACTGTGCATCGGCCCTCTCTGCCGGTGGTGGTGGTGTGCTCGCCCGATCGAGCCGCCTCCGTTCTGTCCGCAGTAATAAGCGGCCGAGGATCGCGAGCCGGGAGAACTGGCCGTCTTGATACAATTGGGTGTCATGGAAAGCTCGTCGCCGATTTTGTCCAAATGATCCTGTAACAAAGAAGAAAGATAAAAAATCCATTAGTCATTTTTCTATACCATCAGGTATTGTTTATTCACATCAGGCAATCCGCTTTGGCCGTTCGTCCATTCGAAAATCTCGGTAGTAGGCTATATACACTGGCTAGATCTAAAAACGATCCGAAAGGTTCCCTCGATTAATGTAAAAGGTTGCCGATATCAATCTTGTATTGAAGTCGACGTAGGCGTAGCGACCAGTCCAGTTCGGTCCGATTGAAGATGGGAACGAAGAGAAAAAAATCCCCGGTCGACGATAGACTAAGACGCGGTGCCGCATTCGGTGAAACAGTAAGTACTTAAAAGACAAGAAAGATGATGTTTGAAAAAATGGCGTCGTCGTCCCACGAGAGGACACGCGAGGGATTTGTGGGGGCAGATGCACCGCTGAGCTGAGCAATAACAGCTGCTCGTGAAAAGAGTTTCTCGGCGGGGCGGTTAGAAACGAAATAAAAGCAAAAGACAACAAGCAAAGAAAGAAAAAAGAGAAACAGAAAAGTAAAAAGAAGAAGAGAAAGAAGGGAATAGTTCTCTTCCATGTTCCATCACATCTCCCGTTGGGCATTCGAGCTGTGCTCTGTGCTCCCTGTTTGGCATTCTCCCTCGTACAGCACAACGCAGCACGAGCACCAAATGCATATTTACCTACTAGTCTAAGAAGCCTCAGCGTCCATTCAAAGTGAACGACGACAAGTTCCAGACAGTCAGTACAGACAGAGAAAGAGACGCGTTAGATTCTTTGACGCTTTCCTCTTCTACTATTTGATGTTCTATTAGAGTAGAAACTTAGTAGGCTACCATTGATTTCGTCTGGCAATCATAAAGGGTAGCGTGCTCGCCATAGTGGAAAAATAACAAGAGGCCGCGCCTTCCCGAAGGTGTCGAGCGCAGAGCAAGAGAAGACGAAGAATTTCAAATGACAAATTCGGTCCCAAAAGAGAGAGAGAAGAGAAAAAGCCAACAGGGACCAGCCAAAGGTCCTTGCAGATGCGAGAAGCCGAGAGAAAATAACGAGACAAATCATTCATTCTTAATGAGATGGACGATAACGATACAACAGCAAGAGCGGGTGGCACCACCATTTTTTGGACTTGATGTTTCTTTTGCTAATCAGAGGGCATTATCTTCTAGAGCGCCATCCTCCATTCGATTCGAACCCCAATTAAACGCAGATTTCCCCCCTTCTTTTTTGGCCGTCTTCCACTGTCAGAGACGAGCTCTACACGTTGCTGTTGCCAAGGGAGAAAAAGTTTCCTGGAAGAACCGAAAAACAAATGGAATCTAAATGACAGCTCTAGGGCTACCCACTTGTCAAAACTTGGCTTCTTACGTAACCATCGCCAGCCGACACGGGGCCAAGTTGAACTAACCTCCGAGTCAACAATAAAACATTGTTGGAAAAACTCGTTAAACATCAACAGCCGTTGCCTCGGTCCCTTTTATTTTAGATTTTCTCTTCTCATTTATTTTCTTTCGAAATGATTAAAATACAGCAATCGATCGGTTGGCAAACGATAACTATCTTTTATCGCCAGACGCCTTCTTAATCAAGGTGGAATCCTCTGGTGCGGAAAAGAAGGAGCCGCTACTATTGCATTTCTTCTTCTTCTTCTCCATTGATTAGTTGCTCATTTGAAGCAGCAGCTGTTGTTCGCGCCCCGACTCTTTCAGCCGACGCGATGAACTCTATATCTTTCGCCAACCATTCTCAGACGACGAAGTTTCTTAGCCAATCTCGATGTTTTTTTTTTAATAATCCTTATCCAGAATGAGAATCGAGTCATCAATCGCGGCCTATTTGAGAACAGGCGCGCCTCTCCTACGTATTTTGCCTATCGTCTGTGCGCGGGCCCGTCTCCGCTGTTTGCGCACGACGACTGCATCGAAAATGGGATCGAACGGAGGCAGACCCGACAAAAAATAAAATGAGGCAATGCAATTTCATTCAGTTTCCAATCGACGCACTGGCGCAAGCAACGACCAAACTCGGCCTCCTCCGTCTTCCAAAATAAAATCCAAAATTTTTTTCTTCTCCGAAAAAGAAATTTCCCTAATTTTCAATCATGAACGGATTGAATTGGGTAGGTAGCGTGAACTCGCGCATGTTTCCCGGGCTGCTGATTCGATAAGAAGCCAACGCATTCGATCAATCCCTTGAAAAAAGAATTTTTTCACAAAGAAGTAGAGAAAGTGCGTTGTTGTTAAAGTGCGTCGGTGTATTGGGTCAATCGACGACGACGACGACGGGCCTATGCGCTACTTTACATATTGATTACCTTGTCGTTTCCTCTGACTGCTTCTCTGACTTTGCTCCTATTTGGCGTTTCCAATTCGGCGCAAGACATCAAGTCAAGAGAGTACTTTTACACCGAAAGAGGGGAAGAAGAAGAGAAAAAGGGATATTACGTCAACAAAGAGCCGTCAGTTATTTCAGAGCAACACGCCAAGTGGCGGAGCAAAGAAACGGACGACTTGACTTGTCCATTTAGTATGGGAGGCCATTGACGTAGTAGTATATAAGATAGAAGAGTCAACTACTAGGTAGAGCCGGTAACACTCGAGTCCAGTCCATTAAGTAAATAAACACATGGTGTTCCCGCCCGGAGAAAACTATTGGGGCCAGCCAGCGCTTCCAAAAGTATTTTCCGGAACTTCTATTACAATTCTCTATATAATCGGTTACACTCCTTCTTCTCTCTCTCTTTCTTTTCCTATATATACAGTTGATGTCTTCTTTCTCGGCTATGTGGCCGCTCTCCAACTAACGCCATAAACTCGCCCAGCACAAAACAAACGGCCTTTGGCGAACAATGTTCTTTTTTGGCTCCTTCTTTCTCTTCCCTCCCACTCTGTGTTTCTCTAGGAGCAACGGGGAGAAAAAAACAAAAAACAAGAGTAGGCTACATATATTTATGATATCAATATCTCGTCTGTATATCCGAGTCGTTTAACTCGTCGTTAAAGGCGAGTTAAGAGTGCACATCAAAGAGAGCAACAGTACCTTCAATAAAGAGGGAAAAAACAACAGTATAACCTTTCGTAAGTAGTTGTAGGAGTAGTTGCAATTGGACCCTGTACAGTCTATGACCTACGTACCAGTTAATGCTTTCCAGAACAAAAACAAATAATAACATAAAAAATAGAAGAAAAAAAAACGTCAAACAGCCACTACTGTGTCCGCACTCTGTCACTGGGCTCTGGCGGCCGTTCAAAGATAACCCGCTCTTTTTTTTTATCTTTATAGAGGCCTAACTGCTCTTTATCCTTTTTTTCTTCGGCGACATCTTTCATCCGTACGGAGCCAAAACAACAAAAACAACAAGTATATACAATAGAATCAGACAAAAAAAAAAGTCAGATCTTGGGAAATCGATAGACCGATAGGACGAAAATGTGCCACAATAGGTGGAAGCGTCTCGGACAGACCGTCAAATGGTAGAGCGTAATAAGGTGCTGGGCAAAACACGTCGGTCGGGTTTTTAATGAAATCTCTGGCGACTCTATGAAAATGAACAAGTTTCCCTTTACGTGACGAGCCAACCAAAAGAAAAAGCCAAGTAAAATAGAAAAGAAAAAAAAAAAGAAAAGCTGAAAGTTGGGTACAGCTGAAAACACGCGGGAGCGCCCAGCAGTGGATTCATTAGTCCAAAGTAACCAGCAGAGCCCCCCCCCCTCTTCTCCCCCTTCTGTCCTATCTCATCGTTGACTACTCTCTCTCTCTCTCTACGGGCTCTCCATCTTGTCCAAACTGAGACGGCCGAGTCCCTCATTCGTCTCCAAGAGTTGAGAGAAAGAGAGAGTGGGCCGGGCCGGCGCAGGAAGCACTTGTACGAGTTCCAGAATGAGTTACGACATCTTTCATGATGACTTTCGCAGAGTTTCACGTTGGGGCTCTGCATTGAGCCTTGAAAACTAAAGAAGAGAGAGTTGCCGTCTATTCCGCACACCGACGGCCATGTTGCGACTTGGAACAAGAGTTGCTTGTGTGTGTTGAACCGAATCGGTTGGTTGGGATGGGGGGAGGAGGAGGGATATTGAGATCTGCGAGAGACAGGACTTGCTGGCCTGGATGCCAACAATACAGAGAACGTCCCATTCTCTCCGTCATCGGCCCGTGTCCAGCTTGCTGGCTCTTTCGCTCCAGCGATTTGGCCAAGAACAAAAACGTCATGGGGGCGCCTCGTCGTCGTCAATTGAAACATGTCGAACGCGCCAATGTCCACGAGCCTTCCTCAACATGCATCATCGTTACATAACGGCCCATCTCCTCCATCGGATACTCTCCGAAAAAAAAAAACGACAAACACATCATCAAGCAAGGGCCAAAAAAATAAGACGACGACGATGATGGGCTCGACAGACACCGGACGTCGGGAACGTCTCCTCCAGTCCGGCAAAACTCTCATTGCAAAAGTTTTCGCGCGTCCTGTCCCTATTGAAGAAAAGATGTTCAATCAGGGAAGACCCCCTTTTCTTGAATGGCATCCGGAGTCGAAGGACTAGAGTCTGGAAGGGGGAAAAAGAAAAGCCATGGAAGAAGAGACGCGGAGTCTACCGGGCAAAGGACGTGACGGTTTAGTGGCTTGGAGCCAAAAGGTTAGACGACGACTCTCAGAAGTCGGGGGACCAAAAAAAAGTTTGTTTATATAAATATAGAGAGAGAACGAGAGTTTTCTTGTGCTATCGAGAGGTTATAGCGTTGCCGTACCGTTTTTATTGGCGGCGGATGAGAGGACGAGCAAAGTCCGAGGCGACGCACTGTTGACATCCGTATAGAAGGGTACAATGCCTTTTGATTGGCGACACGGCCGTTGACTGCGTGTTGCTCGATATCATCTCGATGCCCATCTCTCTTTGGACTATTTGGACCTCCTGAGAGAGGAGGAAGAAAAAGCCGAGTCCGTTGTCGAGGCAATGGTAACAAGAGCGAAAGAGATGTCCTCCGAAAAAGGAGGGGCCCAATGTCATGGCGAATTAAAAGCTCCAAAGTGGACTTTTGTGACTTGGCCGCCCTATTCTTCATGTGTCCCGAGCAGCGACAAAGCCCCTTTTTTCTTCTTTTTTTGACTCTGTGCTGCTGCCGTCCCCAGTTGAGCCGTCGTCCGGCAAAGAAATCAATTGAAAAATCAATGCCGCCCAACTATTACGTACGACGTCTATGGCAGCGAAATATCCTCGAGTCTGAAAAAGAGACGAGTTCTTCTTCTTTTATATTCCACTCGGAGGAGGAGGAGGAGGAGAGAGAAAAGGGAAGACGAAGAGAGAGAGAGTCTTTGTGATCTTGTGCGTCTACTTGAAAAGATGCTTATCAATCAGGAATAAGCTGGATGTCGTCGAGGAAATTATTGGCCGGCCGCCTGATTGGCGCTTCGTCTTCTCTTTTTCCCTGCTCTACTTCTTCTTTTTGTTGAAGAGAAATAACGAAATGAAAGTCAAATTCGTCGCTTAAGACAACGACGACGGCCCCCGCTTTGTGGTTTTTCTCTGTTCCATCTTCAAGATTCGACTTTTTCTCCTCCCAGTTCTCTCTTGGTCGATCCCACTCGCCGTTTATTTCCATATTATTTACATAGACGAGAGAGTCGCCGACGATTCCGACTGATATGCGCCAGCCGATCGATTTCTGTCTTCCTACGATACCGGCAGCAGCACAAATAGGGACTCTCAGCGAGATTGCTCTCTCTCTCTCTCTCTCTTCTTGGCCCAGCAGAGTCCTTGTCGTCCCCTTTCTCTTTCAGTTTTCTTCTTCAAGTCTCTTCTTTTCCCTCCTTCTTCTTCTTCCCAATAGTCATCTTTTTACAAGCTCGATCGACGTTTGACGGGCTGATGGCCTGCGAGTTTGCCGCGCCTTCGTCACACACTCGACGATGCCAAGAGAATCCTCCACCCGGTTTTTGATGAGCAGCAGCGGCGGCATCAGAGTTGTGGTCTTCCCAGTCTTTTGCTGTAGACGCAGATGAAAAGAAACGCGGCCACCGAGCCGTTCCCAAGGAAAACAGCGCAGAGATTCGACTGAATTCGGGTGGTGGGAGTGTTTCAATCTGAAACGGCCTCGACGGGTTGAAGAGAAAACAACAACACCCAAAAAAAAAATGAAGCAGTTAAAAGAAAAAGGGGAATCTCTTCCACCAATAGGTAGTCTACCAATCGGTTGGGAATCCAAGCGGCCGCCGCGCAACCCGGGATCCGCTGAGCCTAGAAATAATGCAAAACTTCTCGGCCCGAGTCTCGAGAAGAAAACGACGACTCGGCTGTTGACTTTGATGTCGGCGACTAACCCCTTCTGTTCGGCTAGCAATCAGTTTGCCGTTTTCTTTTTCGAGAGAGAGAGACGCCGTATATATATATATGGATAGGGCTTGTGAATTCGTCTCTCGTGTTTGTTTGGGAGCGACGACTGCCGACTGCGCTTTCCACCAACCGTCGACGCTCATGTTGTCAGTCGAGACGCGGTGAATAATGAAACAGCTCAAACGTCCGACGTTAACCTCCACATCGCTCTTCGTCGTCGACGCAAATTTTCAAAGTCGGCTCTATTACAATACATTTTCCCTCCTTTAAAAAAAAAAAAAAATTCCAAAGGAGAAGAAGAAGAGCGAGTTAGTATACTCTCTCCGCTTCACGAACCCGCGGCAAGGCCGCTTCTCATTTACGCGGCTGAGCCCGAGGCAGCCGTGATGAATCCGCTAGACCCGATAATGGCCCGGCGTGCATGGCCATTCATCGTCGGCTCAAACGAATCAGATTTTCGCCGCGCGATATTATTATTCCGCGACACGGTGATGACGACGTCGTTTCAATCATCAGGCTCTTTCCGAGGCAATTTTCAAATACAAAAGTTCGAAAATACATTCAAAGTAACTTCATTCGCGGGGTATTTGACATCTTTTCAATTGCGTCCAGTCGACTTGTTCCAAGTGGAGCACTACCACGAATTCAAAGAAATTATATTTTTTTGGTTGCGGCTATTAGGAAATGTCAATTCCCGTTGCGCGGCTTACGGCCATCGGGTGGCTGACTTCATCCGCAACTTTATTTTTTTTTTTTCCCCCTCAGTCAAATCGATATATGGTGGCACAAGTTGGTGGTTGAACAACCGGTGAACAAACAAAATAGTAGCGGTTGGACGACGACGACGGTAGCATTTGAGAAAGTGGAAAGATTCCGGCGTCAAAGATGTACTACGACGACGACGACGACGACGAGGAACGAGGAGCAAAGATGCGAGACGAAATCGATATCCGTTTGATCCGGGCGTTCCGCCGGTTGCGTAACGGCGTTCGTCTATTTGGACCGACCGCCATCAGCATTTGTATGGATAGATCGCAAAGCGAAGAGAGCTAGAGAGAAGAGAGCTCGCCGTGTCTTATCGAGTGAAATGAAAACGTTACCATGAACGACGACGACGACGAGAGATCTATGCGCCTCGCGCCCTGGGCCTACTCCTCTCCTCCTCCTAAACTGTAGCCTAAAGTCTATAGCGCGACGGCGGTGGATCCTCCGATCCTCCGTCGTAAATATCTATATTTTCGCCGGGCAAAAAGACGTCGTAACCCAGGTGGATGGGAGCCACTCTTTGCCCCTCGTCCCAATAAGCCTGTTGTAATACAGCTGCTATAGAGCTGTTGCTGCTCCGTGCCCGACTGATCGGGAGATGAGGTATCAAACATTTCTCTTTGATTGCACAAGAAAAACACTCGGTGTGGGATGAATGCAAGGCCGTCGGCTAAAAGGAAAGACGAAGAAAAAAATAAAAAAGGAAAGAAAAGACGTTAAGCCTACACAACTCGGTGCGGTCGGTCGGTCTACTGTGCCCATATTGTACAGCGCTAGCCTGTAACGTAAAGGGGCGACGGCGGCGGCGGCGATACGGAGCCGATCGATAGGCAAACAATTACCTTGGAGCAAGATCCATGCTACTCCCTCTTCATCTCCTCTTGACGATCAATCTCGCAAAGTATATCTACGTCTATTATTACTGTCTCGCCATCGCTGCTGGTGTGAGCCACAGTCGCTGCTGGATGTTGGCGGCAATAGCCTACTCTAGCAGCAGCAACAGCAGCAACCGTGTGTTGTGTGTTTAACAAAGATTGGACTGTCCGGGAAGTTGCTTTTTCCTCTTCACAAACAGGAAATCAACCGTGCTCCTCTCTGTCTGTCTCTCTCTCTCTCTGCTCTCTTCTTCCCTTTTTTGATGCTCAGAGAAAGAGTCTTGCAGCTACTGGCTCCTATTCTTCTGCTGGTAGAGATAGACTCCCTGGGAGCCCTCAGTACTCTAGCAGTTGCTAGATGTGTTGGCCTAGACGACGACTAGAAAATGTACCACTAGTAGCCGCTTCTCGGTGAGAGCAAGAGGTCTTTTACAACCGAGTCTGCTGTCGGCCATGTTATTGCTAAGGAAATGACAAGTTTTGATAAAGAAACGCAAAAAGCTGTCGTCTCTATATAGCGACAGATTTCGCTGGAGGAAACTACCAGAGTCGCTCGCTCTCTCTCTCTCTACCCGATCATCGGCTACCCCGGGAAACGTGCCTGCTCTTGAATTTCACTCTTGACGCAACCAGCCACCCCTTCCCTCTCTCTCTGTGATGCTGAGGAAGGCTCTTTTCTACCACGTCAACGGAAATCTGCTGATCCCGGCGGACCGTTGCTCTCCTACAGCGAAAATGTTTTGGTATAGTGGCGGAGGGGAGAGAGAGAGAGATGCTACCATTGATGATGATGATGAAAGGAGGGAAGAACCCGTTACGTAGCACAAAGATCCTGTCGCCCACCACCAGACATTCTACCGTCTTCTCTTACGTGTCTCCTTTTTGGCCGCGGTTGCTTTTACCACGTCCCAGCAGCATTCTGTCCGACTAGAGAGTCGACTTTGATGAAGCGCCTTCCGCTG
This sequence comes from Ceriodaphnia dubia, assembly GCA_022539655.2. Taxonomy (NCBI): domain Eukaryota; kingdom Metazoa; phylum Arthropoda; class Branchiopoda; order Diplostraca; family Daphniidae; genus Ceriodaphnia; species Ceriodaphnia dubia. The sequence continues at coordinate 577,532 of JAKUCG020000250.1, forward strand.
ATGGCAAAACTTTAATAATGGACAACTTTCAAAGGTATTACGACACCCGACAAGCAGCGACATTTTCACCGCCCACGATTTTCAAGGATCCGGCGAAAAGGTAGTGCCAACATCTCCCAACTGGTGATGTATGCATCCCGTGTGCAACTAATGAGGTTCTCAACGCCTAATGTAGCCGGCCAGAATAGAAAGCAATCGTCCCCAGACACGCAGACATAGAAACTCTCGACTAGACTCTCGCACATAGGAATAGAAATCCATTTCAATCGAGAATCCGTATTATACAGGCTTCTAAATCTATATAATTATATACCTATATAGCAGAAGCAGATAGGAAGAAGAGCCTGTAATATTCTTATCGATAACTAGCCAATCAGGAGAATATATTTAAAACAGAAGGCGGGCGACGAGGATGTCAACAACCGGCGCCAAAGTTCTCTCTCAATAGATTTCCTTATTTAATATATTACCCGTCTTTATGCGCCATACGGGCTTGGTGTAGGCAGCTAGAAAAATGGTAAAAGAGGGGGAAAAAAATCAAGATTGTCGACCGAGATGATTGACGTTTCGATCGGGAAAGAAGAGGCCCAGACGGGTTCGCGTTCGACTGATAGGAAGAAATGGGATCGTACGAGGGAGAAAAGATTGTTTGTGTCGTATTATTAGATCTCTACTGCTGCTGCTACTGCTGGAAGTAGCAGACTGCTTCCAAAAGTCTATAGTCTGACAGGGCGAGCAGCATCCGCATTGAATTTACACATTGTGACGACGACTGCGTGATTATTGTTGCGCTAGACGAAGCGTTTTCTTAAGTAAAATGAGCGTCGGAAGTCTTTACCTTGTAGCTCCAGTAATTGCCGTAGCCCATGTGATTACACGAACACTGGCAGTGGCGAATGTGATGCTCCAGATCCAGCTGTTGGTGCCATTCTTCCAACTCTTGCTGCTCCGGCTGCAGATGTGGATGCTCCTGGTGGTAGGGGTGGTGGTGGTGGTGCTCTTCGTGCTGCTGCTGCTGCTGCTGGCCGTAGTGTAAGTGATGATGTTCCATGGTCGAGTGGAGCACCGCTATTTTGATCCTCAACTCTCTCTCTCTCTCTTTCTGGGGCGTCTCTCTGGCGCCTCCACAGGGCACACGAGCACACAGCACACTGAGCCACCGCTGCGTTCTCCGTCTTGCCTATATGGGCACCAGAAGAGACCGCGCTATTAAAGGCCGCTAGCTACGTCGCTTGCTTCCCCGACAGCCACATGGAGCGTCCAGGACACATGCGCACAAGGAGCCGGAACAAAACAATCGAAGAAACTCATCGGCGAACGTGACGGAGAGCTAGAAAACAAAAAAGAAAAGAAAAACGCTCAGAGAGAGAGAGAAAAAAAAGTGTTCATTATTGTGCGGACATGCGTTTGTGGATCGGTTGTCATCCGATGGGCGATCAGACACGACTGTTGCTCCGGACAACCTAGTTAAGAGCGGGCGATCAGCATCCCTATAGATGCTGTCGTTAGTTATAGTTTCCATTACAACTCGTCAAAAATTTAACGTTGAAAGCAGGAAATGCGGAAGTGAACAGGATACGATCAAACGGGAATGAATTCAACCAAAACCGAGTTTGTTATGTTAGCTCCAACTGGCTAGCAAGACTTGGTAGCATCATAAAGCTAGCGGAGGGAGCTAGCCCAACTTTTGGCTCGGAAATATTGAAGGAAAAAGTTTTGCGTAACGGGAGAATGTCAAAGAGGCAAGACGCTTGAAGAAGAAAATGCAATGGTGGAGCACTGAATAAGACATGACAGGCGACAACAGGGGACACATCGGAGAGCCATCAAGTCTTGACGAAAGTTGAAAGGTTCCACACACGGCGCGTTTCTATCCATCATCGCTCGACTCCAAAGGCCGCGCATACTGGGCGACATCAAGCCAGTCGTCCCAGCAGAGCAGTCGCCGGTACCTACTCGCTTCTTTGACCCGAATAATCCACTCTGTCGCAATAGTTTCAAGCCTGACGAAAGAGGACCACCAGTGAAGGCATCTCCACCGCCATCGTCGACAAGGTAAAAGGAAGAAGAAACGATGTACCGTACATAGAGAGAGAGAGAGAGGCGAAACTTGCAAGTGTATATCGATCATCTCCTCTGGGGCGGCTTTCTTATATCTAGGCGCGTCTCTAGTACAACTCTACATGTAATATACATTTTCCGTCAAAGACTTCATTGGCCAGACTTTGTTGCCAGGATCAAGAATGGCCCTTTGAAGACAAAAAAGAAACGAAATTTCCCCTTGCTCCGACTACAAGGGAACAATTCGATCGAATGTGTCGCAAGGAAGAGTCACATAAATCACGCGATATGGAAGACTCGGAGAAAAGGGGGATCTTTCCGTTCCCGCAGTCTCCCAGTCCCACCTAGCCCTATAGCCCTTTATTAACGAGGTACTCAAATTGATTGTTTGCCCACTTAAAACGATCGATAGGCTTGGCGGGCTGGCGCAGCACTGGCAAATCAGCGCAAGGGAGCGCAAGAGAGAGAGAGAGAGAGCGAACGACGGGAGAGCGGCAGGAGCAGGATCGAGTGATGTATAACTCTTGTTTCAACTCTTGGCTCCATCTCGCGGCTCTATCCTACTGGATGGCCGGCTGATTCTTCATTCTTCAGCGACACGGCAGTCCCACAGCGCAGAGCAGCTAGGCAGACACACATCTTTCAAGCGCAGCGCGTGGAGAAGAGAAAGGAAAAGAAAAAAAGATAGAATTGGGAGGGCAAGGAGACATCAATAGAACTCGTGCCGTCTACTACTAGAGACTAGAGAGTGAAATATGAAGAAAGTGAGGGGCTCGGACTGGGCGAGGTCGCCAGAGATGAGATCCCACTTTATTTGCCGTCGATGTGTTCGTCCCTATAGAAGATGAATGATCCGCTTCAACGGTCGGAGAGAGAAGGAGCCTGGAGAAAACACCCCGAAAATAAAAAAGGAAATGGTAAAAGTAAATAAATATAAAAAGAAGCTTTGCTAGGCAGCCTTTAAGCAAGCGGACACTTTCATAGTACACAGCCGAGCACAGCAGAGAAGCGGATAATATTATATAAGAAAGAAAAAGAAGAAGTTAAAGAAGAAAACTCGGACTGGCCTTGGCGACAAATCACCTCCGGACGATTCATCAGCCCTTGTAACTCTTCACTTCGTTCCGTGACAACACGGAGATCACTTGTGTCGGCCCCGACGTGAACGAATGAACCGTCAAAAGCCCCTATCTATCTCAACAAGTGGCTAAGAAAGAATAAAGACATTATCAAAGTGAAGTGGAAGAGCTCTCGACTCACCAAACTCGATCACTTAATTGATGCCAGCAATCGCGTTTCCAACATGAATGGAACATGCAGCAGCAGCCTCCGCCTGCTCTCTCAGCGTCTAGATCGAACTGGAGAAACGTTGTCATTTCCAGCAGAGAGATTGATGTCGACGGGTTCTGCATAACTAGATCGACTCGAGGAGATTTTCCCCTGGCTGCTCTTTCGTTTACCTATCATTTTACGTCGTTTATAATCCTTTAGATGTTGGTCAATGGCTAGAGAGAGAGAGAGTTGCTAGTCGACGGCAATCGATGAAAAAATAAATAAGGAGAGCTACGGTTGAAATGGAGAAGTGAGAATAGAGGGAACTTTACATTCGTCGTCTGGTTCCTCACCATGACAACGTGCAAAATGATAACTTATGTAGGAGGCTGTGCTGCTGGTCCCAGATGAACACGATGGCGACTAAACGAGAGAGTGAGGAAAAGTCGAGGAAGCTGCCGAGAGAATTGAATGAGACCAGCAACGACATCCATTATGCATCAACTCAAGGGGTCGCTCCCGTGTCCTTTTGTTTCCTCGCCAACTTTTTCAGGTTTCACGAAACTAGAAGAGTCACGTGCCCTAATAAATGTTTCCAGTGATGAAATAATAACCATTTGAAGATGCCTGACAACCGACTCTGTGACCTACCTTTCGGTGCAGATGCATCGACCAAGCTGTTGCCACCAAACCAAAATATCCTCCAATGTCATCTAATATGATTAGAAGCCGTCTTAATCTTCCTTTATTCCGTCCAGTCAGCTTGGCAGCATTGTATTTCCAAGTCTATTAATTCTTAACTCATTCGAAGAATATCACTAGAAACGATATGGCGCCTAAAACGTTCGGCTCTTCTTTCTCTTTTTTACGACTCAATTTTTAATTATGCACGTTGAAAATATCGGAGAAATTGGCAACTGTCGGATCGAGACGTTGGACCGGAAGAGACGAAGTCGCTGGTGGCATATGGTAATAATAACGTCCGGGACTGCTGCTGATGTTCCCGTAGAAGCGTCTAACGATTGATTGGATTTCATTGTGGGACGACTACTAGGCTACTATTATATATTGCCTGATGCTTCCATTGAGTGAACCTTTTCCATCCTCGTCGTCGTCGTCGTCTCCTTATAGTTTGGAAGCCTCGAGAGTTGAATTGTGAACTGCCGGCAGCAGAAACTGATCAATAAAAGAGAGCTCGATGTGCACACATTGATACACTGTATACAAGAGCAGTCTCAGCAGAAGAGCAGAAGAGTAGTACGCAGAAGTATAATATAGGAAGAGAAGAAGTAGATTTGAATAATGCAAATGGTTTAAGTTGGCCCGGCTTGGAGTCTCGCTGTCGGGAATCATCTCCCCGAGGGTTTGCCCATGAATCACGGACGAGTTGGGTAATTGCCGTCGTCATGCTTCTGTGGTGAAATGTCTTCTTGCATCCGAGCATCCAGGCGGTTGTGAGCGCAGAAGTAGACGCGCTTGTATACAGCACGCGTCTCTTGGCGCAGTGTAATCATGCAATAAAACAGACCCAAAACTCAACTCTTCTACGACGGCGAGACGGTGGAAGAAGAAGAAGACGAAGAAGAAGAAGAAGGGCCATTCGATGGGGCTTACACAACACCGCAAGACTCGTCGGGTACGCGCCGGCATTGATGGCCCTTCCCTCGCCAATCATCTTTCTCATCCCCCAACGGAACGGTCCCAAAAACTTCAAAGACATTGAGCGTCCTATCCGGCCGGGCCTGAAAGACGGACACCACACACTCTACGGCATTTTCACGCTATGTACCATCTCAGGAGGGCCGTGAAGGATCCCTGTGAAATGCCACGCGAGTCATTGATTCTCCCACTTCCGTCTTCTTCCAACATCCTCCTCCCCTTTTTCTCAACATCCTCCTTCCTTGAATTCTCGGAAATATCGACTAACTCTGCCTTTTAATGCGCTACGGTATTCAAGGCAGCCGGAGAAAGAGAGAGAAATAGAGAGAAAGAGAAGGCTTTTGCAGAGATAATAATCTACGACGGCTTTGAAAAGAAGACGCTACAAAAGACAAAAAGTTTCCCAACAAGTGAAATCGATACGGCCATGTTTCATCTAACTCGAACCCTTCTCTACCAAGAACTCCTACCTACTATTTGCCCGCCATATGAAATTTGCCCAGCTTTATGTAGTCCTCTTATACCGTGAAATTATCCGTCAATTCGATTTTACGAGCGATGGAAAAGAAACACAACAGAAGAGAAGAGAAAAGAAAAAGGAAAATACAGTTCCCTCCATGTTAACCGGCAACAGGCTTTATATATCCATCTGGTTCCATTTCGGAGACGATCAATCATTCTCAGAAGCTATAAAGATCCCATCCGTGTTTTTTTTTCCCGTCTGGCTATCCATCAACCATGTTCTTATTCTCCTTCAATACGTAGACCTATCCTTGTGTTGTTGTTGCGTCGAGCGGGATGTACTAGTAGTGTACCTGTGTGGTATAGACACAATCGCGGACTATCGGGCCAACAAGGAGAAAAACCGAGAGAGAGAGCGAGAGAGCGAGTCTATTATATCGGGTGGGGATAAATTGTTTTCTTTTATGTTCACCGCGTGCAGCCCAGAGTGCTGCGAGATCATCTGACGGGGTGCGCGCTATAGGAGCGGGCGAGCGTGCGTGGGGGGAGCGACGGAGATTTACGCACGGCTCCGTGACGCGTGATGGTGCACATCTAAATTCGAATGTCTTTCTATCACCATCCATTACGGAACGTCGCAGCTGCACCTCGGCGCAATCCGCGCAAAGGGTTTACGATCGCTAAAACAGGATTATCCAAAACATTTCGATAGATTTTTTTTTGCTTCGGCGCCGCCACTATTCTTACAGACGCGGAAGATGAAAGACGAGGAAGTGATTCTTCGTCTCCAAACAAAAAGGAACACAATAATAAACAGCGAAAAATCCAACGATATAACTATGACAAGGCACGAAGCCTCGTTTGTTTCCACTAATTCCGGCTGATGGCTCAATCAAGTTGGCTCCATTGATCAGTGCAAATCGCAAAGTGGCAGTCCAAATACGACCAGCTACTAGTGAGAGCTAGGAGCCAAATGAAATCTGCAAAATTTTAGCGATGCGCTGCGGTTAGTAATGAACTGGCGCCCAGCACTTTGGTCTGCATAAATTGACTCAATTTACTCGAATGAAGGTCACCAACAACATGAAAGCTCGCAAACAGTAGCAACTAATTGCTCCAAATCAATTAACATTCTCCCCCCTACTCTACTTTACTACTCTCTTATTATGCTCTTGAACGAACTAGAGAGCTGAGCGAGCTACCAGAATCATAGTTTAATGGAACCCGTTGTAAGCCCCCATTCCGCTGAAAGTTGCTGCCATCACTTATTTAAATATCCGGTTTAAAGTTAACGCAGTACAATATACTTCGTTGAAGTTTAAGGCATTTGTAAATTCGCAGTCCAATCGGTTCCAATGTAAACATCGTATTCCAAGACGACGCCCGTCTGGCGATTAATAAAACGAGAGGAAGACAAACCTTCCCACACACGTCAACTGGCGGACGTCATATAGGGGAGCGTCCGGGCCGCCTCCAGCAGCAGCAGCAGCGCCTCGGATGTGATTAAACCATTTTCCGCGTGATGTGCAGAAATGTAATGAGAAGATTTACGAGCGTTTTCCTTGCTCTACTTCCGTTTGGAATTTTCTCCACGAACGAAATCTCCAACATTAATCACCAACCCAGTGTGAAATGAACACAAATAATAACGACCTTTTAACCGGCCCGGAATCCAACCGACGATTCTACTAATCTATGGTTCAACATCCGTCTCAACACATCCGACAATCAATCTTTTAAAAAATGGAATTCGACAACCGAACGGGTTATAAATGAAGCTTGTGGGTCTGCAAAGAGGCCCATCCATCTTTAATAAGGCGATGAGCTATCATGTTTCAGACTTAAATCTTATGAAAAAAAACGTTGTCTTATTTGCGGAATTCCGTTCGGAAAGAGTAGCAGCTTAAAATACGAGCGGTATTGTTTGACAAAAGGGTGGGTGGTGGAGCAACGAGAAGTGATTTATAGATGTAATAATATTTGTATGACGATAACCAACCGGTCTCTCGTCTGCGGACCAGGTTAGCGGTCACATAAACCTAGAAATATGCCTTTTTTTCATATCTAGCTAGTCTTTCCAGATACAGCCTCTGCTGCTGTCGCTTTCTTAGTTGTTTCTCGCCCTTTAAACATTCTGAACATTTTCTACATTGTTTTGTCTAACACTTGACATTTACGATCTCCCAATGTGCGCCACAAGATAACCAAATAAGCTTTGACCAAAGATGACGTCCAAAAAAAAAAGACGGTGCTTCGGAGCTGGCTTCAGTTATACGGGAGAAAACTTTCAACAATACAAAATCCTCTTTCTTAAGTTTTCCTTTGGACAAAAAGCTTCAGCTTCTTCTTCAAGGCGTTTCATTTGACACGCATTCTCCAAGAAGAGGCCATGCAAGATATCACTCGGGACACCACGTTTGGCAACTTGTCTCCGTCAAAATCAAGAATCAATATTGTTTCCTACCTGCACGTTGCCAGCTGAAAGACGAATATCCAAGTGGGACGTCGGTATATCGGATGATATTCACGATAAAACGGGTTGGCTTTATTACACGCATCACTGTGTTACGAGAAAAAGTTTTATTGCCTGCAGCAAAATAATGGCCAACAAAAGAAAGTCGATAAGAAAAAAACGCAACTTTTACGACGAAACGAAAAAACAGGGCTATATTGAATTCCGCTCGGTTTTCAAAGCACACGCTCCCTATAGAAATAAAAGCACGAAATGCAGTTCTCAATTCAGCATGAAATCTATACACGACGACGGAAAAAAGTGGCATCTTTACGTAAATCTCTTTCTCTGAATTGAAACTTCTACGATTCTTTCTAAAGTGGTAAACGAACCTTGCCTCCTCCTTTACCTACCGTCGACTCGCAAGCTCGCAAGAGGTTGGACATTCTACCAAAAAAAAGGAGGGGGATGAAAATATCTCGGTGCGTACCTTTCCCCTCAGAAGGTGATATTTGTGGCGATGGAAAAGATCAATACAAATAAAAGAAAATGATTGAGTCTGAATCCTTTCCTATCGGATGATTAACTTCAACCTGCGCATAGATTAGCCGCGATGATTAAAGCAGAAGGTAATTTGCACGGGAAAGGTAAGTAAGACCCTCTTAGTAGTTAGGTCTAATGCTGGGCTGGCCGATGTAAGCCTAGATGATGAGATCTTCATGTGGCGATTCAGCAGGATAGAGCTTCTTAACTATCAAATGCAAAAGTGACTTATGGTCGTACAAAGTCTCCCGGGTCACGAGACTCGCACTGGAAGCCGACAGAAGCGCTCAATAATAAGTATTAACTCTCAAGTAGCTTGTCAGGATTCTCGCCCGAGTCGCCCACGATGTCGACTGCCGAGATACTCTATGCCGAATCCATCCTGGTGGAATAGAAATACGATAGTGCCCAAGGAGGGAAATTTTCCAAGGAGGGAAATTCAAATGATGAAAGGTGAGCATGCTTTTCGAGTAGACAACGGCACGAAATGCGTCGTCGTCGGGAAGAAAAGGAGATATGGAAGAGCGAATCTAATGATTTGTGACATGCGACTATACGAGGCGTTATGAGACATAACAGTTCATTGGTGTCGGAATGAGATCGTGCGTGGTGGAAGTAAAACCGGGCCTGTTGGGGACGACGAGGCACCGTCTCCTCCTGCTGGCTGCTTCCATCCTTTCAACGACAATAATCGTCTACAACGGGGATCTACACGAATGCCCGCTCGGATGCATCGAATCGCATCAAAGCTCTCCATCTTGAAGATGGATCGCACCGGCGGACTTCATCTCTAGGTCCACTCTCTTTTTTTTTCTTTCTTCCAATTTTTCTTATCTCTTCGTCGGAGATTAACTTTTTCCCTGTTATTTGGACCAAACACTACCACGGCCGATCCGGATCTGATCTTCCTGGATATCTTTTCGATTCAACTTTCTTTCCATCCTCTCTAGGCTACTCTTTTCTATTTTTTTTTTCTATTCTTCTTTCTTTCTTTTCTCGTAGTACTTTAATGGTCTACAGCTGAACAGATGACGCGTTCCCAGTCAACCCGACAAGATGTTTCATCCATTATTCTGATGGATTCCAGCTATGTAAACCAATTGTAATGTATTTTTTTTTCCTTTTCATTGACTGCCGACTAGTCTGCTCATATTTTACACGTTCTCTCAGTTGTTTTCGGGTAAGCGCACTTGTTTGGGAGGACGAACATTAACTTTGAACGCAATCTTCTCAAAAGCTTTCATTCACACTGGTTTGCACTGGTCCGTGTGATTCGTGTGGGCCGAAAAACTTGCATTCAGTGCACAAGCCCCGGGAGGCATCCTTACATAACAAGTTTGAGACGGGGCCGATAGAGGGAACGAATCGCTAGAAAAGAAGCGGTTCTCCTTTTCTTTAAAGTATCGACGTTGAATGTGCACAACGTTGCTAAGGGTCTAGTTCTCATTAAAAAGTAAAGTCTCGACTATTTGAAGCAAATTATGTTTTACCCTGAAATTTTTCGAGTTGGGGCAGCAGCTGCAGTGAATGCGCACTTAAACGCGCGGATAAATGAGGAGCGCGCCCCTTCGTCGTCATTCACCAAAGTTAAGGGATTTCAAACTTTAGACCGTCAATGTCAATTCCAACGACAAAGTTGAAGGATTTCAAGCATGGTGAAGCCGTTTCATAACACTGGCGCAATGGTTGTTTACTCGAGATGCGATACCCAAACTTAGGCTACGCTATCCTCGGAATTCCGGCTGACCGTTTACCCAAATAGAGGCGTAGGTGGTGGCCTGATCTACGTGAGACGGCCAAGTTCCTCATCACACGACAGCCAGATCAATCAAACGTTTAAGTAATCAATCACAAAACAAAGAACAGCTAGCACTGTTTCTACGGACGGACACTGCCCAATATAAGCCCCTTTTTTGCCATCATCTTCATTCATAAATTCACGACGAGTGTCATTGGACTCTAGCAAACTCCAGACCCGGAGGGAACGCCCAGTTAAGCGATTCGAAAGATACAGTGTATGGCGGTCAAAACAATCGAACTCTCATACATTTGAGATAAGGATCTGTAGAGATCCGAGCGAGGACGAGTGTGCGTGCCAATATTTTCCCTTGTATGGCTAAAAGTTGCGCGCCGATTATGAAGTGCGCGTGCTCTTTTCCTTGGCGAGTTCATTTTGACCTAAATGATGAACGATGTGGCTCTTTCGTGGCGGTTGATGTTCCCAAGTTGAACTAAGCACGCGATCCGTTCAATTGCTGCGGCCGTGCGGTGGCTTCTGTCACGAAGTTTCTACCTCCATATTTCAAAAATGAACGGTACCGATACATACAGGTAATAAAGTCAACGGTGGACGATTGAGGGCGAAACAAAAAAAAATGGGTCGAGTTTCCAATATTTATTGCTTAGATTTCTCATTGCCCCCTATTTTGGCTAACAAAAAAACACATGTTAGAGAAGAAAAACACAAAACAACAGTGGCGAGCTTGCATGTTTTGGTGGAGAAAATAATTAATCTATAACTTGTTTTCTGCGTAGAAGAGAAACTGAAGGTGTTGTAAAAAAACTGTAACACTTTTACAACTGCGCATTACACTGGAGCGGAAATCATGGGAAATAAAAGAAATCGAGTTTTAAAAAAAGGGGGCGTCAAGAGCTACTTGTTACGTTGATTGAAATACGACCGAAAAAAAACCTTCGTTGGAGTGTCCAATTGTAATCATACTTCGAAACGAGATGGAGGAGAAAAGTTTCTAGAATTTCCTGTGCGTGAGCTCGCTTAGCTATTGGCAAAACGAATGAATCACATTTGACATGTGCGTCATTGTGTTGTGCTGGTATACACAATTCAACAACACGCGAGACTAGCACGGATTCGCGCCAATCACGGAAACCGCAAATTTGCTGCGGTTCAGTCACACTCTGGAGACAGGTGACGATCTTGCGAGACACTAAGGAAAATGCATCACGGCACGTCGACAACGTGACGTCTGCAAATTATTCAACGGTTCAATTGTATACTTTAACAGAGCTTACCCGTCATTTGAGACTTTCATTCCACATAGATTTGAGTAACCAACGGAGCCGCAGACGGGTTTATAGAGACCGCACTCGACAGACACCCCTTTCACATCAATATTAGTCCTGTCGTATATATTCGGAGCGTTCTGTAGTTTTATCAGGACTTAATTGTACAGTACGTTAGTGTTTCGAAAACATAGCGGCTGCAGCGAGCCGTCAGATTCAAGGAAGTGATATGCCGTACCAACTTTGTACAATCCATTACACGCGACATTGTCATGAACATCAAAATCAGGAAAAGGGGAAAGAAAGCTCCACCTTAGTCATGAAGATAGAGTACACCGGTAACACTGTTACAGGAACTTGCCCGAAAATTCCAGGAAGAGAGAGCACGACGTCGCTACGGAAGACGAAGAACACGTTTTTATTTCCCATCGATCCGAAACGAATTCCAATGTTAACAACGAATTCTACTCGGACGCTATATAGACCTATAAGTGGCAAATCTCGTTTGAACTAAACCTAACGGAACAGGCACGCATGATTGGAATTAGGGGTATCCAACTTGAGCTGCCTACTTTGACTGAACACAAATTCTATTAGATTGAATTTCCAAAGTTCCAGCTTATTATATGGTTTCTTATTGTTTGCCATTTCGCAACATTATATGTTGAATGAAAAGAATAAAACTCGGTGTTTTTTTAGGTATAATTTTTCAAAACAAGTAACCATCATACCACAAGGCGAGTCAACATGTTTTGTCTTTTTTTGTGTGTGGAGGGGAAGATGTAATCAACAGCTTGTACCTAGCGAAGGGGAAAGGAAGGCATTGCAATAAAAAATTATACGTAGCACTTTTACAACTGCGCATTAAATCGGAGCAGAAATAATGTTAAAAAAATAAAAGATATTGCGTTGGAAAGCAGGGCGTCAAGTTGTTGAATTACTATTGGTTCCGTGGATTACATGTGAAATGACAACCGCGCGGGGAAAAATATGGCAAAATTTATAACGAATTTTTCTTTTAAATACTACCAAACTTTATAAAGTTAAACGTCAGTGAAAGGGGCAACCGCCATTAAATTAAAAAGCCAATATCCGATTGGTAAATAATAACGAAGAACAGACAATATTGCATCACGCTTGTTATCGTGGCGGTAAACCGTTAACTGGGAGCGAAATATAACAAAAAACAAAAAAAAAAAAAAGGAATGATGATGCTCTAAGGCGGCGATGGCGATCGGGAAGTAAGAAGCTCCTCCTCCGTGATTCAGTAGATGTAAGCCTTGGGCTCGGCTACGGGCTCTCCGCATTTGCCGTGGTACTTCTTGTTGACTAACGATCGGGAGCGACAGTTCTCCAATTGCAGGAAGCATTCGTTGGAGTAAGTTTTGCGATCCGTCCCGCAAACGGGATCGTACTCGTAAGGGCAGATACGATTGCAGCCAGTAAAGTGGAACCCGGCCAGGGCCAAACAACGCGACATCGGCACTTCGTACACATATTTCCTGATAATAACCATTGAAATGAATTGAATGAAGAAACAGTTTTTTTTTTCCATCAACCTATCGAATTTACCCGCAGTGTTTGCTGCGCATCTCGCACAAGTTGCGATAAATTTTGCCGTCGCTGCCACAAACCGATTGGACTTTGCGGTCGCAAGCGGAATTGCACGATTCAGTGGCCGTGCAATGGTGCAACGCCGCTTTGATGACGTGCTGTCCGCACGTTTGTTTCTTCATTTCACATTCAGACCTGCCAATCGATGAGTCAACATGTTTTGTATTTTTGAACGGATAAGGATCAGATAATAAGCCGTTTGACCATGACGACCTCTTCTGTAAAACAACAACCAAAAAATGGATAGACTCTCGTACCTGTAGACATTGCCGTCGGATCCGCAAACTGGGAGGTCAGAGTCTTCTTGTTCGGAGCACGATTCCGGGCACTGATTGTCGGGAGCGATTTTCATGCACGCTCCAACATGAGCCAACTCGGTGCCTCGCCTGTGTGTTCCGGTGGGAGGAAAAAATGTAGAAAAACAACGAAAAAGATGAGTCACGCCATCCGTCACTTTGCTCATGTTTGTTCAGGATCAGATTGAATTATAGATGAGCGGACAAATGGAACTGGTTCTTACGTGCACGACGCCAGTTTCAGGTGGCACGGTGATTGGTAGGTACGTCCGTCGTTGCCGCAAACGTAATCGGGGTTCTTGGTGTAATGGGCATCGTTGCAAGTCAGCAAAGAGCATCGGGTCGCCTTGGCAGCGCAACGGAGCCAGTCCACCGCAATCACTTTATCGCTGTTTGGCCTACATTTTTCCGCGAATATAAAGTCAAGTCGTATTCTTTGGGCAGATGACGGCAATCATCATTTCAATACACGTGCTTAAAAAGTTAATGGATCGGAAAATGGTTCAAACGCTGGCAATGAGCTGGATTTGAGACCGTTATTTTAACTTCGTGTCCGCCCAACATTCGGTAATGGACATTGAAACTGTATTTAGTTATATTATTTGCTGCTGGAAAAAAATGTGGGCCGTTTGGTACGTACCCACAGTTCAGCATGCGGAGCTCACACGGGCTGGCGTAAATGTTGCCGTCGGAACCGCAAATCTGTTCCGGCTCGGCGCTGTCACATTCGGCGGGGCAGTTGGTGATGGCGCGCTCTTGAGGGATGCAGTTGCTGATTGGGATTTCGAAAACGTGACGTCTACAAAGTGGAAAATTATTCAAAACGAATTAAAGGCCGATTCTATACAACGCGCAAGTTTCGGGTCTGTGCGCGGCACGATGACGGATCATCATTTACCCGCAGTTTCTGACTTTCATCTGACAGCTGCTGGCATAAATGTGGCCGTCTGAGCCGCAGACAGCTTTGGAGGCCTTCCAGCAGATCTCCTTACAATGGCTGGTCGTCTGGCAGTATTTCTCCGACGTCTTGACGACACCTTGTCTACAATTTTGGCAAAGTCATTTGATCATTGGCAACGTCCTCTCATGCCGAAATAACAGTTGATCGGTACCCGCATGTGAGTCGTTTCATGTCGCAGGTGGACTTGTAGACGTTGCCGTTGGATGCGCAAATGGGTCCATCTCTATCGGTTGGACCGCACTTCTCGGGACACGGCTCCTCTAGTGCCGTGGAATTCATGCACGGTCCTACGTGTGATAGGCGAATTCCTCGCCTGATTTACAAGTAGTTCAGTTGCAATATCATTATTAGAGAGAAAGTCATTAAATCGCATGGACGAAGGAATGTCAGCATCATTTGCATATCAACGGGGGGAATAATGATTTGCGATTTGTCTAAAAGTCGGTCAGTAGAACCCGTTCGTAGAATAATAGCATTATGAATTATTTGATTCTATTATTTGGTATGAAAATCGTTAAAAAAAAAGGGGGGGGGACTAAAGACTCCCGCTGGTTAGTAATGAAATGAAACATTGGTTTGTAACACTTTTCTCGCATTGTAAGAGCTTCTATATGAGAAGTTATCGGATAATAAGGTGGTGCAGTGCTTGTCGTGCGTAATGCTGCCGGTCACGGTACATCCGCTTGCGTGTTTCGTAGACTCGCCCCGACGGCATCGACCGAAGGGATTTTGCTAATTTTCTTTTTTTGGACACTTAGAGGAAGACACAGGGTCTGTCAGTTGGGTTTCGTGCCACTCGCGGCGGCTTTCTCCTAGACATGACGAGCTCTTTTGTTTGAAGCTTTGAGCTGAAAATCTTCAAATGTGTTTTCTTTCCTTCTTTCTTTCTTCTTTCTCTTCTTCGGAGAAGATTGGAGCGAAAGAACTGCCGAGTCATTCCAACTCGATTAACTTGACGAGGTCACCGCCTATATCGGTCTTAGCTCTCAACACTCGGCTAGGCTAGCACAGATACGCGTAAATTAAAAGAGAATCTTACTTGCAGGTCTCCACTTTGAGGACGCAGCTGTTGAGATAAGTGCGCCCGTCGGATCCGCAGACCAGGTCGCGATCCAGGCTGCACTTGTTGCCGCAGAATGAACCGCGTGACCGGGTGCACATCTTGTCCTCCACCGTCTCCACTTCTGTAAAAAGTTACAACGAAATCCGCTTTTAAGTCATCGTATTCTTCTCAAAAGTTTGGTAGCCGAGAGACACGGAGCTTAAGCTTACTGGGACATGTTTCAAAGCTCCCCTTAGAAGTAGACCGCATGAGTCATTCAAAGGGGGCGAGCGAAGGAGACGAGAGAGAGAAGAAGCTAATTATGTTAAGAGTTACATACACGGACGGACGCACGGCCCAGACAAATCCGTAGCGAATTTGCTGCTGCGCATTTATGGCCACTGAAAAATGGAGGGATCGTCGGGTGGTAGTTAACGATCAAAAGGAAGAAAACACTATCATACATATCACTTGTGAATGCAAAGTACGAGCAGAGCCTGAAATTGAGGCCATTCATCTCTTTTTTTTTGTGGAATTTTCCAGGACAAATCGCCGTCTGTTTAATCAAAATATAATGAAGGCGGCGGTAGCGGCAGCAGGAGCAGACAAGAAGTGAAACTTTATAATATTCGTTTCCTCTTCAGGTCACTGTGTCACCTCCATTTTGAAAAAATTTAAATTTATAAATGTAGATTTTTCCCTGCTACTACTACCGCTATGGGCTTCTATTTTCGTAGCGGTCTCTGCCCTCCTATTAGTCGGCTTCCGTCATCCCGTAAATTCGTTTGATCATTGTAGCGCAGCTCTTTTTCATCTTTCTATTTGTTTTAATTGGAAGTGGCAAGAGGCAAGGAGAGTAACGTGCAGCAGCAACCGCAATGTGTCTGCGCGCACACCCATTCATCTTGCAGCAAGAGAGCCAGTCGCTCATCAGCTCATTAGACGCGGTCAGTTGCGCAACTTCGTGACTCCCGCTTTTCAAACAGTTAAACAAGCTTCGCCAACGACGAGAACCGGCCCCTTCCGAGACCGAATGGGCACGTCAAACATGCCACGTAGTAGTAGGTAGTATATCTCAGTTATTATTATTGTTATTTCATTTCTCCTTCATCTCTCTCTCATGTTGGCCAGTTGGCCATCAGCGGGTGTGACGGACGGACGGACTGACGAGGGAGTATTTTTTTTGTTTGATGGAAAGTTTGTTGGCACGCCATCAAAAGGGAACAAGGACCCCTTGTCGACAGCCCTTCAGGAGATTGATACTTTCTTCCCATCAACCCACCCGCCCAACAGTCCAATAAATTATGAATAGTACACTGCATGCAACTATTTCGCTTCTGGTTTGGTATGTAGTGCGCGTTCCTCGCCAGATACCCCCAGTTCCAGAAAAATGATGATAATAAAATCAACAGAAAAGAAGCGACAGAGAGAGAGAGAGGATTGAACCGGGAGAGCAGCGAACGAACGAACGAAACGAACGCTATTCACGCACAGTGCACACCAGGTGTTTAGTTGCGCTTTGCGCCGTCGGTTGCCGCGAGCGGAGGGCGAAAGGGTTGGTCGCGCAGGAATATCTCATTAAGACGGAATGTTTTTCTTATCCGCTCTCTCACTCTTTCTCTCTCTATCTCCTCTCGATTCTTTTATCCATCGCCTTTTTGACTCTTTAGTTTTCCGATCCATTTTTAATGCCGTTCGTTTTCCTCGGGGCTTCCCGCTTTTATCGTAGATGTTGTTGCTGCTTGACTAACGAAAGTTATTCACACACTGGCATTCCACGGATGACAATTGGCATTCGGAAAAAGAAAAAAAAAGTCAAAATCGTAAAAGAAAACATCCCGAAATTTGACTGCAGTTGAACCCCGGTCGGTTCAGGGCTTTCAACCCAGTGGCAACGGGGTGGTTAGCTTTGCGGAATTGCAAAGTCTTCCGGGCGCATTAGCTTAATACGGCGACGGCGGCGCCAGTAATGTCGGGTTTTTGTGGAACAGGAAAAGGCCGGAGCGCGCCAAGGAGAGAAAGAACGAACACTTTGGCATTCTCAGACTTACCAAGACCGCAGTTGCGGCGGTACAGGTCACATTCGTTGGTATAGATGACACCGTCACTGCCACACACTGGCTTGTTCTCTTTCGGGCAGAAGCGCGGGCACGAACTGCCCTCCCAGGCCGCTCGGACACCTCCTACAAGTTCGACATACATTCAAAGAAAATCTTTTATTAGTTTGTATTATTAGTACGGTAGCTATCGGCTAGCACCCTTGACCGTATTTTATTAGCTTTGCTCTTCTCGTTATTTCTGTACAAAAAAAAAAATGGATGAGACCAGACGGCCGCTAGCGGAGGGTTGAAATCAAATTTGTACAAGTCATTACGGCCGGCTTTGTCGTGAGCGTGAGAATGGAGGGAAAGAGAGAAGACCCCGTCGGGTGGTTCCCGTGCCCGCCGCCTTTTGGCTCGTTTCAAGGTCGGCCGGAATCCCGAATGACTTTACCAATTGCTCCCGACGGACCATTTTTTATGATCATCTTATTGTTGTCTCCTTCAGTCTTTTTTCTCTTCGTGCTTTTTTGCTCTCTTTCTTTCCTCTGGGCTCAACAGGAATTTTTCGCCACGGTTGGATCAAAGAAGCGTAACAGGTCTGCTGTAACTCTCTTCGGCTTTTCTTTCGCGCCTCTGTCTATGTCTCCATTCTTCCGCTCCAAACATTGTGTCTTTTGGTATTGTCTCAACACTAAAAGAATCCGCTCCCGAGTCTTTACCAAAGGGCCGTTAGGAAACGTTGGTAAGTACAGTACGGATATATATGTACCACACCGTTTTAGAGTCATTTTTTACATCCATATTGTATCGACAAAAGAGAAAACCGTCATCGCTACGGGGAAAAAGAAGACTCAAACAAAAATGCCGCGTCGTCCGAAAAGCGACGGACGGGCGGGATATGATTCTGACTGACCTAGAGGAGTCAGTCATCCGTGGTTGACCAAGTTCATTGTACCCCCCTCTGTGTGACGACACCCTGCACATCGATTTCAAAAGAGCGAGACACAGAACACCAACTTTAGGTGGAGTGAAAAAGGAGGGTTTTTAAAAAAAACATGACGGTCGTGCACATCACGCCGACTTTGAATTAGTTATTGTTGGGCGCTATTCAACTGCCGGTGGTGGATATCGCACTGTGTCTAACAAAGGAAGTCGCCCAGAAGACGAGGAAGACGACTTTCAATGCGACAATCAAGAGATTTACTCCGACTGGATTCAGCCCGGCCTAACTCTGTTTTTTATTTTTAAATCGGTTATAAAGAAACAAAAGGGAAACATTTTCAACAGTACATTCGCCCGGACAGAACGGGCCAATGTTCTTTGATGCGAAACGGCCGGCACGACGCAACGTCCTTGCCAGCGATGAAATAATAAACTACAAAAAAACGACGAAGACAAATATGGTCAAAAGATTACACAAAAACTTACCGGCCAGGACGAGGAAGAGGAAAATCGACGCTGCGAAGGACGACGAACACATTATAGTTTTGTTGTTTCGATAATTTGAACGAGTCGTAACAGCTGCCGACTTGCTAAAATATAGTGCGGAACGATGAACTCTCGGTAAACAGAAGCGAGAGAACTCCTCGTCTTCTCCTTGTTATGTCAGAGAACGAGAAAAATTTCAAGTCGAGGAATTGCAAAGGGGCGAAATAGCCGAGATGTTACACGTTCAACGACCGGCACGTGAGTGAGCCGTGCGTCCCGACAGCTTTGGGCTTTTTTCTTTCTTCTTATTCTCTACAGTCTCTCCTCTTTCTTTCTCTCTTGCTCTTCGTTGCCGTAGCTAAACCAACCCTGGCCCTCCTGCACGCCAGCAGTCCCGCCGACAAATTGAATAGCCGCCTCCTCCTTGTCCTCTTTCCTGTTTCGACTTCTCTTTTTTTCCACCTTGCGGGCTAACGTCGTCTTCGTCGTCGCTTCAACTTTAATATCTATAGCCTACAACCCGGTAGGTAGGCCGTTGCGCAAGGGACAATAAGGGGGAAAAATATCCCGGGACAAATGACGATTCCTACCTTTCGCCCAGATAAACTAGTTGATGTACCAATCGAAGACAGCAGGACAAAAGAAGTCACGTGACGGCCTTTTTCGATGGCCTATTCATCGATACGTACATATGTCGGCTCGGGTGCTAGAAATTCCTCGCAATTGGGCGCAGAATTTCATGATCATCGTCCCGGTCATTTGAAATGGCCCGGGAAGAAATAGAAGAAGAAGCAAAAAAAAGGTGGGAATAAAAATGAAGAAAAAATAAAAGAGATAACATCGCACGTTGGACTAAAGAGGCGAAAAGCCATTGAATTCCGTTAAATAAAGATGGATCTAGTGCCACATAAAACTGATAACCTGAATGAGGATGGATGCGCCTATAGTACAGCGACGACATCGCTATAACATCAAACCGCGCACTCACTTGTTGCTGACGACCACCGGAACTGTGTCGTCCGTCGTCCTCGATCCAGCACGGCGTCACGTCGAGTCGCTCAATCTAAAGAATTATCTAATAAAAAAAATAACGTTCAAGGAAATGGGAATAAAAGAAAAAAATTAATAAAATGAAAGAATTTGGGCTCCGGCCGAAAGCTGATGTCGAGGTGACGAGAACTTTGTCTCATTTTCTCATTTAATGACTTTGCCGGGTGGAATGAACGAGAAAGTAGCCTGTCCGAGAAAGAATGATGAAAACTGTATGCCACTAGATTCTCCTGCGCTTTCTCTGACGTGATTGGATACAACAAAACGTGCTGACACGCTTCCTTATCTTTTTCTCTTCTCTTTTTTGAATAAGCTCGTGGTTGACTGCGGTTTGTTTTTTCTGAAAATTTGTTCTCTCTGCTATTTTTTATTCTTTTTCTCAGTATATATGCGTAGTACGTACTATACTGTACTATATATATATATATATATATTTGCTTGAGAAAGTTGGCACCGCACCGGAGATGGCAGATTGGTACTACGCTAGCCACCGTACCGCGAAAGCGCAAGGTAAAAGCAGCAAACGAGAGCATACATCAATCTTTTTCTTTTCTTTTGCGCTTTATCTTTCTCGGTCGATCTGCTTCCTTCTTCGACGATGCGGCGCGCGCGCTCCGGGAAACGAGAACCCAGCGCGCGTGGAAAGGTCACGAACGCGGCGCGCACAGTTCCGTTAGAAGTTCGTCAACTAAAAGCTATAAGAAAAACGAATTAGAAACAAAAATTAAAGGTTACGACACAACATTAAATGGCTAAAAATGTGATTCATCTTCGCATTTTCGATTTCGTTTTTCTTGTCGGCTCCGGTCGTTATGTAAAATGACGACTTCATTATTACCAACAGGTCACACTGTTTTGCAATTTGTGCAACACGCCATCCCTCTGCGAGTGCCGACAATATTCAACCGGTCGGCGTGTTCGCCCATCGGCTTTTCACGAGTTTGATTTATTTCCATAAAAAAAAAGAAAAGGCATAGCATGATGCATGGTGAATTTGTAACTTGCTATAACGTTTATGGTCTTCGGTATGTCGCGTACTCGTACGGTAGGCAAGAACCGACAAAAATTCCTATTAAGAAGAGACGCGGAGGAAACGAAAAAGGAAAGAAACAGTAACGTTATCTAATAACGCGATTATCCGGTTACGTCGATCTATATGTGCTGCTATAGAAGAACGGAACTTTATCAACACAATGTTTCCCACATTGTATTCCTCTACCAACTCAATAACAAGTGGTACCTGGATGCCTTTCAGTGGGTTAATCTATAATCTTCAGTACATATATATATAGATAACTAGGAGTTTCGAGTGAAGCCATTCAGCTGGAAACCGTGGGACACTTGGCGACCACACACGGACGCGCGCGCGTCGGCCGGTCGGTGGCTCGACAGCCCGTCTACACGGCTTATTAACTCTCGCCTGCTAGATATATAGTACATAATGCTATATAATACTAATAATAAGCAACGGACTTGGCATTCTCCGACGACGGCGGCGATCGACCGTTTTTTTATAATTGTTATTGTAATAGACTATAATGGCGAGCTTTCATTATATTATCCTGGCCGAGAAGGTAGGTGGAGGGAGACGGGGACGAGGCGTGACGCTCATGGAAGAGTCAAACGAGGTCAAATTAGACCGCACGCGTATTAAAAAATCATAAACCCCCTTCAACGTGACTATCGTTTTCCGTCGAATTGCATAGCCATTTGGGAAATTCGAGACTTGTCTCTGCGTTGTATTCATGCCAACCGACAACAAAACAACAACAACAAGCACGGCTCCAGTCTTCTTACTACGTAGTATATAGAGAGATTTCTCCCAACAAGGAAAATTGACGAGGTCGACGTCGATATTTGAAAGCCGATGGCGTGACTCTTCCATCTTTTTTTGAGGAAGACGATACAGAGCAACGCCCGCTGCCCGTTTCCTGTTACTTTACCTTCAAAAAACATCAACTTGTTGTTCGATAAAGTAGTTTTTTGTTACCTAACCTCGGGGCGCCTTTTGATCAACACGACCATGTTTACGCTCTCCGAGTTGGGCCTACAATCATTCGGGGAAATTCCACGTGATGACTATGATGAGCTGCACTGCTACCTCCCGACAACACACAAATAGAGGGGCCGCGATTTCGGGTTTCCGGCCGAGAGTCGCGGGCCGCGGGAGTTTGTGACGACGACCGAATCGACTCTTGTCGGCTGGTTCGTTACTACTTTCGGGGCTGTGGAATGCCTTCGTCTTTCTCCTCATCATTTCTCTTCCTGCATGGCTCTTTTGTTTTTGTTTTTCTTTCTCTATCATATTTTTCCCCTCTGACGAGATGCGACCTTTGACTTGTGGGTTAGTCGATCACATTTCCGAGAAATGGGAAAAAAGAGCCGACGGTCGACCCCGAGAGAGCTGGAAGAAGAGAAGACGAACGAAACCCGTTATGGCCGTGACAACAACGATATAAGGTAAGAACGGATGCGAGACGCAGAGAGTCTCCGTGACCTCTCGGGCGGCGGTGAACGAGGCCCACCTGATGAGTGAACCCGCACAGCAGTACGTATATACTCGCTCCTAGCTGTTCACGAGCCGTGGGTTTCAAAACAAACGTGCATTATACAGTAGTATACTTTTGGGTGGGAGGTACATTAGTCTAGAGCCAAGCAGCCCAAGAAGTTGAGTTAGTGACCGAGTCGAAGTGATGACCCATATGTGCTCCTCCTCTGGGCCCTCCTGTATATTGCCGCGTGTGTCGAAAGGAGAGGGAAAATGAATCGTAAAATAAGAAGAAAAACCAAAAAAAGAAAAACAGAAGGTTCATGAGAAACAAGAAAAATGTCGGCACCGCGCAAGGCACAGACTTATACTAATACCCGCATTGTATGTGCGTGGGAATATTTCATCTAGTTCCGGGCAAATATATACTGCGTTGCTACGTACATCAACAAAACACGGATAGATAAAGAGAATACTACAAAAAAAATGAAACAAAGCAAGAGACGAACCAGTGTCCAACATCTTTGACCTAGAATGCCGCTATCGATTGATTTTGCTGCCCATTCGAAGGATGTCGGACATTTGTTTGTAGAAAGTACGCATATCCGCCTTCTTGTTATACTGGACGGCCAGCCAAATAACAAGCCGCAAGAGATAAAAGAAAAAATAACGTGCCAAACGTAACGCGCTAGGACGAAGGCCAACAAGCAACAAAAATGTAGAACCAGAAACGGCACTGGTAACCTCTATTTGGTCCCTTAGGTAGATGTAGATCGTAGCGCGAGTAATTGAGTTGGAACCGATGGACGGATGCAGTGTAGCGCACAAACTATGTGTGACAGCAGATGCTCGACAATTTGCTATTTTTGTCGTCCAGCTAAGCGAGGCCGACCAATTAACTTTCGACATGGCGAAAAGGAAGAAAAAGAAACAGCACACATTTTAGAATAAGAGAGTCAGGGAGAGAGAGAGAAAGAACAAAAAAAAAAAAAAGACTATTATAGTGGACCATGGAACGCATCGGTTGTGTGGTTCCTCGTGTAAACGCGGTTCTGGAGGTGGTTATTAGACGCGATGAGTGCGCACTCCATCATCCCTCTTGATGTTGTCGCTGGACCAGACCGACCAAAAGGTGTTACCAAAGAGTTCGGCGCACAACAGTCCCGAAAAAAATGCGGTTGCTTTTCTGTTGCTTTTATTTCGTATTACATTGGATACGTTTTTTTTTTTCGGTGTTGTACTGCTGACGTGCGTCGCGCAAGGAGTGAGGCGGCCTTGCGGATGGCGCCCCATGGGTGGCAGAGGGATATGGGAAATTGGCCAAAAGGTGAGATTGGAAGTAATGAGGCGTGCGCTGTTGAGAAAGAGACAAAAAAAAAAACAAAAAAAAAACAAAGGCCGATGTGGATAATTATAACGGTACTAGTCCCTGACAGCGAGCCGGGCAGGGATGTACCTGGCCGGGCCGGGTCGTCATTCGGTCGCTCTATTTTCGTCGGTGCTGTTGTTGTTTGTTCTCTTGTATGTTTCCTTTTTTTCTCATCATTTCAACACCGGCTCCCCACTAACCAGGTCTTTTCCCAATCTTATATCAGGGCCAATCAAGTTCGAATCGACCGCCCGGAATTCCAAGGGCTTCATCCACACCTATCTCTGGAATCGTCGTCGGCAGTGCACTGTGAGTGTGCGGTCAGAGTTCTTCGTGCTGCGGCCTTGATACTCATCAGACACGATTGGGCTGGGGCCGACGTCTTGCTTTCACCAACGTCTCGTATTTTACGTCAACTACTATACTACCGGGTCATCAGGCATGGGAATGTAGGCTAATAAGCAGAACGTTGGCAGCCTTGAGTTGACGGGCCGCCTATCTCTAGCTCATGAGGAAGTGCTACATGCTCTGACAGGTTTGCTTAGAGTAGTTACATGGGAGGATCTACTAACGGATTTACGGATAGATGGACAATTCGCTTTCCTGAGGCCTACCGCGATGCACATTAATTGATGAAGAAGCAATGTGAAATTTTATTAGCTTGCCGACCAAACATATATCTTTATTACAACAAACGCCAAGGGAACATGTAACATCTTTCCTTTCCTTCTTTACGAATTGATAGCAGTGAAAAACTAATGGCGTTGATGTTTAATCGCTTTCGCTGTCTGTTTGCTGGAGAGTCCTAGTTTTCCGTCTTCGGCCGCCACCATTTCTCATTTCCCGGGTTTGCGATGAAGCTTGCGATGAGGCTTCCGATGGGGTTCGGGATGAAGTTTGTGAAGAGGAGGTACCTGGTTGAACGTCATCCACTAAGCTATCCCACGTTCGAGAGCATACTGTGCACTTTAAATTCGTACTGGATCTGGACAATTTCGAAAGGCAGTAACGGTGAACTTTCGCGCCGCACACTTCATTTGGACAGACCACTCTCTTTAAAATAGGACATGATTAGTTTCAAGTTTACTACACTTTTAGACAATCTAGTTTTATTTGGTACCTTAATAGCAAGCTTGTTACAAATCCGGCAATCACTGACTTCATCATCTAGTTTCTTCAACATAGGCTCAAGCTCCAACAGTGTTCTTACTGTAAAAGAAACTTCTCCTTCTTTCTGTAAACAATTATAAATAGATAGGAACAAAGTTTCAACAATTGCTAAATCCACTGCTATGTACCTCCTTCAGCCAATGGGAAGCCAAAAACTTGTCTAAGGCTTTTTGAGCATCTGTTTTACTAAGCTTAGGAATGTTGGCACTTTGGTTTATGCAGTCGATTGAAGAAACTGAACCAGATTCAGTGGCGACAATTTCTTTCATGATCCACTTAAAGAGATCAAACTCTGCAGGACTGAATTCAGTTGTGTGCCTGACAAATTAAGTTTTAGTTAGATAAAATTCAATTGTGATAGTTTGTACAATAGCATACTTAGCTGCTTCACTTTCAATCAGATTTATCAAAGCAAAATACTCATCATTACTGTCTTCACACAGTCTTGATTTGATGGCCAATTGGGAAGGCTTGAGCATTTCGTTAAGTGTTTTGACAAGACTGACAAGATCTTCTTTTTTCCCTTGCCCTAAAAAAGATAGAAATGAGAAAAATGTTACTCTACTTCCTAGACTGATAAATTTAGGGATTAGACCCACTTTCATATATAATTGAATACACTTTTCCAAATTCTTTTTCAGAAAGCAATGGTTGATGAAGAAAATATTGTAAGATTTTTTTTTGTTCCTCACTGGCCATTTTTAAATATTGGAGAATGTAATTTCCTAAAGAAAATTAATTAAGGGTAAGGTTAAAAAGAGCAGGAAATTGTGCATATTCATGGCGGTAATTTCCCGCTCGATTGCGATAGCAGACAACAATTGTCATCCATGTGTTTTTGGAATAATATGGTTCGGCAACTTTTGATACGACTAATAAGAATATCATTTTGTAAATTTAATTTAGAATGACATTAAAAACATAATGCATTATACTTATATTCTGGTGCAATCTAACTTTAAAGTTTTGAAAAGTGTAGCACAATATAGGATCTTGTAGGATTTATTCGGATTGGAAGCGCGAATAGGCGACATATCGCATAACCCTATCAAACTAATATCATCTTATATTTAAAAAATTAAAACGCCAGAGGTATTTAGAAGTCCATAATGCAAGAATGATTGAAAATTAATAATATAAAATTTGAATTTAAAGGCATAGTTCTCAGGCAGTTAGTTTTCAAAACTTAATTTCGTGAAATCCGTTGCTCGGCAATGCTGCAATCAATTCGTTCGGTTCCCAAGGCAACTGTAAGTGTTTCTTATTTTTACCCCTTCTTAAGATATTGCTCAGCCAGAAGTCAAAGTTTACTCAAGAAGACAGAAGTGTGTGAATTTGCTTCAAGAAATGGCTGAAAATAACAAACTGAGCGCCAGCTCAGATTATCCGTTGTCTGATGTATCTACCGAAATGAATGTGAGTGCTAGTCTCAGTAATAACGATAGTACAGGAAACGCATCTACTGTCACTGCAGCAAATCCACCATCGAACACTCCCGATTTGAAAAACGTTCAAGATCTTACTCGTTATGTATGACACGTTGATGAGAAGGGAAGTATAACTTGAAATGTAACTATTTATTTTGGATTTTTTAGGTTGAGCTGTTACTTCAGCAGATGCAGGAGAGATTTCAAGCCATCTCGGATCAAGTGTTGTCAAGAAATATCCTTTTTACATAAGAAAACATTCACTAGTCTATTTCACAAAACTTTTAAAGAACTTTTCCTTAACCCCTACTTTACTTGATGATATGGGAAACCGTATTGATGATTTAGAGAGGAACATTGCAGATCTTGTCACCCAATCTGGAGTTGAAGGACCACCAAAATAGGATGAAACCTTTCATTCAATATCTTCATACATTAACACATCAGTCATCAACAGCGTTATTTTTTGGCTGTTTCTCAATTGAGCAATTGCTGTACTAAAAACTTTTATTCATCCATTATTTCCAACAAGATACATTATGTGTATGCCAATCACCACTTTACAGGCATTGTTTGATGAAGTGTTCCAAGGAAAGATAAGAATGGTATTGGATTACTTTCCTGCTGGCCTGAGGATATGTCTGAAATTCCCAATAAATTAAAATCAACCTCCAACTAGTAAGTGAATGTGACTAAGTTTACTTTGTAATCGAATCGAATGCCGGCTTTAATCAACTGGTAGCTGTATTTCATAGTCTGAAAATGTTGAACCGGGTTGTATGGAAACGAGTCCATTAAAAGTAACGTATCATTTAATATCAAATGGATATGGTTGTCCGTTTTCGATAGGACATAGTATTCCTGCTGGTCAGCTACATTCCCCAAGTATCTTTCAGCTATGCTGGCCTCTGGATAAAGTTTTAAATTTTCAGATGAGACGTTTCAGATTTTGAAAAAAAGGAAATGGAACTACCGTATTTGAACCAGTCGATTGTAGGAGAAATGATGATGCCACATTTGAAAATTTCTCTCGTTTCTTCTTCAAGAAGATGCACTGTATCTTTGGCCATCATCATAGTCGCTAGATAACCTCCCGTACCTTTTCCAATTATTACCACGGATTCGCTTTCAACGTGTTTCACCTCTGCTATAATGAACCTACATAGAAAATTGATTTTATTATCGGAAACTAAACGATCCAAGGTATCGCATGATTATTTCGTTACTTGGTAATGGCAAGGAGATCATCAACACCCATTTGGAGAGATCCATATTTATTTCCCATGTCGCGGCCGGAAATCCTAGCGTATATCACCGATCGGGTCAACGTGAAAAATGAAGGCCAATCCTTCCGCCATTGGTCGGTCAGAGTGTCGTATTCGTCCCAGTCCAATCTAGCAATAGGATGTATCATTATTCAAAAAGTTTTGTTAGTATTTACTTGTTAAATTGAATTTTTACGCTTGAATGATAAGAGGGAAGCGCAGTTTATTATATATTTGATTATTCCAAGCCCGTGGTAAAAGTAGTTGCGCTCGTCCAACAGCTCCATTTTCGAGCGGAATTGTCAAATATTTGACCGTCGGTGTCAAGTGTTCGAGGAGGTCTTTCAGTTCTGCATTAGAATCAACTTGTAGGAGTGTTGAGACCATTTCGTTCCCTTCGGAAGCGATTACGTGAACACTGGGAATGTGAGGGCCCAAGCACTGCAGCTCGTAAAAGTCTGTGGTCGTCGGTTCGAATTTGGCGTCAACATAGTTACAGTTATCGCCTGGTAATTGACAAGTAAGACATTCCGTTGTTGCTCCGGTCACACGATACAAGTGCCGCTTTTGCGGCTCTTCCATTGGAGTGCATAAAAGGTACCTAAAATAAAAGGTAGTTAAATTAAAATGTAATCGACGTCAGTAGTTGGATTCAAAATTTTTACGTGGTGCTGTTGGTTTCGTCCCAACCAACAATCCGATTAACGACAAGTTGACGAAGGTCAACTGCTATAGTTTTGTGCCAAGGCGGCTGGTGATAAATCAGTCGTTGGCCGTCCTCAACTTGATCCGTATCCAAAACCATGACAAAGCCGTTCCCACTAGGTGATGGATACAGTATAGGAGGCGTCAACCAATGCCCAGGCACGGCCTGTTCAATAATTATCTGCAAAATATACAAGGGCTCAGTAGAAATTAATAGCTATAAATTTGAAGCTATTTGAGGGATCACGTCTTTACTTCATTGCATCCTGGCACGGCCAGCTGGCAGTAGAACACTCTTGTTTCATTTTGATTGCGGGTCATCCAAGCCGTAACGAAGCCAGTCGCGTCCAGCCACTCGACTTGGACTAACAGCCATTGCCTTGCATGTTCCAATTAATGAAGAAATTTTTGATCGATTCGACGGAATCTTGAAATACCTCTGGTTAGCCAACTGGCTGATCGCCAATTCGGACTCGATGTTGCTCTCGAGATGGATCAACTTCAACTGGATTTCGGGCAGCTGGCCACCTGGCTTCCAGTTCAAGTAAATATGATTAGAGTTAGATCTTATGGCCAGCATTCTTGAAAATGGATGTATATATTTTTTTACCACAGCGTGACGAATACTGCTGGCACGCGAATGGTCCGACAGGTATTCGATGTAGTCCAAATGATGACACCGACTGGAATTCAAGGTCGCATAGATGAGCCAGTCGCCGCCAATGCTCGGCCACATAAGGTTTCGCCAACGAGTAACGCCTTCTGTTCTTATGAAACCGAATTGATTGCTCAAGTCTTGCAGAAGGAAAGCGCTGGAGCATAAAAAAATACAAGTATCCAAGCGCACCTGAGTAAGTCCAGTCCGGCAATCCGACGCAGAAAAAATCCTGTTCGTAATTCTGGTTTTCACCTCGTAACTGCCATCCTTTCTGGCTGGTGGCGTCACTTGTCGAGTAGATCTTATTTCGGTAAATAGCCAGTAGATGGCTCGATCTTCCGGACCAGCCAGCATATCCCAAGCGAGTTGGCTGTAGCTCTTCCGCTTTCAGTCGTATTTTCCACAAATCACTAAAAAAGTTAAATCAAGAAAACGAAGAAACGTGTCATTTAATAGGCCTGAAGAGGCCCTTCAACGCCTATCTGGAAATGTAGTTTGCATACGAAAGTATAACGTAATTCTATTGGTTTTATGTCGTTAATCCTAGACCTTCCGCAAAACTGCGGTACAGGGAAATTTGAATCAGTAGCCTATTTGTACTTTACTTTTCTTGGGTGTCGTAGACGGCGTAAAGGTCCTGTCGGAGATGGCAGTCATGAAACACCCGTTCGCCTTTGTTGTGCGCATCATCCGGAAATTGCCGTAGAAGAACGTAACGGCCGTCGTAGCTGGGCCAGTACTCGTCCACTCTCCACTGGGACTTTAGGTTGTAAAAGTAGAGTGTCATCAATTTTGATAAATCAATCGAAACACAGCTGGTAGTTTGTTGAAAAGTACCACAACATGGGCGGGAACTAGGACGGTTGATACGTTGGCCGCGGCCCGATAGACGCTCAGTCCCCCAGAGGCATCCCAATAAACAAGCTGATGATCTTTACGATTGAGAACAAAACCCAAATTTCTATTGAATTTTCTGTAGAAACATAGTATCGATGACAAACCTGAGATCCAGTGAGTCGATTTCCACTGGTCCTTTGACACACTATTGCGGATGAAGATTGACGATTCCCCATCGAGAACCGAGTTGAGATCGTAGGAAACAGAAAGCCAGTAAGCCCCCTACGTTCCGAATGTGATATTATCCATCAACTGCTGATTTAAACCTGAGAGAGAATTCAAGTCGCCAACCTCGTCTTCGGATCCCATAAGTAGCGCAGCTGTGCTAACGGCCAGCAACACCTGGGGTGAATCAAAACACGGTTAACATCTTTGGCTCGAAACGTGTCGAGACAGATCTTATAGGCCTACGAATGTGATGGCACATAAGGCGATGCCTGTAGCTTTCCAGTTATGACGCTCGTCCGACTTTTCCCGCCGCCACATGGTAACATTTAAGAGAATAAAAAAGAAAAGCATTAACAAATGGGATTCCTTACAACGTTAATCAGGATTATAATCACTATAATTTACGTTGGTAGGATATTAACTTTGTATAATTTCACGTTTGCTCAAGTCTGTCGACAATCGTCCAACTCGTAAATGTTTTATTAAAAGATGTTTGGGGTGCAGTTACGACGCGGCACATAAACAATTCTATGGCTATTGGTTATAGTCGGGTATAAATCACCTTTTCCTTGTCTGAAGGATCCACGATTACAGTATCGTCCTCGGCCACCTTCCACTGATTTTTCTCCATGCCCATGTTTCCGTGCATCTTATTGGTTTTTGTTGCTGCCGTGCAGCGTCCTCAATGACTTGATTATCACGTTCTAGAACTTTCCTATCCTTTTGTGCGAGCTGCGTTACGTATAACATCAGATTCAACATTAATTTTTAAAAACACCAAGGATACATTCATTAGAGTGTAGACTCGAAGTTGATCGCAAAATAAACTTAGGCCTAAATATAGCTTTAAGAAGAGATCAAAGGTTTGTCAGTTATTACATAATCACTGGGAAACATGTTGGCAGGCAGGCTAATAAGGAACTAATTAGCGAGGCGAATAGTGTTTTAGTATGGAAACTATACGGAGTTATTGTTGTCACGTCAAAGTAAAATTAGAACCGAGTCTATATCGAATCCCCCGAAAGGCCTTTATTAGTCTACGCAGCAGCAGCAGCTGCAGAATCTGCTGGTAATATGATAAATCCTGACTACAGTAATTCAATCTAATTACGTTTGGAGAACAACGCTTGTTTGAATTTGTTTTGTACGACTTAAGAGGCTGGCCTATTTATACCGAAATGCAGCAGGAGAAGAGGTTGAAACTTTACCAAAAGAAAGGCTTGCGGGAGTACACTAAGTGCTAGGTTCAGTTCACGCCGACCACCAGAAACTTCACGGCTTCCACGTACATCAACCGAGGTGAAATCAAGGAAAGGAAAGAGAGGCCCTGAAAAGTGAGCACTGCGTAATGGCCTGTATATAATAACAGCCCAACTTAACACGCATATAACGACGTGTTGTAAAGGCGAAGAATGAGTAGGAAAGATGCTGCGTGAATGTAACTTTTACACGCATCCACTAGCTTCGGTTTCCCAGGCCAAACTTCGGTTGGCCCAGTGGGAAAAGAGATGGAAAGACGAAAAAGAATGAGAGTGAGTGAGTATTTTTATCAATTCGCGGTCGGCAAGCCGATGCTAGCCCACTTGATTTATAAATAGATCAGTCCCCAACATCTTCAAAATAGGGGGCATTTTGAAACTAAAAACCCAAACAAAATAAAAAGACAACGAAGAGAACTAGCCGGATCGGTGTAGTTTTCAAAGGATGATGAGCGTGTAATAATACGGGGTTTCCCCCGAACTAGTTGTATTTTCTTTTGGAAAAGATAAATATTGTATAATGAACCCTGCTGTTGGGTTAGACGGCGGCTTTATACACATAGTATATGCGATACATCTGTATATATGGGATGCGGATTGTTTATTTTTGAAATTGTATGTTGGGCCTCTGGGAGCTAGTCGATTTTTTTCATCCCCATGAGAAAAACAAACAAAACTCTTGCCATCACTGTATTATTACATAAAGTAGCCCATAATACCGCGCTCCCAGTGTTGTGTTTGTATACAAGCTATATATATATATATGCCCGTGGTGCGCATAGAACCGGAATAGAGCAGTGCAGAGGGTCCGGGTGTCGAGACGTTTTAAAAAGACAGATTACATCACAATCTACATATGGATGATGCTGGGTAGCTGGTCAAGCTCCTCGGTACTGATAAATAGCGTAGAGTCCGTATTTTTTTTTCTCGTTTCGAGGGGGTATTCCCGCCGGCGAGAAAATTCAATCACAACACGTGCAAACGTTAACATCAACGATCTAGTGATTAATGGAATCCTGATGGGGAGGGTTAGGTTATATGGGCTGGGGGCGGGAGAGACAGCAAGCGCGTAGAGGGCCACTTGCTTTAGCAGCTTTGTCGACACGGCTTATTGACTTTGAATGGATGTAGACGCGGCAGTATAGACGGGGCCGGGTTATAGCCAGCAGAGCCAGCAGCCAAAAGGGGTGTGAATCTCTTCATTTTTGTTGAGCCGATGACGGATTAATCGGACGGAATCGACACCTCCCGACGCGCCCTACGTTCGTCCCTTGTTCCCCTCCATTTTAGCTAGAACACAGCTTATATTGCCGTTTTCTCTGTATTATACAGTCTCGTAGTACTGCCTCCTCCAACCCCATTCATCCTGTTGTATTCTCCACGGGATCGTACATGTCTGGATGGCGCACCATGCAATCGCCCCCGTACTAAAGCGCAGTTGGGTAGTACATGATGACTCCATTACACGGTGACCTGCACCGTCGGTACTTTTTGGTTCGATGGCTAACCAGCTGTTACGTATTCCTCGAATCTCTCTCAACTTGTCCCATTCCATTTGTTCCCCTTTCCATTAACTTTGTAACTGGATTAAGTTGATCGTAGACGAGCTGCGACGCTGCATATATCTAAATAGACATTACGCTGCTAAAATCAACATGAAAAAAAGTATCAGGATGTGATGAAAAGAGACGAGGGTCGCCCCGTCTACATAGAGAGACAGAAAGACACACATAGAGACGGAGAACACTGTAATAGGCGCGCTACAGGAATAATGAGGCGGCACAGGTCGCCGTGGGTCATATCAGTAGGGGGGCGAAAGAAGAGAGAGGAAAGCCATCCATCAGTGCGGACGCTGCTGCAGCAGCATCTCGATCTGACGATGAATGAATGAAGCCGAGTTTTTCCTTCTTCTATTGTGCGTGCCAGCAGCTCCTCTCGCTCGTCTCTCTTCTCCTCTTTTCTGCCGTTTATCAGCGGATGGGGCACGCGTGCGCGCCGGCTGCTGCTGTTGCTGGGCCTTTTGTCTAACATCTCGCCGACCGTCGGCTCAGCTATTATTTCCATCCCTACGCAATCCTACGTTTTTTTAGAAGAATAAAACAAAAATGTCTACAACATTCAGTCGTCCTCATTCGCCGCCCACCATCTATTCATTCGCCAGCAATGTCCACCAACTCATTCTCAATTAATTCGAATGAAAGTTCTTGTCCTACTTGTAAACCTGTGGGAAGTTTGGTGTCATAAATAAAATAGGAATGTCCTATTTCGACCGTTACGATTGGTGACGGCGATGTAACACAACACCCCGGTGAGTAATTAACGCCGATTGATCACGCCCTATCAGGACAGAGCGAGTGACGAAATGTCGAATAGATGATTAGGGAGCAGCAGACATGTACGAGATGTGCCAGAACCGTGGGATAGATATGTGTTACATGTAGCGACACCTTGCTAGCAGCATTACTATGCGCTGCTTATTATTATTATTGTTATAGTGCAGTAGGACACCCGAGTCCATCCGCCGGTCTGGGCCGTCGGTATCCAGCAGCAGCAGATGTAGCCGTGGCCACAGTGGTGCTGCCCGGCGGGGTGTCTTGCTGGCTACTGTCAATCACTGAACGGTTATTCGAACGATGAATTGACTGCGCGTGACGGCGATGATGAGACTTTGATCGACGCTTCGCTCTTATTCTCCTGGTGCATGGCCTCCTGCATTAAAAATGGGGCACCAGGCGCCGTGTTACCATAGAAACTCTTTTCAATTATCGTCTCTCTCTCCTCTGTTTGGTAAAGAGACGATAGGAGGGTGAAAAAAAGAGAGGATCGAATAAGAATGTTGTACAATAGAAAGGGGGAGAGCTCATCCTCGCCCTGTTCGATCTTGCGTAACGGTCTCCGTCATCACATCATCACATACGCAGAAGCGCCGCTTGCATATGTAATGCGATCGGAATGTAATAAAGTGCCCGCCATCACCGTCGCGCTCTACGCGCTATGATTGGAGACGGAATATTACCGAATGGTAGTCGAAAATCCAGTGGCACTCCAACAAGCGGTAATACGGCAGCCTGGAAATTCTCGGGGTGTGCACTCAAGAAAACATTCCATTTCACGGCGCTTTTTTTTTTTATTCCGGCCGTTTCCTTCCTTCCTGCGTTTTTGAAATGTTGACGTTTCTCTACACAAGGACGTCATATGAAAAAGTCAGAAGGGCAGAACTGAAAGGATGAGGGGTTGAATGGTGGGTCAAAAAGGTTTTCATATCAAAAGAGGCCAGAAGAGGACAGGCGGAGGGGTGTCGAGTCTGTATTATTATTAAATATATATATAGATATATAGATGCTGCTGTATAAATTGTTGACAGCTTGACTTGCCGCTGAGTGCACTCGAAAAGAGTGAATTGTCAAAAACACGATTTCATAAGAGAATAACAGAGAATGAGAGCCGGGGAAAAAAGGGACCAGAAAGAGGGGAGAAAGAAGAAGAAGAAGAGGGCGCGTCATTTCGTCTCCAGTAGCAGCAACTGCATCAGCGCGGCGGCTCCGACGTGTGATGGATCCCGCTGTGAGAGAGGAACCAACTGACAACACCAAGGAGAGTTTTAGGCCTCACCTTTTTTTCTGTTTGTTCTCTTTTCAGACGTTTTTCTGCTGAAGAAAAAAAACGAGGATGTAGCTATAGCCTACTGTAGCATAATACAACAAACCGGATATTTGATTTGTGTTTCTATATCACCGGTTTTTCTCTTTTCTTAGAGAAAAAGCTCACTCACGTCAGCAGGCTCCGGTGACGTCTTATCATAAATGCGATCGGCTGTTTTTTTTTCCAGCCAGTTTGAATCAATATTTTAGATGCTGGCTTAGCTCAACTCTAGATTTCTGCACAAGAAAAACTTCAAGAGATGTTAGAGCCCATCTATTTTCTTCTCGTTAGACACAAACACTAATCTTCCGTAGCTAATCTACATTTAAAATTTTCAAGAATTTCCAAAAGATACATCACCAAGTTATTACCATGTTCAAAGAATACAGAAGGAGTATAAAGGTTCTGTTGGTAGATGAAATCAGTTCCAGTTGCCTCAACTTGATAAACACGAATCCACAGATTTATTGAATTGAAAAGGCTGTGCGCAGCATAGGATTTCGACGTGTAAATATAGATATACTATTCGGCAGGTATATTTATGACTGGGAGTGCAGAGGGGGGAAAGAGCGGATGGGTAGGCTTGCATAGGCCGAGCACTATACAATAGCCTCCTTATATAAATCATGGATAAGTTGTTCGTATTTATTGACGCATCAAGCCTACCCGACTCACTCGGCCGTGCAACATTTATATCTATCCGCATCTATTGATTGAGGCAGTGGGAAGAAATGGGAGAAAAACTTTTTCTATACA
Source organism: Ceriodaphnia dubia (assembly GCA_022539655.2). Taxonomy (NCBI): domain Eukaryota; kingdom Metazoa; phylum Arthropoda; class Branchiopoda; order Diplostraca; family Daphniidae; genus Ceriodaphnia; species Ceriodaphnia dubia. The sequence goes on from JAKUCG020000250.1 coordinate 613,242, forward strand.
ATCGGTTGATGGCAACGTACGGACCCAATAACATCAGAATAGATTTCATATCAAAAGCTTTCATCCATTTAGATCATTTGATATATTCGGATGTATCATTCAGTAATTGAAACGCGCCCAGCAGCGAGCGATCGATATACTTTTTTTTTCTGTCGACCTTTGCTGTCTGATGCATCCGGTTTGGATGATTGGAATATAGGCCTATAAATCATTTTTTCTCCCCCTTCACTCGGTCGCATTGTTACGTATACTTAGGCAACCTTATTCTTGTGTATTACAGACAAGAAGAAATAGGTTAACGTTAGAAGAAGAAGAAGAAAAAAATAACCTTCTCGTTTTGGTTTATTTCCCTTGTCGTTCGGATCTCTTTTGACATCGAAGCCAATGGCCTGAAGAATTTTCGGTCTACGTCTTCCATCAGGAGGCAAAAAAGAGTCGAGTCGTCGTAGCTGCTGGTCATGTTTCTCCCCGAAAAACTAGTCTGATAATGCTGGTTTGTCGGACGTGTAATAATATTCTAAAAGTTCCAACACAAGTCCTTTCCAATATGTGTTGGTAGATATCAAGAGGAGGTGCGCGCTCGTCGGCTGGGGACGTGACGAGCGTTCGTAAAACGGACGGTGAGCCGCGGTCGTTAAAATATTCAAACCCCGGCTCGTCCGTATATCTAAATAAACGAATTTAAATCTAAATCATGACAAAAAAGAGGGCGGTGATGTGTGTAACAGTTGAAAGAGAATCCGTTCAGTTTTGTTTGTCCGATCGCTATCGTTTCTCTTCAACACAAACACACACTCTCCGGCTGAGCGACTCGTCGCTATACACACACACACACAGACATAACATAGCAACATGGAGACATGTTAGCTATATAGCTAGGTAGGTTAGGTAGCTTATTATACGCGACCCGTATTATATCATCCCCTTCTGCGCCGGTAGAGGCGGCGGCAGCAGCGGCAGCAGCAACGCTTATTGTCGCGCCGCTCGGATGAGAGTTTTAATCCGGCAGACAGTGCATACAAACAGGGCCGTCGTCTATTTGTATGTAGAGGCACATATGCGCATCGGCGACGATAAGCTCGACAAAAGGGGAAAAAGTGTTGTATCGTCGAGTAAAGTGACACTCGATCCGGTGCGCCATTTTATGCCTCTCCCCTTCGCGCATCTCTTCTACTTCTTCTTCTTCTTCTTCAATAATAATAATAACATGCGTACAACAGACTTACTGTAAGGCCGACTACCGTTTCGGATATGGATATGCTTCACAGCGTCGTCCATCGAATGTGGAATCTTAATGGATGTTAAAGAGCGACGGACAAGATGTCAACCTCCAGTGGACGTCTGGCATCGAACCAAACTTAATTCTCTTCTTGATCCTTCCGAATATTTCTTCTTTTTTATTTCTTCTTTTTTCCCCCGCTTGGTTGGTGGCACGGAATTTCTTGGCCGACGCGCATTATTAGAAAATGCTGCTCCGTTTTCTTCATAGTGCGGAGGCTACCATCTATAATAATCAGAGAGTGTATATGGCAAAAAAAAAAAGAGGGGCGCGCCGTATAGAGCCTGGTCCGGTCGTCAATCCGTTTTTGTGATTACTACAACGCCCGTGTCACAAGGTTAAATGGCGACAAAGAACCGTGTATAGCAGAGGGGCTGCTGCTGCTGCTGCTCGCTCTGATGGGGTAGGGTGGTATCTATAAGAGCAGAGAGAGGGCTTTGATATCTTGATAAAAGAGAGTCCTTTTCTCCCTACTCCTATATATATATATATAGTATAACTACTATACTTTACTCTCGATCCCCCCTCGAATGGCTTCGATCCCTTCGTCCCCTCTTCTCATTTTTTTTGTGTGTTGTTGATGTGTCCCTACATACGTACACATCCGTGTATAAAGGTTGAATGGATCAGTGACATGCATATTGAGAGAGAGAGCGAGAGCGTAGTAGTGGAGTGTATCTAGAGTAGCAAGCGTATCACATGGCCAATGGACAAGTTGCTGTCGTCCGAGAGAGGCAACTTAACGTCATTTCACTATCCAGCGTAAGTATGGTAATGCTGGCCGGCCCTCCCCCTCACCGTATCCAGTAGGGAAATCTTTGGCGGATCAACATTCCTTCCTAGCGATCAATAGAAAGGAGTATAGTGCGCTGCTGTAGTGGCCGGGCATCACCTGGTACAAAATGACGATGGCGCAAGGAATGGACGCCGTAGACGACGACGATTGATTGGCCGTTTACATTTGATAAATGGAAAGACATTCGGACATGTTCAATTTGTTGCGTCTTTGCTCAACGGCTTGTAAGAAGAAGACGGCTGGAACTCTCTCGAGTGTTTGGGGGCATATTACGCAGCAGTAGTAGCCTCTCTCTCTCTCTCTCCACTCGCGGGGTTTTCTCTTGAATAATGGTTGACAATAGAGATGACGGGTAGTTTGTGTATACTCATACTTCAAAAAAGCTGTTGAACAAAAGATGTGAATAGGGCGCAGCGCACACCAGCGGGAGGTCATTACGTTCCCGACTGGGGGTCGTCAGCGACGGCAGCGGTTCGGTGGCCCGTGATCTATACTTTTGTGTCTCTCTCTCTCTTTATAGATATTTTTATTTATTATTAGGAAAAAAATGTTGGGGGTAAATCTATCGCCGTCGTCGTCATCGTCGTTCTGTTCACACTTTCTCTTCTTTTCTATACGCGTAGCTTCTTCTTCATCTAGCCCCCTTTTTTCCACTGTGTCAATGCCTTTTGACTGGGAAGCAGCAGAAGAGGGCGCGATTATTGATTTGGTCGCGCCGTCTTTTGTTGTCACCCGCTCTTCTTCCTTTTTATCATTGATGTCTTTGGCCCTTTACAATTTCCTAGCGCTGCCATATTTTTATAAACCAATGATGTATCCATTGAAAAAAGGAAAAAAAGTCTCGGTCGCGTTCAAGAGGAGACCCCGTGCTGAGGTGCCCACAAAAACCCCAGCAGTGCCAGCAGCCGTCGTCGTTCGATTCGACAATTCAAATGGACGGACTCGAGTCCCATAAATTGGAGAACGGTGGAACATTCAAACCGACTCGGAAAGTCGTGTAAGCTGTTCGGATGATAAAACAGGAGAATCGAAACAGAATATCCATGTAAGTTGGTAGTAGTACCAGCCCTCATCCTAATACGAGGTAGAAGAACTGAAGAAGGGACATGTTTTTTCTCTCTCTTTCTTTCTTTCTTTCTTTCTTTTTCTGTTGGGAGAATAAGAATAACCGACCGACTGAATATAGCCAAGAGAAAGCTCTACTGTCTGTCTGATGTCTATAAAGCAACAGTGAAAGAAAACCAACAAACAAAACCTCGATTTGGAGCTCCGCCGGAAGCAACAACCGATCTACAACGAAATTACAGGGCTCATCCAAGATCTTTTTTTCTCCCTTTTCAGGCATTACGTAGAGTCGTCGGTAGAAATATTCACCGCACCATTGAAACCCGATGGTCGACAACAACAACTAAAAAACGACGACACCCAATTAGACAAGTTTTTTTTCCCTCTTCAAGTAAGATTTCCTTTTTCTTTTTCTCCGTACTACTTGTCTATTGAATGTTGCACTATTGTTGCGCGTCACCGGATCGTTGCCCTTAAAAAAAGAAACTTGTTCAACTCTCAAGTGTCCCTCGAGTCTAAATAGCCAGCGGATGGCCGACGGGATATCTGATAGCTTGTTTTTTGGTTGTTGTTGTCAAAGAGACTTTGGTAAAAGATGCGTTTTTTCCCATCAATTTTGAATTTGAACGTTTAGGCCGGTAGGTATTTGATGAAAGAAATCATTTTCAAATGCCTTAATTCACTAAAGTTACGGTATATTGATGAGACAAACAGCAGAGAAAAACGGTCACTGTACAACACGCAAAATTAAATTGCATGGAGAGCGAAAACAACACACGATGAAGATGAGAGTGACACAAGAGAGCGAGGAAATCAACGAGGAAGTTTTCCGATTTTTCTTTTTCTTTTTTGTTTTGTTTCAACACCGATATATGTACCACACACGGTCAGCACGGATCGTCATCGATATTGACAAGAAAAATGTCCAAGAACAAAAAAATAAAAGGGAAAAACTTTGATGAACAGAATTGAACATAAAATAGAATGATGATGATGATTCGAGATGAGGTGAATTGATGAGTGGGGATTTCTTTTATCCGGATATCATATAATCGCGGATGTGGATGAGAGGAACTTTCAGCGCTGTGTTTGTTGATGTATACATAGCCTAAATAATCGGTTTCATATACATTCTGTATAATAACTAGAGTACCTTGCTTTTTATCAACTATGTATAAAAAAAGTCAGCTTGTATGTTTTCTTTTTGTTTTGTTTTTCTAAGTTTTTTTTCGTATCTCATAGTAATTTTTTTTTCTCCTTAATTCACTTTGAAATCAACATGGAAATTCACACGTCAAAAGATTTTCAATCAAGATAGGGTCCATAAAAAGGAGGGCAATCAATTGGAAGAATAAACGAATTACAAAACGAAACTAATGATCTTCCGGGGAGGGAGAAAGGATGGGAAAAACATTTGTGTGTGAATTCAAGTCTGACCTGACTAGCGGTCCGATGCGGCGCGTATCATTATCATGCAATTATCAAAAACTTTTCAGTCATTGCAATGAGGAAAACAACTGAAGAGAAAGAAATAAGACGAAAATAATAAAAACAATTCCACTCCTATGTGATGGTGTGGTGTGGTATATTCCGGCGGTTACTCAGTGAGGGGCGTGGCCGGCGGACAGATCCATCTTCTTGCGCGCCTAGAACGATCAAAGAAAAAAAAGGAAACAAAAAACGAAACGTTATTTAATCACCAAGTTAGGCGTGGAAAATTCAGTTTTGAGTGGAACATGGCCGGAAATGGGAAAAGTTTGATTGTAATGAACTTACATCCACCAAATCGGCTTCGACGGATTGGCGTTCGACGGCGGCTGCTACGTGGTGGCTGCGATATCGTTGGTCCTCCTCGAATTCGCGCAGGCGCTGATTGAAACGTTCCACTTGCTCCCGTCGGTAAACATCTTCAATCTGCGTGGATAGATAACAAAGCGATGCGTATTAACGTATGGACCATATAATCAACCAATTGCTGCTGCTGCTTGCTGTATACGTAGTATTGTAGCTTATTTCGATCATGAAGAAGAAGAAGAGGAGAAAAACTCTAATGACAGACTATTAGGCGATACACGGTTCAGGCTGCTATTATTGCGTTGGCCGTATCAATGACTTGATGTTCGGTTAGACGATGTAATCATCATCTTCAGCACAGCTGGAGAATCGGCCGTGGAAAGAAAGGGTGTAGTAGATATAAGATAAAGAGTTTTGTGTTGCTGGTGTAATCCAGCCAAGGGCCATTAGTCGGACAGATGATGACGAATTGATTCGAGCGTTGAAATTGAAAAGGGACGGTTTGATGGTGAGTAAAATAGGACGGACCCTTAAGAGATGCCGACAGTCAGTGGAAAGTCAAACGCGTGAAACCGTCGCTAGACGATTGTTTGTGTTGGTTGTTTGGAGCCGTCGTCATCGTTTTCCCTCTTATTTCGGCTCCTCTTCCCGTTTTACTTTGATCGCTATTTGGCGTGTCTGGCGTGATGGGGGCCTTGGCTGCTGCCTTTTTCCCTCTCTTCGACTTCTTCTTCTTCTTATTTTTTGATGATTTATTTCCTTTTTTGGCAGCGCGATGATTATTTCGGTCACACAACGCGGTTGCGGCTCGGTACAAAACCGGCGCCGCCGCGTCGGGCACGAAATTCACAGCCAATTTCTTTCCTCTCCCCCCCTTTGCCCACCCGCCCGTCCGTCGTTTCGTAGGACTAGTACTCCTATTCTACCGGGTTCGCCTCCCGTTTTCTTCACCACCGTCTCGTGTTCCTCCTGGTGGTGCCGCTTAGAGCATTAGGCTCACACAGAGACGAATATAGTCTAGAGCGGGAGCACAACAGTACGTACTTTATAGGAGAGAGAAAGAATGAGACGAGGTTGTTGGGTGTATATTTATTTCCTTGTACGTCATCCCTCATCGGAACCGACGGTCTCTTCTTCTTCTTTTTCTTCTTTGGCTCAAACCGTTTACGTGCCCAAGGAAAATGGGAAAGCCGGAGCGCGGTCTCACCGCAGAAAAAGCACGCAGCTCTCTATCATTAGAGGCTATTCAATCACCTAGCGTGCATATTGAATATTATACGGTGAAAAGAGGAAAAAAACAGACAGACAGAAAAGAAGAGCGACAGCGCGCGTGGTTTTTTCTCTCTCTTTCTTTTTCTTATTCTTATTCTTTCTCTTTTCTTCTTGCCAGCAATCGTCGTCGTCGTGTTCTTGACTTCCACCTCCATCAAAGTGCGTGGCGGTGGCGGCCGTGGTGGCGACGGCGGCGACGGGAATCGTCGTGAATGAGCGGAAAGTGGAATCGGCCACAAATGAACCGAACAGAGAAATGGAGGACGCAAATTTCCCGCGTCGCTTCGTGCGTCGTGGCGCCTTTTTCTCCCTCCCTCACAATTCAGACACGAAGAAGAAAAAAAAACCATCGACACTTTGAACCAATCATTCATTCGTCGTCCGTTTATAGAGAAGGTGACACGACGCGGCCTTTGATCACCACATGATCACTCACGGTCACGAATGGTACGTCTAATCAAATGAAAAAAAAAAATAATAAATCTTACCCGAGCGGCTTCTTCGTCAAATTCGACGCATCCGACGCCGTCGAGGCGGTCCAGGTCGACCCATCCTCGCCATTTGGCGCAAACGCCGTTAAGAATGAAGCGCGACTTGATGTGCACCTATTTAAAACAGACAAGAAATAAAAAAAACAGTGGGTTTTTAATAACATAATCGCCGATAAAAATGAAGAGTAACAACACCAACACAATAATGGAAGCCAAAAAACCAAGTGGAGGACTTGGTGAAAAAAATAGGCAGGGAACTTTTAAATGACATGGTTTTAACCTTGGAAGACTTTCAATAGTGCTGGCGTTGAGGAGGCCAACCCGAACGAATAAGCTTCTATTCTTTTTTCTCCGTTGTATATATATATATATATCTTTAAGGAAAGAAAGAAAGGAAAAAAAAGGAAAAGAAAAAAACTAAAAATAAAAAGAAGAAGACGAAAAAGAAGAAAGACGGAGGAAATGTGATTCTATCAGCGGTCATTTATAAATATCAATATACTGGGTTGAAGTAGTTGCTGGAAGGAACGGAGGAACCAACGAGGAACGCAGAACTACACAACACACAAACACACAGATATAGTCAACGTCATTGTTTCTCGTTCTGCCTCCAGCTTTTCTTCTTCTTCTCTTACTACTACTCCTATTCTTTTTCTCTACTTCTTTTTCTTATTGATAAAAATGACCTGTCGACAAGACAGTTGACGCGGACAAATTATCAGCGCGGCCCGTCCGAGAGGTTCCCTTTTTCTCTCTCTTCTCTCTTCTTTTCTCTCTCTACCCGTCTCTTCTCCTCGTTTGTGCCCACCGTTGTGTTCCACCCCTTGTTGGGCTCGCTCCGTCCGTCCGTCCGTCTAACTTTCGGACTTTGACAAAACAACCCACCAATACGAATACCAACGGTGACGTATATTAACTCGAAATAGCCCCAGTCAGGTAGCCGAGCGGACCAAAAGACGCGGGCAGATCAACTCATCGCGACAATCATTCCACCAGACCCTAAACACACAGAGTTTGTGTTGTCTTCCCTGAAACATATTCTTCCCTTTTTTTTTCTTCTCTCTCTCTTTTCTTTTCTCATCATTTAACTTATATTGCTGTAATTTTTCGGTTTCAAGGGGAACTTTTGAGAGAAAAAAAAATGCATTTTCGCATTAGCAGAGGACAGCCATCATTCGTAATTAGACGGAAGGAAAATTTTCCTTTGCGTTTGTCTGCCCATTTTGAAGAGAGAAAGAACGAAACGAACGAAATGGACGACTGGGGCTGTTGTCGAGCTCAGTCGAGCGCGGAAGTTGAAAAACATCTGCCGTAGTTTTGTGCCGGCCGCGACTTGATTGTTGTACACTGTAAGAAAAAAGAAGCTAGGACTCTCTCTCTCTCTCACTTGTTTTCAATCGACCATTGGGCTGGCTGGCCCATATCAGCCGGCCATCTAATTAACATTCACGCAAGGTTGAGCTCCGCGCGAGCGCGCCGGGGGTTATAATAAGCAACAGCAGCAGCAGCAGCAGCAAGAGGTACATGCACAGTCGAGATACGGTGACTGTTTTCGTTGTATAAATGCGGCCACATAACACACAACACACACCTGTTATTTCCTCCCCTCTTCTGCTGCTGCTTCCAGCTCCCTGTCGTTGATTGGGAATTGATGTAAATGAGGAACCAACAAAAAAAGGAACAACAACAAGGGGAAAAGAAGAAGAAGAAAAACAGGTTTCGATGATTTCACATTGTTGTCCATCTGATATTGTCGAGGATTATAAGTGGACAGGTTTGTGGGCGGCATCGCAGGTGTGCGGGACGGCGCGGGTCTTATATAGCGGGATATGGTGGCGCTGCGTATTTATTATTCAGTAGCTCCCGAATGGGCTGGTGAGGAGTTTTGCGTTCGGTAGGGAAAACAAGGAAAACGAGGAAAGAAGAACAAGAACAAGGTACGAGAGATTGAAAGAATAAAAGAAGAAGAAGAAGAAGAAGAAGAAGAAGGAAAGGGTCGCAGAAAATGAAGAAGAAGGATGGACGGAGAAAACCACCTGGACGTTCGGCACGCGGAATCCTCATTCATGATCATACATCATCCCGACTGCGTGTTCCGTGCGCTCTCTATGTGTCTATCTCTTGCAATAACAACCGCAACAACAAAGGACGGGCATGAACGAGTCGACCGAATCGGAGAATAAGGTAAGAAACCGAAGGGAGAAAGGGAAAAGCCAAGAAAAGAAAAGAAAGAATCAAAAGAAAGAAAGAAAAAAAGAAGAGATCCAATTACACAAACAAGACACGTCTTCTTACAGCTACCTAAGCCCTTGTCTCCTCAGCTCGGAATGCGTTCGACATCAAACTATTCATCCTTGAACGGAATGAGATTTCCCCTCAGTTTTTTTTTCTTTCTTTCTTTTATCCCGCAGTTGTTTTGTTATTACCGTCCGGGGGATTCGGTTCGTTTTATCCGTTTGATTTTTTTTTTTGGTCAAAAAATGAATTGATTAAAAGAGCAATTGTTTCACTTTCAGAAAGGCCAAGCTTTGCGTTTGCATTATTCATGAGTTGGTAGTAGTAGTTGTAGTAGTAGTATAAGGGAGGAGGACTAACGATTGACGTTGGCCGCGAGCGAGAAGCGACACAACCGGCCAGCAGGGAATATATATATATAGGGAACGAGCGACGTAGTGAGGGAGAAATAGTTTGTTATAGAGATAAAAACGGTTGTCTATATAAGCCAGCTGCTTTTTTTTTCTTCTTCTTCTTTTTTTGTGTCGAGTTGCCGCCGCCATGGGATGCGGCAATCCAGGTTTCCCCTCGGCCCACTACTATATCGATGCCGACGCCCCATCAACTCGCAAAGAGCAACAAACACGTCTCCATCCTCCTCCTCGTCTCTTTTGTGTTGAAAGATATCCGCTAGCTCTCTCTCCCCCCTCTCTCTATACGTCCTCATTATTAAAATAGATCGGCGCAAAAGCTCAACAGAAACTCTCTGGTCTCCGTTCCTATTGGATAGTCAGTTGATACACTACTTGAGCCCATGGCGTCTATCTGTCCCTCTCATCTCGTTTAATGACGCACAATATCGGGTGGATTACTTTCCATCCATCCAGCGCGCGCGCAAGCCGTCGGTGGTCGAAGGAGGCCCTGCTGTGCCGATCGAGTAGGAGCGGGGAAGGAGAAGAAGAAGAAAAAAAGGGGACGGGCAAAGTGACCGAAAACGCCCAATCCAATCACGGCCGTTGGGCTACTACACATGCGCACGAGCCCTTTCGTATTGATCAACGAGACGCCGAGGCTTTGATGGGCCCTTCCGGAGCCAAGACGCGACTCTTGCGGACACCGCACGGCCATTTCATCGCCTAAACCTCCGATGACGGATGGGCCCAATGGGAGGGGGAAGAAGAAGAAGAAGGAAAAAGAGGAAGACGATCAGACAGAGTCAAAGGGAAAATAAATAAGGCGCTGCGGGAAATGATAATGGGCCCGTAATCACACAGTCGTGGAAAACGATGCGCCGGAGAGGACAATTAAAAGGAAGAAGGTTTTAAAAGAGAATTTTTCGGAAAGCGGAAGGAGCTGGCCCTTCTACAAGCGAGGCGCATCAGCGTCGCCGCGGCAATTTTCAAGTGGGGAAAGAAACAAGAAGGAAAAAAAAAAGAGTAAAAGACCTTGTCTCTACTATATGACTATGATTATTATTTCCAGAAGCCGAGAGGAAGATGGAGGAGAAACAACAACAAACGTCTTTTACGGAAAACGACGTTGACCGTCTCCCAAACAAGAAACGAGAGAGAAAAAAAAATTTATTTATAAATACACTGAGCGAAAAAAAGAAGAAAGAAAGAAAGAAAGAAAGGAGAAGAACTGGCAGTTCTCTTCTCATCGAGTAGAAGGACGACCGAGACAAAGATGGCGGCCTATAGCTCGCAGCAGCGGGGGGAACTCCGGAAGTCGGCAATAAGGCAGCGTAATAACACCTCTTCTCCGGAGTCGCCCAAGGGGGTGGGACCGACGACGAAGGTGGTGGTGGTGGGAGGCGAGGACGGCATAGGCCGCCATCTCACATCCTACGCACACTGTTGTCTTTCTCTCTCTCTCTCTCTACTCTATATGTGTACTCTGCGTACTTCTTCTTCTTCTCTCTACTACCTACTGCCGTGAGTCTATATAGTCTACGAGTCCGTAGAGAGAGAAAAAGGCGAGTTAATTGCACTCAATTACAGCTCGATTGTTCCACGGCCGTCGGCGACTACCCTCTCTACTAACTACTCCCTCCCTAATACTTAGTAGATACACTTGTTTTTCTTTTTCTATTTCCCTCGGTCGGCTGAACTTCTTTTCTTTTCTTTAGTCTGAGCCAAGAAAGAAAAGAAAGGACTTTTTTCGGTAAACTTTTCAGGGCTCTCGGAAGTGCGGCAGACACCCCCGCTGCATGCTGCCTTCAGCAGCGCCGATAGCCCAAAAGACAGCCGGAAGGAAACGGTGCAAGTGAAAATCCTTGCAAGGCGCTTTGGAGGACAATTCGTGACTGATGAAAATCAAGGAAGGCAAGAGAATGAGAAAAAAGAGAGAGAGAGAGAGAACTTGGTTGGTCGTCGCTTGCGTCACTTGTTCGGTTGGCCAAGCAGCGGCTTTGTTACACTTTGTCCGCGTCGCCGGGTACAACACGAAGACACCAAAGAGGGTAGGCTACCAAGGAGACCTTATCAACGACGCTCGGGCCCGTCTGCGGTACCATGCTTGTTGATACTTGATAGCACGCGCAGTTTTCCTTGTGCGTCTCCTATAAGATCTCGCTCTGCCCATTAAAGTATTGAACTGCTTTTTTCCTCCTCCTGCTGTCGGACGGCTGTGCGTGGGCATTCCACGGGCTTTGACGCAGAAAACGGGGGATCACTCCATCAACTGTCTCGGCGAATCAGCGAACCTTTTAATGGGATTAAACCCCAACAGCGCATTCCATCGACAGAGAGCCCATCAATAGAGTTCTTTAGTGCCTCTTGTTGTGATTGCCACGACGACGACGACGCTACTGGCGATCTATTGAGGTATCTATTACGACGGTGGCGGCGGTGGTGGAAGCTATTGTGGAATAGAAGAGAGAATCCCGCCTTCTCTCTCGGCACAAATAACGGAGCGTTGTGGATTCGGTTGACCAAAGTGGCTCGTGGACGATGCGCGCATTACCGCAAGACGCGCAAGGGAACACTTGCCACCCATTTAGACGCTGATGGATATCAAATACCTCAACGGATTAAATCGAACATGTTTTCCCCTACTAGGCTACATTGTACAGTGGCCAAGAAAACAGTTTTCTGGCTACTGTTTGGTGATTACACGCTAACCAACTCTTCAATTTCAAAGAAAGGAAGAAGAGAGAGAAAAAAAAGGCACCGCTTGGTATTTTGGAAGAAATAAATGGAAATAATGATGTAGGGAATGGAAATAGACGCTCAACATTCCTGCAGCTGATTTCTGTTAGGGCTGTTGGGGCCGTTCCGACATTCCTGGCCGACTATTAACATGGCGTTTAGCGATTCAAGACATGTTTTTTGGGCTGAAAGAGATAAAAAATAAAAAAGGCTAATCCTCATGGGGTGTACTATACTATGTGTACAAGCCCGGTGCGTTCTCGATAGGCTTATTCATTGACAATAAGTAGGTGAATATAACAAGAGATGGGAATCTACTATTAGCCAAAGGGCCCACCGCCATACTACCATACTGCTGCTGCTGTGCCGAGACGACGACTCGAGCTTGCAAACAGAGTCGTTCGAGTGGATAATGCGGCACTCGGCAGCCGAAAACGGCACCGACGGGTGGGGTCCTTCTTGTTACAAAAACCCCCCTCTCTCTCTTTACACATTCTCTAGGTCCTCATTGTTGTTTGATTGAGTTGCAGTGCCGAGACTGCTGCGCTACCGGGCAAAAATTGTTAATTGACGATAGACTACAGCCTTGATTGTTCCTTCAACAGCCAAAGCGGCATCGGCAACAGCGGCGCGAGCGCGCGCGCTCCCCCCTCCAGCAATCCTTAATCCATCGACACACAAAAGCCCAGCAGCTCCAGCAGCAGCAGCAGTGTAGAGTTTGGAACATTGAAATGAAAAGGAAACGATATTATTTGCCCCTTTCTATATCGACGCGGCATCCTCTTATTCTCTTAAAGACCGGAAAAAGAGCAAATACAATGAGAGAAAAAGAGAGAAAGAAAAAAAAGGCAAATGGGGAATAATGAACGTCACTTTCCATCCGCATCCGCTCCACTGAATTCTCAATCGGTTTTTCCCGAAATTTTCCAAAGAATGTTTGGTCCCCCTCAAAACAACCCCTCTCTCTTTTTTTGAATGAAAAAAAAATGTGATTTGATAGTTCCATCATCTCCGGTGGTCCGTTCCTTTTCTAATTGGAATTTTTTAATATTTCGACAAGACGAAAGAACTCCCCTCAACATAACATAAAAAAAAAGAGAGCAAATGATAAGGGAGGGTCTTGCTAACGTGATACTGGTCTGATATCACCTGTCTGTTGGGCCAACAAGCTTCAATTCCTTATGGAGAGTGGCGTACATACATCACACGAGTCTCGCGAGCTTGGCCCCTTTTTGTTAATATCCGTGTCCTCTATGTGACACGTTGATGTAGATCAAGTGGAGGACAAGAAAAAGAAGAAGACTGGATCATCAGCAGAAGAAGAAGAAGAAGCCTAGCCTGCTGTATGGTCGTCGTGTGTTGTCGATCGTATTTCGCCCGCCGTGTAACCAGTTTTTCTTGACCGATTTCTCGGATTTCACCCCTCTAACATGTCTCGGCCCACCACCGAGACAATACAACAAGATCTCTCTCGTTTTCAGACTCTTCTCCCTGACCTTTATCTACGACATCCAGTTTTTTTTTTCGTCGCCTTTCTGGATGGATGGCAGACCTTATAGGCCTATAAGGAACGCTTGCTCCTGCTTGCTGACCCTGTTGTCTGCCAAAAACACAAATTGGCGTCTAAACGACCTTCTTCTTCCCTCTTTTCCCTCACCAATTTTTTTCTGGCTCGTTAAAATCGCAATAAAAAAAGCCCCGGTCCAGCTTCTCTTTACTGGTCAAGAAAACTTTCTTTTAAGAGGAGAAGAAAAAAAAAAGATATAATTTTTTTCTTATTTAGTGTGTGGTTAGTGTGTGTGTGTGCGTGTGTTGCTGTTGAAAAATCTCCGTGCTGTTATGTTTTACGACCGGGGTGGAGGGTTGTAAACAAGACACATCAGTCCGTCTTTTGTCATATAGACAACCCGGGTCGTGACCCTTTCTGGTCTCTTCTTCTTCTTCTTCTATTCGCTTTTCCTTTCATTTTTTTTTGTCTTCTTCTTGTGTCCTATCTGCTTGGGTGTACTGCTCTATTCTCTGACAGTCTTTCTCTTTTTTTACGACAGCCTATATAGGGAAACGATGCTGGCTGGTGTTTTGCCGACGAGCTCTTGTCTGTTCTTCTCGGACGGTTAACTGATGCTGTTGCTGCTGCTCGTTGCTGGCCCCGCTAAACGGGGCTCGCTCCCAACAATAAAACAATATAACTCTGTGCTCCAATCGTTAAGTCTACATCGAGATAGACACAAGCGACGAACGAGGAGGAGGAAAAGGCCAAGGAAAAAAAGGGACCATACACTAGAAGTAGCTAGTAGTGTATTGAATTGGTGGGGTTTCTTCGGCATCTCGTCTCTTATGGTTATTTCCCCCCGTTCTTCCTTTTCTTTTTTCTTGAGGGACGGCTTATATTATAGGCAGCAGCTAGCAGGAGCTGGGGCTACACACACAAACTTGGTTTCTTTATTCTTGTTTTTTGGGTTCTTACCTTGCCGGGTTCCTTGTCGAAATCGCAATCGCGGTTGGCGTCGCTGCTGAAACCCCACGTGCCGGGTCCGAAGACTAACTGGAAGTTAGTGCCCGTCGCCACAATAGCCTGGTGAAAATTTCGCCGAATAAAAAAAATACGTACACACAAGAGTTAATACCTTTGACAAGGACAAGAACGTTGACGAGCTGGAAAACGACCCAAACAGTTAAAAAAGAATATAGAAAACTAAACTCTAGAAAAATAAACAGAGAGAGACCGTATAATATTCTATGATGACTATACAACCTCTGCCCGGACGACGACGACTTTGGTCCGCGTACTTTTTCCTTCAAACCAAAGAGAAGCCTTTCAAGTTTGGACTACCTACACGGCTAATGAGCTGATATTGAAAGCGGCCAAGATAACAAAACTCGACGAACCCCCCTTGAAGAAGAAGAAGAAGAACTAAAGAAGGAATAGACACGACCCGTATCCATTTCTCCGCAAGAGAAAAATAAAGAAGGAAAACCAATCCGTCGCGTCTCTGTGCTCGTTGCTGCGTGTAAAGTGATCGTCCGACCTCTTGAACGTCTCCGGCGCAACTTGTCAGTCTTCGCATCAAACCCCCAAAAGACGTAGTTAATCCGTTTCTTCGGTTGGTTCCGACGACTATCAAAACAAATGGCATTTTCTCTTATTATTACACCACCCTGCTTTTTTCCCTTTTATTTTTATGGAAGAAAATGAAACACGAATCATTTCCAAAGTTGTTCTTTTTTTCGTGTTCTCTCGGTTTGTTCTATGGCGACGATTGATAATGAATGCGGTATCCTTTCCGCCCCCGCGACAGAACCCGTTTCCGTTTTACCCGCGCAATTCCAACGAGAGCGGAACACGGCGAGAAACGTTTCCTGGAAGGCCTGCTGCTGTTGGGTCCCTGCCCGCTCCGCGACGTGCTCTCTGTTGCAGCAGATAACGAAATCGGTTTGATGGGTGTTCCGTGTTGTTGTTGTTGTTGCTGATACACAAAACACGCTTGCTGCTGCTGCTAGCGGTGGGGATCGAGACAGCGACTCCTTTGTTTTCACGCCAGCCAGCCGACCAGCCCAACAACTGATGTATCGGAACAAATGACCGGGAGTCGATCGCCGCGTCCGAGGAAGAAGGCGGAATTGAGATTTATTTGATTGATTTTCCCCCTCCACTTGAAGGAAAATGTCCTCGTTCCATTTTACACAACAGGATGAGGCATCTTTCTTTCATTCTTCGTTCAGTTATCGACACCCATCCACGCGTTCCAGGCGGCCGGTTGAGCGTGTCGGTGATAATGTTTTTGTTTCTTTTTTCTTTTCCTTGGGTTTTTTTTATCTGTTTGGAGGAAACGTTGCGATATATTCTGGAACCTCCGTCTCCTTGGAGCCGTGGGAATCGTTGGGTTGAGACAACCGAACGAACTCGATAGACCGTGTGTATAGACAGCATCCAAGTTTCCGCCGATCGATCTACTGCTAGCTGGAAAGTCGGCCGTCGATTTCGGGACAACAACAAAAGAGTCGACGTAGGAGTTGGCTGAGGAGCGTCCGGCTTTTCTTGGCATTTACTTAGAGCGAGGCAAAGCGCGCAAGTCCATAAAGTTTGCGGGGTGCCCCAACTGAGAGAGGGATCTATTGATCCAGTAAAGCACTTCTTCTTCTTCTTCTTCTTTCTTCTTTTTTTGGGGTCCCTCTCGTCTCGTCATCATCCCTTTCTCCAAAAGCTGACTCGATCCCGCTCTCCTCTCTTTCTCTCTTTCTCTCTCTCGGCGTTGAGCTTTCCCCATTGGCTACGAACTATCATCCAACCCTCCTTCCTTCCTTCCACTCTGCTGCTGCTGTTTCTGGCAAAAGATCCGGCTCTCCCTCAAGAGTTGCTCTTTCTCTCTAGTCTCTTACTCTAGTGCGTCCCTCTTTGGCTCAGCGCGCGGCGAAACAGCTCGTTAGCGTCTCATCAATTTCGTGTCACCCAGAGAGAGACCCCACTTTAGGCTTCTACACTCCACCCGTCCGTTTTACGTCGACGCCGCTGATGCTGATGCTGCGCGGGATAGGGCGCGGGTATATTACTGGGTACTTGGGCCGACGTAATGCGTCTCTCTCTTACTACATTTATAATAAAAAAAGACCGACGAGCGAGCAGAGTGGATGATGGTGAGAACCGAGACCGTTTGTCCTCCTCGTCTTACCCGTCTCTTGTTTGACTGCTACTAACAACAACAACAGCGCACGTAGTGTAATAGCAGTAGGCGCATCAAATACTTACAGCATCTCACGGTCCGGTCTAGTCTAATTATATAAGAGAGAGAGAGAAGAGAGAAGGAGAGATGACTCACGATTTCGGCATGGCCTTCCCGGCAACCGGCTGCGAAACGCATCTGGCGCTCCTCCAAGGGCCGATCTCGAAATCCAACGTACCTCACCTGCAACATATCAATCATCATTAAGATTGCACAATATACGTAAGCAACAACAACAACGCTTGGCTAAACAACAACATCTGCTGTTCCGCAGCCAATAGACACTCAAACTTGATCATCTAACACAATTGCTACCGTTGTTGTTTTCGTCTCCTCCTACCGGCTCCTATAGACGTACAACTGCTACAAAACATGGCTCTAATTTGAAAATGGCCTATAGACTCATATCGTACGCCATCGTTACTCGCTTTATGGCCGTCTCGGCCCCCAGACGCTCGGCCGTCTCGATTTCACCGTTAGACTTTCTTCCACCAATGGGCCACCCCACGCTGCGCAGTTAAAAACTTCCTTTTTTTTTCCTTTTTTTTTCGCCAAAAAGTTGTTGTGGCAAAAAGGAATATGGTGAAAGTTGTTTCCTGACTGCGTCTAAACGACTGTCGCAGGCAAAAAAAAAAGAGAAGACCATCATATAAATACCTCGTCCAAAGAGAATAGGCAATAGATCAATTGAGCCATTACAGAAGGAGAAAGGCAACCAAAATGTCGCCAAGCGACGGGTCGTTTTCTTGGCTCATCTTTGACTGCGAATCTCATTGTGATGCGGCGCCAAAAAGAAATCTATGGCTTCCCAATAGCCTATTTATTCCAGTTAGAAGGCTATATCGGATAAAGAAGAAGAAGATGTCGCCAAAATGACAATCGTTTCAATGGGCCAGTGCAAACATTTTGACCAGTGGGCTCTTTGCCATTCTTCTCCTGGGGGCCGGCCTCACAAACCGCCCGCTGGGTGAGATGATACGCGGAATGAAATGTTCTCTCTTTCCCTCCCCCCAAATAAGGGCAAATCTACTTGAAGGCAAAGAGCAGGTCAACTCGACTTCACACCTCTCTCTATAGATTTCTCACCTCGGCTAGGCTCTCTAACGTCTCTCTGTGTTGTTGTATTTAGACGCAGACAATGCTGTGTGGTGTCTGCTGGATGGCGAACAGCGGAGAATCTCATAACGTCCAGCACTTCTTCTTAGCTTCTCTCCTTTCATTCTCTTTTTCCGCTTCTGCCCACCGGTCCTTCCTGTTCTCCCGCAGTTTTCCGAATGGCATTTTTCTCTTTTCTTTATTCTTCTACTTCTTCTTTTTCTTTTTCAATTGCCGTGCCTATGTGTGCTACCTGCGATGTGGCTACTACGCCGAGTGGATGTGTGCGCGCCTCTCTATTATTGTCATCTAGCCTTTTAAATAGATTATAAAAATCCCCGTGGTGCGACGACGACGTTCTTTCTCACAAGAGGAGAGCTGCTGCCTTGCCACAGCCAAGGCAAAGCCGAGGCCTTAAGCAGCAGGAGGGCCCTCTATTTAGCCCCCGTTGCAGACAATAACACATCGGTGAGAGTTGCCCAGCCGAGCGTGGATCAATAATATATATAATAATGACTTTTCTGAAGAAAAGGAGAGGACTACACTACTTGTCTGTAGAGAGAGAGAGAGAGAGACGGCCTTCTGATCGCCATCACCTCTTCTTCTTCTTCTATTACTTCTAGTGTAGGCTATCGTCTGTATGTGGCTGATGTGGAATGTCCAGCAGACTGTATACACGCGCGGTTGCACACACCGATGACGGCGGTAGAAAAAACTCTCAACCGTGAAGCCTAAATATCCACCGCTCTGTACACTACCATAGCGCGTAGTTAGCCTTGCGCTAGAGCTTATAGCCCAGGTATAGGCTAGAAGAGCAGTCAATTTCTACGTGGTGGAAGAAGAAGAAAAAGAAGAAGAAGAGAGCTGGCATCAAACCGCGAGCGAGGTTTCTATTCAATTCGCGCGCCGGGTTTCCGCTCGATGTCTTATTCTCCTTCTTTTTCTCTATTTCTGTTTACAGACACAGAGTTCTACCGCACAAACGATTAGAGCCAAGAATGATGACAGTCATCAACTCGATATGGATATATACATAGATAGCCTCAATTGGTTTTTTCTGCTTGAAAGTTTCCTTCTGTTGTCCTATTCTCGATACGCGATAGTAGTCTAGACACGACTTGTATAATCATCGAATGTAGGTGATGGAACGTTACGTACCTCGGATTCGCGGCTGAGCCGACGGAAGAGTTCATCGGATTCGAACCGGCCTTTCTGGTCGGGAACGACGCGAGGAACGCGGTACATGAGACTCGGCTTGGTCTGTTCGTAGAGTCCCATCGTGTCGTACGGTAGCATGCTGGACAGCAGATGCTGGGCCGCCGTTTGGTTCATTCCTTTGTACATTTTCCCTTCTAGTTTTTGTTTTTTTCTCGATCACGCAAGACACTGGTTTCCTTCTTTTTCGTTTTT
Organism: Ceriodaphnia dubia; assembly: GCA_022539655.2. Lineage (NCBI taxonomy): Eukaryota > Metazoa > Arthropoda > Branchiopoda > Diplostraca > Daphniidae > Ceriodaphnia > Ceriodaphnia dubia. The sequence goes on from JAKUCG020000250.1 coordinate 632,528, forward strand.
TTCTCCGGCGTGAATTTACCGGCGGGCGGCGGCGGCGGCAGCGACTCTATGGTTAGAAAAATCAAGATAAAACAACAATGTTATAGAAGAAAGCGCAGGCTGGGCAGCATTGCGTCAAACGACCGGTTTTTTGTCTTCGCCAACTCAAAAAAATTGCCCCTCTTTTTTCTCTCTCTCTCTCTCTTGTTGATTGGGCTGCTGATTAGGCTCCTGTCGCGCACCTTCTCTGTAACTCGACAGAACCCAAAACTTCTTCTGGTCGAGTAGTTGATTGTTTGACACACGTTTCCACTTTCTGGGCCGACAACCAGGAGGAGGAGGGCAGCAATGAGCGATCGCCTCATTAATGGCCGAGTTACAAACGTTGTCAGCAGCTCAGCGACCCGTTGTGACCGAAACAACTCGTTATACCCAGAAAACGACAAGAACCGCGATATGCCAAACCACCCATCGAGTGGCAGGCAACAAGAAACCTTTTTGACCAACAACAACCAAAAGAAAAGAGGATTTTCAAGAGACTATTATCGCTTACCTCACAGTGGATGAGATGATGCGGGCGCACAGGTGTCGAACCGAGTCTGTCTCTCTTTCGACCGCACTTGTTTCTACGGAGACACGCTGTCCGACGCACTCGGTTTCAACAATCTATCGCAACGCACTTGCAGAAACTAACAGAAGCGACAAAATCCACTTTTCTACGCGTCCAACCAGATGCGATTTCGTGTTTGGAGAAAGAGAGAAAACGGAGCGGAATCAAAAGAAGTTGGGAAAACAAACCAACCAACCAACACAAAAACAACCAAAAGAAAAAAAAGGCTAAACGGGTTGACGGGATGAAAAGGTGCGCAATGCACACACACACGCACGCACTAACAGCAACAACAACAGCGCCCGATGGGGAAATATCTCTTGTGTAAGCTTCTGGTGCTTCTGGTTGGAGGCCGGAGCAACGACTGAAGAACTACTGCGGTCTGTATGTAGGCAAAACTCTTTTTTCTTCGAACGGCTCTGTCCGCGCCCGTAAGGAGAATGTGTGGATGTCTAATCCGCCGTCGGCAACGCTCACAGCTCGACTGTTTTTCCAACTCGCGCCGCCATTATTTGTGTGGCTCCGTGTTGGTAGTAGTATAAGGCCAAGCTATATGGCAGCTATACACACCAGTACGCATTGTATACAAAAGAGAGACGGAGAGAGAAGAGAAAAAAAAAGGAAAAGGAAGGCAACAGTGGCAAGAGGAAGGAGCTGATTGGTCGACAGGGCAGCTATATAGGGAAAGCGGGTCTCGGAAAGAGGAGCCTGGAGGGGGCTGGCCTTCTAGCGACTGCCCCTTTTTCCTCCGTAAGAGGAAGCGACGGGGTGGAAACCGGGAGTCCCGCTCGGCTTGATTCCATTCGGAGCCCGGCCTTTTGGCTGAGACGCGGTCGACCCTCTTGCTGATGGATGATCTCGTGTCAAGACCAGTAGCCATGACGAAGAGGGGCGGAGCTATCACGCCGCCGCCACCGTCCGACCATCATATCATCTTCGGTGTTGGCCGAGATCAACCGCGCGCGCACGCGTAGCCTACAACGACGAGCGACAACACCGATGGAACTTTCTAGAACACACCGTCTTCCTCGTTAACCAACTGGGCGACGAAACTTGTTAACCAATTTAGCACCGTGTGCAGCTCCCTTCTACAACAGACATATTACTCTCATAATTTTGGGGAATTCACCGGAAAAGAAAGAGGCTCGCCGTGAAATCATTCCGAGCGACCATCTTCCGTGTGCGCGTCGGTACGGCTCATAACCGGGTGCGCACAACCCATTAAAGAAGGCCCATTACACGGCTGCCCTTATAGCTCCGCCGAGAGGGGTTATAACAGCACAGAAGCGCTAGACTACTGCTACTACTACGTATCATGAAAGTTGATGTTTGCGTCCCTCGCCCGCCGTAATGATCTCTCCAAAGTACAGAAGAAAGAAGAAGACAAAAAAAAAAAGAGTTTTTGTTTTTTTTTTCCTTTCTAGCAGCTGTTTTGAGTGCCGTGTTGTGTGTATATGTGTACAGTACTACATGATCGAGAACAACAAGACCATCAAGTTTTGAGGGGACGATTAGCACCCGGCCGCTAAAATTGTCGCTAAACTGCTGCCAAATAACCTCGTCCCCCCTCGACTCCTACGTACGTAGTAATACTGTTGTGCCGTGGAACAACTGAGAGAGATAATGACACGCCTTAGGAGGAGCTGGACGGCCACCCACACGCTCTTTCTAGCAAATGATCCCGGCTCTTCCTTTATGTACACACCCCTGGCCCGTCTCTCTTGCTTCCAAGTGCACAGCAAACAGGACGTGTATGAGTATATAGTACCTAGCTCTAATAGACGCGGGGCCAGAGACTATTCGGTGACATTACACTCACTGGCCAGCGCACTTAACATCCTATAGCTATATACCACTTCCTTATGTGTCGAATCTATGGACTTAACTATATATATACCATATATACTAGCAGCAGCTTTCTTCGTTGTTCTTTTTTTTATTATTCCATTGCCAACTCTATAAGGAAAGCCAGTGCTACTATAAATTTTACCTGTAATTCAAAGGTGGGGGGGCGACGGCCGAGATTTGTTCGTGGTGCGACGCCACTTGTTTCAGACAATTTGATGAGCAAATTTCAGATGGAATAATATTAAAGCTTGACGACCCCCAGGTGGCGACAGCTGACCCTTTTCTCATCCACAAGACTCTCTCTTCAATTCACGATGAAGGGGGGAACTTTCATAAATATAGAACTCCCCCTCACTATGGTGTCTTTTTTATATAGATATTTTTTGGGTTGCGCCATCATAGTGGGCGCTTTATATTCCACCTGTTCTCCATCACAAAAGCGGTGTGCCGTGTTTTGTTGAAACAGATTGCCGCGCCATGTTCGACGCAATATACAAATCCTCCCCACCCAGCCACTTTTCTCTTTCTAGACTTTATATTCTATTAAATACCCCGCGTCTGTTGCTGGCCTTTTACCCCTTTTTCCTTTTCAGTCGTGTTTGTTTAACCATCGTCGTTCGTCGCTTCGTATATATATATATCCGGCGTGTCGACGGTATCTCTCATCCGTTCTTGATTAGATACTTTGCATTATATAAAAGTGTTGGCGCTGCTGCATAATTCGAGCTAGCTAGGCATATCGATGGCGTTATCAGACACGTCACGTATATACATTCCCACATCCTTTTAGAACACACAATGTGCACCGTCGAGCATCGAGTTTTGCTGCACAGAGCTGGATAACATCAGCAATCTGGGTCAACTTTTTTGGTTGTTTTTTTTTCTTGTAACTTTAGGGCATCATAAATAGTCACCGACAGGCCTATATATATTTATGTATATGGTCTATATAGCCTACCATTTTTTTCCCTTTGGGACGAGGGGACAGAAAGAATCCGACGGACGGGTTTCCCTCGGCCGACCAACTGAAGCTAGAGGAAAAAGACAGCATAAATATAAATATATCCTGACCTCTAGCCAGATCTCGAATGTTTTACATTTCGGCCTGATGGGCATCTGATTGTCTCAAAACCGAGTTCGTAAGTTTTGAATGCAAACGAAAATGTTGTTATTGCGCGGTCGCTGATATGTTGCCGTTTTTCAGCTGCATTTCAAAGCTTGCTTGTGTCTGCGCCAGGCGGATTTCCCTCCCTAAATTTCCCCAAAAGTGAGGAGATTGTCTTCTGCCCTTTTCGGGCCTGCGATGGCGACGAATCGAAAAGGGCGGATCTCTATAGATAGATAGCGGATCGTGGAACAAGAAGAGGCTCGAAGATCTTTCGAGATGGCTATCTAATTTGTTTTTGGGTTTCTCGGAGGGATTTGGTTTGGTGTGGGCAGAAGAATAGGAGAGACGGCTTTAGGGATCGATGTGAGACCAAGGGAAAAAAGCGGCTCTTCTTTTTACTTTTTGGCCTGCTCTGTTGCTCTTCTTCTTCTTCTTCTTTTTATTATTATAACACAAGCAAAGAGAAGAAGAAGAAGAGGAGGAGATCTATTTAGGCTAAAGGGAAAAAGAAGAAAGAATTCTTATACGTATATTTATTTTATTGGACACTGTCGTGTTAATTGCCGGGCGGTTCGGTCAAGTTGTCGTCGCGCGGCCGCTGCCGCCGCCGCAGCCGCAGCCGTTAGCCGCCACCAGAGCCAAAACCATGGATATAAAAACAACACAACCAGCAAAACCTTCCCTCTCTCGATATTTATATTTATATATAGTAGATAGTATATATATATATAGGCTAGTGGTGGTATAAACAACAAGTGATATTTAGTCGACGGGTCTTCTTTCTGCCTTCTTTTTTTCACATGTTAACAGGTGAATGGGTAGTTTAACTTGTCGAGTTATCAAATGCCCGATACTTAAAGCCTTTCCAACCATTCGGTCTTGTTTTTTTTTATGATGAATTTTGTTTGGGGGGAGGAATCTTAAAAATCTCACTGTAAATGGTTCTATACATTCGATATGGAGGCAACACCAAACCAAGGTTGTTAAAATGCTCGTTTTTTTTTTGTTTTGTTCTTCCCTTTTTGATTCAATGTTCATATTTCTGGATTCTTTTCATTTTCTACTCAGTCGTAAATAATTGTCACATATTGAACGTACGTGTGCTTGCCGAGCGTGCAATTAGCAACGTCATATTGAATATATCTCTATTTTATGGATGCCCGTGTCCAATGGCCCAGCGGGGCGCAAACAATCGAAGCCATTGAAATGCAAACTCGGTCGTCTCTTTTCCATTTCACGGCGGAGCGCGTTCAACCCCTTTCAACCTACACAAAATCACCGCTTTTATTTTTTTAAACGATCCGCTGCGCCATGTGACGTCGATCTGTGTATACCAAAGCGCCAATAGTCACGCCGTCCCAAAGTAACAAAAAAGAGAAAAATCCAAATGCCCCCACGACGCGCCAGCCGGCAGCACGCGACACGTGACCTATTAAATTAGTACCGCGGCATCGAGTTCGTCGTCGTCGTCGCCTTTTTTTCCTCAACTCTGCGGCTGTGGCCGATCTATTTCTATATCATCATAATGTTTATGATTTCCCAAACTCCGGTCGCACCGGTTTGAAAAATGAAACACATTTCCACTCGATTGAGTTTTAGAGGTTTTTATTTCAGTTCCAATTTGGAAGGAAAAGAAGCCAACGCCTCCCCAACCGTCCTATCGATTACGAATCGGGGTTTACCTCCATATCTGTAATCCCGCGAACCGTGACGGGTTCCAAATTATGCGACTGTTTAAAATTTCATCCAAAAATCTAAAAAAAAAGAAGGAAGAAAAAAAAGGAATCGAGATTGGGTCTTGGTCGTGTATAAATAACCTTTATAAAATGGCGCGACGTGTGTGATGGAAAGCTACGAGATCAGTTCGTATCACAACAAACAGCAGTTGTCCCCTGTTCTCCACCCACAGCATTATTCGAAATGTATAGCAACCAACCGGATTTTTCCAATTTTTTTTCCACGACGTTTTAGCTGCTGGCGATGCAATGTGGCGTGAATAATAGCCGGATTAGCCGGGAGCTTGGATTATCTTCCATCACCCGGTAGACTAGGTTACCAATCCGGATTGAAACTTCATCATTCTTTTTTTTTCCTCTCTATCATTTCCTTTCTTCTTCGCATTTTCTACGTACGTCTCTTTCCCGAAATGAACAACGACGCCATGACAACACTCGGAACTTATTGTGAATGGCGTAACTGGAAGCGAAACGAATGTATGACAAAATGCCAGCCCCCCCCCCCCTCAACCGTTCTTTCTTTCTGGAACACGGTAGCACATATACACCTGGATATATTGTACTATTACTGGTGTATAGTGTATAGCTTCTCTATTAGGTTCAAGGGAAAACGCTGTCCAATTTACTCGTCATCTGAAAAGGACCGACACGCGCTAGCGGCGGGTGGTTTTCAAATGTTATCGATTGCGCAGACAAGCGTGTTTCGTGCACAACTTTTCAGGGGTGAAACAAAGTGGGTGCTGACGATGATCAGGTTGCATGCGTGAAACCATTCATCCCGAAAAAAGCGAGTCAAGAGAGAGAACCGAGGGGAACTTTTTCGTTTTTTGATGTTTGTTTTTATTTGCAGGGCTATAGCTATTGTTTGATGTTCCATACGTACTCTTCTTTTTTTTTCCCCCTTTCGGTACGTGTTCTTTCTTCTTCCTTTCCCTCTAGAGTACGTATAATAGGTAGGTCAGTTGTAGTATGCGATGCCTGTCATTAGCCTGTCACTAAGGTCATCTGCTAGTCACAGCAACTCGTCATCATCATCATAGCAGCAGCAGCAGCAGGAGCGGGGGCGGGACGCTTCGTCATTTGTCACTCGGCTCTCTCTGCTCTCCCACTCATTTATCTTTCTATATATTCGGAGGAGGGGGAGTTGTAGAAACTATACGACTCCATCAAACATAGCGCAAAAGCCCTTTTCAACCCATTTTACCATCAGTTTCACCTTAGCCAACAGACTCTAGCGAGCTATCCGGGTTTCAAATAATGAAAACGAGACTGCGCTAGCAGACCCGGTAATTTGTAGGTATATATACACGGCGCGGGACGGCAGCAGTTTGCGACTAATTATTCCCCCCCCCCACACTTTTTTGCCTTTGGTTTTTTGTTGTTGTTGTCCCGCCGTCTGTTATGTATACCGGATGACTCGGTGCAATTATCGCGCATTTTTCCCCTTCTTCTTCTTCTTCTGTCATCGCCAACACAATACGACCCACGTACTCTTCTGTCTTTCACTCATTCACGATTTGAAAAATGATGTGGTATAGGTCAAATTCTGGTTCCATTACGCGGTGACCCCATCACCCGGAATCTACCGTTCAAAAGTTAATGGATCCATTACCAAGTTCTCCTTCGTTCTTGTTTCGGGTTTTCTCTCTCGGCAATTTTCTGGTGAGAAGTTGGAGGGAAAATAATAACCGCAGCTGTGCGGGATCACACGCGATATGGCGCCAATGAAGTTGTCAATCATCGTGTCGATTTTAGAGGCATAATCCAAAACGCTGTTTGACCAGGTTTTTGATTTCCCTGGGCCACTTGAACGGCGCGCAGAGTGTTCCATGAAACATATTTCCCCATAGTTCAACCGAGCCACTACGTGATTTGTTATGAGCAATACACAATCGGATTAAAAACTATGAAATGCTCCTGCTGTCGTTGCCGACTGCGTGACTACTCGGTTGGGGGAGTTTGGATTTTTAAAAATGCATTTTAAAATCCCCCCCCCCATCAACCCCACCCTTATTCAACCACTCTTCCTTGGCGACATGTGTGGGGCTTCCCATATGCGTGCGGGTCTTTTATTTTAAAGAAACTCTTCTTTTATTCATTTAAATGAAGAACTCGAGGTTTCAGGTTGGCAAGCGCGTGTTTTTTTTTTTAAGATTAACTTGCATTCGTAAAAGGACAAGCTCCGCGTTTTACATTATTATTACGTAATGGTTTTTTTTAAAATGAGAGATTTTATTTTATTTTTGAAGAGTGGCGGTACTGGAATGCCATCTAACGTCAGGTTTCGTAAGCTGTTATCCATGAAAAGACGCGGACGCCGCCTTGTGGCTTGTGAATAACAGCCCAGGTATTGTAAACACATCTGAAAACAAAAAAAAAACGCAAATTATTAACGTGACGCTGATGATAAGTTTGATTGAATTCGATCAGATTTGCTGCATGTGACATGGAGCCAAGGATGTACAAAAGTGGGGATGTTGTCTGGGTCCTGGCCAGCAAGAGACTCGGCTGGTGGCCTGGCCGTGTCGAAAACGTGGAGGAATTGCGTCAGGAGTTGGTGGGAGATGTAACGGACAAAACCATCGCTGTTGTCAAATTCCTGAATGAAGACAATTATCAGTTTGTGGAAGATGAAACCATCATTTGTGCCTATGAGTCAAACCGGAAGCAAGAATACATATCCCTTGGAATGAGTAAGTTGTTGTTTGGGTCTTACATCCCGCTCCTTTCTATTGTTCCAGTGTACACATCACTGTGCATTAGTTCCATTTGTTCCAATGTTGATTGGAATCCTCCTTTCACTTCCATATTAAAAAAAAAAAATCAAAACAACACACTTTAACATTTTCTCAGTCTAATTGTTTCCTTTTTTTACAGAAAAATACTTTGAGAAGAAAAGATTAAATGAAACAAGTAGTACCTTTATGAAGTTTCCAAATGACGTTCGACAAGCAGAAGAGCTTATTGGTGGTAATCCTGATATAGTTGAAGATGAACAGTTTCAGCCTAAAAAGGCTGTACCTGCACAGTCAAAGTAAGTTCTTTTATTTAAAAAATTTTTTAACCACATTAATGCAAATATGTCAATTTATACCAGGTACAAAAATATATTTGTTGACCCACGGGTAAAAGAAGTGAAAGTCAAATCTCCTGTTAAAGGAGCAGGCTCTCCACGACGTCCTGGCCGCCCTTCTGCTGCAGCCAAGGATGTCAGTCCTACAACCAAAGTCAATCATCCTCGTTTTCAAGGCCAGTCGGATCACGAAGTCAGAATCAGGAGGCAAGAAAAATCGCCTGCTGCCGGATCCCCAGGTCTTGGCGAGTATAGGTGTGACAGCTGTGCCTTTCAGACCTCCCGCCTCAATCTTATGGTCATCCATAAAAAGAATCACCTGAGCAGTCCAAGCACCGCCACCGCCCAACAAAATGCTGCTCAAAAGAGGCCAAGTTCGCCACCTAAAAAGACGCACAGTAAAAGAAGCAAGAAAAATACAGAGCCTGATGGAGATCTCTTTGATCAAGTTAAAAGAAATTTAGAAGCCAAAGAGGTCGGAAGCAAAGCTTCTCCTCAGCCTAGAACCACTAAAACTACTTCCTCGCCGAAAACGCCGAAAACTGTTAAAACCCCCCAAACTCCCAAATTACCACGAACACCTCGAGCGGCCAAGAGTCCAGCAACTGCAACAGCAGTCAAAACTCCTACAGTCAAAGCCAGCGACACAAAAACGCAATTCAATCCCAAGAAGAAGTGGCTGAAATCGCTGCAGAAAGAAGCCAATCCGGAAGTCAAAAATAAGTTGATGGCTGATTGGGAAGAGGACGAGGAGGACGAGAAAGAGAAAGAGAAAGAGAAACAACCAGAGCAGCAACAACAAGAAGAAACAACACTGCCCACAGAAAATAACAAAGATACTCCAGTCGAAAGCGATTCAGATCACGAACTTCGGCCATCCAAGTCGGACCTGCTTCACCAGAGAAGCGACGACGAAGATGAAGACGATGCGATGGAAACGGAAACAGTAAACCCCAAAAGTCCTGACAAATTAGAAAAAGAAGAAGACCAAGAGACTACCGGCACAGAAGAGTCATTAGCTGGAATCAGCGCTGAAATAGACAAACTCAACGCAGATCTCGATGCCACGAATCATGAAACACGAAGTTCCAAGATCAACGGCGAACCTGAACCTGTTAGTAGCTTACTTGCTACCAAAGAAGCCGACCCAACGGTCGTAAACGGCGTCAAAACGCCAACATGTAATCCCCCATCGAAGTGCGACGAAGAGATCAAGCAAGATGTGGCCTCACTCCTAGCCGAGACCAGTGTTCCATCCCTCCCAGACATCACCGGACTCGGTAAAGTCAGTGAGAGCTTGGTCCAAAAGGTCGATCCCCCGGTGGAAGTAATGAATCAAGGAGAAGAGGAAAAGATGACGGAAGACGCTGCTGAAGCGTCGGTCGTGAAGGAAGTAGAGGCCGTTACTGAAAACGGTGTTGAAGCTGTTGCCGAGAATGGAGTCGCTACTGTAGCGGTAACCGAGAACGGAGTTGAGACGGAAATCGAGACAACCAACGGTGGTAGCAACATTCTGATGCAAGTAGAAGGGGGCGAGACGTATATGGTTGTATGGGAGCCCGGTTCCAACATCCAAGAGTTCTTGGCGTGCGGAGGCGAAGGAGAGGACGGCAGCGCCGGTACTACTCAAACGTTGCTTATCGATCCCTCGTCTCTGCAGGCTGGCAGTGACTTGGAAAACCTGTTTCAGATGGCCGTTGCCGCCTCCGCCGCACCTCAACAACAGAACGAGCAGTCAAATTCAACGTAAGGCCCGTTGAGTATATACCAACCCTTTTTTTGTGTTGTCTTTTTTTTCTCCTTCTAATTTTTCTCGAATTCATCGTGCAATTCATATACAACACTCTGGATTCCCAGTTTCTTTTTAACCTTTATTTTCTAGCCTTGAATTCGGCACATGAAAGGGAAAAAAACACCGTTTTAGGTTGAAAGAGAAAATGCACTCGAGTGACGTTTTAACGTAGCTGTTGTTGTTTACAACATTTTCTCGTCTCTCCTTCTTTATCTCGGATGCGAAATTTTGAAAACGATGATGATAGTAATGATGATAACCTTTGTATTCCCCCACCCCTCATACACTCCGACGTTGTCCGGAATTGAAGACAAGAGAGAAACGACTAAAGAATACACAACAAGGTGTATTGTTTTATTGAATTTCGAGTCGCTGCATTGATTTCTTCTTCCTTTTCCTCTTTCTTCCACATTGTTTCTCGGGATTTCGCACCTATATTCCGTGTTGGAGTATGAGACGTAAGTTACAATAGTAGAAGTGTAGTATTGTGTGCAAAGCAACGGTATAGCGGACAAGAACTTTGTATGGTTTAGTTTTTAGTTTAGATTCTTTTCTTTTCTCTTTTTCTTTCTTCAGTTCCTTTTATTATCTTTTATACGAGGATTTCTTCTCATTTCGTTTTAGAACATCAAGCTCTTCCAAAAAAGAGGTTCAAAGAGAAGGTAGACGGTCGACCAAAGGTACACCTGGTAATTTGAGCCATTCATAATTTCGCTCTCTCCGTAAGGGGGTAATAAATTTTCGAAACACATAAAGGTAACAAGTCCAAGTTAACCGTGGCTGAGGAGTTGCTCAAGAGACGCGGCGATGCCGTTAATCAAGGTATTCATGCAGCAACAACCGGTGGCGTCTGAAAAAGGAAGCGAAATATACAAATCACGGTTTTTTTCGATTGAACGGCACCTAGACTTGGCGCAGAATACTTTGGTGTGGTCGTGTGTCAACCCCCACCTTTTCGTGCCGGGAGCCGTAATTGACTCGTCGGATCGAAAAACCCTGACACTGGCCGCTTTTGACGTCGACCGGCCCAATAATCAGCGCAAGTACCAGCGCAACCGAGTCATCGCCGCTTTCCACCACGAGCTCAACCTTGAACTTTTGGTATGACGAGGCATTGAAATTAATCTTGATTTCTCTTTCTCGGCTGACGTGACGTTTTCCCTTTGAAAACATGTTTTGACAGACGTTTGGTCGGGCTAAAAACAAGGCTGCCATTGGCGCCAAGCTCAACCAGAGCTACTACCATGCAAATAGCTTTTCCGAGTTGCGTAGCTCGGCGAAATTGGCGCAACTCACCGTCCGACAATATTTAACATCTTGCAACCGTTGTCAGTATTTGCATTTCCATACGGTTTACTTTCATCTTTATTCAAATTTATTTGTTAGCCCCCGCAAAGCTGTTTTCTGAACGCTACTTAACGTCGTCTCCGTTAGACGAAATCCCGGATCTCCCGGAGCTTTTAGATGATTCCAACTCGACGGATGAGGTGATTAGTTAATTCCTCATGAAGGGAGAAAGAGATTTCATAAACACACTTTTTTTACCGTTTCTACAGCTGACTGAAGGTACGGAAGAGCACGAGAGAAGGCTCCAAATTGTTGGGACGATGTTGGATCAACACGTTTTAACTGATTCCTGTCTTCAACACCTGGCGAATTTTGTTAAGATGCCGTCAGAACGATTAAACTTGTACGAGTCGGGAAGTTGGAACAAGTTAAGTCGATCCGCTACGTCGGGCATTCTGGAAACTTCACGCGAGGTATGTGCGCATGAGTATCATGATTTTTTGTGTTAGCCTGCGGGCGGTCCTGCTGCAAGAGCCCCGTGACGCGGGAAATTTCCTCTCCAACGCGACAACGTACCTTACCCTACACAGCGGTAGACAATGCGCCATCCGTCATCACTTTCCCTGGCTCATGGGAAACGTGACGACAGCTACCAAACGACAAGAGCAGGGAAAGGGATACGTCACGTGATGTTGTAATTATGTGATCACTGGGCCCTGCTGGTTTGGCGCGAAAAGGTGACAGAATTTTCATTGAATGTTCGGTGGGCTGGACAGATGATGGATGTGGTGTCCTCGAATATTCTCACACACAGACCAATTCCACATAGAAACACTGCGGAAAACATATTATAGGGTTTTCCGATTGTCAGCGGGCGGTTTCGCTCGCACGAGTACGCCAGGGACTCTTGCCAATAATGATTACCATTACAGGTAAGTGCAGTCGAAATGGAGAGGGCCAACCTTTCGTCAAAAATTGTCCCGTGGGTCGGCGCTGTCATCGAAGAAAGTGAAAACCCTCCCTGCCTTCATCTCTGGTGAAAACCACTGTCAGTGTGATAGATCTTTGAGACTCGTTTTAATTATGCAAAACGTGATTTCTACATTCGTGAATTGAGTAATCTTTCAACGAGTAAGATTAATTATCTGCACGCGATTCGCTTAGAATTCAAATGAAGGCCTGAATAAGCGAAACTTTATTCAAATCTTTTTTTTTTTTATACGTCTAGCTCTACAGTAAGCTGGCCGATTTTCTTACTGAGAATGTGCATCATGTTCGTGAACTTCAAGAAGGAAAGGATCATAAAAGAGTTTTTATTTTAGATTTCTTGCTGCCAGAGGTATATTTCCTAATTCTGAGCATTATCTGATTGGCTAATCTTTTTTATTTCATTCAGGCCTTGATTTATGGGGTCCAAAAGATGTTTCAAGTGACAATCCAGGAAGCCCACCGAATGGTGATCTATGGGTTGAAAAGTCATGATAAACCAGTTTAATTGCAATTATTTACTATCAAGTCCACAACAATTTTCCCTTTTTGAATTCTTTTTTGACTGCATGTCTGTCTGAATTCTTATCTATTTTGAATGCCTATACACAATAATTTGCAGAAAGTTTGATTTGTTAATGATGATGCTTGGGTTCTTCTGCTTTGCTTCCAAATTTCTGCTCCCAATAGGCTATGTAATCTTTCTTCCTCTGTTCCCTACGAGCAAAGTATTCTGGGTATTGGGCCTTCTCCTCTTCAGACCACAAGTCCAAAACCCAGTCTGGTGATTTCAGTTCTCGACCATATGCTACTCCTCCAGGTGAATCCGGAACTAGAATCCAACATACACAGACTTAAGCCTCTGGCCTACAACATACTTAGATTAATGTTACATTTAAGAGGGTGGGTGTGCTGATTCTTAAAAAGTTCTTCCTGTGCATTTTCGATGAGGCTTTGAACTTTCAGGGTGTCGGTTAAATTCCTGTTTTCCTCGAATCTCTGCCTGAGAAGGACAGCATTATACCTAAATGCAAGCCTGAAAGATTTGTGCCGCATATTAGATTTCACGAAATTTATAAACGACGATGACAGGAATTACCTATTAGGTGCCCATTCTTGAGTAAGTCTGATTGCCTTTTTGTAAATGCTACATACTTTTCGAGTATGTCCAATGATTTCGGTTTGCAGGTACGCCATTTTGGACTGAAAAACAACAAGGATATTGACAACAGCTGAACAACTGCCTGATCTAGCAGAAGTGAAAAAGTATACTCCGTGTCGCGGTGTCATATTTCTTTTTATGCAAAAAGAAAAAACTATCATCCCGAGTCACATTTCACGTATTTTTTTCCACTCTACAAATTTTCTCTGTAAATTACATTTGTTTCTATGCAAAGCAGTAACGTTATTTTCTAATTTTCCTCAACACATGGTGGGTGCAGAGGTGGGTAGCAGGTGTGGCCCCTAAAGCTAGTACTTGGATATATTGAAAATTACTGCGGATAGTTGAAATGCCGAATAAATTTCATTAATTTTCGACATTAAAGTCGACATAAATCAGGATAGAAAAGACAAAAAAAGATTAAACATTGAGCGCTCGCCAGGTGGCTCTGAGCAGACGAACTTTTTGTTGTTAAAAAATAGGAGAAAAAACGTTAGACAGTAAAATGCAACGCTGTTCCGTGTTCAGCAGAATAGGTAGAGTGCAGTTGTAAGTCAGTGCGGTTGTGAGGCTCGAGACGACGGAAGTCTTTACGTGCTGAGCCGTGGAAGTAAAAAGTGTGTGTGTGTCCTGATTTTCTTCCGTTTCTTTTTTTATACCCACTTTTACTGTGTCGTCCAAGCCTAATTACAAGAAGAGAAAAAGCTCGACCTGTATTTCTAACCCTGATTGGCGTGCAGTCCCATTTTTTTGTAATCCGCCAATTATCTCAACTCTCCTTTCCAGACGTAAATCCATGTCAGACGACTAAGAATGGCGTAACATCACACATCAACTGTTTCTTCGTTAGTGGAATTATTATACGCAACAGTCATAACTGTTAGGTGATAAGATGATGTGAGAACTGATTAAACCAAGTAATCAGTGTGCCTGTGTGTGAATGTGTGTGTGTGTAAGCTGAATTGGGGATTGGATTAGGATTCACCCCTGATTTTTGCCTCAATCAAACGGAAACCATGGCTACGACGACGAAAAGAGCGTGGAAACTTCGTAAGATTTGTTTAGTTTCATCAAAGACTCACTTTATTTCTCCTTTGGAGTAACTGGCTAAGTTAATCTTGTCAGAGTGCCAAGGATCGTGATGGCCTCTCACGTCCACACCTGTGCACTTTTCCACCCACTAATCTTCATCTCCTTTCTATGTTTTTTTTTTCTTTGCAGAGGAGTTTTCTGCCCACGGAGCCAATGTCAACTGCTTGTCCCTTGGAAGCAAGTCAGGACGAGTCTTGGTCACTGGGGGAGACGACAAAAAAGTCAACTTGTGGGCTATTGGCAAACCATCATGTATCATGGTAAACAAAAACTCATTTTCACTATCCCCACACACCATTAAGATTTTGTTTTTAGCTACATGTTCACAGTTAGGTTTCACAGTGTTGGGTGAACCAACTGAGATTAGTCGAGAAGTCTGAAAAGGAAAGCCATTTAATGGCAGGAAGTTTTTGATTCATTGTGTGCATTTTCTAATTATATCTCTGCTATAGGAAGAATATGGGGAAAACAAAGACTTTTAGGGGGGTGTTGAAGGGGGTGGGAGATCACCTGAAGGCGTAACACCTGGGAGGTCGTTTACGGGTCTCCACCGGAAGCTCGACCGACCGTGTTTCTCTCTTCGGTGGGAAAAACGGAGGCAGTTGAATAAACGACAGTTCTTCTTCTCCCCGGTGAGGGTGTCCGTATTTGTTCTCTGGAGGCCGTTTTGAAGTCTGAGATGATATTACCTATCTCGTCTTGGACAAAGCGCGTCGTCTCGAGTCATCCAGAAACTTGTAGCCTTCGGCTTTTCAGATACTTCAAAATAGAATAGAGATAAAAGGCGAAAGAAAGAAGTAAAGAGAAGAAAAAGGGGACCATCTTCCTGCCGGCTGAGCAGCAGCGCGTTGCGAGGAAACACGAAGGCCAATTGAAGCGTCAAATCGACCGTCCGGATGGAGGACGCTCGACGGCCTCCATTGCTGCTACTGCTGCTTAGGAATTACGGGCTTGATTCTTTCACTGATGTTAAATTTGGCAGCTGATGAACAATCGTCATTCTATGCTTTTTTAAACGGCCGCCGTGCGGTTCATTCTATGGCTCATCCGCGGGCCACAACGGGACAAAGACGACGAGACAGTTAACTTTTTCCCATGGCTGTTTCCTCCCTTGTTTTTTTTCTGTTTTGTTTAGTTTTTTTTCCCTTCTATTTTGCTTTCTTTCGCAACCAGTGTCTAAGAGATGTTTCACCTTTTTTCGATCCGTCAGCCCCCAGGTTTTTATTGTCTGGTTGCGTATCGACGGGCGTTTCCAAGTCATTTACCGATATGCCCTTGACGTTGGGGTATTGAATCTCTGGCGTTACAACAGCGTGAAATTCTCAAGCAGGCTCAAAGAAAAACAATATAGTGATGGAATGCATTTAAAACCCGACGAAGCAGCTTTAGTTAAATTTTTCCAAAAAAAGTGAAAGGCCGTTCCATCAAGTAAAGAGAGAATCAAGAAGACAAATAGAAAAGTAGACGCCGGCGAGATAAATAGGAAAGTGTTTGCCAGTTTGGACATTCACTCTCGCTGACCGTTGGAGAATTTGTTCAAGTCGGTTGGGGAAATTTGCATAGAAAGAGCGGTTAAGCGGGAGTCAAAGTTCCATATACGGAGCATAGGCAGACAGCGCCCTCGATTCGAATCGACTCAACGGTTAGCACCATGGCAACGTGAGGGGAACCCTTCTTTTCTCGTGTCACGCTATAGATTCGGAATCTTTTCGAACCGACATGAAACTTTTGTTTCGTGCGTGTACCGATCGTACAGCTCGTCAACTATGTTTGTTTTCGTCCCCTTATTCTATGACTTGTTTCCGTTGTTTTTGTAAAGGTCGGTCCAGCGGGACTGCCACAGTCTACGCTAATAAGGATGCATTACCTCATCGTCCTCCAGCGTTCAGCTACCTTGCTCACGTACAACCCACACATGCTGGCATTTTTTTTACTGGTTACTAGCAAGCAAGAGAGAGAGCTTGGCGAACATTTCCTTTTACGGAGGGATCTTGTCTTAAGCTTTCGGTTTTTTTTTTCTTTTATCGCCGTCTCGTGAGCGTCAGCTGTTGACGGAACTATCGAATACGTATAAGAGTGCTGCAGTACGGTAGTAGTAAGTCATGATTTCAGGCCTATTCGGCTAAGGGTGGCATGGCAACCGAGTCACGAGGGCGTCCATCATCTTCGTTGTGAGAAAGCGGCAACATCTGCCACCCGTGTCCGCCAAAAAAAATCGCCTGATGATGTTTCCTACTTCCAAACGAACGAAAAAAAACCGGTCCATTGTTCTTTTAATGAGCAGTAAGAACAGGAGGGTGTCCGGTCCAATCATTTCTTGTTGTTTTGGTGGAATAGAATGGGTTAACGGGTTTGTTAGGTTCTCGTTGGTTGGGTAAATGCGCCCCGGCCGTTTGACTTGCACGCGTCTATATGTGTGGGAAACGTCGCGCGCAAAATATTCACGCAGGACCGCACGATTGAGAACGCGTTCCAAGACTTACGGGTGGTGCCTCAATAGCCCAAGGGCCGTCGTCACCGACCAATCATCGAGGTCAAGGTAAATTGCCTTGTTTTTGGCTGTGCGCGTTCATGTCGAGATATCAAAAGTTGTGTGGACCGCTTTGGAAGTCGTCGTCGTCGTCCCGGTCGGCGCATACTCATTCAAGATCGCCTCGTGATGGAACGTGATTTTGCCATCACAAATGCCACGTGCCTAGCCTATGACGAGACCTTGAACACCTTCACAATTTCATCTCGCCTTGCATCATAACAGTAGTAGCAAGTAAAGATCGTCCTTCACGCGATTCCCCTTCGTGCTTCATGAAACCGAACAACAAGAAAAAGAGACAAAAAAGGGATGAACAATTCTCGGAATGTCGAAATATATAAAAAAAAAGGGGAAAAGTTACATCTTCTATGTGATTGAATCGCTTTTCCGACTATTCGATCGTGAAGATAAGGTTTATAAAAGAAATGGAAGCTTCGAAGAGAGAGAGAGAGAGAGAGAGAAAAATCTCTTTTGGCCAAACGTGGGAAAACGAGTTTTTTCTTATCATCTCTATAAATGGTTGTTTTCTATTTCATCTTTTTCTTTTAAATTTATAGAGTCTGAGTGGCCATACGACGGCCATCGAAGCGGTGAGATTCTCTCCGACAGAAGAATTGGTGTGCGCGGGAAGCGCTGCTGGAGCCGTCAAGGTGTGGGATCTGGAAGCGGCGCGGATGGTGCGTACGTTGACTGGACACCGTGCTGGCATCAAAGCCCTCGATTTCCATCCCTACGGCGACTTTCTCGCCACCGGCTCTACCGACACCAACATCAAAGTATGTCTAGTAAATCAAAAAATTGTATAATAAGAAAGGAAAAGCGAGGAACTCGAACGGGTCATGAAAAAAACTTCCTTTTTCGTGTTATATAGCTCTGGGATATTCGACGAAAGGGATGTATTTTCACATATAAAGGACATAGTTCAACCGTCAACAGTCTGAGGTTCAGTCCCGACGGTCAGTGGGTGGCCTCGGCTGGCGATGATGGCTACGTTAAGGTACGTACACTTTCCTCGTTTCCTATTCGAGCCGCAAGGAGAATCAAGTCATCAAGGAGTTTTCTCGTGATTGCATGCAAAGATATGGGACCTGAGAGCTGGCCGACTTTTGTCCGAGTTGCGTGAGCACACGGCGGCAGTCACCGAGGTCGTGTTCCACCCGCACGAGTTCTTGCTGGCATCGGGAGCCGCCGACCGACGCGTCCTCTTCTGGGATTTGGAGAACTTTACTTTAGTTTCCAATTCCGATCCGGAAACCAGCGGCATCAGGTTCGTTTGTTACGACGTCTGCGACGACAAAGCTTTACGACATTCTTGGCCCCACACACAGTCACAAATCGGGTATTTGAAATTTAAATGCCTTGTCTCTTTTATTTATAGATCGATTTATTTCCATCCGGAGGGGAAATGCTTATTCAGTGCAGCTCAAGACGGATTGAGAGTTTACGGTTGGGAACCTTGCCGTATTCTGGATTGCATTCCGCTACCATGGGGTCGCATCCAGGACATGGCCGTCACTTCTGGCCAGTTGGTAAAGCGTGTTCAAAAATGTTCACGACGCAATGCGGTTTCTTATTTGTTTTTGATTGAACTTTTCCCGCTTCCAGATTGGCGTTTCGTACAACCTGAGCAACGTTTCGATTTACGTTATCGATTTGAAGAAGGTGGCGCCCTTCGGTGATTCCTTACAGTCTTCCTCCGGCCTTGGTGTTGGAGTTGGCATCGGTGGTGGAGGAGGCGGAGGTTCGGCATTCCAGCACGGTCAGACTTTTCGTAAGAGTTTCAACAAGGAGCGACCGCCGGGCGGTGTGCGCCAAAGTCAGATCAAGATGAATCACGACACACAAGAGTCGGATGAAAAATCCAGCACGGAAACCGAAGACGACGGTATTAGTGCCGCTGACATCAAGGACTTGAACCACTACCACAACATCTTCCAACCTCGCGGTAGAGAGTGTAAGTTTATCTAACTTTCTCTGATTCCGGGTTTGTGCGTTCCAAAGCTTTTTGCATGTCGCACGACAATTTCGGAAAGGCAACTTTTGATTGCGATTTGGGTTTATCTTCTATGTTGTTCCAGTTAAGTCAGTTAAATCTCGTTCCCAATTTGGTGTAAACCGAGTGTTTGTGCAACAGCTCCATGTTGGGCGTCTGTTCATGCTTTAATATGATAACACGTTAGTCGAACCGTAACGAAAACAATACCATCAACGATATTGATGGCGAAAATACGTCGTTGACGAAACTTTCTACTGCAGTCGGCAACTGGAACAACGTGTTTTATTTTGCTTTGGTTTTTTCATGTTGTATATCTCTTGGCATTTGCAGTGTCTCGCACGCCTCCTCCGCTCGAGATCAATTCGGACAAAGAGTCAAGCACGGTACTAATCGGCGACAAAGTGAAACTGGGTAAGTTGATTCAAAAAAAAAAGAAAGCAAAAACAATGGTGTAGGCGGTAATTCTTGGTTTGCTCTGGTTTCCCATTTTTGTCCGCCGAGGCATGTGGTTGCGGTCGCACCTCGTTTTTTTTTTATTCTTGTTGCTTTTTTTACATTGCCTTTTTTATCATTTTCGTTATCCTATTTTTTGTTTAATTCTCATTGAAGCGAAAAAGAAGAGAAGGGAGATACTGACGGGGTTTGTTTTCTACTGTTTTATAGATCCGGCTGTTCCGCAAGTGATCCGTCCTCCACCACCTGATTTGGTGCAGCAGCATTCTCCTCTCCCTACACCAGCATTGGGTAACAGTCCGGTTCATCGGCCGTCACCTTCACCATCGCCTCCGTACGTCAAGACTCCGCAAAGTGGACCTGGAAGGCCAGCCGTGGGCATTAACAATTTGAGAGAGAGGAGGAACAGCACGTCGTCCGTGTCGACTAACAAGACCGTTACGTCCATCACAAGTGTAGAGAGAGGTACTAGCAGCAGTAGAAAATACCGAATATCTCCCCGACTTTCTCCCGCATATGCTCACTCTCTTTTTTTCTCAGAGTCTTACAACGCAAATCTGCACACTCCGTCGACCAATTTGAATGCCATGACGTCTCCTCGGCCGGACGTGACCCACTTAAGTGGTGGACCACCCGTTCTACCGCCAACTGGACCAAATACGGCACGCGGTCGAAATCCCCTCCGCCGAGATTTGGTTCATCGCAAAGATTCGATCAAAGAAGTGCTTCAGCCTTCCCTTTCTGATCCTGAGAATCCGCCAAAGTCAGTGCCCTCTTCAATTGCCAATTCCGTTGACAGTCGACTAAAGTTGTTTTCCTCTTTTTGCTTTAATGACAGGTTGAACAACATACGTCACAGTCCGTCGGAGCCTTCCTTGAGTATGCGATCGCATTCGACCTCCCGTTCCAGCTCTTTAACTCGCAATCGGCCGGATCTGACTGTTCCTACTCCGAAAACCAGAGTCACTTCTCTTTATTCCCCTTTTATGTCATCACAATCTCCTCTCGGACTACACCAAGATTTCGTTCCAGTTATGTCCGACAAACCTACCGGCCTCGATCTTGAGGATTTTCTGCCGGTAATAACGTATTGATGGCGTACTTTTCTTTCACCTCGTTACTCATGCGTATCTTTTCTTTCTTCTATTTTTTATTTAGCGCAAATTCAATTCCGTGTCGATGGGTGGTGGTAGCCCGTCGTTATCCGGAATGTCGTCGCCGTATGACGAATCTAGCTCATTGGCCCTGGAGCAAACAGAGCTGGAAGTCGTGACCAACATCGTTCAGGGCCATCAACCTATGATGACCGTTTTAAGTAGTCGGCATCGCAACTTGCAAGTCGTCTACAACCTTTGGCAAAATAAAGACGCCAAGGTACATTTCCTTTCTGCTTTTCATCCATCTATCCATTGTCTATCCATTGTAATATTTATAATCGTTTTACGATTCTAGATCGCTGTTGAAACGGCCGTGAGCATGAACGACCCAGCTGTCATTGTAGACTTACTCAGTGTCATTATATTCCGACCGTAAGCGAACTCTATATGGGTATAACTTGACGTTTTCTAACGCATTGGTTAATCTCTTGCTTAGCTTCTTGTGGAGTCTGGATTTGTGTGTTTTACTACTTCCCGCTATAGCCGACCTCCTACAGAGTAAATTCGAAGTGTAAGTTCTAATTTGGTCTGACGTTGATTCAAATACTAATGTTAGCTGATTTGAATGTCTCTAGATATGTCAATACAGCCTGCAATTCATTGAGATTGGTATTGAAAAATTTCGCCACGGTGATCAAGAGCAACATCGAAACTCCTACTCAGTCGGTGGGGGTGGATATTTCACGTCAGGAGCGGTGAGTCAACTTTGACATTGACTCGTGAGAAAGCTTAATGACAGTGAGAATTTGGTTTTCTTCAGGTTCAACAAGTGCATGTCGTGTTACAGTCAATTGGTGCCTATAAAAGCCTTTGTTCTCAAACGTCAAGCCATGGCCGGCAAGATGGGGCAGACGTTTCGGGAGCTTCACATCCTGCTGCAGGTCTTTGATTAAGATGTTCGTGGTCTATGCCCTCTTCACCTCAGCCGTACAGCTCCCACATCGTCAGGATGATGAACTTTTACAACGATGCAGACATCCGTCCACACACAAAAAAAAATAATTAAAAAAGAAAAGTAAAGTCATCTCCTGAACGAAGCCGTAAAAAAAGAGGAATTTTCTCTTTCTTTTGTCTTTAGATGCCATAAATTCATTCTTTAATTTAAGAAAATCAACATCAATAATGTTTCAAAGGTGCGCTCACCGTCTTTTGTGATATAACAAATGTGTTTAGCCTTACAGCGCATGTTCGCGTATTTCTTTTTGCCTCCCGCCACCAATCGTGCGAGTAGTTTTTTTCTTCTTTGGTCCATTTTGACTACCCATTTCTCTTTGTCGACTGCTTCAGTAGCCTTTTTCAAATTACAAATTAATTCTCTTTCCCATCTTCCCCGAGTAATTGGTTGATGAATAATTAACGTGGATCTCAACTTATTTGGGGGAGATCGTCTCTATCGTTAACACGCTTTGGATGAGGGACAGTAGATAATGTCATGCTGTTATCCTATACATTCCCGAAGAGTAACGAAAGAGGTTGTGTCACATTGTGTCTGATAATTGGATTTAGGGAGACGAGAGCATGCGTTACTATGAATCGATATTTCATGATTTCAGAACAAAATCACCATTGTAATGCGCATATTTGTGAACAATAAATCATACTGTTATCAACTCTATTACTAGGATTTCTATCTAGAAGTTTCCTCATCATCAGTTTCGTCGTCAAAGTAATCTTCTTCTAATGACATATTTTCATCGTCGAACAAGTCTTCTTCTCTTTTCCTTGTAAGGCTGGCCATATCTACATTTTGCAGCATAGATCTTTTGTTTCTCCTTTCCATTTTAGCCTTCAAAATTTCTTGTTCTTGGAGGTACTTTTTGAAGTCGATTCGACGTTGCGGATCGCATGTGAATGTATAGGAAGGCTCAACTTGTGTGGGCTCGGGTACGTGATTCATTTTTCTGCAAACCTGTAGTTTTGTTCATATGTTAATTAATTCACTATATGATTAAGAAATGTGCGTACTCGATTAATGATGGCGTCACGATCAATCCCAAGAATACTGGAACTTTTAACCAAGGAATCTGATTCTTTGTTTTCAGTCTGATTAGCTGTAGCTAATGTTTCCCCATTTTCTACTGTTCTCGGGTGTGGTGGCACAAAGTCTGGCCCAAAATCAGCGATCTTAAGGAGTTCTTCTACATCGGTAGCTCTAAAGGTGCTCTTATCTAAATCAACAAATTTAATAGATAAATTTCTGAACTTTCAAATCTTATTAAATGAGGAATATATTACCATATATAAAGTTAATATGAGGAACTCGTCCATTCTGTAATTGTGAAAGTTCATGCCTTAACCAACCACCAATTGCTGGAAGTTTTTTCTCAATCAAATTTAAGTCTGAATCTGCACACCAATAAACATGAAGTGCAGACCCATCATTTGCATATTTCACCTGAAACCAAAGATAATAGATTTTCTCATGTTTGTGGATAAAAGACTGAGATCTTAATACCTTAGTCACTAGAAAACCATGTTGATGAACACCATGGTCATGTTTAGATGAAGAAAGTATGTCTGTGATTCTCTCTAAGAAAACAGTGTTCAATACTGCAGCTCTTCGGCTTACTTCTTTCGTGTTTCTACCGGGTTTCTGTCCAACAAATTCAAGTAAAGCCGGAGCAGAACGATTTTCTAAGTAATAACGATGAGATTTTCTACATGAAAAGCAATTTTTATAATCACTAATGCAAGGAAGTTTGCCAAAATATTTATACTTTCTGCCATTTCCTTCTATGATTTTTGCCATAAATTTGGCTTGGGTCGATATCTTGCCAAAACTCGCTGATGTGCGGAAGTTTCTCGTAAAAACTCTCAAAACTGCCAAATTCATTTTGCCTTTGTTGTTATTTTCGTTGAGTAGCAGACGATGCGACAAGTGCTATGGCAACCGTGTATGGAGAGCGGATCGTGCAACTTTTCATCTCATTTTCCCACTTCATTTCAAGTGTGTCAAGCGACTTGCGTAACAAATTTCCCGGAGGTATGGGATTAAATCCAGAAGAAATGAAGAACGGTAATACGTAGAAAATAGAAGCATAAACTGTGCAGTTGTGCTTACAAGCCGACAAGCGAGAATCTGCAAGACTGCAAACAAGTAGCTTATTGTAAAAATGTAAAAGTATATCATAAAATACTATTATGAGTTATGGATCGATAAAGTGTTTAGAAATCATAAATTAAATAATTAGGGAAATTTAAATACATATGTATTATGAATTGCGATTATGCCCGGGACATTGTGTGGCCTGGACCCCTGGTGAGCGTGTGGTCTGTCGACTGTCATTTTCGATGACACGTAACTAATTTTAAATCGTGCAACAACGTATTGTCGTTCTCAATCAAGTAGGTTTGTTTGCACGTTGAGACGTAAGACGTCCGGTACGGATTTGATTTTGAATAATGGTAATAACTATATCAATTCATAGTCGTAAGTTAGATAGATAGTTTAACTCATTTAATTGACAGGGTTTTAGTAGATTTTTAATCAAGAAGTATTAAGAATGTCTGTATCTATTTAATCAGTAGACATTTTTTGACTCTTTGGATCTCATGAGTAGTTGAAAACTTTGAAGCTATGATTTGCTGTATGTTAAACTAGAAAGCGTGTGAAATATGTGAGTAAGTCTGAGTTTCAGACTTTCAGCTCATTAAATCATCTAGTGTTGGTTGTGTGATGTGAGCCACATCACAGTGATAATATCACTGAGTGATATGTTTTCAGTTATTTATCGAGTAGTTGCTGTTGGGGTTTTAAAAAAAAGTAACAAATGGTTATGAAATCAAGGTTTTATCTTCTGTTTGACTGGATCTGAAGACTTGTTTTCAATGAAATTTGGTCCCATCATAGAATTCAAAGCTCTAGGATGATTTACTTGTTCAGTCAATAGGCCTACTAAGAAACAGCTGCTCTAATCGATCTCAATGTTTACAGGCTGTTTGTTTGTTTGTGAGAAACATCCTGCAGTTAAGGTTGTCACCAAATATATATTTCCTATTCTCAAATAGGAATGCCAGGTAAGGTGCACTTGCATTTATTGTTTGTGGCGATGCAAGCTTGCTTTCCTAACATCTTCAATTTTCTATTTTTTGTAGTAGCACAACCCCGCTTGCCACTATCTCGTCTCAATCGCCACATCAGTCATTCCAGTCTAGCTGTGATGTCTCTTTAAAAGATGTGTACACACAAGTGAAGTGTAATCTTTCAGGACCTAGTTTTGGACATTCAGGCCCGGGCCTGAAGGGGTGGGCCTGAAAGTCTGTTTAACATCTTTTATTTGTCTGCTGTCAAATTAGTTCTTTGAAAATCATCATTAAAATTAAAAATTATCTTTCAATGGACTTCCAGCTGGAACTGGCCGTCATTCCCCTTGGTGCGCAATAGGAAAATTGCCAGCGCTATGTAAAGGATTACGCCCTTTTCAAATCGATTATTTTTGATTAATGATAAACTTATGAATATCTTGGTCTTTAATGTTTCAGGTGTCACAAACTGTTAAAAAATATTCTTTCCAAAGAATAATACGAAATTCTTTCCAAAGTAAATTACTAAATTTTCTTTCTTTTACTTTTTAAGGTAATTGCTGATGCCTAGCTGCTTATTCATGTAGTATGCTCGTACGGTGACTGTTTGCCACCATTGCATCAGTCGAAGTACTTGCAACTGCTAAAAGCCCTGCACGGGCAGATCAGCGGGGGCTCTTTACCGAAAGGGTGAATAGTGAATACAGCCAAGCGCCCGACTAGGTTCAATCGCATCCCCTAAGAACTGGCCTGAACGATCCCTCTTCTCTCTTTCCGGCTCCACTGTGAGCCATGCCGTACATGGGGCTGTCGGGCAGTACCGAGTTGTATAAATGATAAATAAAGATTTTGTACTCTGATTTTGTCTTTGTCGCCTTTGCCGCTTATTCGTGCAGTATACTTGTACGGCGGCTGATTGCCATAATTGCATCAGTCGAAATACTTGCAACTGCTAGAGTAAGGTTCCCGCAAATGGGAGACCGGCTGGTGGTAGGGATGGGCTCTGTCTCGAAAGGGTGAATACAGCCAAGCGCCCGACTAGGTTCAATCGCATCCCCTAAGAACTGGCCCAAATCGTCACTCTTCTCTCTTTCCGGCTTCTCTTAGCCATGCCACTCGTTGGGCGGTACGGGCCGTACCGAGCGACGAGTGGCAATCAACGAAATGATGAAATAACGATGATCTCTTGGTCCGATTGTCGTCTCTGATCGTTCTGCCTGCACTACACTCAGGTGTTCCAGCTAAGTGTAGACTCTCCCTGTAACCTTTAATCCTTCCACTTCCGGTCCTGATACCCGCAATGCAGGAGGTAGGGATGGGCTCTGTCTCGAAAGGGTGAATACAGCCAAGCGCCCGACTAGGTTCAATCGCATCCCTGAATAACTGGCCCGACCTCACTCGATAGATTACGGAGTGGGCATCACTCTTCTCTCTTTCCGGCTTTTCTTAGCCATGCCTCTCGTTGGGCGGTACGGGCCGTACCGAGCGACGAGAGGCAACTGAACGAAATGATGAAAAGTGATCATCTGATCTTTCTCTGATCGTTCAAAATCGTCTAATATAACACTGCTACTCATTGTTCAATATTTTTTTAATTTTTAATAAAAATACTGTCCGGTTCAAAGTTTTTGTATATTTTCATTTTTCCCGCTGCCGCTCATTTACACATATATAATTAAATAATATAGATCGCTGTCGCTATATTACCGTGTCCGATAAGGTGGATGTTGTATACCATTTGTTTCAATACCTAAAAAAAAAAAAAAACAGTTACAGTATAACAGTGCTAGGAAATATGTCATTCGGTTATAAAATAAACCTTGTTGTAGTGTTCCTTGACTAAGCTGCTATTAATGCTTCCAGGGCAAGTTCCACGTGCAAGCCTTCATTTTAGGGACATAATGGCATACGTCATATAGCGCTATGTGATCCTAATTTAAGTCGATTAAATATGACGTTGGTATATAATTATTTTGCAAGCATTTAAAAATATAGAATCATGTTTTAAGTAAATATGAACGCAAAACAAAGAATCCAAACTTACTTCAATTTGAAATTTATCGTTGAAGACATTACATATCAACATTTGTTTTTCCATAAGGCTTTGTCTCCATTTACCAAGATCACCTTTAGCTTAGGAAAAAAAAACCTGGTTTAAGAAGAAACATTTAATGCAAAATTATTTCGCGTGTGGAAGACCAGTTTGTACTTTGAATTTACAGAAGTGGGTTTTACACTTGTCAAACTGGTGAGAACTAAAATTACCAATATTGCGATGCAAGGTTATTGTTTCGCCTGACGAAAATTCACTTTACATGAGACTCGACAAACAATTTACAGTAGTATGTAAATTAGCATGCAATCAGCATGTCGAGAAGAACAGAAAGATCGCATGCTACAGAGCCGTGTCCACGTGTACTCCTTTCCCTCATACATAAGCAGATGATTAGATCTTAACACGACCAAAACACGTTACTTCCCGTGTTGGAATGGATGGAAGGCAGAACGGATTAAGACAATTTTTTCAAAGAACCTACAAAAAATTTTGCAAATTTTGATTACAACGCTCCACCCTTTACTGGATTTTGCACAAGATTACGTTACGTAATTCAGCTCCATTGTTTAGCCAACAAAATACAGCAATCGAAATCCGCCCACTTCCGCATTCAAACAACAAAAACTTTGACATGTTAGCGAAATGCTGCAGCCGCCTCAAGGATAAACGGATACGTAATGCAACAGACCAAAATAAACTAGACACTGAACCCAAGAGTCAGTTCCTCTCAAGCGAAAATCCGAATTTTACTGTGGGAAATTTTGGCAAAGATTGCAAGCGTTCAGAGTCACGAACAGGTGACTAAATTACATATTTCAACCAAAACTAAGGAGAGTAACAACCCATTCAAGTAAAGAATACAAACGAATTGAAAAGATAACCTGTTGAAACTAAAGGTATTCCATAAAGGATGGCGTGGATTCACAAAGCTCCAGTGTAATCGAAAGGCAGCAGACAGGGATGATGCTCGTACCGTCTCCGAGAGAGAAATGAACTGGGGGGGGGGGGGGGGGGTAGGGGGCCTTTTCTTTTAACGTCACCTGGCGGAGACCATGACGTAATTTATTCTAATATCTAATTTTACCTGTTGGCCAGTCGACGAAATGTCACTAGGGCACCACTGGCGACGCGTAATGCCTACATCTGGTTTTCCAATCCATCACCTTTCCATATTTTTTCACATATGGTTGCCATGTGCCGAATAGCTGATTACCTTACCACGTTACCTTACAAACGTTGTTGTACCAGTTGTAACAAAGAAATCCCTGATGACGAAGATGACATAAAATTAGCGGGGTAGAAATTGGCATATTCCTTCATCAATTTCTTTTCAGTGACGTTGACAGTAGCAATGACGAAGAGGAATTGGTCGTTAAGACGGATAGCGGAAGAGGAACTACTGGGAACCCCCCGAAAGGTAGTAGCAAACCAGATAAAACGGAAGCAATCAAGCGCTTTTTACGAAAACAGTTAACCAAAGACCCACACGGTTTGTTGAGCTCTTTAGAGACGGATCCAGAATACTATTCTAATTTTAACGACATTCCTGATGAGCAATAGTGGAAAGTTCGCAGACGAAAAAAAAACAGATTTTCTTTATTCCTCCTTACGGATGGGAACGTCACGCTTTCAAACTGGGCTTTGAACCTAGACACAAGAATGACAAGATCAAATGGTTGGAGGCGACGCTTTAACAACTAGAATTTCCTAAAAAATACAATGGTGGGCCGTATCCTACTCCGGAATGCGAAAGAACAATGAAGGATACTTCATCAATCAGAAATGCCAGCATTTAATGAATTCGACAACAAATGGCATTGATTTCAAACCCGGCCTCTGTTCGAGTCCCAATATTTTAGTTGCATCACAGTATGCAGATATCATGGAGAGACCCGACGGGACAGCAAAATACAAAGTGGTCTTTCAAAATCGAGTCCATCCGGAAAATCAATCATATTATATATTATTCTCACGACTGTTGATGGCAACCAGTATTGATGGGTATGTAATAATTCCAAATATATACACAAAATGGGATATTGTTGTCAACCAATTAAATGAATTACCTAGCTCTTCCACATCTCTGTGAACCCGCGTCAATCCGAGAAATTTATTTGTAAATTAGTTTAAACTACATCTACATATCACATCCCCTAATGAAAGTGAAATATTCATTTAATTTTGAATAAATCTTAAGAAAAACAATTTTTTATGTGAGTTGAATAAAATGGTATATTTTAAAATACTTTTGATGCGTATAGACTAGACTACTATGGATATATTATACTACTTATATATTATGCATAACTTTCCATTCACATGAAATTGGCAGTGACCCATATATAATAACTAATAAGTGACAAGCAAGCTAATAAGCCAAATTCAAAAAGCTTATTGTAACGAACTAACGACTGCTGGCTTCTCTTGCCTTTTTTCAAATTGTAATTTTAGTTCATCTAGTAGCCTAATAGTTTCTACGTTGCCTAGGTGCACGTAACAAACGGCGCCTAGCGGAAAAAGTTATTTGCTCATAAAGGAAAGCTACTAAGGATGCAGTCAAACCAACCAGAAGAACGACAAAGGCACCAGTTAAATTTTGTAACGAAAGACGTTGATGGATTCCTTTACTCGTAGACTTTAAACCAACGTTTATGCTTCCCTTACATTGATTAGGCATAGGGCGAAACCAGAGGTCCCAAAAGTTTACCAGCCCGATTTCTTGTAGCTCAAGAAGCCTTTTGACAAAACAAAAACCGTCACTCTTCTCTCTTTCCGGCTCCTCCGGTTCTTTCCCGGGGAGCCACGCCTCTCGTTGGGCGGAACGGTCCGTCCGAGCGACGAGGGGCAACGAACGAAATGATGAACAACGATTATCTCTTCTAGAGATTTTCTACTCTGATCGTTCATAAAATAGTTTTAAGGCATACTTTGTATCATTGCGTATGGTGTTTATAATAAATTTATGACAAATTTCCAATTCGGTGTTAATTTTTTTATTTGGTACGTACACTTCAATGCCGAGTTTTCATTATACAGTTGTTAACTTGAATTTTGTCTAATTACAAATTGTCACATGAGGGTTCGCATCCCGGCGGCACCATTAATATGTTTAAGGTGCTCCTCTTTTCAAATCAATTCCATATTTTCATTACATTTTTTGAAGGACTATTTATTCTGCGTTTAACTGCAAGTCGTTTCATGAGGATTCGAACCTCCGACCTATAGCGTCACGACTCGACGCTTTGCCACATGGCTACCGTTAACTGATAGAAGTAGAATGAATATATATGCAGTAGGAAAGAAATACAAGTGGAGGAAATAAAGCCCTTACGACAGACGACACGATTTTTAAAAATAGTTTCAGTTGTTTCTTTCATGAAGGACTAAGGACTTGATTTGGAATCTACAACACATGAATTTGAACCACAGGCATTTTGCTTCTCATCTCGGCGGTAGGCCGAACAATTATCTAGACTGTTGAGGTGTTGCTTAATTCTTTTAGTTCTGACAAGATGAATACTTTGTATTTGATGAAAAACTGTATCTTTAAGTTACCAGTGCGCAGAATTTCACGAACGCCACAATGAAGTAATGCCACAATCCGAGCTCTTCTGCTAGGACTCCAATGGCGTTTGTAAATTAACCTAATTTTTTAAAATGAATTTCTCTAATTAAAGAAAAAATATCACTATTGACTTCACACTCAACAAAAGAAAACCGAGATGTGGAGGAATGAAACCAATATTCGAACGGGAATCGGCACCACGCGAGTAATATGTGAGTGGGAATCAGATATTAACACTTCAACATCACACATAAAAAAAAACCAAGTTTCTTACCCCGTAATGCTACTAGTATTATATTCCCAGCTGCTGATCCATGTTTTTTTTAAAGAAAGAATATAACTGATCCAATGTCAGTAAAGGGGGTTGATTAACTTATTAAATAATACTTGTTAAGACTTTACAAAGGTAATATTGACCGGATCCATGACGTTAACTTATTAAATAATACTTGTTAAGACTAATATGATATCTATGCTTGCTTTAGTGTCAAGGAGCAATAAAAAACGACAATGCATTAAAAGAGAATAAAAAGGTTTTTGACCGCATACAAAGCTAGCGCTATATAATATGATATCTATGCTTGCTTTAGTGTAAGGAGAACGTCGTAACTTCACAGCAAGTGCCCACAGCTCTAAGGCTATGTATAAATTACTTGACATCCATAATCAAAGTTCAGACAAATTGTTCTAACAGCATTTAAACGTATAGTTAAACAAACAGCAACTCCCTCAATGAATAGAACTTTAGGCTATCTCGTAGACCCAATTTAGTACCAGTAGAGATTCATGATGCCAACTCAAAAGTACCTCCTACTGACCTTATTAATAATAATAATGCATGTAATTTTAATTATTATTGAAAACCAGTATTGAATGCTTTGATGCTTGGTAAAACCAAACATTATAAATTTAACAATTACTAATGCAAAAACAATTGAATTTCTTTTTCACTGAAACCCAGTTTCTCGAGAACGGAAAATACCGTCATCAATTATCCGAATAAAAAACACTTCTGGCAAAAAATAAATTTTTGGTACAAGGACTTATAAATTATACAGTTTGAAGCTGTGGACTAGTATAAAAAACAGTGATAAATACTTGAACTTACCTGACATTTCCTCTTCACGCCCACTTGTTATCATGCAGCGGACGAACCGCTCCCTTTTGGTCGTTCTTTATCTTTACCATTCTTTACCCACACTCTACAGGCAGCAACGCTACCTGGCAGAAACTAATTAATAAAAATCCCAGAAATATATAAAGGCGGTGTAGAAGCAGGTAAACAGCCAAAAAGGATTCGACTGTTTGTTGCTGTTTTAAATTTCAGACAATATTGTCTGAAATTTGAACACATGTGAACACATATGTGTTCACATAATGTATCGTCGTTCACTCTGACATACTTCGTGATATTTGAAATAAAAATCAAGACACTTCACAACAGAGAAGACGACTTGATTTGAGACAGTAAACAAATAGGGGAAGCATAGTAATGAAGTCTCTTCTCACATAACGCAATTGCTTCGCAATTCTAATTCGTGATGTAACTAAGTGACTAACTGTGTAATCTGTATAATTAATTACAGGGTGTGCATATATAACTTATAACTACATACTATGCATAAAACAAAATAAATACCATACTTGTTGATCTTCCACTGACATTCAAATAAGATATCTGATCGGCTGTCGTTGCCTGTCAAACGTTATATCGTTCAACATAGGCTATAGCCTAAGTGATAATTATAAATATATGACTCCGAATATTGGACCCGGAGCTTGTTGATATATTTCACTAGCATGACAAGCTGTTAAGCTCTCTGAAGATCCTTCTTATTCACCATTGATTCCAAAAACAAACAATTTGGGTTTGAGATAATTTTTTCTATCGCATTGAGTACATGGATTTGCGAAGAAAAAGGTGGCTGTCACCAAAGTCTGAAGATTGACTTGTCGTTTTCATTATATCTTAGCTACGCGTTGTTTGTTTTGTATGTTTGAGCTAACAACGCTTATAACACTCACCAGCAACACTATCATGTGTCATGTAAATAACGTACGAATGCCTCCGAGTTCATCTTCTTATCTGGTGCCATCAGGATAAGGCATCGATTGATTTTTAAATGTGAATGCCATCAGAATACAAATTGTTGGTAATCGAACT
This sequence comes from Ceriodaphnia dubia, assembly GCA_022539655.2. Taxonomy (NCBI): domain Eukaryota; kingdom Metazoa; phylum Arthropoda; class Branchiopoda; order Diplostraca; family Daphniidae; genus Ceriodaphnia; species Ceriodaphnia dubia. Next base: position 665,146 of record JAKUCG020000250.1, read on the forward strand.
CCGTCTAATACGTAAATTTGTGCTCCTCTCATTTCCCTTTTTGTCTGAATAAATGTACCGAAGTTTCTTTCTCGTACTTGCACTGCCCTTCTTGATTTCGGTAAACAGTTTTTCGTCACCATGGAACACGGCCAGTGACTATTATCCGTCACACTCGTCCCTGTTATTGTCTGAAGATGGACTCGGCCTGATGGAGCCGGCCATCGTGTCCGAACCGAAAGAAGGTGGACGGTGGTGGTATGCTCCGTCTCGCAGAGCGCAATTGTATTCTCACAGATCAAAGAGCCGATTAATTCGTGATCAGTTGATGTCGAATAAAGCTACCGAATACTATCGCCTCCCAGGTGACATATTGCCGTACGCGTACACGATTCAGTTACTTCCCTTCATAGAGGAAGGTAATTTTACGACTCATGGCCACATTGACATTTTTGTCGACTGCGTGATTGAAACTAAAAACATAACGATGAACTCGGCTGAAATCACCATCAACCAGAATTCCGTTTCGGTACAAGCAATTTTACACTTTTTTCCCTTCAACCACCTTTTTTTCTTTCAGTAACCGAGTAGCTCTTTAATAATGTCCTAAATTGCAGATCCTTGACTTGGTGTCAAACAGTCTTTTGGCTGTGTCAAATTTCTACAACGAGCAAACCACCCGCGAAATGTTTACAATTCAAACAGCCACTACATTGACGGTTGGAAAACGCTACAAGATTTCTTTGGACTTCGTCTCGATTCTCAACGACAGAATGCTCGGCTTTTACCGGTCTTCCTACATGGAAAACGGCGTAAGGAAGTATGCAATTCTTGTTCCAGTTAAGTTTAATGATAAGGGAAGTAAGTCATTTTCTACTTCTTTCTTAAAGGTGGTTGGCCGTAACTCAGCTGGAACCAGTGGATGCTCGGCGGGTTTTCCCTTGCCTCGATGAGCCAAACATGAAGGCAAATTTTACCATTGTTCTTGGACGCAAAGAAACGATGAGATCAGCTAGTAACATGCCGATCTTGGAAACTAAGCCAATGTATGTCAAATTTTCAAATAATAATAATAGATAAAAGTTTATCTAAAAATAATTCTCGATTCTATAATTGCATGATTAAACAAATACTCATTCATTCCCCAAGTGACAACATGCCTGGCTATTTCTGGGACTACTACGAGACGACAGTCAGAATGTCAAATTATTTGGTGGCATTTTTGGTTTCAGATTTTGTTGACGTTCCAACTACAACGACGCATCGTGTGCCGTTTCATCTCTGGGTCAAACCAGAATCCCAACGCCTTGCAGAGTAGCATTATTTGAAAAACGTCTAATTAACATGTAGGATACAGATTGATAATGCTACTTTTTCTTTTTGCGTCCATAATAACATCAGGTATAGTCTGAGCATTGTGCCGGGTATACAAGAATTCTACGAAGATTATTTCAAAATTGATTATCCACTTCCTAAACAAGACCTGGCCGTAAATATTTGCATAGTTTTTTTTGTTATTGTTCGTTCAAGTGTCTGAAAATCTCTTCTTCAATTTTAGGCGATACCGGATTATTCAGGATGTATGAAACATACTACACTATTTCGTTCCCTTTCAGTAGCCTAATAAGCATGGTTACGTATATATTTTAAATTAATGTCTGCGCATGTCTTTTTTAACTTCTAATTAGCTGCCATGGAGAACTGGGGCCTCGTCACATACGCGTAGGTTAATAGCCTAATACTAGCACTATAAGAAAATATTTCACTGAATCTTTTGTTTGGTGGTGCCTTAAAGGGAGTCTTATATACTGATCGACACGGAGCGTGAGAGCAGAAGCAAAAAGCAGGTCATCGCAGATCTCCATGCGCACGAGATTGCACATCAGTGGTTTGGCAATCTCGTGACGATGGATTGGTGGAACTCTCTTTGGCTGAATGAGGGATTTGCCACTTTTGTAGAATTTCTAGGCACCGACGCAGTAATAAAATATTCAATTTTTTAATGATCATTTATAATCGCCGACTTCTTGATTACCTTGTCCTTTTACTATTTCTGTGAATTCTATTTTGGCATTACATTTTACTATGGTTCCGGAATAGGTTGAACCCGATATGCGCCTGTCTGACCAATTCGTCGTCATTGAACTACACTACGTCTTCGGTGTCGACGCTCTGGAAACGTCGCGGCCCATCAACCTCCAAGTTTCAACTCCGTTGGAAATAGATGCCATGTTTGACGCCATTACCTACGATAAAGGTGTTTTGATTTATTTTTTGTTCATAAAGATAATTTTGATTAACTTAGACTGATACTGAACTCGATCCAAATCATGTCTTTCTTTTTGTTTAGGATCGTGTATCATACGCATGTGCGCTGATTTCATCGGATTGAGTACATTTATCCGTGGCCTCACTCGTTATCTTAATGCTAGGTAACTTGCGTGGATAAAGAAAGAGAAGCTAAAATAATATTATTATCGTAACCAATTCTTTGGTCGAATTATGTTAGGAGTTATCAAAGCGCCGTAGAAGATGACGTATGGTTGGCGCTACAGCAGCAAGTTGACGAAGAAGGTGTTGTTCTACCGACAACCGTAAAAGAGATTATGGACACTTGGACCCTGCAGATGGGTTTCCCACTCATTAACGTAACTAGAGACTACGCAACTGGCGGGGCTGTCGTATCACAAGTAGGGTTTTGAAAACCTATAATTTGATGAGGAAATAATGAAGAAAAAAAATATTTATTATTTCCTATTCCCATCTCACACAGGAGCGGTTTTTACTACGCAAGAGTCCCAATTCCACGGACACGCATGTTTACCGCTGGTGGGTTCCATTGAGTCATACGAGCGGCGCAAATTCAGCAGCGCGGAAATCTGATTGGATTTCTAAAGACGAGGCCTCTAAAACCATTGCAAGTCTCGGAGCTGGCGCTGCAGACTGGGTCATTTTCAATTTCGATCAACAAAGTTCGTTGGCTCATTAGAACCTTCCAAACTAATTTTAATTGATGGGAATCAATCTACCCTCTTCCTCTCTTTTTTTAAAACCCATTTTATGCAGATTTATATCGCGTTTCTTACGATGCCACCAATTACCGTTTGATTGCCGAACAACTCATGGCGGACCACACCAAAATCAAAGACAATAATCGAGCCCAGCTTTTAGATGACACTTTGGTTTTAGCTTCCGTTCACATGGTTCCGTACCAGTCCGCACTGGATTTAACTCTATATCTGAAGCATGAAACTGAATACGTTCCGTGGAGGGCGGTCCTTGCAGAATTCAACTATATCGATACCATGCTTCACTTTGAGCGTCAAGGTGTAGACTGGAAAGTACGTCGTTAATTAATTGAGATGTAATCCTTTATAGAGTTTCAAAACTAAGCAGTTGACGTCAACAGTTTCACTTGGCGAGCTTGGTGACTCCTTATTACGAACACGTCGGTTTCGAAGAATCGGCAACTGACGCTCATTTGACGGTGTTTTCTCGGGGCGATGCTATGAGCTGGGCTTGTAGACTTCAAGTTTCCGATTGCGTCACCAATTCCAAAGCCAAATATGCGGAACTCATGAACGACCCAGACAATGAAATGTACTTTATCGTTTCAGTCTTTGTAAAAAATCATATCAAGTAATATTATCGACATCTTTGTTTCTCAGGATTTTGTCACCGAATCAGAAGAGCGTCATTCTGAAAACGGGAGTTGAGAACGGAGACCAAGCAGAATGGGACTTTGCTTTTAATCAATATAAAACCAAGCATGACACTGCCTTCCTCATCGCCGCATGTAGCAGCAAGGACAGTACTCGTCTATACAAGTATTGTAACTATTTTAATATTGTATTTCGTCAAGTAGGATAATACTTAACAACTATGTTGTTGCTGGCCAGTTTGTTGGAAATGATGTTGGACAGCACATCGGGCATTCTTTCCAGTGACATCGAACTCTTGTTCAACTACGTTGCTTCTAATCCTTTGGGTAACGCAATTGCAACCGACTTTCTCGTTGATCGATGGAATGACATTGAAGCATCGTAAGTTGACAAAACGAAAACCATTAGTCAATTAGACAAAATAGCGAAGACGAATTTTTTTGTTGAATCATATGTAGATTGGGCACGGATTACTTTATTAGTTTCTTCCGCTACGTGTGCAGCCCCCAGAACACGCAAGAGCAGCTGGACACGGTAAGCCTTCAATGATTTGCAAAATTGGTAAATTATTTGATTGGATTAATTGACTTGGAAATATTTCTTGTAGCTGTTGAAGTTGCGCGACGATCATTCCAACATTTTGGGCAATTCTTATACTGTCCAGCAAGGTATTGACGTTGTGGTTGAGAATATCAAATGGATGGGCCTACATCAAGAAGAGATTGGTCTTTGGTTGACTGAAGTTCAGTCGACTACAACGGCCAAAGAGACAACAACTACTTCTACACCAGCTCCTCCATCGACAGGGAACCGCGTTTCCCCAGTTAGCGTTGTTTTTATTCTGGCTACAGTCCTTCTAGGGAAATTTTTTATCCGTTATTAAAAATAAGGGTTCTAATGGGGTTTTAATTGTTTTTAGGGATAATTCATGAGATAGCTATTGATTGTTCGCCTGCAATTTAAATCTGTATGTTACAAAATTCTTTTATGTAATTTACTTAATTATTTTGTTGTTGCATGAACATGATTTTTCGTCAAATTGAATCGTTGGTCAATATTGTCTTGAGTTTTCTGCATCATAAAACTCAATGCAAAGCATCATCGTCTTCAAGTGGAAATTGGAATTTGGTTAATCGAGACTCTGTATGCCATTGCAACTACAAAAGTTCCTACTGTCCAGAAATAATTTCGAGTAATGATAATTAACACCCACTAGTCTCAAAGTACAAAGGGCCTTTCTCAACGCCAATAGAGAATATAAACACATGACACCGACGCACATACAGTACTTCCGAAAAAGGAGGAATTAAAAAAAAAAAAGAAATAAAAGAAAAACAAACCACACACGAAATGGTTATCCGAATTAGCATGGAGTTTATCCAACAGGAAAAGGGTGGCAAAACACCGCGGACACATGGCGAAACCACGTGACACACCACAAACCCGGAAAGTAAACAGATCCAAAAACGTGGGTCGGCTCGACCGGCTCCTCGAGCATAACTGCATGGAGCTAGCAGAAACGTACCAGACGCCCATAAACACAATTCACCCTCTCCCTCCTCAATCCATAAACACACACCCTAAAACCCCAATAATGTAAAACTAATTAGATACAACAAGGTCCCTTCGGTGATGCCTTCGGGTATTTTTTTTTTAACGATAATGATAATGAACAATAAATATGGTATGGCCACAACCCAATAACTATGTAAAATAAATAAAAATTGTGCACAATAATAAGTGATCAAGGTTATATATAACACATAAAAGGAGCGAATTAGCGCTAAATTCAAATGTTCTAAAAGCAGACGCGATTTCTGCGCCTCAAAAAATCTCGAAAAATCGTGAAGTTTAGGTTTACTCTTTCTCTCGTTATTTAAAACAATAGTTATAAAGGTATCTCAGATCAATTTTAAAAACTAGTTCTGTTTATTTATTTGATTTGAAGAGGAGTAAAAACTCACGTTACACATCTATTTGAATTTGACTAAAATTATATTGGCTACTACGGGCATAATGTAGTTCTCCTAACAACAATGTAATTTTGCCCAACGCATAATTAAAAATTAAAGTATATTTAAATGGGAAAATAACACAGTTCAGAATTATTGACAAAATTTGGTTAATATTAGTTTCGTAGTTTCAAAAAACTAAAGCCCTAATAAAGATGCTGGGCTCCAAGTCTAGAAAGCTAGGGAACAACGACATCTAGCCCACAAAACTTTAAGTCCTTCGGTAATATATTATATTACCCTCAGGGATAATGGTTTTCAAAGTAGATCGATTGCGCCGGTTACAGTTTAACAGAATGTAGACACAACGTCAATTGTTTACTGCTGCCATATTATCGATTGATTACACACTTTTTCAACTTGGCACTCTGAGAATGAATCCATTTCAGCTCGCTTGAGATGTTCAAGAGTGTTCGTGTGGTTGGTGATAAGTCAGTCAATCGATCGCTTGAAAACTTTGAAACTGATTGTAAAGAAGTTATTAGAAAAGAATGGATGGACAAGCCCAAATTATCTGGGCATTTCTGTACGATTTGTCTCAAGATGAGTTATTCACGTGAAATCAAGAGAACAAACAGACGAAAGGGCGAAGGTTTGTTGTACTGTAGACGTAGGAGATAACAAATTTGTTTAAAGGAATATCCGATGATATAATATGAGAAAAAAAAGTCCAAAATTTTGAGGCTCAATAGATGCGCTGGAGCCAATCGACGACTTTTTGGTAATTTTGTCTCATCCAGTTCAGATTGTTCTTGGCACGGTCGATCGACTGTTGAGTGGAACGCGCCGCGTTGGCCAACAGCTCCATCCGCTCATCTCGGAACTCCAATAACTAATAAGAATAGGAATTGCAGAAGTGAATGAAGACGAAAAGAATTACAATTCTGAGTGACGAATTACCTCTTTCAATTCCAAATCTGTGTTGAACGAGGACGTCACTGCCTTGATGACATTCGACAAACTGCTAAAAGTGGGGAAACTAAGGCATAACAAAAGGGGAACGATTAGCGTCTGACTCTTTGAGTTTTTTTTTTCTTCTCTTCAGTAGTTCACTCACACTTTGCGCATCTCGTCCCACTTGTCCCGGAGAAAATTGAAAGCCATATAGCGACCGAGAGGGTTGTAAGCCACTTGACTGATGACTCTCGACGCGTCTTGTTTGCGGATTCCGGACGTCGAGTTGAGGCTCATCTCCAACATCCTGGGAACGGGCAAGATCGTTAATTTAACCGACTGATATTTGCCATTCTGATTGCCTTCAAATTACTTGGCCAAGATCCATGACTTTTCCGAGCAGGACAATGAGGACAAGAGTACGGACTGCTCGCTGGCCACGTTGCTGGCCATGTATCGGTTCAAAGCGAATTCCCATTCGGCTTCGTCTCCCTCACGAATGGCCGTGCAAGTCACAGTCCCCTTCAGATTGGGCGATATGATTCTGAAATCGAAAATGAAAACTTGAAAACAAATTCAATAATTCAAAGGCAGTCGTTTGTTGATAGTACGAAATGTTTTCAGGGTCGGCCATCCATTGAGCGTAAGCGCTGACTGCCCGTCTGATACAGTCCTTGTTGCCAGTGGAACAGGCCCACGAGACGGCGCTGGACCGCAATTTCGTCGTAAGAGGCTCCTCGCCAACCTTGTGGTCGAAGCCTACCAAGTTGTACAGGGGCGTGATGATCGTCTTAAAATGTTTCTGTACAAAACGAAAATAAAGTGATGAAGATTCTCTGAGTTTAAAAGTTCTACTTGATGATGACTGACCTTTAAGAGCCCATAACCGGAAGTGCGCGACATCATGGACGAAATGTAACTGAAACTAGACAGGGCAGCATCCCATGGGACGTATTCTGTTTCGTGCTCCAGGTAGCGCGTCAGGTTGAAGGCCGTCTCGTAGTCCAGCTGGCCGGCTTCGGCAAAATTGAGAGCGTCGTCCATGATTTGAGCGCGGTTGATGACGGAGATTGCCGTGTGATTGTCCATCAGTTGCTGCGTCAGCATCTGCCAGTTTTGCAAGTCGTAGTTGACGCGGTAATAACCCTTTTGGTCGACGTTGAAAATGAGCCATTGATTCTTCTCAACTGGGATGCTCAGATCGTGCTTCTTGCTCGACTGGCCGTCAGCCAACCAGGTGGATCCAACCGTTTGGAAATCGGTCGTATAAGTCAACGGGACCCACCAAAGGTAAACGGTCTTGTCCTGGATACTGGCATTGGATCGTTGCATCAAGAAGCGTTCCTTTCGTTTCAATAGTCAATTTTAACTTCAGATTTCTCGTGGAATTTAATCCTACATTCCATTACCTGGCTAAGGTGAACCGTACGGTTTTCATAATCCCGCTTGACCATTACGACAGGGAAACCTATATTAAATCAACGTATCGAAGCATCAGTATTGCAGCAACTATAGGTTGTTGAAAGGCAAGTTTTCTCCACTGACCCATCTTCAGAGTCCAGGTATCCATGATCTCTTTGACACCAGTGGGCAGTGGAACCTTGTTGGCCTTTGCCTGTTTCGTCAACGCGTCCCACAGATCGTCTTGGACGGCATTGCCGTATTGGCTGCACGATGAATAAATGTTTAATTGACGCATCATCAAGAGGGGAAAAGGCGGAACTTACCGTGATTTCAAATAATTTGTGAGACCCTGTTGGAAAGTCTTTTCGCCAATGAAAGCGGCCAACATGCGAATGATGGTAGCGCCTTTTCCGTACGAGATGCGGTCGAAGATTTCGTTGATCTCGTCGGGATGGTGAACGACGACGCTGATGGGGTGGCTGGACTCGAGAGAATCGAGACTCATCACGTCTTGCAAGTCCCTCGTCACAAATTGCTGGAGCCATTTGAGGCTCGGCTCAACCTTGAACAGGGTATAAAACAATGTAAGTAAAATTTCGTTCATCATGCATGTGATGATGTCAAAAACTCACGTGTTCGGCCCCGAGGTATTCGGCGTAACTAGCGAAACCCTCGTTCAACCTGCAGATTAACATTTGTAAAGTTAGAACGGATGTCACAATATGAAAACAATCGCCTGTCGTGAATAGCAAATACCATAAATCCGTCCACCAATCCATGGTCACTAAATTGCCGAACCACTGATGGGCCAGCTCGTGCGCAACGACTTCCACCACGCGTTCTTTGTTGTTAACCGACGATATCTTTTCGTCGTACAACAAAGCAGTCTCTCTAAATTGATAGAATTTCAGAAATTATAGAGTACAGTGATGGAATCCTCTGAATTATTTACCTGTAGGTGATCAGACCCCAGTTCTCCATAGCACCTGAAAACGATTACATTCGAGAAAATTGTCATTACTAATTTATTTTGCCCCCCAGAGAGATTGAAATCAAGCTATGCGAACCGGCAGCGAAATCGGGAATGGCAATCATGTCCTGCTTAGGCAACGGGAATGGAATTTGGAAATAATCCTCGAAGAACGCTTGGATCTTTGGCCCAATTTCTCTTGCGTACCTGGTAATGAAAGGAAACGGTGTTTTATTCAAAAATAATAGTCTAGACTGTACTACGTAGGTAGGGCAGTTAATATTTTACTGGGTTTGGCTGCTGGCAGAGGGTCGGGCGTAAATGTTGAACTTCCATGTGGCATTGCCGACATCCGCCGCGACTTGGGTGAAATTAGCGACGATGAACGCTACCAAATAAGTGGACATGGGAACGGACGGGGCAAAGTGGTCCCAGTAGTGATCGGCTCTCCCTTCCCTGCAACGGAAATCATTATTAGACGCTTTGTGGGTCATTTAACTATATATCGTCGAATGCAGAGAGAAATGGTAGGGTGACTTGCATCGCTGTCGTGTTGACCAACGGCATGTTGGACAGGGCCGTCATGTCGCGATGGCGACCCAAAGTGACAGTGAACGTAGCCTTCATATTGGGTTCGTCGAAGCAAGGGAAAGCTCTCCTGGCGTCCGTCGGTTCCATCTGAGAAACGGCCATGTACCTGTCACGGTGAATAAGAGTACAAGACGAATGAATGACTGGTGATAAACGGAATTGAAAAAGAGAAAATCGAGAAATTGGATATGATCATGAGGCGGGGCGAGGGATGACTGTATACTTTTCAACGCCGTCTTCTTTGTAAGTGGAACGGTACAAGCCCCGCAGCTGATCGGTGAGGTTACCGACAAAATTCATCGACAGCGTGTAGTTGGCCCCCTTTGCCAGTTTCACCTTGTGCTTGGGGCAGAGACGGACGACGAGGAACTCCATCTCCTCGTCGTAGTGGATTCCGTCGACCATCAGGAATTTGTTGTTCCCATCCAGCACCTGGCAGCAGGAAGTTAAAACAGAAACAGGTCAACAACGAAATTCATTCCAGAATGGCCCGTAATTGGATTCCAATTTAATTCCTTGTTGTTACCCTGACGGATTTAGGCTCGACGGCAATGTCGGCGCTGTGCAAGACGATCCTGTCCGTCTCTTGCTTACATTCCACTTCGATGGACACTCGACCTAGAATGGAGAAGTTTCCTTTCTCCAAAATGGGGAAGAGGCGGACGTCGTAGCGGCGCGGCAGGACGGCCCGCGGCAGTCGTACATTCTTGTCGGATTTATTCGGCGGAGTTTTCCCGGCCGTCGAGGCGGAAGAAGAGGATCCGTTGGGACTGGCGCCGGATAGGTACGGACGATCGGCCAGGTAGTAGACCAAAAGACCGACGGCGACGAGCGATCCGACGAAAGCGACCAAGAAGAAGAAAGCACGGCACTTTGAGACGACATAGCCGTTGCTCGATTTCATTTTGCCGGAGAAAAGAGTCCGCCTGCTGCGATCCGCAACTAAAAATGAAAAAAAAAAATTTCAAACGTGAAAGTATGTACCTACTGCTCCCCTTGCGGTGCAATCGTGTACATCTAATTTAAAATGCATTTGTTCTTTTGTTCGGAAAAATTCCATGCGGCGCTCTGCATTGCTCTCTTCGCCTCCATGTATCATGTAGATAATAGAAAAAGGACTAGCCGGCCCACGCTATAGTCGGCCACATGCATTCATATATCCAAACGCACGTACTGAGAGATAGAGAGAGCCATTGTCATTCCGTCGGATGAGTCGTTGCATGGCGTGCCGCTCATTACACGAACCAGCGCTTCTTTCAAATGTTGTCCGGAATTCCGAATCGCAGTCATGCGCGAGAACGGCAGATCGGCTGGCATTGTTCGAGAGCAATCACGGACCGGGAGGAGATGACGGCTGATGTGACTCGTACTTTATAACGCGATAGCGACGAGGCGGAAATCGGGTGCCGAATTCGCCAATTGGCTCCTGTACCGTTCGTGTTCTCCCGGCACTCGCTGATTTTCTTATCATCAACGCGGGGCGGTGGCGGCGAGAGGGAGAAATGCCAAGAGCGCGGGCGGCAAGAAGCGGCATCGCGCCTTTAATTGGAATGTTTGGATGCGGCGATCGGATTTCTTATCCCGTCAAGAATCGTCTGGGGTCATGAATGAGCCATCGGATAAAAAGGCCCTTCAGCTGGTGGCGGGGAAGTGATCGACATCCTTGGGAAACGATCGCCTGGCTAGTCGTCACTCGAATCGAGCGCAAGGGATTACATTGTAGCGGAAATGGCGGGCAAGTTCCAGTTGTTCTCCCCGCTCAAGTGTTGTGGGAGAAAAAAAGAGAGTGCATGTTTACCTCTCAACTTACAGCCGCGTCTATTCAAGGTTCTCCCACTGCACGTTACACCAAAAGTCGCCTATCACCCCATCAGCTTAACCCTTGACTCGAACTGTTGGATAAATGAGCTTCTTGACTGTTGGAGCAACCCTTGCTGGCCGTTGTTTTCAAAAGAACTCGATAAAAGAAGAAGAAAGAAAACAGGCGTCATATGCTCCATTCTGTATGTTGCCATAAACAATCTCGTTCGTTCCTCTCTTGGACAGCGCGGCCATTTCTCAAAATAGTTTACAAGGGCTGCATGCCTCCGCGTCCGACGTTGCGCTAAATGAAATCACTCACTCGACAGCGGTGCGACGTCAACAACGAACAGATAGAGTGCCTCTTTCGACTTTCGCGTTTTCTGTCTCGTCGTTTCCGCAGCCCGTTTCGATTGTCGTTGCATTGCGCGCCAAAACAAACAACGCCCACAAGGGGGAGAAAGCCAGCAGCACAACAAGGAGAGACAATTGTCAATAACAAGATGGATCAGAGTCAACAAACGCATACCTGTTGTGGCTGGCGAAGCGTGTTACCACCGACGGTCTAACAATCGAGTGATGGGAAGCGATCACAATCGGATGAAAAAGAAAGTTGCTGCTGCTGTTGCCGGGAAGAAACAAGCAATAGAAATTAAGTGAAAAGAGAGAGAGAGAGAAAGAGAAAGAAAGAAAGTGTGTTCTTTTTGGAACGCAAGTGCGGCGCGTCCACTCGCAGCAAGCGCTCGCAACGGACTGCCGCGGAGAACCTCTCGCCGCTAGACGCAACTAGACTTTCGGCTATTATTATGGACGTGTTGGTGGTAGTGGTAGTAGTGGTACAGTGTAGTCGTTATAATAGGGCCAATAGCAAATTGCCTAATCTAGTCCTCGTTTCTCCTTGCTCCTTGTTGTCAACTTGTTTTTTTTTTCAAGAGATTTCTCTTGGTTGTGATCTTGCGAAACACATTTCCATCTTGCCGGTGGGGAGGATATACGACTTATACGAGTATAGATGCTGTGTGTGGGTTCCCGACCGGTCACTCGTGAGTGGGAAAATCCCAATTTTTGGAATATATTAACTATTAGCGGGATGCAATGGGAAATCCCCAAATATCGAGGAAATCTACAGTTTCGTCAGTTTGTGGGGCAAACACTTTTTCAAGCCAAAAAGGAAGACACGAATGGCTTTTGGAATTTCCGGGTTTTCCGCTTGCGATTATTTATTCTTATTTGAAAATAACTTTCTGGCTTTCCAAAACAAATTAGATTATTTTATTTATTTTTTATTGATAGGAGGGAAACGAGTATACTTTATGAACAATGCAATGCGGTCAACCCGCTGAAATGTAGCACACAGGCGACACAACGCTGCTCAACGAATAATCTCTGATTTCTTACGTGCGACCTCCTCTTGTACGTTATGAAGCTTTAACAGGTGCGGTTGGCCTTGGCCCGCCGCCATTTAGCTGAAAAAGTCGCCAAAGAAAGCGAACGGCGACATCAGCAGCAGCAGCAGCATCGGCTCGGCGGAGGAGAGAACTCATGTTGGCACACATTTCGCTCTCCGGAATCAGGGCATCGGGTCAACTTTCAATCTCCAGCACAGTGACATGCTTGTTTTCCCCTTGAGCTCGTTGTAATTTGTTCTGGAGACCCCCCTCCAATCTTAACGGTCTACCCACTTTTGCTACGCGCATCCATCTCGCTCAATTACTCCACTCTCGAACGGACAGGCCGCTCTACGAAATCCCACCCAAAAATAGTCAAACAAACATAAGGTTTTCACGCTCGTACGTCTACTGATAAACGGGCAGGTGTCACAGGGTTGACAGAATGAATCATTTTTCTTCTTATTCGGCTCGACCGGACTCTTGTTCCATTGCCAATATTGAAATAGTGAAACGCGGTGCAGCAGCTGGCGGCGATGCGGCCAAAAAGGTGATGGTAAAATTTGGCAACTGGCCAGATCGTCCATCGACACGACGCAATAAATTCGCTCATCACGCGTCCGATGTTCCAAGTTCACAACAAATGAATATGGAACAAGGTCATTCGGAAAATGAATATTTGATCCGTTCGCGACTGTTGACACTGCAGAATGAGGCGGGTCTTGTGCTGCTCTGTGTCGATGCTGATGGTCAGATATCGTGCCGCAGCGGGCACTAGCGCAAAAGATGTTATGGGGCGACAAGCGGCGACAAGGGTTTGGATTTCCTGTTCGTTTCCTGTTTGGAATTTTTTTTTTTTCAAATTGACGCCGTTAGCCGCCTAGAGCCTTCATATTTTCGAAAAATAGGCTAAACCGCATCGACGTCGAATCGATCGTCGCCTAACATATATGCACTCTGTGTTCCTTGTGTTCGCTCCACGTCACTCCAGCTGGACAAACAGGTTAGCAGCAGGTGCGCAGAGGTGTAACAAAGTATGTACAACATGGAATTGTATTCGGTTCCAGTAAAACATGGGTTGGATCTATGAATCGACATCATATGGTGGCAGGGAAATTTCAAGTTGGGCCCACATTATTATTGACGGTGCGCTCCAGCCAATCGACAACTTGCTGGTAGTTTCGTTTCATCCAACTCAGGTTGCTTCTCACTCGGTCGATGGATTGCTGAGTGGAACGAGTCGCGCTGGCAAGTAGTTCCCTGTTCTTCCCGACAAATTCCGACAACTAACAAACAAATAGTCGAGTTAATCCGTTGTCCAATCAGCATTTGGCTGCTATATTTGAATTATCACCTCTTTGAGTTTCATGTCGGTATTGAATGACTTTGTCACCGACTCGAAAATATGGGCCAAACTATGAACCGAAGTGAAACTGCGTCAACGAGAATAAAATAGACAAAAATATTAGAAAAAGAAACCACAGTCGAAACGGCCCCTTCCGCTTTTATCGCTTGTCCGCTCACATTTTTGTCATTTCCGCCCATTGGTCACGAATAAAATAAAAAGTCATAAAGCGGCCGATGGGGTTGTTGGCCATGGCCAGGATCACGTTCAGCGCATCTTGAGTTCGGAATCCCACAGTCGAATTCAAGCACATCTCTAGCATTCTGCAAACAATGCCGTAATAGTGTTTAAAGACTAAAAATTCATTTTCCATTATTGAACCAACGTATACTTTTGGAGAAGCCAAGCCTCTTGGGAGCAAGTCATGGAAGAAAGAAGAGTCCGTTTCTCACTGGCAACATTACTTTCTCGAAAGCGTTTGAACGCAAACTTCCACTCCATCTCGCTTCCGTGACGAATGGCCGTACATGCGACAGCCTCTTTCAAGACCGGAGGGACAATCCTGATTGGAAACGTAGCAGCTTATTCGCCGGAACCAGCGAACGCAGGTGAAAGAAACTTACGTCGTGTTTCCGGGATCAGTCATCCACTGAGCATAAGACTCGACAGCTTTCGTGACGCAATCCTTGTGGCCCATCGAGCAGAGATACTCGACTATTTTGCGCCGTAGTTTACCGGTCAAATGCGAGTCGCTACTTTTATGCACAAAGCCCAGGGAATAATACAATGGTGACGCGATCTTGAAGATGTGTTCCTATAGAAGAACGCGTCGATTGAGTAAATTTAATCGTCTTATTGTCGAATGCATTTACTTTGAACAGGCCGTAGCTAGACGCCCGTCGCATCATCGAGTCGATATGCATTATCGCTGTCAGAGCCGATTCCCAAGGTAAGTATTCATTTTCATGTTCCAAATACTTGGTTAAATCCAATGCCGTTTCGTAATCCAACAAGCCGGCCCTCGCCAGGTTAAGCGCGTCGCTCATTATTTGCGCGCGGTTAATTACAGAAATGGCCGTATGGTTCGACATCAACTGTCGACCAATCAGTTGCCAATTTCGAGCGTCGTAATTGACGCGGTAGTAGCCTGAACATTTAATTTATACATCAAGATCTATTTGAAATGCAATCTTGAGGCAATATCTTTTTAAAAGGAAAACTAGATCATCCAACTATTGTTTATCATTGACCTGTTTGGTTGATGTTGAAAATGAGAATCTCGTCTTCTCTGACGTCCAATTCCAACGTCAGGTTTTTGGAGCGCTGGTCGTCTGCCAACCAAGTGGAGCCGATCGTTTTAAAGTCTGTTGTATAAGTCAGAGGTGTCCACCACAAATAAACCGTCTCGTCGGTACTAGTGTTGTTGGATCGACGAACCAGGAATCGTTCCTAAAGACAATTCAACGCGTTGAATACGTATTATTATAGTGCACACAATGGATGCGTAAAATCGACGGGAAATAAAATAACGGATGCAACCAAACACCTGAGTAAGTGAAACGTTTCGACTCGTGTAATCACGGCGTACTGTTACGACGGGGAAACCTGCAGAAACCGTTGCCTCGAAATATCACTTGGTTTAAGTTAGCGTTTCGTGGTAAAAGAAAAGCAATTACCCATCTTAAGTGTCCACGTGTCCATAATAGTTTTGACATTGGTGGGTAGGAAAACATGGTCGAGTTCGGCTTGTTTGTCAAACGCGTTCCAGAGATCATCTTGCACTGCATTGCCGTATTGACTAGATTAGATTCGAATAATATAAAAAGACAAAAATATGAGACAAGTAGCGCACAACGACTACTATTACGCATCTTTTTACTGCATTCTCAAGTAATTCGCTAGTCCGTTCCTGAAGGTATCTTCCCCGATGAAATTGGCCAGCATACGAGTTATAGCAGCTCCTTTATTCAAATTACAAGCTTTATGTAGACATTGCAAATTGGTAGGCTATAATAAATATTAAGGGCCTGAAGTAGTTACATACCTTTTTTGTAAGAGATGTCGTCGAATAGCTCACCGATTTCGTCGGGGTGATTGACCAGGACGCTGATCGGATGACTAGACTCGAGACAATCTAGTCGCATCACATTTTGTAGTCCGTCGGCCACAAACTGTTGAAGCCTCTCCAAAGTGGGATCCACCTGAGCGTTGGGCAGAAAAAGTTTGCACTAGGATTATGTCAGAATGGACGGATATATCTTAGTTTATACGTGTTCGGCTCCGATGCATTCGACGTAGCTCGTGAATCCCTCTTTGAGCCACAAAGAATCCCACCAGGACATCGTCACCAGGTTGCCGAACCAGGAATGGGCTAATTCGTGAGTGACCAATTCCACGACAGTTTGTCGATCGTCCAGTGATGACACACCCTCTTCATACAGCAAAACACTTTCACTGTCAATCGATAGGAAGAGTTTCGATTTGGATCACTGTAAAAAATGAAGTAATGAAGTTACGACTGTACCCGAAAGTCACCAGACCCCAATTTTCCATGCCGCCAGCAAACGCGCTAGGGATGGCGATCATGTCCTGTTTGGGAAGAGGAAACGGGAATCGGAAATATTCTTCAAAGAAAGCTTGAGCTTTCGGTCCTATGACTTTGGCGTATCTGAATCGAAAACAGGGGTTGTATATCAACATCAAGATCTTACGGAATGAAAAGCCGTAATGATATGGAAACGATTTCTCTAACTGAGCTTGGTTGACGGCGGACGTACGGACATAGATGTTGAATTTCCAGTTGGCATCGCCAACATCGGCCTCGATTTTCGTGAAATTCGCGACAGCGAACGCGACGAGGTAAGTTGACATTTTGACTGACGGAGCAAAGTGATCCCAGTAATAATCCTCCATTCCATCTCTATCACGAAAAAAAAATTCAATAGTCGTTATTTGGAAACCGTTTGGCCATAATCAGAAAGTCATCAAGATCAACGTACATTGCAGTTGTGTTAATTAGCGGCATGTTGGACAGGGCCATCATGTCGCGATGACGACCGAGAGTAACGGTGAAAGTGGCCTTCATATTGGGTTCGTCGAAGCAGGGAAACGCCCGTCTGGCGTCCGTCGGTTCCATCTGGGAAACGGCAATATACCTGCAACATTTCAGCGCTTTACGATTATATTCGGATCGTATTACCGCGAAACAGAAGGGGCGCCATACCTTTCTACGCCATCTTCCATGTAGGCAGAGCGAAAGAGCCCGGCCGAAGCGTCAGAGAGGCTCGCTACAAAGTTCATCGACAACGTATAATTGGCCCCCTTGGCCAACTTGTGCTCTGCACTCAGACGGATGACGAGAAACTCCTTGGCCACTTCATAGTCGATACCGTCGACTAGCAACGTCTTTCCTGATGTACGGTCTTGCTCGATTACCTTAACCCATTATATTTTTATATTTACAGGCTTCAATACGATGGATAGGTACTTACGCCATCCATAGGCTAATAATAGTATTAGTTACTACCTGTACAGATTTGAGATCAACGACAATGGCAGCACTGTGCAGGACGATCTTGTCCGTCTCTTGTTTACATTCCACGTCGATGGCCACTCGACCGAACACGGTGAAATTGCCTTTTTGCAATATGGGCAAGAGTCGGACATAATAGTGGTGAGGTAGAACGTTACGGGGCAATCTGACGTCTTGTACGGACTTGGACAAAACAACGGTTGCACTGTTGGCCTGATAGGAAGACGGCCGTTTGTGCAGTGTTGAACAGCTGATGGCCGTAGGGTGAAGGCGGCCCGTAAAGAAGTAGACCAAGAGACCGACGGTCGTCGTCGAGCCGATATAAATGAGCAGCAGTAGAAAAGCGCGACATTTGGTAATATTCAAGCCAGTAGCGCCAGTAGGCATCGCTCTTTTGCTTAATGGCTGAATCCTCTTCAGCTGAAAGCTTTCGAGCAACTCGATAATCTATACGATTAGAATCACGAAACTTTAGTCGCTAGATGCTAGCAGCAGTGGCAAAGCTTGTAAACTAAGTTTACTGCTGGTTTTTTCTTATCCTACAACAACGCAATTGCATAGACTGATGTACACAGTACGGTTTGTGGCGAACGATAGCGAATAACAATCACTAAATATTGCCTTTGGGGGTTGTGTCGGATCAGATGGAGCTGTTGGTCGTAGGTGCGTGTTTACATTTTCATGTCAATCATTTGTCGTTTAAGTTATCGGCCATCGACCCGTCCAACAAAGGACCCCGATGGCCAAAAAGCTCAAGTGAATCGCCCACTTTCTACTGAACTGGCAAACTTGTTGCTTACCCAAAGGAGTTGCGTTGGTTTTTCAGCGATTTCCTCTCAAGTGCGATGCGGGTATAACCGCAGTCGAAACGAAATCAATGACGAAAGAGCCAGCAGCAATTATTGATGATCTAATGTTGGGAACGTGATGGATGGATGACTTTTGAATCACTGATCGACTTTGTTTGTGTTTCCACTTGTTGAATGTGGTGCTGTTTTAGCTTGTATAGAACAATCCAGCAGACAATCATAAGACATTCGAGAACTCAAACCGGACCGGACTGCGGTTCGGCTTCCATTTGACAGTGCCTTTGGGCTACTACAACTTGACTTACAGGTTACATGCCTGCCAAAGAACATTTTTTCTTTCTCTCTCTTTCTTCCCTGCACATGAATCTCCATAGAAAGATGGCAACGCCCTGTTCGATGAAGCAGCGCTGTCTTCCACAGGTTAACGGCCGTAGGGCGAACAACGGATGAAACCAGAAATTTGCGGTTGTTTCGCGAATTATTATGTTTCTGTTAATAGGAAAAAAATGAATACACGACCGAGATTCTGTTGGATGTGACTTTGAGTGCTTTTTGTTGATTTTTCCATACCGGAAAAAGGAAAAACTACTTTTCTCCTCTTTAAAGGGTTGTATTCCTACTGTTATACGAGGAACGCTTAGGACAAAATATTTAAAATGACCTAGTTCAGTTCAGATTGCGTTTATGATTGAGGAAGTAGATCTAGGTTATTGAGCTCGGGCCAGTCGACTACATTTTGATGAATGTCCGCCATCCATTTGATGTTAAACGCGATCCGCGTCCATCGATTGCTGGGTGAAACTTATGTAATAGAAGCTACCTGTTTCGTCGACTTTAAAGACGAGCCATTGATACTCTTCTGCTTCAAACCCAATCGTCAGGCTGGTCGTCTGCCAAGCAAGTGGAGCAGATCGTTTTGAAATCGGTCGTCTAGATCAGAAGGAGTAAAGGACCGACCACAAGTAGACAGTCTCGTTATTGGAAGTATCGTTCGACTTGCGGATTTGAAAAAAAACGATCCTATGAGCCAATTCGTTGAATTATTAAGTACATCTTCGAGGTCGACTCATGTGCAATAAAATAACCTGACTGAGTGAGACGTTGCGCGTCTTGTAGTCGTGCTGGATCGTCGCGATGCGGAAACCTAAATATGGCAAACGGCCGTTTAGACTTGTGCCAAAGATTTGAACGTTCTATTTTTACCCATACATAGAGTCCAAGTGCCCAATGTTTTTCTTAACGTTGGCAGGTAAAGGAATTTGGTCAATATTGGCTTGTCTGTCAAACGCCTCTCAAAGGTTGTCTTGGACGGCATTCCGTATCGACTGTTAAGAGAGAGATGTTAAGAGAAGAGAGATTAAGAGATTCCGGTTAAAATTTAAACTCAGTAATATGATAAATAATGAGGTAGAGTGGAATCACCGAACATTGGTGTATTAGAGTGCCTTCCTAAAAGTCTCTTCACCAAGGAAGTTGTCCCTTAGCATGCGAATTTTCATTGTCGAACCTGTTTTAGTGAAAGAATAAATATTCAGTCATAATGCGCGAAAGAATAGTGATCTAATAACAAAAATAATTTTAATAGGAAATAGAATCAAAATTGTATTAATCTCAGATAGATTGTGCACAGCAACGCCGATTGGATGACCGGACTCGAGCGCTTGGAGGTCCATAGGGGCTTGCAAATTGGCCACTGCCGTTTGTTGAGAAAACTTGAAATTCGGATTGACCTAAGAATCAATTGTTTGAGTCATGTCGAATAATTCATAATGGGCTTAACGTGTACATGATCGGCTCCGATGTTCTAGACGTAGCTGGCGAACCCTTCGTTCAGCAAACAACGCGTACCACTAATCCATCGTCACGAGATTGAAAACCATTGGTACGCCAATTTATGAGCGATGAAAACTGTAACAGTCTCTTCGTTCTCGGGCGAAGAAAGCTCGTCGTCATGCAACAAAAATGTCTGTCTATGAAATATTCGTAAACAATGGGATCCATCAGTGGCTTTAAAGGCATGGATGTGGCAAAGAAATCCCAATTAAAATTTCTATTCCGATCCTGCACAAGCTAGCTATTAGCCTTTAATGCCTATAAAAACAAACTAAGCATGAGAGTAATAGGCTTATAACATAGTGGTGTGTCCGGACTGAATGACAACGGCAATGAACAATTTTACCTTTCCTCCCAACTTTTAGTCTATAAACCGATCAGGAAAAGCCTCTCGTCCGATTTGTGAGATGTTGATTCCTTTGGCCAGCTCCACTCTGGGACGGACAGCAAAAAACTCTCTTTCAGTGTCGTACTTTACATCCTGCAAGACCAGGCTTTTGCCCGTCAAACATCTTTCGATGACCTGTCGAATGATGGAGGTGGTTCGTTTAGCAACTAGTTTATAGCGTTAAGCACTAAGTCAGTTAATCTGCATTGATTGGTGATGGACGATAATGTCGGCGCTATGCAAAACCCGTGTCTTATTTGCATTCCAGGTCGATTGACAACTGGCCCAAAATGGTGAAATTACTTTTCTCCAAAATAAGGAAGAGGCGGACGTCATAGTGCCGAGGCAGGCCGGCCCAGGGCAGACGGATATCTTTGGAAAAGGCTTGCACCGCAATGAACACACAGAAAATAAGGAAACAGAAATAAGCATCTGAACGTTTTTGGTGAAACGCTGTTACAAGACTTACTACTACTACTTACTACAGAAAATGAATGAAACCATAGTCGGAACTTGCTGTTTTGTAACCGAATTTTCGCTTTACAAGACATAGGTATGGACACGTTACCTTTAATATGTAACAAAGAAAACTCTTACTTTCTCACCTCTCGACCTTCAGTTCGCAATATCAAAGGTTTATATGAGGTAAAGTCCATGTTTTATGACCGCCTAGTATGAATAACGTCTAACGGTTTCTTGCTCGTGACTTCATGAACTAACAAAATCCTAACGGACTTTAGTGAACAGCTGGCGCTTCATACTGAAAATGGACGAGCCGGGTTTCCCTCAAATCCCTAATTTCGCAATAGGATCCAAGAAAATCGGATCCAATAGAATTTTGATCTTCGAGCGACTATACGTCTCTCTATGAATTTTTTTCTAAAAAATAAATAAAAAAGACGGACAAAAAAGGACGACGACAGAACGCGGATGTCAGATCGGTCGTCCTTGAACGCCGATAAGGATGCAGGACAAGCAACTTCTTAAAAATTCTTTGTCATTATAAAGAAAACGACAGAGTTAACGAGAATAATCTAAGCTGATCTAATGCCTATATTCATGAAAATACTTAACAACCTTACTATACGTGCAACTGCAAGCAGGCTGCAACGGAACTAAATTGTTAACTCGGACACTGTACGGGGATCCAATCTATATCTTGTCTAATGTTCTGAATATCTCTGGTGGTTTCAATTGCTGTAACCAAGGCTTGCAAGCAGGTGAGATTTCGAAGAAGGAACCTGTCGGTTT
The DNA here is from genome assembly GCA_022539655.2 of Ceriodaphnia dubia. NCBI lineage: Eukaryota > Metazoa > Arthropoda > Branchiopoda > Diplostraca > Daphniidae > Ceriodaphnia > Ceriodaphnia dubia. The sequence goes on from JAKUCG020000250.1 coordinate 687,004, forward strand.
AAAAGATTTGTGGCAAACACACTTGTAATCAGTAGATTAAGTAAGAGAGGAAACGCTCATACTTGCCAGATGAATTGATTTTGTATGCCACAGCGCTTGCGTGCAAGAAAAATAAATCGATGAACTGTTATTCTAGACGTGCTAGGCCCAAACATCTTAATTTAGAAGCTGACAAGCAACAAGTTGGCAACTCGTTACCGGGAGTAGTTCACTAATCAGTAAATTAGTAGGTTATCATTAATCAATAATTAGACGGCAAGTTTGACTCTGAGTGAAATGCTACCTGTAACACACGCGAAAAAGAAAAGATAACTCGAAGTAGAATCTTTGAATTCTTGAAAGTTGCTCCAGGAAGATCTTGGTGGGCAAATTAATTGACGAAGGTAGACACCGACGAGTCACAGAGGACGCACTGTGTAACACAACGAACTAAACGAGTCAGGATACAACTTTATATTCAACTCTGATGAATTTAGCAATATGATCCGTGTTTCTCATGTGTATATGTCTGTCTCTGATTGGTTTTTCTGCAACAAGAATAATAATTGAAAAAAAAAACATGGAAAAGAAAAACAGGTATTGGGCTGGTTCGGTGAAATAATCAAGTGAAAACGTAGCTACACAAGCTGCACGGTCGTTGAGCTACGTCGTTCTTCAGATGCAGATTGACGGGAAACGAAATCGGATAGGAATAACCAGGAAGAGCGAAAAGAAAACAAAAGAAGCATTAAAAAAGAACGAGCGGTCGGATGATGGAAGAAGTAGATGATGACGGTCGGTTAGACGCGCATCCGACCGAAACAAAACGGTGCGCCAGAAGAAAAAAGAAATCGTATGATTGGATGACAAACTCGTTCGTGTCTACTAGTCGAACAGTAAAAGACGTTAATTGAATGATGACGGTTGACAGGGCAGCAGCATCAAAAAAAAAAACCGTGTAGAAAATAGAAAAAGAGAATAGGTTCGATGTGAAGCGCGTACATTTTCCTATATGACATGATGACAGTTTGCACACAATCATTTTCCACTTAGAAATGAATGAAAATTGAAATCTAAACGAATAATCCGCAATGCACCATTTGCCTAACAAAGGAGAAATCAAAACAAAGAAAACAAATTCGCATGTGAAAAAGAAACTGAAAATGGTCCGTACTTCCCCGATTTCATTTTGCAGGCCAATTTGTTATAGACGCTTTCGTTTTTCACATTTCTTAGAGACGACGGAACGATCCGCGAGAAATTAGAAGATACAAAGCCTAGATGAACGACCTCACATCCGCAAGTCAAGTCTATCATAGGTTTTTTTCTGAATTTTTTTTTGTTTTGTTCCTACTAAAGGTACCTTTTTTAAAACATTTTTTTCGTTTTCCGCTTCGAGAAGAAAACCAAAAGAGCAAAAGGATATTTTTTTTGCTGGGAGAGATCGTGACACACCTTTTCGTTTGGCGTTCTTGTTTTTGTGTGTTCAGTCTTACAGAGCTTATCGCTTCCAAGACATTTCGCTACAAGTCATTTGAAGGGAAACAACACGTACAAATCAATCTGGATCTTTCCGTATGAGGAAAACAAAAATTGTATATATGCGCAGACAAAAAGAAGAAAAAAAACGAATCTATATTCCCCTCAGCTCGCAGGACCCAATCCCGGTATTTTTGTTTTCTTGTAACTTGTGTCAAACTCTTTTTTTCTTTCGTTTTTATGCTGAAACTATACTTGGCCAAATAATTCTCTGTTATGATTTTTTTTTTGTCTTTTGTTTTTTTAGTCTACTACGCCAAACTCTTTCGCCCTGCCCAACAAAAAGGCACACTGGTATACAACGAGCAAAGTGAATGAAATAAAATCGAAACAAAAAGAAAAGTAAAGAGGGAAAACTTGCGGGGGCTTTTCTTTCTCAGCAACAAATCTTGATTTTTACCCACCCACCCTCTTATCCTCACATTTCTCGTCGTTGGCATTGGTTTCCAATTTGGGAAAACAAACAGCCGGACAAGGAAAGAAAAGGGACGTGGGGAGGGCAAGCAAACTTTTACCGTTTCACATTCCTTTCAATCAACAACAAAACCTTCTCCAAAAGTTAAAAGAAAATAACCATCAGGGCAAAATATTGAAACAGTTGGCGAGCCCGCATTTGCCGGTCAAAAAGAAAGAAAAATAATAGAAGGCTGAGGTCGTCCAAAACAAAAGAAAAACAAGAGAATGGCGCGGATGATGGCGCGAAAGAGAAACGAAAAAGCAGACTGTGCGCGTTGGCGTCTTCGAGACGTTCTACAATAAATGTAAGAGGCAAAAACGAGGAAGGAGAAAAGAGGCGGTGGATAAAATGAAGACGATAAGAGCCTAAAAATGGATTCGAAATAGTATATACACATGCAGATAATGCACTCTTCGAAACGCCGTTCGCTTTAGATAGCTTTGTACTGTGTTTGTATCTTGTGAAAACAACGCCCCATCACCCCACAAAATCCTTTCATTTAGCAAGACCCTAGAAATCAAAATATTGGCTAAAAAAAAAATAAATAAAAAATGATTGTTGAACCCATTAAAGGCTAAGGATGTCTACTGTGTCGTCTTTGAATATATATATAAATCTGATTTCCCTCGAATTACTTTGTGCCTCTATTTTAAAAGGGAAGACGAGGGGGACATGGAGAAAAGAGAGGGAGAAAACCAGCATCAACTTAATGTACTCCATCCCTCTTTCCCTCTATTCTCTGCCGGCCTCCTCTTTTTTCCCGGAGAAAGGGCGGTGGTGGGGGGGTGAGCGGGTGGTTTTAAACGCACGCATACAGAAACAGTAGCCGGAGAGAGGCGGCTGACTGGACTAGGGGATCTTTGTTGGTGTTGTTTCACATTCCTTGCGGGACGGCGACAGACTGTTGTCCGTCGACCACATCCTGGACCAGTCGATTCAACTCAGGTGCTTCCTTCAGGGCCACCAACGTGGCGGCTAAGTCTTCTGGACCCATCAGTCCGGGTAGTGTCACGGAGTCGCTCAAATCGGAGAGAGGGTAGCCGTCTCCTGTGTCGGAGCAACTCAGCGAAGGATCCGAATCCATATTGGTCACGGCTGCATCAAACGGGGGCGAGACAAACAACAACAACGGGCAAGATTTAGAGAAGGCCACCACAAATTAGCCAAAGTAAACGAGACGAGCTGTTAACAAACCAGAGTTCGATCCTTGAAAATGCATTTGCGAAAAGGCCGCGGAAGACGAGTCTTGCAAGGCTTCCGCACCCAATCCATCGAGGCACGGAGCCAATTCCTGATGATTGTTGGCGTAGACTTCGCTAATGATCTCGTGGAAGTTTTCCAACTCCTGTTGGGTGGGGTCGATTTGAACGAATCCGTCCGCTCCTGAATCACCTTTGGCGCACCAAGCAAAATCCAATCAATAAACTTGTGTTAAAGAATGGGGCACGAGGCCGTCACAACCGAAGCGCCAAACTCACGCGTCCGTCTAATTTCTAAAGCGTTTGTGTGCAAAACTGCAAGACTCACCATTATTAGCATGCGAATTGAAATCATTCCACTCGGCGGGGACGGGCGTGGCGGTGTAACTGTACGGGCTGCTAGTGGCGGACGCGTTATACGTGAAATTCCTGCCGCACCCGAACGGAGTACTGGGTTGCGACATAGTCGCGTAACCTTGGCCAACTACCAGACCACCGTAGACTTGGTTTACAGATGTTTGACGGCTATCAGAGTCACATCTCGTGATACCTTGCGATTGATACTGCTGAAGCATCCGATGGAGCGGGACAGACTGAGAGCGACTCATGACCGAGTCGTTGACGCCACTAGGAGCCGATTCCAGTAGGCCCTCAATTTCCTGGGCAAGTGGGTCGCTACCCCAATGTGGCACAGCATTGTTGAGCGTGGTCTGAACTCGGCCGGCGGCCGCGACCTGATGTGGATTCAATCCTAGCACCACACCGGCCGAAACGTGACGCCGACGCAAATCCTGGTGGCGTAAACGCTCGCTACCAAAGCTCGATTCCGAGGTCTGCATACGAAAACAAAGACGCGACATCGTGATCCGAAAATGAGAAAGAATTAGCATTGGTGGATGGAAAAAGGCGTGGAATTAGCTAAAAAGAGTGGACAGCGTGCCTGTTGCGGGAAAGATTGAACTAGCGGCGAGAGAGGAGCCGAGCGGGGCAATGAGGGCGATCCGGCCGACGCGTGACGCGAACGTGCAGAAGCGTTCAACAGACCGTCCGGGCCGTGGTTCATCAGAGAAGGCGTAGAGTATGGCGTGTGACGGACAGTTATCGAGGCTCCGGATGAATGGCGAACCCGGTTGACCAGCAGATTGGAGGCTGAATTGTGGCGTGATCTGTTGACCGACAGGGGTGTATTGAGCGGCGAGACAAAGGCCGAGTCATTGCTGACGCTGCTGGCCTCTGTCACGATTGAAGTCGGGGTGTCCATCGTCATCTACACTCAAACAGACAAAGAAAATCAATAGAAAGCAAACAAACGGGGAAACAAATGACGTGTGAAAATGTGCTGTAGAGGGAGGTTTGCGAAAATAAAAAGGATCGAACCATGTGTCCAGAGTTGTGTCTCGAGTGGGGCTGGGAGGGCGGCAGACTCGACGGGACGGGCGTCTGGCCGGGAGAAACAAACGGGCTAGTCACGCCACTATGGTTGGTCGATAAGAGCTGGCGAAGCTGCACGGGGCCAGAAGATCCAGGCGAGGGTGGAACGTCGGGCGTCAGTCGGGGAGAGATCGGCGTGAAATTGAAAGCCATTCGACGAGTGTTGGGACTCGGAGGCACTCCTCCGCCGTTGCCCAACCCGCCGACGCTTGTCTGATGGTCCGACAAAGCGGACGGCGTCTCGAATCGGACGTTGCGGCGCTCCAGCAGTCCAACTGTTGCCAGTTTCTTCTTAGCTGCTGCACATAAAATCCAATCTAATAGTAACGACACATGCTCAATTGTCAAGGCAACCGCAAGACGATACGGAGCTGTTTCATCCACAAACTTGACAAACTTACCCTCGTTTTGCTCGAGAAGGACGCGCAACTGCGAAAGCTCATTGTTCGGCACCTTCGGGCTGAGGCTATCGGTAATCGCTTCTCCAGGCTGAGACCAATAATGGGCCAGCTCTTCGTCGTGACTGTGAGTGAGACCCTCGACCCACGGGCCCTCGAGCGATGATTCGGGAGCTGCTCGCCGGTTGGAATCTTCCTCTTTCAGCTGTGGCAAAGATGGCGCAGCCAGTCCATTTTCGATGGCGCAATGCGGCTTGGGTTGAATGGGTACAAACTTTGGCTTGCTGATGTTGATTGTGGGACTGGGTGATTGCGAGTGGCTGGGCAGGAGCAGTATGGTCGATTGAGGAGGGCGCGGACTGCGGTTGTTTGAAAGGCGTGGGATCGCCACTTTGCCTGCAGGTTGGGACGCAGCGGAAGTTGAGGCAGATGTAGCACAAGACGATGTTCCTTCCATTTCAGCCGGCTCTATTGAAGAGACGGCATTCCTCTTATTCTCCTCGCCTCTCTGTTTCCTTTTACTGCGAGTGCAGCCTTTTTTGTTGTTGTTGTTGTTGCTGCTGGATGCTTTCGGCTCCGCCTCGTCGGCAAGCGGAACCGATGGCGATGCCTGCGGTGGCGGAGAAGTTGTAGAACTGGACACCCGCGTCTTTTTGCTGTGGCGGTTCTGCACTGGTTGCCTCCTCGTGTGTAAATTATGCTGCTCCTGTAAATCACGAGGCGATCAATGACAGCCCACATCTGTAAGAGTAAAAGAATGCGATACGGACGTACCTGCAGTTTCCTCTTCAGTTCTCGCATGTGATCTTGCTCGCATCCGCTTTCTCCTTTAATCTCCGACGAAATTGCGCCTTCGTCTTCGCTTTGTCTTTGTGAAGTGCGCAGTTTGCTCCATTGCGTCGCAGCTTTACTCTGTTGGTCCACGTACAATTTGTCTACTAAATAGTTGGCTAGGTCACCCATTCCACTAAAGTTGATGCCAAGCAGCTTCCCGGCCCATTCGCGGACCAGAATACAAGCTCGTTCATTCATCAAATCTGGCGTTCCGGTGCCCGTGCGTTGAATGTTTTGCGACTGGACATTGTTGGGGTGGATGGTGGCTCCGTTGTCGCAAAACAAATCAGCTAGAATCGGAGGACTCAGTTCGCCTTTCTTCCTCAAGCCCGAGTAGCAATAACGCGAATGACCTCGCGTCCCCAGTCGGCGCGGTCTCACGTTAGGGAACACTTGTTTCATGACTTTCCCGAAATCGGCAGTAGACAGAGGCTTGATTATATTCTCGGTGCAATATGCTCTGTAATTGAAAACCAAATAAGGATAACAAAAGATATGGCGTAATGTGAAAGTTGTGCTCATCTTCATACCCATATTCTTCATAGACTTCTTGCTTGGGAAGGGACACCTCTACATCTTCTTCCAAGTGAGTTTGAATCCAAACAACTGTCTGCATGATTTCTGGCCGGCTGCCAAGGGGATTTAAGGGCCTAACATCAAAATAAAAACAAAGACTCAAATTGAAATCACCAGTCAAGACATCCCTGATATTGGAATGCTGAATATTTTTACATTCGTAGGGGGTCCACATCTGAAGATCTGCCCAGCGGCAGCTTAAAGTAGAGGAGCAGCCTTTCAGTGTCTGACAACTTTTCAACCTCGAGAAGCAAGTTGGACACGGTTTTCTTTGAAGACATGCTGCAGAAACAAAAAATGGTTAAAGCAATGATAAGAGTAACAGGTTTAGACTTAAATGTGTGGTACCTGGTGGAGCTATCCAACAGTTTTTCCATTTTTTCTTTGTTGATTGGGTCAGAGATGTTGGACCCAAAGAGAACAGTCTGCTGGACCACTTCATTTCCACTGGTGATGTCTGATCCAGGTACAGCAGGAATAAAAGGCCAATCTTTTTCACCAATGGAAGAGGAAGATTGGTCCAGATCAATTAAGATTTCCTGCTTGATACCATCTCTGGCAATCCATTTCTCCTCCACTCCACCAGCAGAACTTCCCTCACCCTCTTGTTCACCATTTTCCGACGTCCGGGCCATTGTTGAATGACTCAATATGGAATTTTTCCATGACACGGCGATACAGCACAGTTTACGTTAAACTTTCCTTCAAGCCGGAACCAGAAAACCCATTAATAACAAACAAAGGGGACGGCTGTACGTCGACTGTTGTCTTACCTCAATCGATGAGCAAATGAGTAATCCATTCAGAGCACTTACAACCAAAAGAGAGAGAGAGAAGAAAAGAAACAAATTGAAAAGGAAAAGACTGAGGGGAAAATTCTAATCCGGGATTCCAAATAGGAAATGGAAAATAATCCTTCCCCAACTACTTCTGTACGGACGCCATTACAGCTCTGGTTTCCCTGCTGTCTCTCTTCTCTTGTAGGTATCGTATCGAATCAATATCGATAGTCGCATCGTGTTAGTCCCGCCTCTTTCTTTTTCGCACTTTTTCACTCCGCCCCTACGAATAACCTAAAAAAAGGATGAAACAATAACAATTGCGCGTGTAGCTGGCCAGTCCCAAAATAAAAACATTTGCAAATGTTGATTCCTGAAGATTGGCTTGGCCTTCAACTCAGCAACCGAGAATGTTGGGCGTTTGATCAAGTAAATAATCGCAATTTGTGTGTTTTGTAAAATTCTGTGTAGGAAAACCTCATTTCGTCATTATCCAACTCCTCATCATGCAGCCGAATTGTTATATCATTTGCAATCGGAATCTACTGAAGTTAAGATACGTGTGACTTGTCACTTGTTGTGTCACTTAATACACGGATCAGGCGATGATTACAGAGCTTGATTTGCTAGCGTACAGAGATGCTGCACGCGAGAGGACTCATGGAGTAACAGGATTGTATTTCGATATAAACAAGAGATTAGAGACCAATGAAAATATGAATGTTATTAGATGTTTTGAGCGGGTACAATTCGTCGAGCTGTTTGAAAAGCATGGCTCGGGTGTTTCTCTCTTTCTCGTAACCCAGATGGTGATAGAGAAGCGCTTCTAGAAACACAACGTCCTTGGCGTGATGGAAAGCTTCGATTTGATTAAATATTTTTTTGGCTCGAGTCAACAGTGGAAAGATCTCCGTTTTCTTGCTTTTGAATTCCGCAGGGTCACCTTTCTTCATCCCCGTCTCGGCGAGCAAACACCTAGCCAAGAGATAAGTGGCCATTCCCTGTTCAAACAACGAGCCGTGAGTGTAGATGATGTTGAGGTGTTTGCGGACTAGATCTAACGCATTTTCCGTGTAGCTCATTAGTAACTGAAATTCCAAATTCCAAATCGCAAATGAATGTTGTTGGGATATTTTACATGAGGCAATTTTAAAAGAATCACCTGAATTTCAGCAGACTGCATCCCAACCAACGCAAGTTGTAGACTCATGTGGTGTTTCGTGCAAATGTTTGAAGCCTGGCTGATCTGTAAAAGCGCTTCGACATAATTTTGCCGAGCAGAGAGAAGCACAGCGCGTAGCATCAAAGACTGGACTTGAAGCCGTAGTTTCTGTCCCATTTTCCATCCAGGATTCGGCATTCGATTACTAGGCTCTTTAGGGTTGGTAAGTTTCTCCTCCAAAGCCATTAGGACGGATTTTCCCTGGCAAGTATCACCTTTGCACAGCATCAAGTGGGCTTTCTTCGCTAGGCTCTCTGTACGGTCAAAAACGGCCAACTGGGAGACAATCAACTCGGCTTTATCCCACTGACCAAGCCAGAGTGTCCGGTAAAAAGCCACGTGCAAGTCCGTCATCTTCCACATCTGCGAGTGTTGCTGGAAATGAGCGTACTGATTGGATGCAAATTTGGTGATTGATTCCGCGTCTATATAACGTCCTTGTCGTGAAAGATGAAGGGCGATGTTGCAAATGGCCATATGGACATGTTCGTTGTTGAAATAGATGTTGCCTTTTGTAGGATCTCCCGTGTGTAATGTAAGTAACAACTGGGATATCTATAGCAACAACAAAAAAATGAATCGAACAATGTAATGAAAAAAAGTAAGTTAGTTGAATATTTCTAATACTTGTAGGGCGTTCTGTGGATATCCATAAAAACTCCAAATGGCCGCCCGAAGAGCCAAGCATGTTAGTGTCATATCGGTGAGTGAGTGCTGACAATTGGCCACGTCGTTTGTATGAAGATATTCGAAAATTCTTGAAGGATCGACTCCGGTCAACGCGCAGTCTTGAGTCCACATGGCCAAACCGAGTGAGGCAAGATAGTGCAGATTTGATTCACTACACTTAGTAACGAGGCGTTCCATCATCTTGAATCGCATCTCAGGGTTCTCCTCCAAATGACAAAACCAAGCTAGAGACTCTTGAAGACAGACGTGATCAGCTGCTTCCCCAGACTGAGCAACAGTTTCACGCAGAGCTGTAATGGCCAAATCACGGTGGCCAAAAGATGCATGCAAGAAGGCCATATTTAGCGATGCATGTCGGAATGTTTTGTTGTTCAACAAATTATCTTCCAGTTTTGAATGAATCAGTCCTTCCACTGAAATGGTTCCTTGGTCATAAGACTGGTGAAGCCTTTTTTCAGCCTGTCCAAAATCCTGGCATCTCATTTCATTAAGATGTGCCAGGAAATTGGCCTCTGCAAAATCCTTGTTTTCATGCAGAATCCGATCAATGATTTTCTGAAGGTTTACTGGGCTATGAGCCAAACTTTCATTCCTTTGTAGCATTGTCAGCTGCTGGGAAACTAACAATTCAGCTTGCTTTCTTGACACCTGAACCAGTTCTAGAGGATCATCACATTGTTTGGTCTTGTCCAAATATGTGGCAAGGTTATTGCTCAGCTCTACAGTGGCTTCAAATGTCATTCTGTCCATCTGCAGCACCATTTTCCTGATGAAAATTCCCAACACACTGTCTTTTCTGATCATAGGTTTACCTTTAGCTGGCTCCATCAATAGTTTCTCCAAACTTTCTGCTAGATCAAGCAAACCAGACGCCCCATCCTTAACAATTTGGTGTAAACTTTGAACAAATTCTGTAATAATTTTAGGGTGGAGGTCGTAGCGTCCGGGTTCTAAGATAATATCAAAGTCTTCCCAGGTAACGTCATAGCACTGTATAAGTTCAAGCGAGAGCAAACAAAAATCTTTACACTGCTGAGGCGAAAAGGGGGGAAGGGAGTTGTAGTGAGAATGAGGTGACATTCCTAATTGAGCTAAACGTGCTGTACAATACTCTCGAACAAAGACGAGAACGGCCACCTTGAACGGGCTGACTCGGTCGTCATTCCCTAATTTAAAAGAATTGAGGGGGAGACCTTCGCGAGTCGCCATGATACAGTCGGCAAAACTTTTCGAAAACTCGTCACTTTTCGAAACAAATACAAGCAGACACTCCTGGTGAACAGCGTTGCGCTTTATCAAATACCACGACTTGTCACTTTGTCAGTCCTTTGAATACTCAAAATACAGTGAATCAATAAAACAATCAACGCTAGAAAATATATTTTTTTAAATATAATAATCTTTGACACTGAATTGAATTAGAAAGAGGGCTAGAGAAATTTCTAAAACAGAATATGGTTGACTGAAGTCAGCTGGCATCGTCGCCTTCTTGTAGCTTCGTTTTTAAAAGTGTCTGGCCGTTGACGTCGTGTATTCGATTGCTGCGTTTGCCATTGAGATCTTATTCAGTTTAGAAGATAAGTCGTCTTGTGTTTCGTACAAATTTCCTAATGCTTTCTCATAAATCATTGGAATTGAAAGAAAATTTTTCATCGAAACGAAAATCTGATTGTGACAAGTGCACCTCGCCTCCGCCGCCTAGCAAGTTACCTCGAATCGAGAAGGAATCATCAGAGGAGAAGAAAGAATTGGAGAACGATTTTAATTCATACCAATACTGGAAAGACCCGCTTCCAGACATAAGTTCTGAATTGAATAATATTCCAAGCCATATGTTGGTCGAATAAAATGGTGGGAAACAAGCACATAGCACAAATCTTCAACAATAGCCAACATTCTGCGGCAGATCACCCCAAATTAGTCAAGACATTGAGAAAAGTCTATGATCAGTTTGAAAATCAAGATGCATTTCTTCAACATTTCATCAACTGTTTCAAGTGTGCTTTGGTTCACGGAGAGAGAGAAACAGCTGTCAACTTGTGTTTAGATTTTGCCGCCAAGTTTGCTACATCATTCGAGCTCGGGAATGAAGACCCTGATGCCGTGTGTCATCCATTCTATGAAGGGCTCTTTGAGTTTCTTCTGTCACACCACAATGTCAAGAGCCAAGCTGTTCGCTTTAGAGTTTGCCAGTTTATTAACAGATTGCTAGAAGAATTGAGTGAGTCTGCCTCCATTAATGCAGAGCTCTTTGAAAAGATTTATGATGCCATGCTGGAAAGAATTCAAGATCGTATTGCCTCTGTGAGAGTGCAAGCTGTTGTTGCTCTTCAACGTCTACAAGATCCCACTAACAAGGAATGCCCTGTCATTAAGGTGTGTGCCATTAAAGTTTGTTAAACTTTCAAATAAACTATAGGAAATGTGTTAATATTCAGGCCTTGGTTTTTCATCTGGAAAGAGATCCTCATCCAGAGGTTCGTCGCGCAGTGTTGAAGGCTTTGGGTTGCAACTACTTTACACTTGAATTCGTGCTGGAAAGGTTGCGGGACGTTAAAGATCTCGTGCGCAGACAGGCTTACATTTTTATTAGCGAGAGGTATGAAACATAGATTTACCCTTAATTCAGATTCTGTATTTAAATGTTTTCCATTCTTTAGAGTTCATGTTCGTTCTTTGTCAATCGCAAATCGCGTAACAATCTTGAAGCTTGGTCTTAACGACTCGTCCGCAGCCGTGACGGCCATGGTTCAAGACAAATTGATCCCCGCCTGGATCACTGCAATGGAGGGCTCCATTTTCAATTTTCTCCGCGGTTTAGATGTAGAAGGCTGCAGTGATATTGCAGTCAAAGTTCTTCAAGTCTGGTTGAAGACGCTAAACTACAAGGAGATAACAACTCAATTGCCAATTGGTGAAGAAAATCTGGTTAAAGTCGAAGTATTGAAACCAGAAATGGCTCTTTATTGGTGCACGGCTGTCGGATTCCTGCATGGTGAAGGTGTTCATGCAGCAGACGCTCTCGATACTATCATGCCTGAAATGACAGCCTTCGGGAAATACGTGAAAACGTTTGTATTGGAGCGGCTTTCGGAAACAGACGACATGGAGGTTCGAGATAGAGTTTTTTGTCTGTGTGTGTTAATGTTCTTTTATTTACGGAAAGTATCTTTGAATGTTTAGGTGTTGAGTATGGAGTTTATCGTAGGCCAACTGTTGCAAATGGCCCAATATTTTGATCTCGCGGATGAAGCTGGCCGCATGAATTTACGACGTGACCTCTGCGATCTGCTTCAACACGAAAAGACCAGTCCGGCCTTGACTCGTACAATGGTCAAGTGCATAAGTTTGATTGAACCAAATTTAGAGGTCCGCATTACTAAACTTCTCGAGGTTATCTCGGAGCTTCGGGAACCCTTAACTCAAGCGGAGGTTCCCATTTCAGAGGATCAACAGCGCAAAAACAAATTAGAGGTAACGAACAAACTTGACTGAAGCTGCAAGAACGGTCTTATTTTAACGCTGCATTAAAATTTCCTCGCAGATTGCACAATGCCGGGTGCAGATCAACGAATTAAAGGACGAATTGGAGACAGCTGTTCTTGGTCAAAATTTTGCGGCGGCTCAAGAGATTCAGCAAAGAATCACTGTTCTAGAGACCAAACTAGGTGAACTATCTAGCCGGCCGACCACTCATGATGTTGAAGTCTTCCGTGAAGAAAGAGACGACCCACTGACGCTTCTCAAATGCCTTAGCATCGTTTGCGAATTGCTGAAAAATTCTCCAGTATTTTGCTGCCTTATTTCGAATCAACCTCCGAAATTTTTTTTTAACGGTTCTTTTTCTGATAGATGCATAAATTGACGAAAGAGCTTGACCAGCTTTTAACGTCGCTGATCTTGCCTTGTGTCGAGAGAATAGATCCGGCTGTGCGTAATGCCGCTTTCGAAGCACTGGGCTGCCTCTGCACTTGCGATTTGGAATTGGCTCAACAGCGTTTGCTCTTATTCGTTCAAGCTGTCCAGATGGATCACACTGTGTTGCAGGTTACCACAGCAAAAGTTCTATTTGATCTTGTTCAACTCTTTGGCCTCCCCGTAAGTACATAACAGGCTATACGTGTGTCGATTATAAATTAATTACGTTTGATTTGCATTTCGCAGAGCTTCGAGGACAAGGAGAGCGGTACGTCCTTGGCGACCGTGTTGACAGAACTATTAGATAGCGAAGATACGGATGTGCAAACAATTGCCGTCGAGGGTTTTACCAAACTATTAATTTCGTCAAGGTAGTCGGATGATTTACATGTGATTTCTATTCCTCACCTAACTTTACAATTTTTCTAAGGATTGAGTCGACCATGGTCCTTTCGCGATTGGTTATTTTCCTGTTCCATCCTCTCACTCAGGATAATGTTCGCCTCCGTCAAGTTCTCAATGTTTTTTTCCCTTTCTTCGCCTCCATGGATATAGCAAATCAACAGCAATTGGAAGCGGCCTTTTTGCCAACGATCAAGACTATCCAAAAGGCTCCTTGCACCTCACCATTGGCAGAAATGGACATTGCGATGATTGTTAAGCTCTTCGTTAACTTGACACAGGTAACTTACCATTTAGGCATTTATTGTGCGCTCATAAAAACTATATTTATGTATCACAGGAGAGTTTGCTGGCCCGCAAACCGGAGGTGGATCACACCATCCACGATCAACTAGCCATGAAGCTATGTACTGAAGCTCTGCGTATCCCTGATTCGAACGAAAGTAAAGTCTACCTGAAAGCGTTGCTTCAGCTGAACATGTCGTTCTCCAATCCGTCGCATACTCGCGACCTGCATACACTCACCCGCAAGTTGCTGCGAAATATTAGGGACAAGACCTCAATCAGACTTGTCGAACAGTTCGATGCCGCTGTCGACAAACATTTGACCGCTTCATTAGGGGATTCTGCTGATTCCGCAGCAGATGAGGCTACGATGGAAACAGAACCTGCTGCTGCCAATCCTCCTGTATCCCCTAAGCAAAGAAAACCAAGGATTCGCCAGTTGGGTAGTAAACACGGGCTGACACTTTTAATGGATGCCACTGGAGGCAGCGATGCTGAAGTATCCCAGAGCTCTGACGTTTTCTTCAGTCCTGAAAACACGAGTACTCAAAGAGAGAAAGTACCTGCGAAATCGCCGGAAGTCGTCATTGAAGTAGACTCGAGGTAATTTTTGATTCAATTATTTATGTTAATCAAAGCGCCTGAAAACTTTTGTGTATTTAGTTCGACCACGAGCAGTGAGAGACCAAGAAGATCCCGACGTCATACTAATCCTCCACCAAGCGTTACCACCGTCACCGAGAGCGACGAAGATATGATACCCGCGACACCACCGCAACGTACAACACGATCGAAGAGAACCACGTCAACCACCAGCAAGCGTTAATCATATCATGTTTAACCTTATCGGTTTTTAAAGGTGTTTCATTTAAGCATTGTTTTCATGTAATGAAATAAAATTTTCTCGCAACATTATATATGTGGCGTGCTTATTTTTGTCGTACGTGACTGAAACGTGTAGCATCATAAGGAGATGTACCGGTAGATGTCTAGACGGTATAGTCAATCAGCTGGGGCTTTGACTCTTTCGTCCCCGTCTGTTTTGAGAGGGAACGACGTGTTAGCAAGTTGTTCCCGGCAACTAAATTTTGGTCTAAATTAGAGAAAAATTCACAAGAAGAAAAATGGGAGAAGCACAAATTCCTAAACCAGTTAGATTTCTTATTGGAGGTGTGTCAGGGTAAGTTGAAATTATTGCAGATTGGCAGTTCCCTGTTTTTATTTGCAAGTGCTAATCATAGAATATATTCTGCAAATATAGAATGGCTGCAACATGTTTTGTCCAACCAATGGATCTCATCAAAAACAGAATGCAGTTGTCTGTGGCCAAAGAACACAAAAATACTTTTCACGCCATTAGGTCAATCATGATGAAAGAGGGGATTTCTGGCATGTATTCTGGACTTTCAGCTGGTCTTCTCAGACAAGCAACCTATACAACTACACGGCTTGGTATTTACACATGGCTTTTTGACACCATGAGCAGGTACAGTAGATCTACTGAATCCCCCATTTTTAAAAACCATTTTGCACCCAGTTTTGATGATGCTTATTCACAGTCCAGATGGAAAGCCGCCAGGGTTTGCAACAAAAGCAGGACTAGGGGTGACTGCAGGAGTGATTGGAGCATTTGTAGGAACACCAGCTGAGGTAATTTTAGTTACAGTACCATAGCAACACAATAAAAACTGTTCAGCTACCTATAAGGTGGCCCTGATTCGGATGACAGCTGACGGCCGATTACCTGCGGCTGAAAAAAGAAATTATAAACACGTCGGGGACGCGTTAGTTCGTATGGTCAGAGAAGAAGGATTGCTTACATTGTGGAGAGGGGCAATCCCGACCATGGCGAGAGCTGCAGTGGTAAATGCCGCCCAGCTTGCATCTTATTCCCAAGCCAAGCAAGCTCTAATGGACACTGGTGGGTTGTACTGCAGAAACCCTTCATTTTGCTAATACTAAGTGATGGTTAATTGGGTTCTTATTTTTCGTTTTATTTTGGTTTTTTCAGGATATTTTAGTGAGAACATTATTCTTCATTTTTGGGCTTCCATGATTAGCGGCCTTGTTACGACGGCCGCATCCATGCCCGTCGACATTGCCAAAACTAGGTACAGTAAAACTACTGCGCCACCCCAAGACTTTGATCGATTAATGACTTTGGTATTTCAGGCTGCAAAATATGAAGATTATTGACGGCAAGCCAGAGTACAAAGGAGCTGTGGACGTGTTAGGACGCGTAGTACGTAACGAAGGCATCTTTGCCCTCTGGAAGGGATTTACGCCATATTACGGTAATAAACGCATTAGTTTAAATCGTGACGTTCAGTCTCTTCATTAAATTCTCCACTATTCCAGCTCGCATTGGGCCGCATACAGTCCTCACCTTCATTTTCCTGGAACAAATGAATACGTTTTACAAGCGCAATATTCTTGGTCTCAAAGATGCGAAGTCTGGTGGCATCTAGATCACGTCTCCATGAGCTTTTGGTAGAAAATCATCATTCAAGCCTGATATTTTAGTTTACATTTGTTGTGTTGTCGACGCATTACTTGGTGGCTGTGAAATGCAGTACATAGATGGTTGTTGTGAATTTAATTGATGGTATACAAGTTCTCGGCTAAGATTTAAAGATAACTTTATTACGAATTCCTTCTTTGTGCTGGAAGCACTTTGTACACATCAACATGACACATGATCAATTGCGCAAAATAACTAGTGAATAACGAATGACTAGTCATACTGTACAAGATCTTTACGTTAATTTTTTTGTTTTGTTTCGAAAAACACAATATTTTTGTGGAAAAAAGGCACATCTAAACAGTCAGAAAAACTATCACATTTTCGATATTTTGTGCGTTACACAAAATAGAAGAATATGGGGAGATTATATAAGACTTGAAGCACGGAAATACTAGTCAGTCGCGTCGTACCGCTTATCGTTTACAAAACTAGCAAAAGGAGAAAAACTGGTTAGTCAACTTTAATGAATCAGGAACTAGCTGCTACTTTCACTAGTCTATACCTGTTGAGTAGATAAACTGTTGCTTCATAAGTGGTCATCATGATGGCCGTATTGGGAATCTGACGCACCAACTGAGTCGACAAGCCGCGGTAGAGGCCGCGGTGCCCCTCCTCGCGGAAGACAGTTTGCAGTGTTTGAAAGAAGCCTCGATAGCGTGAATTCTCTTCGCGCAACCTGGTCCTGGCTACTTCGTGCGGATACGTCAGGAAACAAGCCACAGTTTTGCTAATGGCTCCAGCCATCATGTAATCGAGCGCTTGGTTGCCCACGGAACTGTCTGGCTGCGTATCGCGCCATCGTTGCAACGTACTCTTCAAGTACTCGTAGAGTACAAATTTGATGATCGTCTCCGAGATGCCAAAATAAGAGGCAGTTATGCCTCGGTAAAAACCAACAATACCCTAGAGAAAGAGTTTTAAAATAATTAGATATTTCAGGCGAGTTACAGCGTAGTTATATAACCTCACCTGACTGCGGTAGATGTTGGCAATGCACTGCCAAGCCGTGACATTTCTATTGCGATTGAGCTGCAGCCGAGTTTTGACGAACCAAATTGGGTTGGTTAGAGTGCAAGACACGAAACCTGCCGCCATATGACCGGAAAAGGAAAAAAAAAATTAATTAGTTTTTTTACAATGTGAGCGAATGACGTAGAAAATATTCTGAAATGACCCAAGGTCGCACGAAGGAAATGGCAATACGCGCGAAAATTTAAAAAGCCCAGACAGTGCGTTATTCTTTCGCGTACGTGTGTGATAAAATTCAAGCTGAGCTCAGCGGACCTTGGACCAACCCGCCGCACGCCTCGTGCACGTGGACGTTCGTGGACTTATAAATATCCTACATTCTTCGACGGAGGGAGAGACGCGACTGGCACTTTCTGAACGTGAAACACGTACAAAGAAGACGTGCTCGAGCTGGACAAGTCTAGTTTCTTAACCCCCCTGGGTGACCTGCATACAAGATTCAATCGTAGACAGGTTTCTCTCGACGACGAACTTCGATAGAAAACGGTATGACGTCGAGTTTGGCTCCTCTAAAACAAAAACTATTGTTGTGCTGTTTGAGCAATTGCCAAGTCGGTTATTGCTTCAAAAGCGTCATTAAACGCGCAAGAGCTAAAGCGGGAACTGACACAAGGACATGCCTCCTAATCTTCTTCTGTAACGAGACATATCATAAACTCTTGAGGGAAATGGAGGAAGAAACCAGCACCGACCGGACAGCCGCGAAAGAGAAACGAGTACCGGGTACCCAGTCACAGGACTGACGTGATATTAATTAAATATAACCAAGCAAAGCAACGGGTTTTACCTGCAAGCCCAGCCGAGTACATATGAACAAGGTGAGAATCAGGCGTCATTATCTGGTTGAATTTCCGTTTGGCCGTTGAATAGGTGCAAAAATACAAAGCTCGGGTGGGCGCCACTCCAATGAGATTGGGTCCCAAACCTTTGAACAGCGCGCGGCAACCTTCTTGCTCGATCAAGTGCCTACGTGAACGTGAGCGAGAAAAAATATCAGTTAGTTAGCCATTTATAGATTTTTTTTTCTTTTTAAAAAAATCAAAATAGTTTATCGGCAAACGCCATTATCCCGCTATTTTGATAGTTATCCTCTCGAGACAATAAACAACTAGTCGATTAGGGATTTAGGGAATACGTTGCCGTTTTTGTTTTCCAAGGGAAATTTACCGAAAGCAAGAGAGGGTTCCTTTCGGATGACTAATAACAGTCGACGTTGATGTCGTCGACGTCGACCATGGCAGGACGGACTCTTGAAACACGACCAATCGCGAGTTGACTGGGCATTGCTGGTGATGATAGTACAGGTTCCAGTTCATCTCTGGTGTAAAATACATGTGATTGGCCCCATTTCCTACATGGGAGGAAGCGGCTCGTAGGCTACGAATGGCACTACGACGACACTCCGAGGAAGACGACTGCAGGCGGGTCTTGACGACTTCCAGCGGGCACGTCACGACGGCCCCAACAGTTCCACCAACCCTGTGTAACCAAAAAAAGATGTGAAATAGTGGTCCTAGGTAGCAACCGAAGGGTCGGGGAGTGCGACTAAAACGTTTTGGCTGTTCTTCAACACAGTCTCCTAGCTATATTCTCTTTGGGCTCCACCAAGAGAATATGGCTCTACCAAGTCAGAGAATATACACTATATGGTGTTTCTGGAATTCTACTCTAGTTCTCAGAGGGGTTACATTTACTAGAAGGGCCTCTCGTTATGTAATTTGAACCATGAAGTAATAGCCTCACAAACTGAAAACAGATGGGCTAAGATGGAGGGGATCGAACAAATATTCTAGACTGTTCCAACCAACTCTAACATAAAAATTCAACTGTATGGGAGCAAAAGCAAGTTAGAGTAAGGTAAGAAGAAGGGCTGCGTTTGTAGAACAAATATCTTCCCCTTGTGATGTAGCCCTAGGCACACAACATGTATATAAATACATAAGGGAGTTGTGTTGAGCTACCCTCTTTCTGACTTGGTCCATCCCTTCAGTTTTAACAATGGGGTTTGGGGAAAGGAAAAGGCAGTCGGTGCCATTTCGGATTTCGTGCCTGTAAGGGTCAAGATGGTTTCAGCCGATGACGGAAGGAAATTCACGTTCTTACCCGCCAGCGAAGAGATGGATGAGTGTATCTGCATTCGACATAACACGTAATGCAGTTGCATCAATCTGGATAAAAAATATATTTGTAGTTGATGTTTGCCAAGACCAACGAGGTTGGCCGATTTGTAAACATATGTGTGGTGTGCTCTAAAGGTGACTGAAGAATAAAAATCAAAATTTCAACGCAGTCGGTTCTCAACATGGGAGGGGGATGGCAAGAGGCAGGAGAGTCCGACCAATGGCACACTATTGTCAAGCTAACTAACGCTATCTACCGGTTGTTTCGTTTCCTTCCTCCCTCTCCGGCTCGTACGACGCAGTTTCTTGGCCACGCACACTTGCTTGTTTGTTTATCAGCTTTGAAAGATCGATCAAACATATAGACCCCTGGGTGCACTGAGCTTTCTTTGCTTCACTCAGCCGGCCACCATAAAGACATAAATCAATATGTCGAAATTCATTTCCAGCAAATCTACTCCCTACCCTCGTTTTAATGGCATAGAAACGCCATTTTTCAACGTTGACCTGAGAATGTCTAAAGCAGGCAAACTGAGAAAAAAACAGTTCTAATAAACTAAATCCCCTATCTATGAAATCTCTTGGAAATCATTTTTTCAGATCTATTGGAATATTTGCTGCATTGCGGTTATTCGCCAGCAGTATAAAGTACACTCTGTTTCTGTCGACTGAATGATTACGGCCGGCCGGGCGTCTGGAGACTGATAACCAAACAAGGCGCGTGGAAGGTAAAAACGCAGTCAAAATAAACAAAAACCGTACGTTTGCTGCCTTCACGTGGTCTACGAATGCAAGCCATACATCTGCAGAATCCTAATCTGTGACGGGTGAAATTGCGGTCGAATGTCATGTATTAGAAATTATAATGATTTCACAACGAGGATAGCAGTTCCTCGATAGAGGGTAGAGCCCTTTCTGTCTCATCATGTTATGAATTGTAATGAGGCTGGGAATTTCTGCCCTCCCCCTTTTTTCGGTTTTGGATTGAACTGGATGTGTCAGACCCCAACTTGTAATTAGGCCCACCGGATGTGAAAATAGCAATTACAAATACAATATACACAATCATATGTTATGTTTTTCTAATGGGTTAGCAGTCCATTGATTCGTGCTAAATTTGCGTTTTCCTTGAAATTACAAGTTTTGCATAACTTTCTAAAAGAAAAGTATATTGCAAAGGTCTCAAGGTGACATTCGTATTTTGACAGCCCTCCTCGACTCGTGTCAAATGTCGTTTGCCAACTAGTTGAATAACTAGCGGAGAGATGGCGTCCGAGGAGCGCGGGATTTTAAAGGAAAAAGGAAGTTGGCTTTTCAAAGGAAACTGTGATGTTGAGCTATATGCTGCGCACCGTCGAAGAATTGATTGCAATAAGAGTTTCGGATGTCTGGAATCTGCGCGATTCAATGAATCGTCGTCGACCTTAGAGTGATTCGTCTGGAAAAGAAGTAGAATGGAGTAGAGTACATTGACGTTCGAAGAAGCCATCTAATTTGTATATTGGTCTAGTCGTCGGCTCCGGTTCGTTGGGTCCTAATTGAAAACAAAGCCTACAAGTTGCCTAGTGACCGTATCTGTGGTCGACGGTCGGGTCCATCCAATCATGTACAACTAGCTGCTCGTTTCATCTCATCTCCTCTGGTAACTGTTGTTCTTTTCATCCAAGATGAGGATATTCAAGTTGAGCAATCAAGTTACGTAGTCCGACGCAAAAAAAGGTCGATGGCACATCTTCTTCGGTGACCGATGATATTTCTCGGGAATGCGTTGGCTGGTGACATCTGAAGAGTTTTGGTTGAGGAATAAATAATGTGGCATTCGGAGCATGGGAACTTTGGCTCGGTAATTGGTTTAAAACAGTAGTTTGCCGGTGTTTCCGGTAAGTAAGAATAGAATCCTTCGCACGTGTCTTGTATTACATTAAGAAGACAAAAGCGGGCCGTAGAAATCCGTCGCACATTACTGCGCAATAGAGTGACCCTCTATACAGGCACAAGTCCAACACAGCAAAGCGCGTTCAAGTATGGGCCTACTGCCGGACTCATTGTCTATTAAGGTTAATGCGATTGTTTCCGGCGCGGGATTCAATTGACGTAACCTAGAGACAAGAATATGGCGTGACCGAGGTATCAGGAATCAATCCATTATGGGATTTGTCTGATGTATCGAAAAGAGCGACATGGGCTATTCCAGTCTGAATGGGGAGAGTATAGTAGTAATCGTTACAAATTATAAGAGGATTGGAGAAGAGAGGAGGGGGGGGGGGCAAGGAAAAAAGAAGACTACAGTAATGACGTCACAGCACTTGACTATCTCTTTTCAGCACGACGCAGTAGTGTCTGCGTTCAGGATTTTCTATAGCGACTGGTACTCGTCTTCTGGCTAAGAGTCGCTGTCGCACTCTCGAGCCAGCCGTCTACATGAAACGAGAAGACGAGTCTTTGATTAGAATTGAGTTTTCATAGAATGTTATCAAAGATGACAGACCGATGACGACGGCGGCCCATATTTTTGTTGTGTCTTGTGCCTCTTCCAGTAGCGTTAGATTTCAACTTTTACTAGAAATATTTTCATGTGATGAGAGTTGATGTCGGATTGCGTCAGCTATACAAATAAAACCGTTGCGCATTTGGTAGCGACTGTGGGAGGAGTTGATGGCGGTAGTGGTGGTTTTGAATGAGAAAAGGAGGCGCCGAAGGGGAAACCTGTTCATGGAATGTAAAATATGATCAAATATGAATCATTCAATTATGTTGGCGATAGGAAGCAACAAAAGATGGGATTTTCCCAAACTTTATACACGTTCCATGGTCCCCTGAATACTGCTCCACTTCTACTTCTTATTTGAGACTTTATAACCGGAAATGGAGGGTAGACCTTTTATTTGTTAACGGTCCAATCAGAGCCGAGCATTAAAAATCTTCTTCGTCTTCAATAAGAAAGGAAACACATCCATAAGCTTTAACAGGAAGGTACAAGCAACACTGCACTGTTGTGTGTACAAGTATGCAGCTGTGCAATATATATCAGTACTTTGCGGCTTCACATGCTGTTCGGAACGGTCTTTACCTGCGTGGGTGGAGCTATAGACTACCATACGACTTGGAGGGGGTCGGCTCGGTTCGGAGTAGTATAAAAGAGGCCGGGCGACTGGGAGCGATTCCATTCCATTCAGTCCAACTCTTTGGTCCGGTCGACTAACCAGTATAGTCCACATTGTCCATCGCCAATCGCCCGCCCTTGGCACGCTAGATATTCCGAATATTTCAAAAGAGTTGCTGCTTCTACTTTCGGAGGAGCTTCGTTTGAGAACTTCCATCAACATCATCATCATGAGTGCTGCTTTGCGATTGGCCCTCTTCAGTTTGTTGCTTGTCATCCACTCTGCTCGACCTATGAGCGTCGCAAAGGTTTGAACTCTGTTCCGCTCTTACTATGATTCAAAAGTTCAACCATTTTTAAACCTTTTCTTTATTTTCATTTTGTCATTGAAATTTAACAGAGACAGGGTAGCGGTCAAGTAACATTATGTGGTCAACACTCTCCTTGCGGGTATGTTATTTCTTTTTGCAGTTATATTGAACACAATAAGGAATACATCACGACTATCTACTAACTCGTCTAATTTGCTATTGAATAACAGATGGGGAGTGTACGATGCCAATACTCGTCAAATGGACTATTTCGTCCGAAACATGTAATTCTAGATTACCTTCTGAACTATTTAGAACAATTGTTCACATTTTTTGGTCATTTTGATAGTTGCCAGTGCGACCGACCGCGGGAGCGTTGCCTGCGTTCCGGCGACGATGTCAGCATCTCGGCTTACGTCTACCGCTGCGTCCGGTCTCGGCCGTCTTCGTCGGCCGTCAGTAGCGCTTCTGTCGGCTCCACAGCCGGAAGAAGTTCAATTGATACGGCACCCAATTTGATCGATATGAAATTGTGAACGTGAAAGCAAAAAAAAAAAAAAAAAAGAACAAAAAGTACACTACGCACACGAGGGAAAAGAAGCAAAACAAAATCGCTTTGATGCTCGTTTTGGTCTCCGTTTTTTTTTCATTTCGTGTTCACTCTCGATTCGTTTCCAATTTCCAATCCACCTCCCCACTTATTTATTGCATTTGTTATGTCATTGATATCACTCTATATGACGATGGAAAACATAATCCTGTTTTCTCGATTTACATTGACCAATATGAAGAATTACAAAATATACTCCATTCCATTCGTGGTTGCGGCGTTATTCGATTATTGTGCCGCCTCAAGTTTCCATATTTTATTAGCTTCCTGTGTTTCCTCTCCCTCCCCACCAGCTCCCACATGATAATATTTGAATAAGAGATGAGCGCATCGACAATATCGAGACAATCTGGCGATGTCGCATGTACGACAAGTCGCCATCTTTGAATTTGGAGGAGAGGAAGGGAAATTCTGGGCCGAAGCGAGCGTCCTCTGTGCGTGTGTTGTTTATTACCCCGTGTGCCGGTTTTGGCTTGCTTTTTCTCATCCCACCCTCTATTTATCACCAGAAAACATTCGGAATAACGTTCAAGATGTCGAGTGAAGTGGCCGATGCTAAAAACAACGACGCTGCCACCGCCGTGAATGAAAACAATCAGGTACAAAATTCAAAAATGAGGTTAAAATGTGTTAAAAGCCCTACCGATGCTCAGTGTGTGTGTGTGTGTGTATGTGTGCGTGGTTCGGGTTGGGGAGGGAAAAGCCGTTGGCGACTCTTCCTACGCCTTCGGCCTAGTGGCTTGTGAATGATCAGATTCTCATCGTTTACCAGGCTTGGTTGCATTTCAATATGCGATTTTCGGCAGATTATTTGCGTTTGTATAGATTCCTCTTGCCGCTTTTTTATTCAAAAAGAGGGCCGTCTTGTCTTAGCGTCTGTGGGTACTAGTAGAAGCCATTGGCGTCAGGCCCAGAGATGTCGGCACTTTTGGCGGGAAATGCCATTTTCATTTATTTTGGCTGTTTGTTCATAAAAGTTCACTTGTTACAAACAATTATATGAGTCCTGTATATTTTCTGTCAGCATGATGTTGCTGAAGCCAAAGGCAAAAAGGGGTTGGTGAAGAAGTTATCTGCCCTGGAAAGAACCACTCAAGAAGGCGAAGCTCTGCTCAAGGTACTGTTCCTTGGTCAAATTTCGATGGCACAATTCATAATAATCCATTCTTTGAATCTGGCATCTACAGGAGATGGGATACAAGGAAGATGGAGAAGACCAAGGTAGGAGGAGAACCAGATCGGGTGCAAGATCAGCTCCAGTAGCCACTCCACCCCCAGCGAAAAAGGAAAAGAAGGCTCCCAAGACCCCCACTACTCCTACTTCTGGTTAGTACAGTGTTTTTTAAGTTGTGCTGAATATACCAAAATTAATGTGTTTTATTTCCTCAGGTCGACGAGGCAGGCCTCCAAAGAAAACCATCACAGACAGCTCCACAGAAAATGAGGATGCCGAGATGAAGGAAGAAGCTAGAACAGAAGCCAAATCCGAAGAAGCAAAGGAAGAGTCGAAGCCAGTTGAGGCAGCCAAGGAAGAGAAGAAGGAGGAAAAGGAAACTGAGAAGGAAAACAAGAAAGAGAACAATGAAGCCAGTGAACCTACTAAAGAGAAAGAGAACCATTCAGAAAAGAACGATTCCGAAACTACAGAAGAAAGTAAAGCCTCTGATTAAGAAAGAAATGTAACTGCCAAAAGCTCCCTCCTATACCCCTCACCCCCCTTTTTTACAAGCAAGAACGAAAATTGTTTTTTAACAAAGCAAACAAAAAAAAGTACGGTAATCGTTTGATTGTTTACACAAAAAAAAAACACACAAAAGCAGACGGTGGAGTAGCGAATACGTGTTCTCTTTTTTCAATTTCTCGGGTTTTTTCCTTTTCGTTGGTCTTTATTTTCAGCTCTCCATGGCCCTTTTTTCAATTGTGTCACAGTTAGTTTGCGGATTTGGGGTACTTTTAACGGGTGTTTGTTTGGCTGGAAAAATAGCGTGGGCATGAATGAAATATTGAGAGTGCAAAAGTTGCCAATTGCGATGCATCATCAGATACTTTTGTTTTACCCAGATAACCCTTCACCTTACCCGTTTTCCCCTAAAATTTGTTTGTTATCGTCACCCCCTGGACCAACTGAATTTTGTTCCCGCCCACCCCCTCTCACATTCATCCCGCCCGATGTCTTTGCGTGTGGTTTTTTTTCTTTTTAATTCATCCTCCGTTTTTATCTCCCGGATGCGAATACTATATCGTTTTGTAGTATCGCATGTTTCACAAAACAAAAAATCCATTTTGGTTGTATCGCATTTTATTCGTGTGTCTATGCAGTTTACTCTTTCACTCCACTTCCCACTGGCGAGACCTCTTTTTTTTTCAGAAAAAGAAATACGAAATACAACAGTTTTCATGGCGATGATGGTGTCCTCCTGTGGGGTAACTCGTCTAAGGGGGGTCTCGGTTCTAAAAATAAAGAAGGAAACATCTCGAGTCTGTCTGGTTTCTGTGCAAAGAAGCTTAGTCTCTTTCGGTCGTCGTCAGGTTGAAGAAGCAAAACCATCATTACTGGTAAGTTACGGTATTTCCTTTATGCATATCACATAATCCGTCTCGCGTATCTCGAAAATGATGAGAAACAATTAAAGTTGAGAGTAGATCGAGTTCGCTCTCTGATGGCTATATAAATGTCAAGCTTCAACAGTCTGAGTCACGAGGTTCCGAGGCGGATGAATCTAGTCTCTACCGGATGGTACTCTTTTCTGAATATCCAATAACTTTCGTTTTTTTTCCTTTCTTTGTTCAGGCTCATATATGATGTCCCGGCTTTGAAATGGTTTGAATGTCCAATACAATCTTGCTGGTACATGATGATACGCTTTCGTTCCTTTCTCTTAATGCTCCCATGCGCATGAGCTCGTTCATCGCCGACATTTCTCCCAATAGGTTCTTTTGTGTCAAGAATAGCCCAGCAGGGTCTGCCTCTTAAAAGGTCTGATGAGTGAGGGCACGCGACGAGCTCTCTTTTGTCTACTCTTATTTAATTGATGGGAAAGGGTGCCGCGTGCTAGTTCTCTACACCACACCAGTGATGACATTACGATGAATCGCGTGAGATGACGTTGCATGAAGAACGGAAATTGGAATAGTAGAATCATACGGACGAGCCTCCACTCTCATTCGGATCGAATTTACATACAGATTCTATTTCGACAGGGTCAGAACTCGGAACGTACGCGTTCGATTCGTTATCTGACCACCAGTGATCCAAAAAAGAGAAAAAATGTGCTGGTGTAAGGAACTAACTCTATTAGACTCTGAGAAGATAACACGTATTGTAGTTTAAAAAAAGACGCACAAGTGATGCATAGATTTAAATCTCATATTTCTTCTTGCGAATGGGTATGAAACGGCCGACTGGATCGCGGATGAAGTATTTATCCCACAATTTCTGTTCAAATGTGCTACCGTAGCTGCGAACGGATTTCCAAGGTTTGAAATGGCCATTCCAATGCAGCAATTTGGCGTTACTAATAAAAAAGGGCGAGTATCTCGAACCTCGGGTAACACCTAATAACAAATGACGATTACGTACGCAACATGTGACAATAAAACATTAGAAGACAACAGTTACCTAAATTCCTGACGTGCCAAAGAGGATCAAGAGGTGATACGCGTCGGTACAAAACGACTAGCATAGCAGCTTCGACTACATCTGATCCACCTTGAAGTCCAATAATTGATGATCTGATGCAGAGAGAAAACGAAATTAACAGGGAAACCCAGTTGTTGGTTTTCGTTAAAAAAAAATAATAATAATTAAGCTGGACCTACTGCTCATGTGAACGGATCAAATCTTTAATTTTTTCCGTAATCTTTTCCTTCCTCCAAGTGTCGACTTCCGATGTTACAAACACGCCAGTACTGAACGTACAAGTCAGTGGGTTTAGTTCGAGTTTAGAGATAGTAGGCTGTCTGAGATTCAAGCGAGAGACGTATCGTGTTTCACCACGGGAGGCCACCATCTTGGATACAGTGCCGGCCTGGCAATCATCGGAAAATGCACCCAGATCTTCAAATAGGATAGGCGTGTCAAGCAATTCAGCCAAATCACCTGCAAATAATTTGCAGTGTTACCACATGCAATTTGAAATAAAAAGTAATTTCTATTACCCTGTACAATAACATCTGGATCAAGATAGATAGCTTGGCCATGTAGTGATGGAAAGAGGTCCACAAAGGCAAATTTGGCAGCATGAGAGTAGTTTTCCATATTTGCACTTAGTTGTGCAATTGAGTATTGAACATTGGAAAGTTCAGGAACTTTCATCCATTCTCTATAATGATGAAGACAAATAAAGGATCATTACTATTTGTGATTATATTTTTCACTACATTCTAAAACTTACCCCAAGTGAGATATAGTGTCCTCAGGCACCACAAAATAAAAATGCACTGCATGTTTTGTATTGGTGACTATGCTATTGACAACACTTATGAGTCCACCCAAGTTGTCCTCTCTTGCCTGGATGATTACGTTGATTAGATTCCTGTTTACATGGTGACTAGGTGGTGTTGTATGTTTTGGTGCCTCTTTCATGAGATCAGATAGACTAATGTTTGACACATACTGATGGGCATATTTTGCCCCTGCCTTAAATTTTCCTCCATAATCAGCAAAATCCTGGACATGGGTCAGGAGATATATCATGAATCCACCCCACAAAACTGAGATTCCTGTGACAGCTGAACAAAAAACAACAACAAGTAGAGGATAAATATTTATAGCCATGAGTGGCATCCAAATTTTGTATCTATTTTATACCTAGTTTCGGACATCGATGGTACATGTCACTAAGAATGTAGAAAATATGCTGAATCTCATGTAGTAGAAGAGAAACGAGTCGAGCTTGAACTTCTAGAGCTCAGCGACTTCCAACTCCTTAATCAGCACGACAGCAAAGTTTGTTTTTGTAGTTAGCTAGCGCCCATGAAGTGCGCTTCAAGGGCCGCAGGATGGCGCGCTGCCGACAAAGTGCTTGTGTCACTTCCTCTTTTCAATGAGCTGTTTAAATTGAAGCAATTTGGGTTTATAAATAGAATAATCAATAGGCTTGTTTCATAACAGCCTTCTGCGTTATAAGATATGTTATCTCGCTTTCTCGGTAACAATAAAAGTTGGGGAAAAAATCTCATCACTAGATGACGCGCCGATCTTGCTTCACTGCCGGAGATTATCGATTTCGCGTTGCATTCATGGCGAGTTAATGAATAAAACAGTTGGGAGGTGGATTAGATTGAATTACTTTAGTAGCTTAATATATATGTGAATAAGGAAATTAATTACAACCAAGTGTTCGACGAGTTCCGTTGTTACGTCGAACCTCTGCTCTAGCTACTAAATTGTGAAGCAAGTCCTTCTGTAGGGAATTTATATCAAAATTTGATTACGCCCACCATATAAGAAAATGAGTAAAAATGAAACAAAAAAGCTAATTTCGACTCAAAAATAAGTCAAAATTTAAATAGCAAGCGCGGGCAACGCCATCTATGAGAGTCGATGTCTATCGCTAAGTGCTAGACGAGAAAGTCGGCCGCTATGTGGCTTGAGCGGAAAGCAGAAAGCCTAGCCGTCTCTCTCGTCTGAAAAAACCGATCGGAGAAAATCTCTTTTCCGTTTTATATCCTGTGACATCGGAGGCCCGATCGTAGTTAACGACCTTTTTTCTCATCAGATTCACAGTTGATTGTACGTAGATCCGTTTGGCGTTTTTGTAAACGTCATCAAGAAACATCGAATCGTGTTGTATTACATTTTTTACGGCGCGAGTCCATGTTGCGTGCAGCTCGGAGTTTGGTGGCGTAGAAAACACCCCCCATCTCCTAAATTTTCCTCATTGCCCTGAAACTAGTTGACTTTAAATGTCGGGCTGTCTGTCCATTTGCTCGTCGACGACGTCCACGACGCACTGCAGCTGCTGAAAATTGCCCTCAACCATTCGATTGGCAGAGGCAATGAACACGCATAACAAGGGCAAAAACACCATCCACAGCAGCCAGCAGCAGCAGCAGCAACCTCAACCAACCGGACCGCCGAGTTATTCCAACCAGCAACAATCAAGACAAAACGCTCCCTTTCATTTTGAAGATGCTTCACAAAGTAAGTGCTTTTTTTCGTCCATTCATTCATTCAATCACCATCAGTTATGCAATGTCGGAAAAGTGGTACAGTACGTGAAATGGCGACTAGATTCGCCAACCTTGTGTTCTACATTCAAGGCTATGGGGGGAGAGATATTGCTGAAACAGCTTTCAGGGAAATGTTTACTACATCAAATGCTATTCTGGTCAAATGACCCTGCAACTCGTAAGAGATGGGATATGAGGTGGCAAGTTGGTGTGCACGTGACCGGCCCGAGACGACTTGGATCATGGACACGGTCCCACGTGTCAAGATGGCCGAACAACTCTTTCCGGTATCCGGGTCGGCTCATCTTGATCGTTGGCCTGTCGATTTGTCATTTTTTGTTTGCTGCTAATCGTACTTGTTGAACAAATGTTAGAGGTAGGTAGGATTATGGGAACCAAATGTATTCGTCTAGTTTTCCGGTCATCGACACTTAGCTTACAGACGAAGTCTCCCCTCGTCAGATGGCGTCTTGTGCTCGACAGTATTCTTCGTGTCCACGTCTTGTTAAAACGTTGACCAGCATGTTCATGGCTCGTGTCAGCTTATTCCAAAGCAATTGAGAGTTTTCTGGGAGTGATTCGTGATTTTCTAAAATTTACAGCGGCCATTTTTGAAGTTATGGAAGCTCGTGCTCTGACAGATGAGCAGAAAGTTGCTAGAAACGAGTGTACGGCCAGAGTGTTTCTACAGTAATCGTCACATTGCAGCAAAATTTGGGTCGATACATTCTTTGGTAGGGTTTCTCACTCGACTCGGGCTTAATCAAAGTGACGTGTTTGACATTGCAGAGACTTCCTTGTTAAATACTCAAAGTAATGACATTTGGTGTGTATCGGGGGTTATGTCATCACACCTTAAGGAACATGCTGCCAGTATTTGCCTGTTGGGGATTAGTTTTCTTGTGCCTTCAACACCAACTAATATAAAATTCTTGAAAAGGCATAGATATAGCAAAGTTTTATGAGTCCATAGTTTTAATGCAGTAACTTAAAGTTCATAGTTTGTAGTTGTGATTCTTAGTATTAGAACATTTAAAACTCAACTACTTCCCCTTGATTCTTTTCAGAGTTTGGTTACCCGGGACCGTATGTAGGTGGCACCGGTGCTGGACAAGTCCCACATCGTCCGCCGTTGGTTCCTGGGCTTACGGGTCCGAACCCACCTATTGCTGCTCCTAACGTGAATATTCTCTCTCCTTAACTAATGTTTGACTTGAATGACATGCTAATTAAAATTTGGTCCTTTTTAGTCGTCTGTTGGAGGAATGCCCTCAGGACCACCACCAGGCAATTTCGGCCACGGTACACACGACCTGTCAAAGCAGACGCCTCCTCACCATCAGTCTGCCCATCACTCCCTACCTCCAGGTTCATTATTAGTGCCATATAATTACTCAAATGTCAGATGACTAAATGTGTCTTATCATTTCTACAGCTTCATTGGGAGTGAATCAGCAACTAACGATGGTTAACGCTGGACATACCGGCCCCATGCAGGGTAGACCAACTCAGGGAAATAACCAGGTAAAGAATGTGTTTAAGTAGCTATCCCAGAGTGGCTTGTAAAATGGATCTGTTTTATTTGAATGTAGTTTTTCAATCGCCCTATACGTCCGGGAAGTCAGCAGCACATGCCACGACCGCCCATGACGGGCGTCAATCCCAATCACCCGCCCAATGCTGCTCAGGCCATCCCTTACCCTGGTCAACCCATAGGGTTGAATCATGTAAGTTTTTCTTTTAATTATTTTGTTTTCAAGCTGGACCTTTGGGCAGTTGGTTAATGCATTGCTTTTGTTAACAGCAACCCGTTCTTTTCGTCATTGGAGACCAATTCAACAATCAAGTAAGTTTGCCGATCCTCCTTAACTTGGCTTTTAATGTAAATGATGAAAACCACGACGGTCTTCTGAATAGTCTATGAGGACAAAATCTATCTCACAAAAACTGATATTTTTCAATTTCTGAAGCCAACATGGCAATCTATGTCGTTCTTTTATTAAAAAAAAAAAATACTATTGTTTCTTTCAAAATTTCAGTCGCCCTATTTATCGTACACGCCGAATGCTCCAGCGTATTATCCCCAATCAGGGAACATGCCTCCCGGAAATGTGACGGTAAGTTTCTTTTACTTTTTATCTGCTGGAATGCAATCAGTCTTGCTTCGCTTGTTCGTCATCGGGTCACTAGGTGCCGTTTCTAGAAAGTCTTGGGATGGTTATCGCTTTGGGGGATCGACCTCGAAGACCCAAAAGTGATAGTTGGGGATGGCTGAAGTAAAAGTTGCCAAACCAGTCTTTGTATAATACCATTCTCTTTTCTTTTCCTTGCTCTCTCCTGCCGTCAATGCTGTCAGTCTGTGCAGAGCCCTTGTTCATCTCACAAGTTTTCACCAATTTTTACGTTTGGTAGATGCTGTCATTCGAGGAATTGAAAGTTTTTATTAGTCTAAGGATTTGAATCATTCTTATTGCAAGTGGTGTTTACAATACGTTTTTCAAATGTATCACTCTGCTCAGCAACCCGTGCGTATGCCGGGTCTTGTGTGGCAGACAGTAAGTTTGACGTCAGCACTTGCTTCATTTGTCCAAATAAGTGCTGCAAGTATGTTAAGACTTAATTTTCATTCATTTTTAAAATGTTAGTTTCAACCACAACCGCGAGCTACTCAACAAACATACGGCTACCGGCCTACGCCTCCTTATCCAGGTTTCCCTATGCAGAGTACGCCAGGTATGATCGTAAACTTATTTATTTGCTTTAAGCAGCCAACTAACTGGCTTTATAATGATTGTTTCTTTTTTGTTTTTGTTATTCAGCCGTTTATTACCAACCCCAGCCCCAACCCCAACAGCCTCAGCAGCAACAACAGCCACAGCAGCAGCCCCAACCCCAGCAGCAACCTCAGCCGCAACAACAACAGCCACAAGTCGCTGTCGCTCCTCCACCGGCAGCGCAACCGCGTGAAAGTGCCGGAGCCTCACGACGGGCAAGGTCAAGTGCTCTGCGCATTGTTGACCCCAATACTAATAGAGATATTCTCACCGGCGAGGAAGTGCCTCCGTCGGCTGTGGTTACTCCAACCACTGCTGCCCCTCCTGATGTAATAGCAACGGGTGCTGTACCTGTGCCGGCTACGGGCACAGATGAAGTTGAGGCGCCCGTAGCGGCTTCAGCTGCCTCTGCTACAGTAACAGAAGAAATCGCTGCATCTCCGAAAGGGGAAGTTGTTACCCCTAAAGCACCGATTGTCGAAGAGAAGGTCGAAGAAAAGACGGCTGCAACAGTAGTAGCTGCACCACCAGAAACACCGTCTGCACCAGTTGCTGCTCCAGTAGCAGCAGTGGCAGAACCACCAGCCCCAGTTGTTGAAAAGGAGGTCGTCGTTGCGGCCCCCGTCACCCAAGAGAACGGTGAAGTACCCCCTACCAGTGAGCCACCATCCAGTTCGGTATCGCCAACGCCAACGCCCGTCTCGACTTCAACTAGTCCCGATCAAGGCGATGGTAATTCAAATTTAAAAAGATTAAACAATATTCCGTATCCGAAATCTACGCTTTCCTTGTTTCCTAGCTGTCAAAGGAAATTTCGGGTATCTGTTGGGGAACGGA
This sequence comes from Ceriodaphnia dubia, assembly GCA_022539655.2. Lineage (NCBI taxonomy): Eukaryota > Metazoa > Arthropoda > Branchiopoda > Diplostraca > Daphniidae > Ceriodaphnia > Ceriodaphnia dubia. The sequence continues at coordinate 720,195 of JAKUCG020000250.1, forward strand.
ATCTCGTCAATAGTTAGCTAATCGGTTAACGACTTTTTGGGGTTTGCGTGTGTAGAATTTGATTATTGAGAAGTAGAACACAGCTGAGAGGAATGAAAAGGGTCGATGCAAAGCAATCGGGGAAAGGAGAAATAGCAGACAAGAACGTGACGTCGAGTTTGCAGACAGCGCCACGTCTGCCCTCTATGGGCGTTCTATTTGTGTAGTGTTACGCATCTCTTGGTCCATTCGACTGGACGACTTTCGAAGGTCCGGTGCATCTTTTTTTTCCTCCCCTGCCTTAAAAACCTTGTCTGGTCAATGGCATTCGGTTTTCTCTAGTCAACCATCTCCTATTATGTCCAAAAGTTTCGTACTTCTAAATGCTCGAGTGATTGTATTGTTGTGAAAGACGGCAGTGAAAATTGGGTGCTGTCTTATAATGGCGATGCTCCTACTGCAAGGTTAGTTAACGAGTTGCAATGGACAAGTATTGCTGCAGCCGTGTTGGACGATCACTTCATCGAGATAACGAGAAATGCTGCATCGCCGGGACAGGTCATCAACCTATTCCCTTCCCCCATTTTTCACTCACTGTAGTCTAAGCTAGCTTGCCAATGCGGTCAAACTTCCGTTTTAGGACTCGAGTTTCATTGCCACTTTGACCTTCTCCATCTTCTAATCTTAAGTTGAAGCTTTTGTCGATCAAAGTTGACAGTGTTGAAGTCGGAGATTTTGCCTATTTTTTATTCATTGAATCGTAGGATTTTTTAACGTGGGAGGGGAATAAAGCGTGTCATCTAAAAATAGGTGCCAGCGGTTTCAAAGACGCGCGTGTGTGTACGCTTTTCGTGAGCATTCCAGACTTGGATCGTTGCATCTAACGAAAACAGTCTTGATGTACCGTTGACAATCCTGGCAGATTTCTGCCGGTCTTGAGCTTTAACTAAACTAAGTTTTTTTTTGTGGACACTCTATTTGCAGGACAAAGAAGTCAAAAGGGTGGGAAAAGTAAACGTAAGACCTCACGATCGGGTTCGACCCCTACACCCCCTACGCCGCCACCCCCGCAAAGCGTGGAAGAAGTTAAAAGCGTGCAACCTGTGGTGGTTGCCGTTGTCGCCACCGCCGCCCCCATCACCACTACCGCCGCCGCCGAAGTTCACACTCCAAGTCAGGAAAAAGATGTTCCGGCTGTCGTCCCAGTTGCTCCGACTGCTGCTCCTGCCACACCAGGGCCGGTGGCTGACTCTTCACCCAAAGTGGACCCTGAAATTAAAGTGCGTTATTTTTTTCTCTCTTATTCTATTTTGGGTGTGCACAATTTATTTTCGTTTTTTTTCACCGTAGGAACCTTCACAACCCTTGACTGTTGTTCCGGAATCAGTAGTCGAAAAGCCTTCAGAAAAACCAACGACTGTGGTCGCGACAGAACCTGTCATCACTAATGGAGGTGAGCTCTTTTCCGTAGCTATTATGGTGATCTTGACTATAAAATGGATATTTCATTGACAGATAAGCTAGTTTCAAGCCCTTCATCAAGTGTGATCGAGACGGTATCGACACCTCCATCCGCCGTGACGGAAGATGGTGAAAACCGAGCTCCTGGTAAATCGACATCGTTGAAATATACCTACAAGGATGGTAAGTTACTCTGAATCGAATGCCCCCTATCCAAATACTTGTTTTTACATTTCGGTGAATGCTTGCAGATCAATGGAGTCCAGTTAATCCAGAGGGGAAAAAAACTTACGACAGAAATTTTCTGTTGGAATTGCAAAGCAACCCAGCTTCCCAGAAAAAACCGGAAGGACTTCCTAGTTTGGAAGTTGTCCGCGACAAGGTAATTTTTCCCATTCCTTTTCCTGTTCAATTTTGATTCATTTGTTTGAATTGTAAAACAGGGATCCACCATCAAGCGTGGCGTTTCCGTCGGAGACTTTACTCCACCTTTCGTAAAAATGATGCCGGCTAAGGTTAGTGCATCTGTTCGGATATAATTTTACATCTTGTCTTATTACCTTTTCTACAGGGTCTTCCTAAGAGAAACAGTCAGCAAGGAAGTCGGGATCAGGGCATGGGTCAGCAGCAACCACCACCTAGAAGAGAAATTAAGCTGATGAACTCATTGATCCGACAAGAACGACCTGAAGATCCTAATGTTTGGAAACCCAAGCATGCTTCGAAATCCAAGGAAGAAAAAGAGAACCCTGATAAAGCCAGCACCGAAGTAAGTTTAGTAAATTACTTCGTCTGTAGGCTTGGTTCTAACCTAATAATGTCCATGTATTGCAGGAAATGCTGAAAACCGTCCGTGGAATTTTGAACAAGTTGACTCCATCTAAATTTGACAAACTGTTAGAGAGAATCCAAGCATTAAATATTAGTACGGAAGATCGACTATCGGGAGTGATTAAGTTGTTTTTCGAAAAGGTAAACCTAATCATGAAATGATCTGTCTTATTTTCTTAAACTATGTTATTTCGTTTCTTTCTAGGCTGTCGACGAACCAATTTTCTCATCAACTTACGCAAAAATGTGTCAAGCTTTGTCGACAAAAGAAGTGGCTTCTTCAGCAAATCCAGCTGAAACGACCAACTTCCGCAAGCTATTGCTGACCCGTTGCCAGAAAGAGTTTGAAAAAGACAGTGCCGGACTTATCGACGTTGAAAACAAAAAGAAAGAAATCGAGTCTGCCGATATAGTATGTTAAATTGCTCTCTGTTGCTCGTCGTAGAAGATGTACTAATATTTTCACTGTTTGCAATAATATCAGGAGGCAAAAAAGAAAGAGTTAGAAGAGGAACTAGAAGAACTGGTCAATCTTAATCGAAGGCGATCATTAGGAAACATTAGGTAAAACCTCGACATTGCATTGAGGACTTTCATGAAACTTATGCGAGCTTCTGTTTTAGGTTTATTGGAGAATTATTTAAATTGCGAATCCTTTCGGTGAAAATTATGCATCAGTGTATACTTCGGTTATTGAGTCAACCTGAAGATGAAGAATCGCTCGAGTGCCTCTGCCGGTTGTTGTCCACAATCGGCAAGGAATTGGAGTCTCCAATGCAACCGACTGGCGGAAGATCAACATCTACTTCGGTTTGTTATATCGTATTACGCATTTTGTTTTGCATATGGTTTTAACATTTGATACTTTGATTTATAGTCGACCCGAGAGACGATGAACTCGTACTTCAGTTCTCTTGACAATATCGTCCAGAAGCGCAAAATATCCAATCGCATCCGCTTCATGATCCAAGATGTCGTTGACTTGCGTAAAAGCCAGTGGAAACCACGTCGTGATGATAACGCACCCAAGACGATTGAACAGATTCACAGAGATGTCCATAAGGAGCGCGAGGACCAAGAGAGAGAGCTGAACAACCCACAATTCCAGGGAAATATGGGCTCCATGGGTGGCATGTCTCGCGACGGAAGGATGGGAGACAGGCGTGGCGATCGTGGTGACGACCGGAATCGAAAACAGTCTCGTAAGTCCAATCACAAATCGTTTCTTTCAACTATTTTTTTGTTGTGTTTGTTGTTTTTTGTTTGTTTTTTTCCGCTGCGTAAATGATGATAAACTTGATACCTTATTTTTCCATGAAGGTCTATCAAGCTCAACAGGGCTGAAGCGCTTACTTGCGATATTTTTCTCGTCTGTAGTACCTTCTGTGACATCTATAATAATCAATAATTTTTTATTTTTTTTATTTCTTCAATTGAAGGTCCCAATGATGACGGTTGGAACATGGTCAATAGTGGAAATCGAGGTGGAAATGCCAAACTCGACATGAAACAACTTCGGATACCCAAGGTATTTGTACTTGCTTTTTGCCTTTAAAACTACACACATTTATTTGTATTGTTAACCTTCAGGCTCCTGGAGATGCTGATCAAGGCACGATTAGCTTGGGCCCAGGAGGTAGAGGTATGGGTTCCTGGGGACGTGGCGCTTCAGGCGGTATGTCTCAGTCGTTGATCGGCGGTGTTGGTGGTGGCGGTGCAACTCAAGAAACTCGGTCAAATCGCTACCAGATCCTTGAAGATGACTCTGGCACTCACGAAAGCGGCAAAGCTCCTTTCTCTGGACGCTCTAGTCTGGGCGGCCCGCCACAGAGCGGTCGCGGCGGTAGTCAGGACTACCGAACGATGCCCGGAGCAACGAAGAGTGCTTTCTTTCCGCCTAAGGACGGTGACCGCGGACTGGATTCCCTTCGCTCACAGAATACCGGTCAGTCATTTCTTCATTCTTGCTGAAATATCTTTCTGACGTAAATGATGACAACCTTGTTACCGTAGTTTTTTCTATGATGGTCTAACAAGCTCAACAGGGCTGAGGCGCTTTACAGATGAAGTTGCGTTTTTTAGTTTCAATTTTTCTAATTTTTCGATTGCAATTTTGAATAGGGCTACCCGGTCGTTCACGTAGTCAACAATCTTCACGTGAAAACTCCGTAACTCGCCCCATTCGCGAGACACCTCAGCCGCCGCCTTTGTCGCGTGAAGTATCCAAAGGTAATGAAAGTTTTCAATATTTTGTTGCCCAATCTAGGCTAAGAATATTTTCGAGAAGTTTGCGTAAATGATGAAAAAATTGATACCGGATTTGTCTATGAGGGTCTATCAAGCTCAACAGGGCTGATGCGCTTTGACAACATGATTAATGTTTTAGGGTTTTACTTTTCGTCAATTTTAATTCTTTTGAATTTTGCATATTTAGATGTCTTGCTAGGTAAATCAACTGCTACTGATGACGAGATTGAAAGGAAAGCTACTTCGCTACTTGGTGAATTTTTCACCAATGAAAGCATTGAGGTAAGTTCCGTTTTTCAATGTTAGAATGTGACAATTGATTGCATTGAAATTTTTGCCGGTTTTTAGGATGCTGTCCTGGACATGAAGGAATGGTTGCATTCGTCAACTGTTGCCAGATTCATCAATCAGTGCTTATTGCACGTATTAGAACATAATAGAACTGAGCGCAGATCAACGGGTACGTTGTTCAAGGAAATGGTCAAGAGGAAATTGTTCACTTCCTCCGACATCATGGAAGGGTGAGTCCTTGATATTTTCACATCCTTTACTCTTGCTATAAATGTTTCGACTTTCCTGAACGCTAACCCAATTTTTCAAATAGATTTTCTGAACTCCTTCAATCTGCTGAAGACTTCCTTGTGGACATACCCAAACTGTGGGAATACACGGCTGAACTGGTCGAACCTCTGTTTGAAGAAGGCGTGATAAATTTGAACTTCCTTGGACAGTTGTCGTCGACTTTGAATTCATCCTTGGTTGCTAATTTTGTAGCTGCAGTTCTGAAGGAATTAGTCAAAGCACAGGTAGGCTGTCACTTGGTGTTTACAAAAACAATCGATTTGCACTCTTCGTTTCCACCTTTGATGTTTCTAATCACTGTTAGTGGCAGATAAGAGTGCCACAGTATTTTGCCTATCTGAATGAAACGGGATTCATTCCCTATTTCACATTAAACTTTGGCATACAGTGTTCTTAAATTCGCAATTGCAGCTATGTTTCTACGTGTCTTCTCTTTTTCTACAGGGTATTGCTGGAGCAGAAAGAATATGGATCATGTCGAATGCACCCCTCGCTACCGTGCTACCACCCGGTGTTGACCCGAACGCATTCCTCGCTCAACACAAGGTACGTTCCAGTTGTTTCTCCAAATTTCCTCCCTTTTACTCCTATTCAACTTGCTTTGTCTCAATATTTCAGGAACTAGAGTTCCTTTCAAAAATCGATTCTACACCAAGGAGTAGCGGCGGTGTTAGTAGCAAGTCCAGCGGTAGTGCAGCTCCCGCCAGTCAAGTTTATCTCGATTTTCAGCACAGTCTCGAACAGTACTTGCGTGATGCCAGCCAGTTGGCTACTGATGACGTTTGTAGCTGGATTCAGGTATTTTCCTTTATTGTAGGTGACGAATCTAATCTAATCATGATATCTACAACGTTTATAGAAGCAACACGTTGGTGAAGTTAATTCCGCTTTCATTCGTGCCTTGGTCACCGCAGTCACCGAGAGTTCCATTGAAGGTATGATTGTTTAAATGGCTTTGGTATGTTCAATGACGATATATCTTAATATGTTTATCTATATTTTCTAGGACGTGGTACTGATAGTAAACTGAATAACGCAGTTCTCAAACACTGGACTGAAGTGTTGAGGCGGTACGTTGACAATATTGCTGAACGCGAGCTTCAACTGCTATTTGCAGTTCAGACTTTAGTCACTCAGCGACAACATCCCAAAGGTCTGTTTCTTGTTTTGTTAACGCTAAGGAATAGCAATTTAAATGACGTTTATCTCTCCTGTAGGTCTAATTCAAGGAATCTTTGAGACGCTCTATGACAGTAACGTCGTCTCTGAAGAAGGATTTGAATCGTGGGTATCTGTCGATGATCCTTCGGAACGCGAAGGCAAAGCAGTGGCCCTCAAATCGATCACTTCCTTCCTGACGTGGCTCAAGGAGGCCGACCCGGAGAGCGATCAAGAGGCGGATGCCTGACCTTATCAAGAGAAGCATACTGGGGAGCATTTGTGTGAGTGTACGTGTGAGTGAAGGGGTGTGGCCAGTGTGTGCATGCGTGTAAGTGAAGAGGATTGTTGGGATTTATCGCCCCCAATCTTCCCTAATTACATGAAGAGAGCTGATTTTTGAGCGTAACTTGTGCTCCAAGAGCACACCTGGCTGAATTTATTAATGACTGTAGTTGGAATTTGCCCCTTTATTTTTCATACACCCCTTTCAATTGATTGCGTGGACGGATTATTTTTAATCCATCAAGGAAGGGCAAGTGTTCATAAACAAGTATCGGTCAGAGGAGGCGAAAGGATCGTGTGAATAATTTGTTAGTTTGTTTTTTTTTCTTTTCGTTTCATTTGATTGGCAAATGGAAAAACAGGAGAGGAATTTTTAAAATCATTTTTCTGTTTGAACTTTTTTTTTGTTTTTGTATGTGTGTAAGAAAAAAATATTGTGCTGGGCCTGGGGCGATTTGTTGATTTCAAAAGAGATGCATGGTCGATTTACATATGGATAAGAAACAACCCATAATTTCATGGATGCGCTTTCGCTAATTGAAATAAGCAGTTTACTGTTGGAATCGTCGAGTTCCACGTTCTCGCTCTCGCTCCTCCTTCCCTTCCACGTGAAAGACAGTCGTTTACAAATGCTGTGGACGGGGCGATTTTGTTTGCAACGTTTGTAACTTTTGTTGTAAGGCTGATACTTTGAAGGGATTTATTCATACACTGCAGTAGAAGGTTGACATTGTCTCGTTTGTTCAGTAGCCGCTAAGTAATGACTAAAATGCTTCTGTTCAAACTCAACAGAAAGCCACATACCAACCAAAATGAAACAAACTTATTGACATTGCAAAGTAGAGGTGTTAATATGTTAACGTGAGTTCGGGCTAGTTCGTAACATGTGAAATATTTGGCGCCTTGATGTTTCTGTTCACTAAAAAAAAAGGAAGGTAAGTAGTTGTTCGAATCTTCGATTACCAGACCACTAGAAACTCACTGGTGGCTATATCTACAGCCTCAAAGGAGTGATTTCTATTGTTAAGCGTGTACTCGTGTATTATTTTCGATAATAGCGTAATAAGTAGCAAATGTTCAAGTGTTCGTCAAACGAAAATTGGATAAGTCATTTTCTACATCACTACCTCTTATTTTCATTGAAGAGAATAACCTTTTCCAATGGATGTAGTTTTCTTCCTTTTACCAATCAGTCGTCAGCGAGGCATTCAGTTCTTCAATACACGAGTAAGTTGGTTACATAGGACTTGGCGAATAGGTATGAATCAATTTATACGATTTCGTCTATCGACTGATGCGTCTTAGGAAGCGAAAGAAAATGGCAAATTCGGTCGTCAACGGCAGACCTGAACAGAAAATGAAGATGTACCAGTTGTAAGGTGTGGAGCAATCCCATTTCTCAATGTAAGAAAGGGACCACATAAAGGCAGCAGTGGTGTGGCACGCAATAGCTAGACGAGGAATAAAACGAGGTAATTATAATATCTGTCCTTTCATTAAAATGTAACATACATAGAAGACAGTGAAGTTCAGAGAACATGGAGATCCCGCACAAGAACCCAAAGAGTTCAATCAGAACGGAGACTAAGCTTAAAACCAATGTCAGCACGTATCTATGGAAAGCAAACAGCATAAACTCTAAATGTTAGTAGTATTGGTTTATTAAAATATATGCCTTATCACTCATTGTAATAGTAACCAGCGTATTCCGAGTCGTATTTGAATAAACATAGCCGGAAGTTCTCTTCCTGTTAAAATGAAAATCATTCACGATTTCTACTTGTGATTTTTAATGCGTCTGTGCAACTGTTACTTACTTTATCCCAAAGCAGACATATTATAATAAAGAAATGAGCCAACAAAGTAAGAAATCTTGTCGGAACGGTAGCTGCATAGATACCAGTTAAAACCATTTTTTTTTACTGTGTGTGTGAACGCGCATTTGTTTTCCCGCAAAGCAACCAAAGAAACCATGGCAACCTGATGGACGATATACCAGACGGATATTCCTAGTATTTAAAAAATTTAAATAATTATCTTGAAAAGTATTTGGTAAAAAATTATCACTATCTTCATGCGATTTTGACTCATCAAACCTTTTTCTGGATATCTGGAAAATGCTGAAAGTTAATAAGTTATCTTATAATTTACAAGTTAAGAAATTGCCGCACTATCGGCAACGTAGCGAGAGATGTTGACATTTCCTAATTTTTCATTTCCATTCCATTCATTCTAACTTTCTAAGGCTTTACATTTTCTCCAATACAAATTAATTTGTGACAATGGCTCCCCCTTCGTTACCTGCATTGCCACCCAATTTGAAAAGTATTCAACATTACTTAAAGATTGCCATGGATTATGAAACAAGAGATCCTCCTATAAGTTACTGGTGTAATGGCTCCTATATTGTTTCACCTTTTAAGATTATTGATTGCTTTCATTCAACTCATTTTAGGCCGATTGCATGCTCTTCAGCAAGGCCTTACCTTGAAAAAAGCTAAGGAAGATATGGCGTTTTTGCTTGCTCTAATGGATTGGTTAGAAAAAACCAAAAATGAAATGAAATCACAAGAGGTATATTAAATAGTTTTTCAGTAATGTTTTCACATAGTCATTCAAACAAAAGAACATTACATTTATTTCTTGGTAGACAGTTTCTGATGAAATTGTTGCTCAAGCTCACATTGAAAATGTTGCTGTGAAGCTCTTTAACTGGGCTGACAATGAAGATCGCCTAGAGCGCTACAACAAGTATGACTGTCTCCCATTTTATATTTTAGTAATGAGTTTTAATGTTTTATATTACAGGAATGTTGTCAAGGCATTCTACTCTGCAGGAATGCTGCTGGATGTATGTTCAGTGTTTGGAGAGCTTAATGAGGATGTGGCCCAACAGAAGAAGTAGGCTTCTATAATTTAATTAGAGACCTAAATTGACAACTAATCAACTATTCACTTGATTATAGATATGCTAAATGGCGTGCAGCACATCTTCACAATTGCTTGAATTCTGGTGAGAAGCCTTCAGAACCAGCACCCAAACCAGATGATGACCAGGCTCTAAATGATTCTGAAAATCTGGAGTATGGAATTTCAGCCAGTTCCAGCAAACAACCAGTAAAACACTAAACCTCCCACAATAAGAAACTCTTTACAACGGATTACATTTTTAGGAATCAGGTCCTTCCCGCGTTCAGGAGGTGGTGGCACCTTCGATAAGCGTCGTTTCAAGGGTAGTAACCCCGCCGTCGGTCCCCACGTACGTTCAGGAGAGTAACAGTCTTCTAGTCACTCCGGAACAAATAGCCCAAGCGCAAAAACATTGCAAATACGCTTCGAGTGCTTTGACTTATGAAGATGTACCTACTGCTATAGACAACTTGCAAAAAGCGCTGCGTTTGCTTCAGACGAGTCAACAGTCATAGAAATTGATGAAATTTAATGGTATTTTTTTGTAAAGTTGCTTATATTCACATTCGATAATTTATCAATAAAATGTAGACTATTCATTTCATTCTTTGTTCCAGAGAATTATTACTATTTTAGAATATTTGAAAAGAAAATATAAAGCGAGGTCATTAGAAGGTTAAAGTTGTTGAAAGGGTTTTCCCGCGAGACTTTTGGCAAATGGTAGAAATAACGGTAAAGAGGAACCAAGAATAGTCGTTTTCAACACTACTTAGACAAGAATGTGGATGCCTTCAGTTGCATTTTAGACATTACTTTATGTGTACAATCATGCGATTTCGGACGAAACGAAATTTAGCTTTTGCAACGGTTGCCAGTTACTTATTTCTGACCGGATTAGAAAATGGTGACTATCATAAACGTTCGTCCTGCGTGAGCTTCACATGTGTTGATTATTGGTATTCATTCTTATGCAGCCATTATTTTACCAACAGCGTGGCAGTATTTGATTTCTTTAGGTGCAGTTGAAGAATATTTCTTGGGCGTCACGATTTCTGGTAAGCGAAAAGTCCTTGCATACTGATACGAATATGTGCTGATGGATTTAATCAAAGGGTTTAGTGCTTCTGCTGCCGTGGCTGGTGTAATCGGTGGGCGACTTGCGGACTCGTACCCATCGAAAACAAAGATTATCGTGATTGTCGCCGTTTTATCGATGATTCTGGGAAATGTACTGTATCTCATTGGCGGATCTGTGATTTATATAATCATGGGGCGTGTCGTCTGCGGTAAAAGCAAACAAATGTTTTTAAACCCTGAGATGTTATATATAAATAATGTAGGATTGGGGAGTGGAGCGGGAGCAGCATTGCTAGCAGAAGTTTGTCGGACCACTTCCGCTAGGGAAAGGACATCCATTTTGTCTTTTTGTAGTGGACTCCGGCAAGTTGGACTTCTTATTGGTATGGATTTCTTTTTTTCATCCCCATCATTTCTGATCTTATATTGTTGTTTTTATTTTTAGGACCGGGATTTCAGTTCGTACTAGAGTATTTTGAATTCAACTTATTCGGTGGCGCACTTGAAGTGCGACCATTTAACGCACCAGGGCTTTTTATGGCCCTTTTATGGATTTCTTTTCTCATATTTGTACTGGGTTTCTATCACAACCTCGACGTGGAGCATAAGTACGAGCTGTTGAGGAAAGAAGAACATGGTCAAGAACTTGCCGGATATTCGGTGGAGTTGAGCGCAAGCTTAGAAAACATTCGGCCCCTGAGCGATAATCGGCCTAGTCGTGCAGCCCGTAGATGGTATTTTATAGAAGAAAGCTTCAATAAAGAATCCGTTCACTGCCCTGTGACATTTCGAACTTATATAGATGGTATTTCAATTGATTGAAGTTGACTGCATGTGATTCATTTTTTCTTCTTTAGAATTCCTCCATGACGATACTGTTGTTCTTTTTGGAATGACTATGATCCTGTTTTTCGGCCAAGTCTCTGTTGAGGTACAGGTTTTTGCTCGGGTTTCTGTGTTGGGGGTGAAGTGGGATTCATAGAACCAGTATTTTAGAAAAGTATTTTTTCACGTTACAGACCGTCATTCCACCACTGATGTCGCATCTGTTTGGCTACACTGGATTCCAAACGAGCTTGGTTTACATGGTAAATACTTACTAAATACTTACCGCATTTTGTTAAACTTTGGTCAGTAGGGGTAACTTGGGAGACCCCTGCCAAGTACAAAATAGCAAGTAAAATGCACTTTTGCTTATGCAGACGTATTTGAAAACATATAATTAGTAAAGTTCTTAACGCGATTTTTTTAAAACAAGAAGATTGGGCAGTTTTATAAAAACTTTTAGGTGTCCAAAGTTACCCCAAAACACGGTACGATTTGTGTAGAGCTATTCGATGTTACATAATACATTCACAGGTTGGCGGAGGTTTCTCTATCGCCGTGTATATACTAGTAGCCTTAACAACACGCTGGACAACCGATACTTATCTCTTGCTATTTGGCTGGACAATGCACATATTCGGTTTCATCTGGTGTCTCATTTGGTTGCCCCGAATTGAACCAGGCAAATTGCTTTTAAATAACTTGCGAGCCTAATATAAATTAATAGTTTTTGTAGGAGACACCAACAAGATGCCTATCCTTCTTACTGGCTTTATGCTATTGTATATTGGGTTTCCGGTAGCTGGCGTTGGCGCGACATCTCTTTTGTCCAAATGCGTTTCACTTCGCGTTCAAGGTACGGGGTACCAATACCGATTTTAGCGCTGCAAGTCAACGTACAGTTATACAGTTATACAATGTAAATCAATTTGAAAGGTATTGCCCAAGGATTACGTCGGTTTGGTACATTTGCCGGACTGATACTAGGCCCTTTGTGGGGAGGTGCCACTCTGCATCAACCCATTTTGCAAATGTCCATTCCGCTACTGCTTTTATTCATTTTGGGTGTAAGTTGTTTTGGAAAAAAAAATTATGAACATAGCATTTCTCTGGACTTAAATTCCTTTTCTTTTACCAGGCGATGTTTTTTTTTTCTTTTAAAAAAATTAAAAACGAAGAACAATTGGCTTTAAGTCGTATTAAATAAAATAAAGAACTCTTAAATCTCATTTGCTTTTATTTATTAAAGCAGTTGAGTGTACAAACACAAAGGTGATATAGTATACTTTCTATAGAAAGCAGAAAAATGCGGGTACCTGGTCATTCCGCCCCCAAGCGTTCCGGCCCCAATATTTTCCGAACTTTTGGGACCGGAATGGTATAGCGATAAAAACCATTCCGGCCCCAAGCGTTCCGGCCCAAAAATAAAATCAATTTATAGTCAGTTGTAAATGTTCAAAGGACAAATTGGACAATCATGAATAAAGAAAAAACCGGATACACGAACAAAACCAAAATTTGAAACTGATAAAACAGACAAACGCCATCGTACTTTTTAAAACTTCAAAAGATAAAAGATAAAACTAATTTGTCATCTTTAGGCCTACCGCCTACCCGCGCCTACCCATATAGTTAGTTTCATATTTCTCAAGGCGTTTAAGGACCCGATCTCCTTTTTGTTGTTATAAGCCAGATAAAAGACTTGAGCATCTTCCTGTAGGATATTTTGTTCTCCTTCTCTGACTCATTGAACCCTAACAAGCAAGAGTAACCTCTAGAAGCAACTTATTCCTTGATTCTTTAAATAGGGCAGGGATTAAGATGTAAGTTTGGATTCGACTATCTGCTAGCTGATTTGCCTGTTTTGTTTAGTGCGATTTATGCTGCTATGCCAGTTATGGAGTTGAAGTATGGATTCAGGGAGGACTCTCCTACCCTTCTTAATTTTGTTATCATCTTAACGTTTTAATTAATTTTATAAAATATTTATGTGGGACCGGAACGCTTGGGGCCGGAATGTCTGGCATTCTAAGCAGCTGGTGAAGGCAATGCGGTGTTATGTTCATTTCGTTAAACTTATAATTAAATTTGGATAATCTGAAACAAGAATGTTAAATATTATTCTAAAGTATTGATCCTTTTGAAGTAGGCTACTTCTAGAAATTTAAATTTATGATAAAACACATGTTTACAAATATCTTTTGTATGGGTTGTTCAAGCTGGCGCGAAGTTATTTTCTCGGTCCACTCTGTTAACGACCTTTAGATGCACCTTCTCATTATGTTATGGTTCATTCAAATAGATGACAGAGTTTCTTTTCTAGATAATAACTTGGGCAATAGACTACCAGTTGCTATGCGTGTCCTTTGAACGATACTGTGAGTGACAGTTGTAATACAAGTTTTATGATTCGTGATATTGTAGCGTCTGTGAACTATGTATTGGATAGCACGACTTACCACAATAGTGGCGATCAGCTGGTGGCCTAGTTAACTAGCGCTGTTATCCAGAGTCATAGATAAGGGGCGGGGCATATACAGAAAGTCGCTACAATAGAGCAATATCCCTCAGTGTTTCATATACACTCTCGTGCATACTCTCATAATGAATGTCTTTTTATCAAAATCTACTGTGAAAAAAACCCAGCACTTACAGCAGGGTTTTCCTAGTCTCAGCTAGTCTCTCTTATCACGTGCGAATGTGGCTATATAAGCTTCAGAAACTGCTCTGTAAAATCCATTACTTATTTCCGTGATTTTCAGTCATTATTGTATAAATCAGAACGGCGACAGTTCGAAGCTAGTCACACTAGCTTTCACTTAACTTCACCTGTTGTAATTAGTCGTCATACGTCATTAGCTTTTTATTCCTTTTGCTTTGATTTCTACAACACCGATCAACGGAAGTTCATTTCTTAGCATTTCCAAGGGCTTTGAAATCGAATAGAATATTCCATAGTTTCCATTTCCGTTCCTTATAATCGGTTTTTAGTCTTACTAGTCTGACATTCAGCAATATTAAGGTGGCTGATGCTGATCCGATTTCCAGTATGAGCTTAGAGAAGCAGAAACAGTTTTGGAAAACGCTGTTTGAGGAAAAGAAGTTGGCATCGCAGTTGGCGTCGCTTGCCGCGGACAATGCTGATAGAGGAGTCACCTACGATTTTCCACAGTACGGTAAAGTTCACGTTGTGACACAAGCAGCTTCCGCCCTTGGTGACAATTTTATGAGCGACACCTTTATCATGACGGCCACGATGACGCTGAGTGATGCACTAAAAGACACGACCACGTACAGTACTTTCATCAAGGTAATTCTGATTAGTTTTCTTACCACTGGCTGGGTGATAACAATATTATTGACAATCGTCTAAAGTTCTTATAAATGATTTTTATTGGCAGGTGATGCCATCCAATGCGGTGCTGCGTCAAGCGGCTTGCGAATCGCATTTACACGACCGTGAGATCAACATGTATCGCCAATTCTTCGACCTCTTGCACGATATCCGTGGAAGCAATAGTTCCATCACTCTCGACGTCCCCGACGTCTATCACGTCCACTTAGAAGACATAGTTGAAAACGAAACGGACGGATCTGGCACTTGCATCTTGATTGAAAATCTAAAATCGCAAGGCTACTCCATGGCAGACAAAATGGGTGGGGCCGACTATCGACATTGTCGCTTAGCCTTGACTTCCCTTGCACACTATCATGCGCTGACATTGACGGCTTTGAGAAAGTGGGCAGATCCTTTGACGGGCGAATGCACCAACCTGCCACCGTCTGTCGAATTCATCTTAGAGAAAACCCTATATGACACCAGCACTAGTCAAATGATTAAAAACTGGTCCAGCTGCCTCATCGAATTCGCCAAAGATGTTGAAAGACCTGACGTATAGTATACATTTTAGCTTATAAATATTGAAAAAATTACAAATACCGTGTTTGAACTTTTGATTATACAGTAGTTTGTGGATTTGTCAGTTTATTTGAATTTTCTGGAAAGGAGTTGAGCCGAAAAACTTAATCAACATTCTTAATTGTTTTATTTTTTTCTATCCTATCAGCTAGCAGAATGGTTAGCGGAACTGATAGAACACCTGGACGAGATCGCAATTATCGATACGATAAAGAGTGCCGGCTCAATGGCCTGCGTGTTGCATGGTGATTTTTGGAACAACAACATGATGTTCAAATATGAAAACGTTTCGGATGGAGCGAACAATAACAAGTCAACTGCCGTTCCAGTCTCGCTAAAGCTAATTGACTTTCAAGTTTCTCGTATCGGGCACCCTATGACCGACGTCCTCTTCTTCTTGTATGCGAGTGCGATGCCGGAAACAAGGGAGAAGCACATGATTGAACTATTACGGCACTATTTCGACACGCTGACCACCAATTTGAAAGTATTGGGCACACCGCTGTCGGAATATACATGGGAGGACTTCCTGGCCGATTACAAGAAAAGGTCCCCGATGTGGTTGTTCTTGGGCTCATTATTAATGTCTATGACATTAAACAAGGAAACTGTCACTAATTTGCAAAACATGGAGCAAGATGAGGGGCTCAAGGAGCAGAAAACAAGTAATTTTCTCTCAAATTTCTTAAAGATGGTCAAGCTCTTATTCTAAAATCAGACAGCCAAAACCGATAATTCAACTATCAACTATCGGTTTTGACATTCCTTTTAAAGTGATCCACATCATGAATATTATACTAATAAAATGTTTCTTTTTACCCAATCAGCGACAGACGCTAAAACGGAAGAAAAAACTGGGGAAAACACAGGAACTGACTTGGAAAACACTCTGAACAATATGATGAAATCACAGAAATTGAGTAAAAGCGCTATGCTAACCGATCGTCTACTTAGACTCATCATCGAAGTTAAAGCCTTAAACAGTTCAGTACGAAAGTTAAACTAATCAGAAATATTTTTTTGTTTTTAAATTGGATCACAGTATGTGTTTGTATGCAAATAAAAGTTCAACTCATCTGAATTAACCAATTACGTTCGTAAATTTCATTCGCGCAAAAGTCAGCAACAGTCAAACCGGGCAAACTGTAAAAATAGTTTGACTTTTGAGAAGAAAATTTGAATGTAATGTCATCGAATAGAAGTAACATAGCCTTGTTTGGTTCTATCGAAAAAATGTTATCCCTTGCGAATGAATATTGTGTACGATTCAACAGACTCTCGAACAGACTTATCCGGGTATCATTTAACAACGGCTGCAATTCCTGTTTTTTCAATCAGTTTAACTTTTAGAAAATTCTCGCTATTTAATTGTGAGCCCCACAGCAGGGGCGAGCTCGTAATAATAAACAAAATATTCAAGTAGGTTTAAAGAATTAAGTAGGCTTTCATCTCTACAACGCTTTCCCAATAACGGTACTGAGACGACACAATTGGATTTGTTTATAGCCTTGATTGATGATGATCGGGTTATTATTATCATGGGGGTATTACTCCGGATGGAATTTTCAGGACGGCCCGAGATACAACTTTCCGTCCTACGGCCCGCCAAGCTATAGTTATCCTCCCGGAGGACAGTATATATTTACACTGCATTACACTGTATCGCAACACCGAGCCCAACACGATTACGTCGACGTCGACGACGGCCAGGACGGCGACTACGTCTATCAGGTCTCGCTATGGCAACTATAACGTTCTTGCCAAAATACCATGGGCGACGACACTTTTGCAGATCAATAGCAACGACGGTTTCAACTTCGGTAGTCGTTAATAAAGACGACCCTTATTCATGTTTTATTCCCTATTATTATATAACTTACCTCGTCAGAAAACAATTGAGTACGAGTTGAATCCTTAAAAAAAATTTGCGACTGATGAAATGCGCTTGAATTTAATCAAGGCAGAACCAAAATCATCATTCGATTGGACCTTTCCTCTCCCGACCATTTGTTTATACTCTGCGTGATTTAGTTCTGGTTTTTATGCTAAGGAGACGGGATATTCACTTCTACAGGAAGTAGGCCGCTGTAAGCGATTTAGTTGTAAGCGATTCTTGCAAAGTGGAAGAAATAACGCAGAGATTTTTGTTTATTTAAACTCGCTTTATTTGATCCAGGTGCTATATTTCTATCCATTTAAGAAATAAAACGTGACAGTCCGATCAAGTTATTAAACAATGTAAAATAATGTCATGGATTAAGAGAGAATCATGCTCAGAGAAGTCACTTGGATAATACTGTTAAAATTACACAAGCAATGGGGCAAGATTAGCGGACGATTGGAGAGGTGCATACATTCCAAGGTGCAAGGGGAAAAATACTTGGAAACAAAATCACAGCAAAAGTTTTCCAAAAATAATTTGAAAACCGGGTCAATTTTACGGTGAGGGCATACATCCCAGACGCTCAAACGCAGCTTTCTCCAGATCTTCTCTGTGATCTGGGTGAGCAATTCGAATGAGTTCGAAAGCCCGCTGCCGCAAATTTTTACCAAACAAGTTGGTGTAGCCATATTCAGTCACAATGTAGTGTACGTGAGCCCGAGTGGTAACAATTCCAGCACCTGTGTGTGAAAACAAGAAGAAAAAAAAAATCTAAACTGTGTAGCTTTTTATAGTATTATTGTATCAAATACCTTGTTTCAAATAGGGAACAATTTTTGATTCGCCTTTTTTGGTGCTAGATGGCAACGCCAGAATCGGCTTACCTCCCTCTGGGCATATGGCGGCTCCGCGAAGAAAATCCACCTGCCCGCCGACACCTGATGAACTCAAAAGTTATTTCTCCACAGTCCGTGAATCATAACTTCGAATCCAGTCTTACCAGAATACATTCTCGTTCCTATCGAATCGCTCACGATTTGACCAGTCAAATCGATTTCGATGCACGAATTAATGGCCGTCACTTTAGGATTTTGGGCAATCAGTGAGGACGAATTGACCCACTGTACGTCTCCCATAACTGCACACAAGAAAAGAGTTAAATTTCACCAAACAATATAATACAAAAGTGATTCGTTAAGTACCGACGAAAGGATTGTTATCAAGAAAATCGTAAAGCCTGCGAGATCCTAAACAGAAACTTCCAACGATTTTACCCGGAAGGATTTTCTTTTGGGCATTAGTGATGCAACCAGCTTCAACTAAATCCACCACACCATCACTAAACATTTCCGAGTGTATTCCCAGATCGGTATGGCTCTTCAACGATGACAACACGGCATCAGGAATGTTACCGATACCTGGTGAATAAAAAATTCCCGCGATCAAAAAAAAAAATATATTTTTTCAAATAACAGACGTACCCATCTGGAGTGTAGCTCCATTCTCGACCAAATTCTCAGCAATAAGTCGACCGATAGCGCTTTCAATGGGGCTGATTTTGGCAGGAGGACGATGCGGCAACTCTTCATCTACGTCAACAACACAGTCCAAATGAGAAACATGAATGGTACCATCACCAAAAGTCCTCGGAATTTTGGGATTGACTTGGCCAATGATATATTTAGCGTTTTTGACGGCCGATCTAGTTACATCGACACTAGGGCCAAGGCTGCAGAAACCATGTTGGTCAGGAGGTGACACCTAAAGTGAATTATTCATGAACATTAATAACTTCTTCATGAGCCATAGTACTCATTTTACATTGATAAGGGCCACATCCAATTGGATGATCTTTCTATGGAAAAGCAGTGGTATTTCAGATAGAAATATAGGGACAAAATCAGCTCTACCAGAGTTAACAGCCTCTCGGGCATTGGCACCAATGAAAAAAGAATTGTCTCGGAAAATTCCTGGTAAAGAAAAGAAAGATTAATCTAGTGGTTACGCTACAACAACAAAATCCACTTACCACTGTACTCTGGTTTCATGTACTCCATAGGTCCTTCAATGTGAATGTGGCAGACAGTGACTTTTTCCAATCTGTTCTGCTTACCATGCTGAGCTAGAGCAGCCAGCAACTTTGTTGGGGTGGCTGCTGCACTATGGACAAATATTGTATCCCCTGACTTGATAACCTTGATCGCTTCTTCTGCAGTCAAACTAATGGGGGTCCGTGGTAATGGATGGAAAGGTTCAGTTGCATAGCTGTAATAACTTCTAGTTAGGGCCTCTTTGAAGTTGCGAAAGACACTGCTGAATCGAATAGCCATGACTACAACGATTGTCACAACGTGAATACCGAACCGAAGACGACGGATATGTCCGGACAACTGGAATCTAAAGATAAACGATTTCCTACGTGTAGGAAGGGGACACGAGAAGGGTAAAATGAAGGGAAACTATAGACTAGAAAGACTAGAAATTGATATTCTCGGAAGAGAATATCGAAGATGCACCCGAGAGACCGGTGAAATCCTGATATGTCGCGACCAGTTGGTTTGTTTACATCCATGGTTTGTTTTCAAGACCGCTAGATGGAAGCTGTGACGTTTGTGGTTTAAAACTTTTTTATTGTTGTTCGGATTAGACCTTATGACTCGTCAATAATTCATCGTAATCAAAACAAGGCAAATCAAAATGAAACGGAAATTCTTATATTTATTTTTCTTGTTTTGCGTCATTTTCTTGTATTAGTGAACACATTTAAAACTTAATTGTGTTACGTGTGTTGTTGAACAGTTATAAAAAAGTATTTCAAGTATTAGACTTATTGTGTATGATTTATCGATACACGCATCATGATGATTATCACAGCTGGTTTTGAAAGTGGGATTGTCGACTACCTGTATACACAAGGCAGAAGTGAAGGCGGCAAAGACGAGTGATAAGAGGGGCGGGGCAGGGGGCTTATTTTTTTTTTTAGATAATAGGGAGGAAACATCTCATGTTATTTTGTCGAGTGGGAGAGTTGGTCAACGACGGCACAAAGGGGAAAAAAGTTTCTCGTTACATCATAAGTCTATCAGTTTGACTGGTGGCGGTTTTTTTTCTCGTTCTTCTATGGTAACTGAAGCCATTTTCGGTTCAGGTCGATAACTCTTTTAAGGGCACAACAGCCTACTAAGTTTCTATAGAGAGGCCCAGATTTAATAAATGACGAACGGAGGTGGTATCGCATTTTGACAGGCCGAAAATAGGCTACAAAATGGTGCGCTCCGTTCCGCGTTTTAGCCAGAAGCTATTGGCTTCAATCACTCTCATTAGTACATTTGAACCTCGGAAATCCGTTGCTTATTGGTTATTGTTGCTCGTTATGGCGCTGGGCTCCTCCTTTGTCTCCTCTTCGCTAGTTTCCCGGTCATCATCATCATCGTCGTCAATAACGTCCTCGTCGTCAAAGTGGCCGATGCTCGTTTGATTGGGTTTCTGTCCTCCGCCACCGCTGCCGTTCATCAGCTTCTCGCCCTACGTCATCACGACACACGAAGAAGAATCGATTTGTTTAAGTGAAGACAAGTAGAGGAAGGAAAGAAGAAAGGAACACTCGGTGTTGAATCTAATGGGAGTAACCGCGTAAGGATGCGTGTAGGATTTAGCTTGTTATTCAATCGGAATCCGTAGAAAAGCTCCTCCTGTTTACTCGCTTACACCCAACTATTTACTTAATGCCACAGGTTTTGAGCTATATTCAGCTCAGGTTATTCGTCTCTCTCTTTCTCTCTCTTTTCGGGTCGTATTAGAAGTTCTCTACGCCTTGAATGAGTTTTTGGTGAGAAAATCGGTCGTCGTTGTCGTTTAAAGACGGACGTATCAAATCGTCAATGTTCCCGAACGGCTACTTCCCGTGGCTCCGCACTTCCGGCAAACGGATTTCCCCCCTACCTCAAACCCCCTCCAACCGACAAACGATACTGTATGAAAGCAAAGGGCGTTTTGATGTAGTAGACTCGAGTTATTATAAAAAGGCCTGAAATAGTTTTGTAAGAGGTGGTAAAGACGAGGTTTGGAATAGATCGAAACCAACAAGAGAGAAAAAAGGGAAAACTTTCCGATGTAATGCTACTACAATAGATCGGATTACGCTTTCGTAAGACGTGACCTTTTTAACAGTCGACTTGTCAAGAAGTTGGGCGCTATTGTGTTGGCAGAAACCCTTTTACTACTTTCCTTATATTCGAAACGTGGAAAAAATAAATAGCGGATCATCACCATACCTTGCGACTTCGGCGCCACTTGGCTCGTCGATTTTGGAACCACGTTTTCACCTGGAATGACGACATTATCTGAGTATTTCTAGTTGGTTGCATCAAATTGTTATTTTGCTGATGGGGGGCCATCATACCTGGCGTTCGGTGAGTGAAAGCCTATTGGCCAGGGCTCTCCTTTGTCCTGGCGTTAAATAGCGATTGGAATTGAACGTCTCCTCCAAGTGGTGACTTTGCCGGTGCGTGAAACGGATCTGGCCTCCCTTCCGGGTCGGTTGTATGCTGACAGGAAGATGTCGCCTTGCGGCCGCTAACCGGATGGCGGAATCGGGAAGTTGGTGCTGCGCCAGGAAGAACGAAGAAGCGGCCATCGGGTTGTCCGTCGTCGTCGTCGTTAAGCCTGCATAGCGCCATTTTAAGGCGGAGGGGGGAGGGGGCGAAACAGAAAAAGAGGGACGGGAAATTCAAGTTTTAAATTAATAAAAGGAACACGGGTCGATTGAGAGGCTTATAACACAACATGCTGTACTGTACATAGATCGGCTTCGCCTCGAAAGAAAAGAATATTGTGCGGATTTATCGAATGGATTTACAGTCGGCTGAGTTAGTGCTGGGCGGCGGGCGAACAAGCCATGGAGCTGGCAATCCAATTAACGTAAAAACAGAGGAGGAAAGAAGACGGGAAAAACAACCCTTGAGCTTTAGCCGCGGCAGATCATATGATGGGCTCGACAAATTGAATTAAATCCACACACTATATATAGTACCGCGTATAAATATATAGATCGTGGATGTGCACAATACATGCGATACCATCAGATATGTTTTTTTTTCTCTATTTCAATTCTCCGGTTCCCCTTGATCCCTCCCTGCTGCGGTAATAGAATCATTGGAAAATGAATTGAGCTCCCCCTAAAGCACAATAGAGAGGAGCGGTTCATCACGCTCCGAGAGGTAGTATCTTGTCTGTTGACTGGTGCTGGAGAATATTATTAGTTCCAGTCGAAGTGATTCTCTGGAATGAAATTTTCTTTTCCCACTATTCATTGTCGAGCCGTCAATCACCGTATAGAAGACGACGTGGACGGACAATGGGAAGGAGACGAGCGCCCTGATCGCCGATCTATACAGTCAAGTTCTCTCATTGATTGGTTTTCTCTTCTTCTTCTTCTTCTTCTTCCCTTTCGTTTTACGATTCGCTCTTCTCGAGACGAGGAGAGAACAAAGAAGACGACGGTCGTAATGTGTAAATACCGTTAAGGTGGGAAAATGCCAAGAGTTCTGCCGGGCTGCCGTTTGTTGTCCAGCATCCGGCGGCCGCCATCGATGGCATCCAATTGCCGTTGCTGAACAAAGCCGCCGGATGGGCCTGGTGACGCTGAACTGCGGCGGCCGAAGCACTCAGATCGACGGGCATGCTGGAGAGATGCTGTTGTTGCTGCTGCTGCTGGAACCAAATGGCCGTCGGGTGAGTCTGTATGGGCCAAAGCGGCCGGAAGACAGCGGACGGATCGGCCATCCAATAAGTGGAAGGGATGGCATCGTGGAGTTGCTGCGGAAGTTCCTGGAAAGCGGCGACGGAATAGGTGTCAATTTGCTGCCGGGCAACAGCAGCCGACGGAGGAGGAGCTCCGTGAAGAATGTTATCGATGGTAAACGATTTGCCCGCCGCCATTGATGGACTCGCTGATGGAATAAGTAATAATGAAGATGCCACCGCATTAGCTCGGAGAATAAGACTGGCGTCGAGTGATCACAGTCGGGTACTAGTGGTCATGTCGCCCGTCATCTGAACCTTAGCGAGGGTACCCTCGTGTCTCTCATCTAGTACGTACGTCTATGCATCAGCTGGCGTATTAAGCATTGTCGACCGAGTGAGGATATCGTTATCAATCGGCCACATATTTCCTGTTTCAAGTGGCTCTTTTCTCGATCTCGGCTTGTCAGCCGTTTGATTACGGCCCCCCATCGTCACACTATGGCGCTCTCGTCTTTTCCGTGGAAAAGGCCACAGCAGAGAGAATAGAAAGAATGCGTAATAATAATAATAAGGCAAACAAAAACGACGGGTATGGGAGGAGAGAAATGGTATAACCGCAGCATATGTTGCCGATAAGGACGGAAAATGGGGCCCATCTTTCTTTCGTCGGTCGGAGCGTATGTACATATCTGACTGCTGCGTTCGTCCGCAACAACATTCAGCAGCCGCTTGCAGAGAGCATTGCGCGACTGCTGCTGCCCCGCGACTGACTGGCGCAACACAACAATCGCCCGACGACGAGCCAATAGATTCGAGAGTATAACGTCTACTAATATTGCCCAGCAGCCAGTTCTGTTCTGTTGTCCGCAGATAAGCACCAACAACAACGTTTATCACGGACATGTTTTATTGAAGGCTCGAAGTAGATACATCGTCGAAAGACTATTACGAAAATGGACGACGACGACGGAGAGCGGCATTAACACGTCATTTAGGAAAATGATGATCCAGCCTTGTGTCAACAAGGATCTACATATACAAAAGCCATTTGTATTAGTCCGATAAAGGTCTGACTCGGAATAGACGGACGATAAGACGATGGCAAATAATACGAGGGAGAGAGACAAGCAGAAAATGCCTCCAAAAACAAGAACAAGGGCAACAACACGAGAATCAGACGTCCGATTGGGCAGTTTGATTGACAAGCGATCAGTTTGCTTCGGAGTAAACAATGAACCAAGCGAATCACAACCTGATCACAACCAACGACGCAATCAGTCAAGTGGCGTAGAAAAAAAAAAGAAGAAGAACGACAATAGAAAAAGGCGAGCAGAGGAAAAAGAATCAAATGGGCGGCTCTCTCAATCTCTTTTTGAGAGTTGATCGAGAATAAGAGAGGGGGGAAACATTTTCGGCAGAGCGGCAGCAGCAGCAACTGAAGCGGATCGTAAGTCTTAGTGACATTTCGTCGCTCTCCATAAAGTGGTGCTGATATATAGAGGTTGAAAATATATAAGAGGGCTTGAAGAAGAAGAATGTATTTTGGATGATGCATACACCCCCAAAAAGTTGCCACAGAAAAACATGGCTGGCGCGTATTGAATAACTTGCGTCGGCGGCGGCGGTGGTGGCGGCGGAGATGGGCGGGCCAAGACGAAGCGGCATCAATATATAACAGGGTCGAGTATTATTGTGATCCAATGAAGCGGCGGAGGCGGAAGATTGGGTGAAGGAGAGAAGAGCGTCTCTTAATATGATGGAAATGGGGTCGGTCGATCGCTAGTACTGAAGATCGACATACAACAGAGCCTAGCGATTAACCACGATTAAATGCCTTGAGAAGAGCCACACTATGAGATGTTTTGACCATTTTGTTCTTCTTCCTTTCTTGGGTGACTCTCTCTCTGTGTCGTCGGTCTACGGAGCCATTACACGCTGTCCGATCCGTTTGCCGACGCGCTCCGCTGACGTTGATCACAAAGAAAGCCTTGATGCTGTACATGTTGCCGTTGGCATACAGATCGATGCGACGATAGAGAGAGAGACTAAACTTACGTATACGTACTAGTTGTGATACCGAGTGTTCTAGTACTACGTACTCGTACTATTTATTGTTTAGCTTTTTTTGGATTCGGATCGACGACGACCCTTTTTCTTTTTTCTGGGCCGGCTATCGTCAATAGTTGATGCGATGGCAGCGATGCTGCTGTAGTCTAGATACTTTTGACTTTTTGTATAAAGTCGTTGTGGCTCTCATGGCGCGAAGTAACAACTCCACTCGAATGGAATTATTCAAAAACTCTCGTGTTCTCAAGGTGATGCTGGGCGCAGCAGAGCAAAGTAAAAGGCCTACCCAGCAATATTCGTCGGTCAGATTTGGTAAAAAGGTTCCAAAGTAGTCGTAAAGTAGACGCATCCAGAGAGTGGGGAAAGAGAGCGGATTGGCAGAGCGAAAAAAGGGGAAACATATGTAAAAGAGGGCGAGGGAGTTTGTCTAAAAGAAATGTCTCATTTTTTGTGACTCGGCTCATATGCAAGAGTCGTAAGCTGCTTTCGCCTCCCTCTCTCTCTCTTCGCTTTTCTATCTCTTCTATCTCTCTCTCTCTCTCGATCTCTCTCTCTCTCTATCTCTCCGGGCTTCACGCAAAGCCGCGCCGAGTCAACATATGTGTGTACACATCATGCAACCAACCAGTCGATGTCTATAAATAATTCATCCGTGTAACAACAAACAAAACGCAAGACAACAAAATAACACAACAACGACAACAAAAAGAGAGAGAGCGGCCGAATCATCTAAGAAATAAACCAGCACCGCGCGTTAAACAACAAGAATCGTAAACAACAGCCAGGAGGGGGTTGACGGTAGTGTATGTAAGAAGGATGAAGACAAGTTTCGGACATTTCCTTGCTTCTTTACTGCATATTTGATTATCGATTGCCCTCGGTTCGTTGCCCAGGATCCTTTTTCTTTCTTTTTTTTGCGCCTAAAAGGGGAGATGCGACCAAAGGGACGACATGCGGCGCCCTGACAATCATCATCCAGCATATTACGCCACCAGCTATGGCTGTGGTGTTGGTAGGGGTTTATATATATATAAATATAAGGAATAGATAGATAGAGCGAGAAAAAAAAAAGAAGATAAGCATATTGTGTATATAAAAGCACGCGAAATGGGAAAGATGTTGAAAAGAGTAGGAGGAGAGAGAGAGTTAAGAGAGAGATCAGTGGAGAGGGGATTGAGATGTCACCAAGTCGAGCTGTTATTGTGTTGGCGTCAAATTGAGCCGAGCGGTGGAGACGAGGGAGCAAGAGATTGCTGCTGCTGCTGCTGGGCTGCTGCTGGGTTGGGCGCCCATACGGGGAGGAGGTGATAAAAATGGAAGAAGAAAAAGAGACTGTTGCCAGCCCCCCGACTCTTTTTCTTTTATTTGATTTCATGGAGAGCGACGACGAGGACGATTTCAACAGGAGAAAAGAGGGTTTTCATTTCACGGACTTTGCCGACGACGTCATCCGATCCTATGCAGCACCGCACAATACTCTACCACCATCCACCGACGACGACGACGACGAATAAAGCCCAACCGTTTTCCAAAACTTTATCTAGTATAAACTATTTAGCTCAAATGGATCGCATTCGTTTCGGGCTGCTGATAACAAACTAAAAGAAAGAAAGACAAAAACCTACTACGCCTGTCTAATGATTGACTTATCAGCCATCGGGGGGATTAGCAGACGGATTAAGAGCCATTGCAGCCAGGACGACAAGAAGGAAACTGGGCAATCGATGCCCGATAGTAACGAGGATCAAAAACTCTGCACGAACAACATTCGTCGTCGTCGACGTAGCCGCAATAAGAGGAGAGGGGGAGATTAAAAGCTCCGTAATACAACTCTGCTGCTGTTCTGTCCGACGACTGATGACTTAATCACGACGAAAATCTGATCTGGTCGAGTTGCGCAGTTCCAGGTGGAATTCAAAGGCGATAGTAAATCGTCCTCCCCTTCTTCTATAGACTAACGTGATCGAGGGGGGAGTAGTTGGGGGGGGACTTGTGGGTTTTTGGGCGGCGAGTAATCTGATTAGAGTAACTCTCCTACAGCTTTGATTAGAGATCAACGACTAAATAGGCTTCCTCCCACCCGAGCCGAGCGTTCTCCGCACGGTCTTCCGTCGGCCGCTCATCTATCTATGATGGAAAACAGTTGTGCGATGGCAGCAGAGACATGACATCCTAATGGCGGCAATGGCGGCGGAAGAGGAATAATGCGGACGAGATTTTCCGATCTGACGATCCGAAAAGCCGCTTATCATTAGCCAACAACGAGGACGGGGAGGAAGAAGAAGCGAAGCAGTCGCCGTCGTCGCGATAGGCCCAAAAGTCGTCAATCGATAATCATCACTGAACGTCTTCATCTGAAACAGTTTCTTCTTCTCTTTAGCCAAGCGCAAAGATCCGACTGCTGACGAGCATCAAAGGCAATGACTCATTATTCAAAGTGGCCTTTTCCTCCGCCTTGATGCACACTACTCGTTTGCGCTTCACAAATCGACATGGAGCAGCAGCAGAATATCCAGCGCCTTTTGTGTTTGACGCTGCAATCCAGCAGCACGAGCAGCAACTGGGAGCCATAGCATAGTAGAGCACCTTCTATTGGCCCACACTCACTCACGTAGACTCCCCGAATGTTGTTCGTGCGTGTAAAAGGCCACCATCTGTCCGACAAAGACGACGACGACAGAGGCAAACTCTTATGATGATGATGATGATTGCGTGCCCGTCAATCCCCCAACCCTCCTCCTCCTCCTGCTTCCGTATTGTCCTTGTAATTATTATCATCGTCCTCTTCCCTCCCCGACGGTGAGTTGCCGTCGCCATCGTCGTCGTTAAGCTCTCGCTAATTAATTGAAAAAATATTGGCCGTCTACTGCTGCCGCTGCGCCATGTCATTTTCACGTTCTCCGTGACTTTGTCTACTTTGTCGGCAACAGTAGCGGGAGAATAGGACAACAAAAAAGGAGAGAATCAAATAGTATAGGTCGATCGAATAATAATAAAAAAGAAGAGAACTCGGGCCGCCTTCCCCAAAAAAGCCAGTGGAGCTGCTGCTGCTCGGATGATAATGGGTCTAGTCGGCAGAGGAGAGCCGGCAGAAAAGAGAGAGAGAGTCTATATATCACAAAAAGGATTGGTCCCCAAAGAGGAGGAGGAAGCAACAAAAGAGGAGCAGTAGCAGGACGGTAGAAAAAGAGTACGTACGTACGTCTATATAAACGGAGCGGGAGTCGAGTGCGATGATACTCTTCGATAATAGCGCGAACTGCCAGACAAGGAATGGCTCTCAGCCAGTCGATTCCCAGCCATTTTGGATGAAGCGAGTATATAGTAATAATACCGACGGCTCTCTCTCTCTATGTAAGCAAAGAGAGAGAGAGAGTGAACTGTTGGGGCCCAGTTGCCTTTCATTCATTTCCCTGGACGCCGATCGAGTCTATGAACTCTTCTACGTTTTAGACACTGTCTGCTCCTACACCGAGGCCGGCACGCACGTCACGCCGCCAGCCCTTATATAATAACGACGCTAATATAACGTTTAATCGAACCGGCTCCAAAAAAAGGGATTTTTTTATTCCATTGAGGAAAATTCATTGGAAATAAGGGGAAGATCGGAGAGTATTAGTTGGTTTTTCATTTTCGAACTAATGAAACTGAACAATGGATTGCCTTAATGGATGATAATGATGATTGGATCGTCAATGAATTGTGTGATGACTCGTTTTGTTATCGTCTAAACAAATCGATGACGTTAATATATTGTTGGTGGCTGATTCGGATGATTCAGTCCACAATCTGTCGGGGAAAAGAGTTGTAAAAAGCCAACAGATGCCTCATCGCGCCAATGGGGCACTTACATTGTGTGACAAGACAACATCATTGACGTTAGGATATACGGACTAAAGAGGGGGACGGACGGACGGACGGACGGCATGAAAGTTGATACCCGTTTTTGGGGTTGGCCGCAGCACTCGACAGCCGTTCCCCCCTCCGTTCCCCCTATGGACTGCTTTTTTTTCTATAGATCCGACGTCGTCGACGTCGACTAGTCCCGTATAAGAAAGAGACTACCCCTCCATATATATATACTATATAGTAGTAGTACGTTTCTAAAGGCAACAAGGAGAGGTCCTCCCTTTTTTTGTGCGCCGCTGCGACTCGATTCCTTTTTTGGCCGGCAGTCGGTTGATGACTCCTCGGGGAATGGCGTTTGAAAGAGGCATTACGGCGCGGGCTCGGCGGGTGCGGCTTTGACAGTCGCATTATCATGCGACACTCTCTTTTCGGCTGACGACGACGACGACTAGATAATAGCGAGTTATAGAGACATGCGACGGCCATAAGGGCAGGCCGGTGGACCGGGGGCCGCTCGGTCGAGTCCCAGTCCCCGATGGCTTTCAACTTCATTATTCTCCAGGCGCTTCACTCTCCTTGCTGGCTGATGCGCCCAATTTGGAAAGCGTCGGGTCGATGACTCTCGCTTCTTCTTAATTGTCTTTATCGTTTTATTATGACGATAATGTCACACGATTACAGCCAATATGGACACAGCATTGTGCAGTGGGAACTCAATTGAGGAGGGCATTCCGCTTTTTCTTCCGCTTTTTCGAACAAAGCATTAGAATTGGGCAAGAGATGAACCAAATGACAATAATTTGCATCTTTTCTGTATTCTCCTGGCTACTTTTTGTAGTTTTTTCCTTTTTGCCCTTTACAAACGAGATTCTAGAATGATAAGAATAAGAAAAGCCACGTCAAAATGGAGACGATGAGCGCGCACAACCGAGTAAATAAATGAGAATATAAGGAAAGAACATTCAGCGGACACAACAACGTACGAGGATCAAAGAAAAATTTCACAAGGATCTATGGAACGTCCGTGTTTCGGAGACGGGGGACAACAAAACTGGGTGGACGGCCATCGTAGACAAACAAAACCGAAAAACGGAACCGGCGAAAAAGATGACAATGAGAGGGAAAACATTGACCGAGACGAAACGCAAAAACAAAAACGAATAAAACGATAGATTAGTAATAATAATATTAGTACAATGGACTGATGATGCGCTAATTATTGGGCGCGTGTTTTTGAAAACGTCGTTTTTGTGTTGTTGTTGTTGTTGTCGGAGGAAAAAAAAAAAAAAAGACGATGAGATCAGACGAGGCCGGTGAGTGGAGATCGCGACGAATTGCCTGGGTGGTGGTGTTGGTGGTGATGGGATCCGCCCACGCCCGGATTGGTCGCCGCCGATCCGCTGCTGTAAAGCGATGCGGCAGCCGCGGCGGCCGCCGCTGCCGCCGCGTGAGTGTAGAAAAGAGAGGAGAAGGGCAGCGCAGGCGCACCGGAGACGGCGGCCGCCATGTTGTTCCCGTTTTGTTGTTGTTGTTGTTGCTGTTGTTGAGGAGATAACAACGGCGACGATCGAGCTTTACCGCCGCCGTAATTAACCTGCTGCTGAGCTGCGCTTCCGTTTGGAGTTGACGCCGACACGGTCGTCGTTGGCGTATTGGGAGCTGAAACGGCGCTCGGATGGCGCAGATGATTGGCCGACGAACTGGCCGTCACCAGAGATGAGGACGTCGACGTCATGATGCTGGACACGTTAGTCGTGTTGCTGACTCCGCTGTTCTCGTGGTAGAGGATGGGCACGCGGACGATGCGCTGGTGGCCGGCAGCCGCGGCTGCTGCCATGTTGGCCGCCATATTGGCCGCTTCCAACTCGGCGGCCAATTGGCGCTTCCATTTGTTGCGCCGATTTTGGAACCAAATTTTCACCTGAGTCTCCGTCAAGCTGAGCGAAGCGGCCAGACCGGCCCGCTCCGAGCTGGACAGGTAGCGCTTCATGTCGAATGTCGACTCGAGTTGAAACACCTGACTGCGCGAGAAGACGGTGCGCGTCTTCTTCTTGCGTTTGCTGCTGCTTCCGGCCGAATGGCCCGACCCGCTGCTGCTGTTGTGGTGCTGTTGCTGCTGGCCGCCGGCGTCCGTCGCCGAAGAGGATGAAGATCCTTTACCACCTTTGCTGCTGTTATTGTTGTTGTGGTGGTGATGGTGGTGGTGATGATGGCCGGAAGGATCGTCCCTTTCTCCGTCCGAGTCGACTGTCGATCCGGTGGCCTCGCAGCAGCCATCTTCCATCATCATGTAATGGACGGAATTGTTGTCATCCGTGTCGTCCACTCCGCCGACGTCGATTTTGCTATCTGCATCTGAAAAGTTGTCGTCTGTTTTAAAGGGAAAAAAAAAGAAAAAATCCAATCAGTCCGGAAAAGAATGCGGGAGGAGGAGCCCGGTGGGCGTGAAAAAGTGTCGGAGCTTCCCACTTTGAAAGCCGCGGGATGTTTAGTCGCCATGATTGCCCCCCACTGGTTTTTTTCTTCTTTTCTTCCTCAAATGAGGAGGGAATGAGGCGAAAGAAGAAAGTCGCAATGAACGAAGAAAAATAACCCTCAAAGGCCCGTCGTGGGGGAACTTTGAAGCCGACGGGCCGCTCAGGATTTGGCGCCGCACTTGAAGGGCTCTCTCTGCTGTTCCTGCTATTCTCTCTCTCTACTTTACGACGAGTCTATAAATATGGTAGTAGTAGTAGTAGTAGGGTGGTAGCCGTGTGTGTCTGTGCGGATTAAATTGCTCCGGTCGCCTCGCTCCGCTGTTGGCTATTTGATCTATAATTCCGGTCGATGTAATACAGCGCCCGCCACCATCGCCACTTGGTAGACTTCAGTCGAAGCGCGTTTAACCAGCTCCCCCTCCTCCTCCTGCCCGGCCTCATAGAATCCACTGATGTCGAGGGACAACAACAAACAAAAACAGTCGAGAACAAGGGAAAATAAAAGAATGTCGACGAGGAGGGAAGGAAAAGACAAAAAAAAAACTCTTGTGTAGTCTACATAGAGCGCATTCCAAACACGCACTTTCACTTGGACGGCTTCGCGCTCATTTGTTTACTTACTGTCACACGCACGCCCCCCTTTTTTTACTCTCTTTTTATTTTATTTTATTTTTCGTCCAGGTAGTCGTCGAATTCCCCCTTTAACTCTAGCGCTACTACCTCGATGATATCATCGGCTTGATTTCACACAAAGTATAAAGGTCGAATGCCTGGGAAAGTAGGCTAGAATGCGCGCACTAGCAAGTATAGCGCGCCAGGAAAGGAGAGCGAGAGAGACACCTGAAGGACTTCCACGTCAATTGTTGGCTCTTCTTTTTGTTTTTTCAAAGAGAAATGAGAAAAGAAGAAGTTTGGTGTTGTCGACGGGGACGATCGTAGGGCTTACTTACACGACTAGTTTTGAGGATTCTTCACTCTCTTTTTTTTTAGACTTTGACGATGAAAAGGAG
This sequence comes from Ceriodaphnia dubia, assembly GCA_022539655.2. Taxonomy (NCBI): domain Eukaryota; kingdom Metazoa; phylum Arthropoda; class Branchiopoda; order Diplostraca; family Daphniidae; genus Ceriodaphnia; species Ceriodaphnia dubia. The sequence goes on from JAKUCG020000250.1 coordinate 752,499, forward strand.
AAGGAAAATCAAACGGAAGGCAGGGCGAGAGGAGGTGGCAGCCCACTCGGCTCCGTTTGTTACACAAAAACGAGAGAATCTAACTAAGTAGTCGTAGTAACCTAAGAGACGCTCCCCAATCGGCTCGACGATGACGTGATTCTCGCTCCTGCTCCTGCTGCCGACACTCCCTTCCACTTTGCATTAGTCTTTTCTTTCTCCGTCGACTGCCACCGAGAAAAAACCTAACCGTAATAATACGCGCTACGGCCTCCGATTGAATTGCTTCTGACATCACACGAAAAAGGAGTCTCGAAAAGGAACGGCATCAAAGAGAATCAAGTATCGAAGAGCAGAAGGAAAGAAAGAAAAAACCGAAGAAAATGTCTTTTGTCTCTTGCGCTCCAGCCGACGAGCTTAAGAACAACAACAACAACAACGACAACTCTTTCCACTTCCTTCAACGTTCTACTATAGCTTCGGTCGTGCTGGAAGCGTTCTTCTTTTCCACCGTCGTCGCTGTCGTCCTCTTTTGACTTTTTCTCCCCTCTTAGATGTCGTCGTCGTCGTCGTCGCTTGTTTGACTGCCGCTGGGTTCTTGACGCGATTAGCGCTCCACACGCTCGACTTGCTCCGAGCTAGAGCTATTTGAACGGCTTATGATCGATTGTTTGTGCTCTTGAACGACGCCTACTCGTGTTACAATCAAGAGTGCCATCGCCCGAACGACAAAGACCGTCAACTACATGACGGCCCACCAACAAGAAGAATTTTTTTTTCCTTTTTCTTATATAAACGGCGAAACCACTTTGACATTTTTAATTGTATTAAACGATAGAAAACTCACCGTCGTGGTTAAATGATGCGCCGGAATTGGCCCGGTCGCCGTCGTCGTCGCTTCCGGCCGATCGTTTCCTCTTGTTTCCGCCGAGAGCCGCCGGATTGGGTGGCGTTTCCATCATGTTGCCGCCGACGCCCAGATAAGTTTTGCCGGAGATCGGACTGCTGGACAACGGCGGGCCGTGCTGTTGCTGATCGTAGCGCCACGATGGCGGCTCCATTCCGGTGGAATCGCCAGCACGGTTTCCTGGACCTTTCAACGATGTCCAGTAGTTGGAAGCGCCGGCGGCAGCCGCAGCCGCAGCGGCCGCGATCTGTTGCTGGACGCTGTGCAAATGCTGTAAATGCTGCAAATTGCTGGCCAGCTCGGCCGGACTGCCCGATCCGTAAGAGAACGGAGCCGACGGGTGTTGGTGGTGGCCGGCTGACGGCCGAAGCGACAAGTGCGACAACAGTCCCAATCTGCAATCGAATGAATTTTCGGTCAATCGCCAAAATGGATGCCAGATATTTCGTTGATGACTTACCGAGACCAAAGGGATTGGTGCGTGTCGGGTCCCAGTCCGGCTGTTCCCAGCCAATCTGTCCAGCCGGGAGCGGTAGCCGAAGAGGACGACGAATTAGAAGAAGCAGATCCGTGATGGAGATGCGCCAAATGGGCCAGAGCCGAGGCGTTGAGAAACGGCGACGGCATCGTCGTCTTGACGGCCTCGTCTATGGACGATCTGCCAATCTGTTTCGAGTTCTCTGCTGACGAATTCTTCTCATCTTCGCTGGCCAACAGATTGGAAATGCTGAAATTGGCGCGTTTGGCCGGGGCCGGCTGTGGCAAAACGGCCGGATGGGTCGCTGTATTCGGACTGGCGATCGGATGGATAACTTCCACCGACGGCGAATCCACTTGAACTTGGCTCATTTTTCTCTCGCTTGCTGACGGAATGAGGAGAGAGAAAACAAACTTTCACTTTCTCCTCGTCGAGTTCCAAGTTCTCGCAACACTGGAACACTTTTTAGATGGATGGGAATCACTGGAGGAGCACTAGAGGTCCGTTTCACTAGCCAGGTAGACGTCAAGTGACGATGTTTGGTTGAAGTAAGGAAAGAAGAAGATCGTCGAGTGACGATCGAGTGCCGGGCGAGTTGTAGGAGCCACCAGCAGGGTAGGAGGGTAGGAGGAAAGGAGGGCGGATGGGGTGGAACAAAAAAGCCAGTTCTATTGGATAGCAATTTCGTCTCCACTTTGCTGCTGTTCCTGCAGGACGGAGGCAAAGGCGGGGAAGAGATGATTGCCGTTGTGCATAGCCACACAAGAACATACACAGGGAGACAACTGCGCAGATCGTTGGCAGTCAGCGTTCATCGACTACCTCCGCCGCCGTCGCCGCCACAGCAGCAGCCAGTGGAAAAGAGTCTAGACCAATCCGGCCACTTGGCGTCGGCCCCCTCTCCTTCCGTATTGGTCGACAGCCGGGACACAACCCTCCTCTCCTCTCTCCCTCCTCTTTTCTTCTTTTGCCTACACCAAAACTACATACGACCAGGTTAGATACGATACGTTTCGTAGAGAGAACTATACAAGTCGATGATCTGCCGACGCCGCTCTGCGTTCCTCTTTTCTTTCGGGTCATCGAGCAAAGTGAGTGCCGAGACCGACGTCAACTTGTACTGATGCGGATCCTGCTGCTGGATCGTTTGACGTCGTGCGTCAATTAGCCCTCTCTGTGGCTGATGTAGAGAGAAGAAGGCATCGTCGTCGTTTTCCACCCACGAATTGGAATGGATGGCCCGGGCGATCGATCCAGCGATATATCTCGGCTGCTGGGGCGACGGCAGGAGCGTTACATTAGGATCGATGGGTTTTTGATTAGGAACTTTTTTCTTTTTTCCCTCCTTTTTCTGACGTAGGCTGCTGTTAGAGCCAAGTCCATCTCGGCCATTGAAGAAGATGATTCGATGGATTCCCTGAATGGAAACGGAAGAAATCCCCTCGGTCTTTGACGGTGCGCGCACAACACAAGTTGGTCGATTGATTCCGGGCGCCCGTTTTTGATCCGCTCGACGCATCGAGAAGAGGGATGGAGGAGAAATAAAAAAAGGAGGGAAATTTAAGGCCTAGAACGGAGCAGAGGAGCCAGTCAATCACATCTCATATCTATAAATACTGTTAGGCGCCGGTGATGGTAGGAGAGAGGTGAGTGGGCGTGGTGGGCTGCTGTCGCTACGTACGGTATTAGATAGACGCCGATATCCAGCAGCGCCAGCATTGCCGAGCCGAGCCATTTCTTTTGCTTCGGCTTTTGATTCGATTGATCAATAGCTTTCCGTCTGATATGATGTTGGGGCGGATGAGAACAGATTACCGAACTATACCCCTATGGCAAAAAATAACACACACAAGTCGACGACGACGACGGAAAAAAGGAAGAGCTGAAGCAGCAGGAGGAGCGGAAGAAAATGCGAGGGAAACGGGGCGATCGAATGAGAGAAAAAAGATTCCGAGACGAGTCGACGACGACGAGAGGCAATCACTTAAATAGAGTGCAGCAGCATCGGTGTGCGCTTGGAGGTATATAAACGTAAATATATAGTCGCGGTATATATATATATATAGATAGATAGAATATCTAAAGCAATCGGTAAGGCAGAGAGAGAGATTGAACCGACCTTATATCGACGGAACTCGACTCTCAAGTGTCTTTTCAGCCCGGTTGCCTTTCTATACACTACTGGTACAGCAGCACTGTAGTTTAGATCTATCCATCAATCTGTCCTAGTCGTTTTTCTCCCCAACTTTTGACTTTTTTTTTCTTTTCCTTTTTTCTTCTTTTCCCTTTTCTTTCATTTCGTCGATCTCTTTTTGTTGTCCTCGGCTCCTCTTCGCTCTCTCTCTCTCTCTCTGTATATACACTCTTCATATACCTTTTGATCTTGGTCGTCGCATTGACGAAAGCCATCATCACGATGATTGGGGCGAGCTTGATTAAAACGTCCTCCTCTTCCTTTTCCACTTCTTCCTCTTCTTTCGGTCCGTTTCATTAGCCATCTATACACGATCGCCGGGAACAACGCAACCTTCTCTTCTTCTTCCTCTTTTTGTTGTTGTTGTTGCTATTCATCGTCTGTCGACGTTTTGGGCCGGCCTTTTCAATGGCCAACAACTGGAAACGATGACAGATCGATGATTGCTCTCGGCGAAATAGAACTACCGGGGCTGCTGACTGCAAACTTCCCCATTTAGACACATCATCCGCCGGTTTTTGAATGCTGGCACATTGCTTTATAGCCCTAGTATTACGATTCTTTGTCGTGGGACAATATTGCACTTTGACCCTGCCTCAAGCGAGCCGAGCCAACATGATTGGGCCAGTTACAGCGCGCCATCAAAGGCGCGCCCATTCTTCCTTTTCATTGCATTCACTGACGACGTCTTCTTCTTCTTCTTTCTTAATGACGGACGCTGCTCCCCGAAAAGGCCCTATGGATCCCCTCGCAGTCTAGCGCAGTCTGATTACAGTTAATGGCGGCGGTGACATTTGGCATTTAAGCTGCTGCTACTGCAGAGATTCATATCAGATATGATATTATTACATCGACCAAAAACTGCCATATTGCTCCGCTCTTCCCTCTGTGTTGTCGTCGCATCAATGAAAATCCCCCCTCTCCCTCATCCGACCGACCGACCGACAAAGAAAAATGAGTGTAGTATATAAAGAAACGAAAGAGAGAGAGAGAGAGAGTCCCCGGAGGAGGCTGGGGCGTTGTTGCGTGAATAGGTAGCAGAGATGGAGATTGAGAGAAAAGCAGTAGCGGATGATTGGGATGTGCTGAGAAGACCATCTCTCCTTCTTTTTCCCCCTCTCTATTGTATGGCACTGCACTAGACTCGTCTCTCTCTCTCTTTTTTTAGGGGGTTTTGTTTGTTTGTTGTTGCTCTACATAGAGGAGAGAACTCGGAGTACTACACTCGGTTGATATCGGGGACTTTGGCACTTGATGTTTTTTTGATTCCTTTTTTCTTATAGGCTCCATCCTCGTCGGTTCGCCCTGGAGATAGGAGAGACGAGTTGAGCCTCCATCTGATGGTTTTCAATCTGTCATCAAGCGATCCCTTTTTCCGCTGCTGCTGCTGCGCACTATTCTACGCGTGCTTGCCTCCTCCATATACCAAACACGGGGTACGTGGCTGGTAGGCTATGTACTACACCGGCCTATCTATTCATGTGGATAATAGAGAGACTAGGCTCTACTACTTCACTAGCTCTAGAGCCAATCTCTTTCTCCCAATCTCTTCTTGGTTATTACCATTCCTGCCATGTTTACGATGCCGAATCATTTTCTTTTCTCTCATCTCTACACCCTCTCGGCTCCGTAGTCTTTACATGTAGACTAGATACTTTCTCCCGTCCTTTTGATGTCGTGAATGTTGCCAGTCTCTTTTTAAACTATTCAACCAGATAAACTGCCAGATTACTCGTGGGCAAATTAGGCTGCCCAACAACAACAACGAAGAAATCGTGACGCAAATAACCGGAGCCGTTCAATTCGACGAGGGCCAAGCAGCAGACAACGGCCGATTAGGTGGTTATACATGTTGCCGGGATTCTCTCTCTCTCGAGTGGCTCTCGGCGCGTGCAGAGCACTCGTCATTGGCTCTATGATGATGTGATTATCGTTGCGTAACTGGCTCTATAATGACCGCGGTCGGACACGAGAGAGCTATGAAGAGGGGGGCCAAAAGAGGTCGATTAGCGATCGGTTACACGGCACGTGACCATCGGCTGTTCTGCCTAATAGTGTGGTCGTCGTTGGCTGATGTCTTTCCCAAGCTCTTTTTTTCCGATTTTCCTTCCTACCCCAAAAACCGGAGGAGAATAGACCGCGCCAAGCATTGTTAGACCGTCTTGAGGCATCGAGTCGTCTTGTTCGTTGCGGTGTATCAATGGCCGAATGCGCCCAATAGCGTCGAAGAAAAAGGGAGAAGCTGATCGCGAGCAACAGCTGTCGATGGACGTCATCGTCGATGATGAGGATGATGAAATGGGCTGCAATTTATTGATTGCGTATAGATCCGATAGTATATATAAGAGCAGGTCAAGAGGAACGGAGGGGGGGTCATCGATTGATCTCAAATATATATCATAGAGATAGAGAGAGTTGAGAGTCCCCCCTGGCTGCATCAGCAGCAGTCTATATTTTAGGGGCGGATTGTCCATTGTCCCGGTGTAATGGATGAAGCGATATTCGATCCGTTTCTTGTTTGTCTCATCGTCGACATCCTTCTATATCCATAACGCGCGCGCATCACTACTACTGTATAGATATGATGATGATGAAAAGAGCTTTTGCGGTCTCATCAACTACTGCCCACCGTATATATAAATATATCGCTCACCCGGCTCTGAATAAAACACAATAGACTGGAACAATACGGTAACAACAACAACAGCAGAGGGTTTGTATGGTCGAATATAAGACATGGTCTCTAGCTCAGCATGCAGCAGGCGCGCAGCTCCTAAATACTTTGACGACGACAATAGACGATATCGACGTCCTCCAATAACACATCGTTTTTTTTTCCTTCTTCTTCTTCTTTTTACCTATTCTTCTTTTCAAATCTGTTAAACATGCATTTAATCGCGCGGATATGGAGGAAAGTAAAACCTGCGACCGCCGATGAATGAGATACTGTACCATCAGGAGGGACGAAAAAAAAACCTTCCAATAACTTTTTGCGCTCTCGTCGCGGTCTGATGAGTTCCTTCTCTTATTGTTTGAGAGGATCAGCTGCTGCTCTCTCTCCGTGTGCTGCGCCCTTGCTCGCGTCTAATCGGCTTATTATTCGACCAAGAAGGGGGGAGAAAATGAATGGGCGCAAAGCGCGCTCCGAAGCAGCGAAAACAATTGACACGAGAACTTGTACAAACAAATACTTTTGCCAAGTTTCTCTTCTAGTTCTGGAAAAAGAGATAATAGGTGCTAATAGATGTTTGAAGGTCCCTCAATCTGTTGCTCGTCTCACCTGAGATGGTAGAAAAGCATACAGGGCGTTTAAGGGCTTAGGCTTCTTTTCTAGTATCTGGATGGCATCGTATCGAAAGAAAACGATAGGCTACAGAGACGAAGCCAGAGCCATTTGTTTGTTATTTCCGATCGATTCGCTGCGCCGAATTCGTCGGGCACGGTCAACCACGATTGTAACGCAATATGTAGCCAATTGGTGCCGGGTGGGTCGTAGAGAATAACCCAGCCAGATATTACATCAAAGCCCGGCAGTTATTCCATCCTGCCGTTTCCTACGTCTCCTACTCCTACAACTACCGGGTCGTTATGATAATACAAATAATAGGGAGCCGAGCTGCTGCTGCTGGTTGTTGGAAGGTGTGCGCACCAGTGCGGTTTTCGGTTCTTCTTCTTCTTCTATACCTTTGCCTGGCGCTTTGCGCCCCCCTTCTCTTTATCCCCCTCCCACCCCACCTCAATCTGATATAGAAGAGCGGATCAAATGATACAGGCTTGCACGCCGCCCGGTCGCTTGTGTAACATCAGCCTAATTAGATTGAATACGCGCGCATTCTGCCGTGTATGGAGCCAATGCTCTCCTGCTCTCCGACTCCGATGCGCGTGGTGTGTAATCAATCTGGCCCTCCTCTTTTCCCCAGAAAAACCACCCACCCCTAGCCCCCCCTAAACCACCCCTTATCCCAAACCGGTGATGATCATTAGCCAGCAGCAGCAGCAGCACACCGTCAACGTCAAAGACTAAAGGTACCGTATAGTCTCTTCCTTGTAGTACTCCACCACTATACTGCGTCTAATATATCTAAACAAATATAATGATGAGGAGGGTTGGTGGTTAACGGGCGGAAAGAGCCACAAGTATAAAAAACACACAGACAATGAAAAGAAAAGAAAAAAAGGGGAGAGACAACAGACAGATGAGAGGGAAAAAAAATCCCAGGTGAAGAATCTAGCAGGATGATTCCATGACACGAGGTGCGTCGTTGAAGCGTGATGAAAGAAGGCGGTCGTTTGTTCTCCGGGCGACGGCTGCGGAGCTGCTCCGGTGCTATTCGATATGATTTCAGGAATCGACGGAGGGTTGTTTCTCTACTGTTTTGTCTGTCTGATGGTTCATCGTCGTATTCAATTCAGAAGGAGTTCGGTGGTGCGCGATGATCGGCTGCGTCAAAGAGCGTGGCGGTTATTGAAGAGAGAAAACGCAGCAAGCAACTGCAACGGCGGTTTGACCGCTCATTACCGATTGGAGACGCTCGACTGAACCCCCCGTCGGCCGAAATGGATAGAGGCCCATTGACCCAAAGAGCGCCCCATTGCCAATCAAAACTTAACGGAATAGAAAGGGAAACGAATAAAGCTCTTGATTTGTTTTTCCAACCACCCACTTATTTGTCTGTGGCTCACCAGGCAAATCACCTGGATGGATGATGAACTACTGGACTCGAGAGAGAGAGAGAGTTTCAGCCCTTGGCTGTACCGTCACTATAGCAACCTCTTGTAGCTATTGTGGCTTGCATACTAGACTGTCTCCACCACTACAGCAGCTTGGAATCTGCTACAGAGACAAACAACGTCGACAATAAGGCTCGTAGGATCTCTCTGTAAAAAGAGAAGCAGCCAAATAGAAGAGAACGACGACGACGAGAGGAAATAGTTGGCCGTCTCAAGTTACGATAATCACTTATAGAGAGTAGCCCCGTGGCCATCACAGACTCTCTCTTTCTCTCCGTCTCTCTGGTGTCCTCTTAGAGGATTCTAGCTCGCGGTAGGCTATTGCCTATTTATCGATTGGAGCGGTCGCAAAGTCCGCGCCTTGTTCCCAGCACTCGACGCCCGTCCTGCTTTCTTCCCGAGGTACTAGAAGCATAATAGATATCTAACACATAAGCCCTCCTATAACTTTACATTGGCTGGCGCACAGCCGCCGCGAAAATCCAGGTTATCTCCTCGGATGTGCGTCGTCGCGCTCGGCTCGATGGAAGAGTTGGAGCGCTCTGGATCTCTCCAAACGCATCAGAGAGTGCTTCTGCAGTCAAAGTGAAACTCTATAAAGTTTGCCTAAAAGCTAACGCATCTGTGTGTATACAACAGCCTTGAAACTTGTTTTTCTTCTCGTCATTCTTTTTCTGAATTAGTTATTGTTCACCTACGCTCTCGTCCAAATCTTAGGGGGAGCTTAACGGGATACCTTAATCTCACCTAACCGCCCTTTGGATTGCTGACTCTAATAAAAGCCTAGACTATATACAATCGGTGGATGCGGGAAAGTATTTGAAAGATTTCGAATAGTTGCACAGTCACGATGCAAACAATCGAGAAAGAGACGAATGCCAGAGCTGTGAGACGACGACAAGTGCAAGGTCTTTGTTTTGTCGACCTGTCTAGTATTATATACGGTATCGACAGTTTTATGATATTGGACCGCGTGTGCGGGCATTCCGTGACTAAACGGGCGTTCATGTAGCCTTTACACGTGGAGCCCCCCCGCGACATATCGCCCCAAATGGATTGACAAAATGACAACTCGACGGCTTCTAGAAGAGATTGTCGAAAATAAGAAAAACCAATGTTTTAGTGTCGAAGCTTTGGCAAATAGAAAGACGACAATAATCGCCTTGATTATACATACCGTAGTCTGTCAGCAACTGATAGTGGACTAATGGTTTCAGAATGAGTGATGATATAGGAATTACCAAAGTGAACGGACGAGACGTTTCTTGTTCCCTCTACGTCTAAATAAAAGGTCAAGTTTATCGGTTGCGTTTTACAGGGAAACATAAGTTAATAAGCGACTTTGCGTGCCGATAGATCCCTCCATATTTTTCCTCTCTTTTTCCAACCCTCAAGTATAGGATTGCTCGACTGCTGCTGCTGCTATACTCTGTGTCTTATTTGGCTTTTCATGGGCTTTGGTGTCACGCACGATTCGATGTTGCCTTTTTCGCTTTTGATATAGGGTTTCTCGTCCCTCGCTTTCTCTGGCTCTTATTTTATATTCTTATTCTACTACCTCTTTCTCTTCTTTTACCTTTGCTCTTCATCCTAAAGTAACCGACCGTGTCACGCTTCTCTCTCATTCCAGCCGGGATTTCAACCAATCCTTTTTTTTTCATTTTCCTCAGAGTTAACTCGTCCCGGTGGCCGGCGGATCGTAGTCTGTGGCGCCATCTAGCAGACGGAATTAAAACTGATGTCGAGTTGGGTCCAAACGAGGTCCCCTAACCGAGCGGCAGATAGCGTCGGAGCCAACTTGGAAATCGACTCGATAGATGGCTTGCGAGCCTATTAACTAGGTGCAAAGGTTGGGGCCTTCGGCATATTTAAGTATTGCAGGCGTACAAGACAATAGGAATTTAGTGGGTTAAGAAATTTATAGAGGCATATAATTTTCAAGTTTCGTGTTAGGAGTGAAAATACCAAACTATGGTGTGTGTGCCGTGTGGGCTATATTTTTAGGTTAAGATAGCATACATAAATGAATTCAGTCGTTGACACTCTTGTAATAAAAAAAAATAAAGTATAGTATTTGCTAAAATGTTTTACAAAATTATTTTCATTGGCAGCAAAATACTCTATAGCAAAATAGTACTAAATATAGCTATTATTTTTTTAGTTCTCTTAAAAAGCAATTTTTAAGTTGACTAGTAACTTTTTTATACACCAGCTTTAAGTTCAGTTGAAAGTTCAATTTCTAAACTAAAAGGCTGTCGAAATTTGCGAATATATTCATATTCGCAAAATTGGCACCAGTGGGCTTCACTTTGGCATCCAATCATTTTGCTCCGCTTATTTGCCCAATCAGGTACGATTAAACGATTCCCCTGTGTATGCGGTGTGTAGGCTCTCGGAAGCACCGGTCCGTTTTCGGCAGGTCGCCGAGACCCCCCCCCCCCTGGCCCACCCTATTACTAGGGTTGGGGCCTGAGGCATATACTATGCCTCAGGGAAAATATATACAACACAGCCGAATTGCCAAAAAGGTCTGCCGAACACACGCAACAAAATAGGATGATATCGGTCCATTAAGAGTTTGTCGGGGGCTCAATGGCGTCCAGGAGGATCAAATGGAATTGATCGAAAGCGCGCGACAATGTAGAGTCGATCGGATGAAGGCTATAGGGGCGCACACATGTGTCTGGCACATGTGACTTGACTAGGCCGTCACTAATTAACCCCAAACTAACCTCATCAGGAGGGAAATTGGTGAAGCGAGAGTTGTTCACTTTTCTCTCTCTCTCTCGACGTGACAAGGAGAGCAAGGGTCCATTCTCGGTCGGTTAGGAGGAGGGTGGTTTCGCGCCACGAAAGATGACTTCCTGTTGGAAATGGGGAAAAGTGAAACAAGAGCGACCGAGTCAAAGAGAAGTGAGGCCATGTCGCAACAAGACATACCGTCCCGACGCTCCTGCTCCTGCTGATGGCGTCTTCTTCTCGCTTGGTCGCCGCGGCAACGACCCGTCAAATTTTTCCCGCTCCCACACGCTCATCTTCGTTCCAAGGAGAAAAATCTCCGACGGAGCGGACCACTGCCTGGAAACGATGGAGACGACCATGGTAGTTCCATTACGTCGCCGATGATTGGTCGTTACCAACAGTTATGACAGAACCCAAAACTGAAAAAAGAAAGAAAGAAGCTGAAACTCGGAGAGAGCGTTTATCCCATCAGCGACGTTGCCCATTTGTAAATATATATATTCATAATTTCATGATAATAATCCGAGGGGTAGCAGCGGAGCCGAATGAAATCGTTCCGCTCCTGACGTCCGTAGACGACGGCCATGTCACGGGTCTTCTCTCTCTCGACATGTTAACGAGTTGTATTGAGCTCTGATGCGATGCCTCTGCTCTGCCGTCGGCGCCCACTTCATTATTTATGGACGCCGATATTGCACTCCTACTCCGCCTCGTCACTACTCGGCTGGATCGTCGTCCTCCTCTTCGTCGGCTGTTTATTTTCGAACTGCTGATGAGAGACCAGTTTATATATAAATACACGCGCGCCCCGTTAGTCTCTCTCTCTTTCAATAGGCCGTCGTCTGCTAGTACCAGAGTGCTTGCCTAGGCCACGTCGGAGAGAGAAGAAGATGTGTCTCTGCGGATGACTTTTTGGTGGTGGTGGCTGGTGGCGTGTCCCCCCATATTGGTGCCCATTTATCAACCTCGTTAGCAAAGCGCGACAAGTCATTAACATTGCTGCGACTCTGGACAAATAGGTTCATTAGTTACGTCACGTGACCGAGACTCGATGCTGCCAAGACTCTCGGCTGCGCATCTACGCGCAGTATTTTAAGAGCTGCCTTTATAAGGTGCTAACGTCATTTCCTCTTCTTCCTTTTTCTTTTTTAGCTTCAACCAACAACTTTTGGCGCGCCAACCGGAACGATACTAGTTACTAGTTGACAATATCGAAAAAAGAGTTGAGTTTGGCTTATGGGCCGTCGTCGTCGTCGATGCCGTGCGTTTCCTCATTTTTAATGATCCGCGATATCGGATGAAGTATCGCCGTCCTATTTCTCCGTCTGCACGCATCCGCACGCATCTTCCGCACTGACTAATTAGCCCCGTTTTTGAGCGTATCGAATTCTTTGTCATCATCCCGGCAGCAACGCCACCGCGGATGGGGGGAGAGCACAATGAAAGAGCAGTTCCGAAAAAAAACGAAGAGGAAGATGAGAAGTTTTTAATGAAGAAATTAGAGTATCGACGATGCTGGCGTCGTGTTACCGTTTTGGCCGTCATTTCTTCCCCTTTTTTGAAAAAGAAAAATGGGGTTGATGGGTCGGGCGAGCGAGCGAATGGTGTAGCATTTTATAATAGGTCACTGGATCTCTTCCATCGCTCCCTTTCGAAAAATCCGTCACTTTGGTCTTTGGCCCAGGCCTTGTACCCCTCCTGTAGATACTAGAACGTTAATGTATGCAGTAGCTCGTAGATGAGTTGTAATAGATCGGGCGGTAATGATGTAGTTGCCTCTGTCGGAATAGCCTAGCTCCCTTTTGAGTTGAACAGCTTCTCATTTCACGAATGTCGTTCCTCGACTGCTGGGGCCGCTTGGGGGATTGTTTATCGTCGCAGAGGACGACGTCAGGTGCGGCTCCATCTCCGTCGTCGTCCTCGTTCACTCTTGTTCATTTCGACCTAAACACCAAAAGTCTCTCTCTCTGCTAGATAAAGAGAGAATGAGGAAAAAATAAAACAGATAAAAAAGAGTTGCTCGAGTCCAGTCCAGCGGCGATGAAGCTGTCATTACGTCAGTAATTGGCACGGACCCTGCTGTGGGGACGCGCTTGTACGCGCCAACCGCGCGACGACGACGACGAAGCCGTTTTCTTCTTCCTGCTGCTCATTACAACACACGGCAGTTGAGCGATTGATGGCTTAATTAGTCCAGAACGTGTGCGCGCGTCGCTCTCTCGCCCGGAGAGCTACTTTCGTTCGCGGCTGCCGACACGACGACGACGACGACCGAGCTAAGAAATGATCAATCAAAATGTTTTCCGTTCCATTCTTTTTCCTTTTTGTCTTGGCCGGAAGCTCGGCTTCGCTCGGCTTGCCGATTTCCGCAGCGCAAAACGGTGTTAATGGCTCATTATAATAGATGGCAAACTCAATCATTAACTGATGGGCCGTTATGGGGGTTAGACTTGAGGTTGTTATCATCGACCCCGTTCTTGGCCAGTCGACCGTTTCTTTCTCTCTCTCTTTTTTTTCTCGAGCAAGTGTCAATTACCGCTATAGGAGAGAGGAAAAAAGGAGCAGCGATCATTCGTCTCCTTGTCGATCGAGATATGCGCCGTCTCGGCGGAGCCCAAAAGTCCCCATTGGGTTCTGTCGCTCTGCATCTAAATCGCTCATTTGATTAGAAACGTATCACAGACGACAGTTGGTGGGACCATTTGGCAGAGGGGGAAACGACAATGGCGTTTTTACCCCCGCCTGGTTAGTAGTAGTAGTAGTAGTACTATTTGACGATATAATGATGCCATAACCGGAGCCAAAGTGGCGCGGGGGGTTGCAGGACTAGTCGCTGCTACCCAGCGATACATGCCGCGATGCAATCTCCCTGGAGACTTGTTACTCCCGTGTTAGACCTCCCTCCTGTTTCCTCCATCGAACAGGCGGCCCTTCAAAAAGGGTAATAGGCCTATTTCCTCCAACGCTTTCCACCGGCGTAATCAGATGGATATATGCCACTGCGGTCTCCACAATCTAAATCAACAGAAACAGCCGTTTCATTCAACAAGAAAACGAAGAATGGATTCCATTTTTTTTTTTGAACGGAAATGAATCAAAAAAGAGCATTTCATTTTTTTGTGACTGAACGAAGAGGGTGCCATTAGTGTACATCGCCGGTCCGTTGTTGACAGTGCGGTTTGCGATGGTTATTTCATCATCATCATCACAGGCAGAGGCAGGATTTGTCGTCTGGCTCGTCACTTGTGCACACAGAAACTCCGACAGCCCCTCAGTCGGTTCTAATGGCCGACACGCAACACACAGCCCATGCACAGAATGTCTTTTGTGACCGTTGGTAGGCCACAAAAACGGTCGCGGCGGCGGCGGCGGCGGTTCGGGCCCTTCGAGTCTATTGGCGTTGCCTCATTTCAGTTTCGCCTCAATGGAATGGGAAAGAGAGTTTATTATTATTACGATGATGGATGGATGGATGGGGCCAAAGAGGACAGGAGACTGGGCTCGGCTGTTGAATGACATCCTCCTCCTTCTGGACGGAAAGAGCTGGCCCATCACTAGACTATGGCAGCCGAAGAAAGCCAGAGCAAGCAAGCAAAGTGGACAGAGATAATAGAAGAAGGAACACGACGGGTATGTGAACCCATCATCATGAGCTCAATGATGTCGACTGTCTCGTTCCAGCAGCTTCTCAGTCGAGTGAGAGAGAGAAACAGTTATAGCCGTGAATGTTCTATTGTCATTAAGACTGGAATGTTTTACAATCAACACTGGAATGCGGTCGCCTCTCTTTTTTTTCTTCCTTCGTCATCTCTTTAGGGCGACAGTGTCGTCGTTGTTGGATTCAAACGAAAATTGTGTACGTAACTGTACAAGCGCGCTAGGACTAGCCTGCATTAGATGCGAAATCACAAACCGTATAGCTCCGACGATAAGGGAACATATCGGCCGGGCCGGAATGTTCATCGCTCCCGGAGCAAGTTGCCCCTGCGCGACCAAGACGTATAGTCTTGTCAATGATGACGAGCCCATTACTCATCCGCGTGTCAAAACGGTATGAAGTCGAACTACGTAGATAATTAGATATGGCTGACTACTGCTAGTAGTAGCTACTAGTCGTAGATTTGAGTAGCCTATCTTGTTTTTATATTTAGTTTCCTCCTTCTTCCACTTTCCTCCTCTACTATATACCAAGTCGTCTTCTCGGTAATAGTCACATTTTTCCCCCCCACTACTCGTTGATCTCTGCCATTTTTGACTTTCTACGCTCACGGATGACTTGGCTGAGCGCTGCACGCCAGTTGGAAATGTCAAAAAAAGAAGAGTCCTATCGTCGTCATCACCACGGACGGCCCAGGAGCCTCACTAAAACGGGCCAGCTCGTTAGCGCAGCTCATGGCAAATTAATTTCCTCGCATTCCTCCTACAGCAAACGTCTAGTATGGAGCAATAGCGCGTCTGACGACGACTAATAAGACTTGAACGCAAGTTCAACTTCTTCAAGGAGGAAAAAAAGAGGTGCCGGCCTAATGAGAAGAGGAGAACATTTAAAAGTTGGGACTGTTTAGTTCGTTTTTTTTAGAAGAAAAACGGGGAAAGTCAAGAGTCTCAAGCGGAAAGTGTTTGTTACTGGGCGAGCAATACTATAGTATTACAGACTAGTTTGAGAGTTGATGGGGGAGAAAAGGGCTAATATGTAGAACGTAGAGAGGTGAACATCGGAAGTGAATTCGTCACTCGGCTCCTCATTGGCGACGAATTGGCCAATTAGTCGGACCGACGACAGCCCAAACGATCCGCAGCGCGCGCGCACCGTCTTCCATACAAGTTTCCGTCGTTTTTGGCTCTTCACCCGGGGCCAAAAGTTCAACTCGTACGACACGGACTTATTGTACAGATGCTCTTTGCAACAGACAACATTCAACTGTCAAAACGGAGCAATAACTCGGCAAGTAAAAGTCGGGATTTTCCCCAGTTGCGCTGGGCGAATGAATTGATGGCGGAACATATAAAGAGGAGGAGGAGCAACTTAGGGATCGAGTGGGACAACAACAAGAGTCGGAATTATATAGAAGAGACGACCTTTAGTGTCCCGCTATAGCAATACGTATGTATAGCTCGATAACACAATGGGTTCCGGTCGTGAACAAAGTGTCGGGGATCATTAGCGTTGCCGGGCAAAAGGCTTCCCACCTTGAACGTCGATATACGCTCTCCCCCATCCGTGTATGTATATATATCGACGTCGACATCGTTTATAAATAAACAGAAACCGGTCGGTCGGTCGGTCGCTATATCGATGATCAGCATAAAAGGATCGTTTGACGAGAGACCAATCCGCCGAAATAGGGATTGAGGAGGGATCGCTGATCTCTGCTGGACGAGTGCGTCCGACCAACACTGGGATTTTCTCTATCAGAGAAAGAAGAAAGAAGAGAAAAATGGCGAATCGTTCCGGTAATGACGTGTAATGAAGCCCAATGGAGCTACAACTGGATTGAAGCCTAGTCGAGAATGAGACGACGAGAGGAGAAGCCAAAGAGAGAGAGAGAAAGGCCTATGTCTATCGTTCTGTGTAAAGTCCGATTACACGGACCAGCGAACAATCTTGCCTAGTAGTAGTACTACTCGGCTTGTCCTCTTTTTTTTCTACTGAGAGAAAGAAGCAAAGACGGCCAGATAGGCTACGGCCCGTTGAGCAGCATCATCCAGTCCCGCCCGGCTGCGGCCTAGATCGTCTTCTTCTTTTTACTCGCTTATATATATCCAACGTAATGGGCCTTTCGATTGACTTCCTACACGCGATACATCCGTCTCGATGGCCGGCTACGCGGCTATTAGATTTGTCCCATCAGGCGCCACCCTACACCATTCCGCCTCCGCTTCCGCCCCTTTTGTGCCCGTTTATAGAGGAAGAGAAGCGTTTGCTTTTGGATTACCATACGGAAATGGGATTTCTGGGGCTCTTGCCGTCGCTCATCCGAACCCGAACAATTAGTTGCAATGATTGTGCTAGTAAATCGAATTGTCAACAAATCAACAACATTTGGATTCAATGTATTCTTCAACAGACAAAAAATGGAGGAGGACCACGAGGGGACACAAAATTTAAAAAAAAGAGAACAAGCGTCGTCACACAATCGGGAAATGTACAATATTGGCTGCAGGCCGGTGTATAGTGTCGCTCTATGTACAAAGAGTCAAATTTATTTATGAATTTCCAGGGTTACAACGAGAGAGAGAGAGAGAGAGAGTCAATTATGATTCGAACGGCCAAGATCACGAGTGGCCGATGTGGTGGAAACAGGGGTGTCCTAAAAGAGCGGCCGAACCGGGAGGTGGTCCTCCGCCGCCATTGGCGTTGCCCAGCAAAAAGGGTAAAGCGGCAGCGCTGGCCAGGTAATGAGGATTGTACATCATCGAGCCCAAACCCGTCGAATAAGGCTGGGAGCCGTTAGGTGGCCCGCCCGGCTGCTGCTGCTGGCCGTAAACGGGCGAGTGCTGCTGCTGCTGGTGCCCGGCGCTGCTACTCGGCGGCGAATTGACGTCCAGCCCGGGGTTCTGCTTCTTCCACTTGGTGCGCCGATTTTGAAACCAAATTTTCACCTGAGTTTCCGTCAGAGAAAGTTGCAGCGCCAAATTGAGCCGCTCGCACACCGAAAGGTATCGAGTCGTTTTGAATTTATTCTCCAACGCTACGAGCTGCTCGTAAGTGAACGCCGTTCTGGCCCGTCTGGGTTTCCCTCCGCCGCCACCGCCGCCGCCACTTCCGCCTCGATCGCTGGAACTGGAACAGCTCCCGCCGACTCCGTTGTGTTTGTTGAGATTGTCCGACTCGGAACCCATAATGGCGGCCTTCTTCTTCTTCTTCTTTTTCTTTTTCTTCTTTTTGAGCTTGTTGCATTGCTTATTCGTCTGGCCGTCGACGTCCGTCAACTGTTGCTGAAGCAATTCGGAAGCGGCGATTTTCCCGTCGAGAACGTCGGCGTCGAGTCGGACGAGGACGTCGACATCGTCCATATCGACTTCTGTATCTTCATCGTCGTCGTCGTCGTCTTCGTCATCTTCGTCGTCGACGTCGTCGTCGTCCACATCGTCGTCGTCGTCCGACGATCCTTTGTGACTGTTGGAACCGGGGGTTCTGCGATAGCTCCGCTCTGTCATCAAAAACAGATGGAAAGCCGTTGATTATTTCGGCCTCGTCTATTATCGTATTCTGCAATTCTATGGGGAAATAATTGGCCGGCCGACTGGAATTTGTTTTTTTTTCCCAGGAAGAGAAAATGACGCGCTGAATCGTCTCCAGGGGACGGCCCGTCGCTAAACGGAGACCTACTGTACTATGCATATTCGTCTTTAATAGAGTCGCGTCGCTATGAGAAGCGTTTTCCTGTTGACTGGCAAAGTCATCATCTATCTCTCTCTCGGCGCTAATTGTAAACACCAGGGCCTCTTTTCTGGCCTCTCTCCCCGCTGTGCCCAGAATATTTCGGCCCATCAAATCTCTTGGGCGACACCTCCACAAAATGCCTTTTTCTCCCCCCAGATATTTCGCGGCTTCTTCTTCCAGGGATGGGCTCGAAAAACAAAGCAGCAGATTGACTGAACAAATTACTAGTGACAACTGAAAAAGATGGGGGTAAGAAGAAAGGAGGAGGAGCCGCACCGGAAGTGTTTCGGAAGACGCAACAGGAGAGCAGAGCAGAGCAGAAGGGGTTCGCGTTTCCGTTTCACTCGACTCTCGACACTTTTCTTTTGTTTCTTACAAGAGAAAACGTAACGTAACTTGTGTTGGACAATCGAAAATCGTCACCGGAAACCCCCAACAGTTGCCTTTTTAACTGGACACGCCAAATGGTTAACGAGAAAGGCTGGACGGACAGCACGAGTGAAGAAACACAAGACGACACGGATCCCCCAATAAAAAAAAGGAACCGTAACCGCAACAGTTCTGGAACACGTGTCTAGGGCCTGTCCCCTCTTATTTTTATGGTCTCAGAAAAAGAAGAAATAAGAGCAAATACCTGATTCGAGGTCGCTGCTACGGTCGTAGAGACTGTCCTCCGACTCGACGGATGTACTGTGCACGTCCATGTGATGCTGCGGATGCATCTGCTGGTGATGCAACAGATTGGCCGGAGGTAGAAGCCACGGATGATGTCCGTGATGATGGTGGAACAGATGATGCGGATGCAAATGTTGTTGTGGCTGCTGCTGCTGGAAAATGTTGTTGTTGATCCGCGGCGGAACTGGCGCTGGCGGAGGCGCTAAATGTTGGCCGGTGAATTTCGTCGGGTCGAGGATATTTTCCACGCTGAATTTTAACGATCTTTGGTGTTGCTGTTCCGTCCGGGCGGCCGACGGCATCACGTTGGATTCTTCGGGTGTAGCGGCCAACGGAGGCGACATTTTCCCGAGATTTGCCGTGACGGCGACGTAAGGGCTGTCGCCCATGGCTTGTTCCATCTCTTGTTGTTGTATTTTCTTCAACGACGTCTCTAGAACGGGTCTGAATCGCCGTAGATCCACCGGAAGAGTAGCGTCCATCCGACGGCGAAATCTGTGTGTTATTGTCAAAACGGAGCACTGCTGTCGCGACGACACTGTCGAGCCAATGGAACTGAATGAAGCACCAGCTCCCAGTGTCTCTTGACTAAATAGTCGTCTCTATGACGATAGACGCTGGATTGAAAGAGAGAAAAGGGGGGAAAACCGCCCAGCTCTGTCGCCGAGGCAATAAGGGCGAGGCAGAGAGAGAGAGAGAGGAGTTGCCCCAGCGTCGTTGACGAGAGCCCAAAAAGGGGGCATATAGATCCGCGCGGCGACGGCGGCCTGGCCGCCCGAGTTGTATATGGCACAATGGCTCCTCCCACTCGGCAGCCTCCTATTGGCCGACTCGATTGCTTCTCCATCCTTCCTTCCTTATTTCTCTCTCCGTTTCTCTCTCTCTCTTTAGAGACGGCATCGGCTCTCTGCTGATGACGGCAACTCACGCCTGCCAAATGGGGCTTGGAGGATGCCGGTGTATAATTTCCGCCGCCTACTGAAAACGATCATCGTCTCTATTTTTTTGTGTCTTGGAGAGTCGGCAGAGAGGTGGGTGGGTGAAAGAGCTCCGATGCTGCTGGAGCATAGAGAGAGAGAGAGAGAACGGCATTACGGGAGAAAATAAGCTGCGTGAGAGCCGGCCCATTGGGTTTCTATGTGCTGCTGTCATTAGCTTTTCCATCATGCCTCCGACGTCTCCCGGACCCATTTGTGCCTCTTCTCCGAAAACTCCTTCTTCTTCTCGGCCAGCCCAGCAAACTGATTCCTTGTTAGTTGAAACAACTCGCCTACGACAAGTTCGTCGGCGTCAAATTAGCCGAAAATCATTTCCAACGCAATCCTTATTCCGATGGCAGCCCCGGCCCTTTTGCTCTTTCAGAGCGGCCTAGAGAGATAATCCCTTCCGTCCCAGTTCTCTCCTAGCTCCGACCGATCCGATCATATAATATATGTACATTTAAAAGAGTAGAGAAGACGAGCGGACCCCCCTCCGTCGCCAACTGTTCACCCTCTCACCCTACGCTGCTCAGCTGATTTTCAACCCGACATGCAAATGCCGCAGATATTAGCCTATTAGATATCGGACCACCCTCCGATTCTCGCTTTGACTCTGGGGACCCATTTGACAACGTGTCGACGACGCAATATCGCCATTACAGAAAAGTATAGTATACAACGAAGTAAACAGCTAGGCGTTGTGGTTTCACGAGACAATCGACGGCCGACGGCGGCATCGAATTGGATGCTGCATGATGTATAATCCGCCTAAACTGCAGCGGGGCGCAGTCGATTCATGCGTGATCTATTCGACTTATCGCTCCTCGTCCATTATTTTTCTCGATTCTCTACGTCTAAGCTGATGCTCTCGGCCCTCGATTCTGTTGTGCGCGGAATGCACCATGCGATTCATCGAGTGGGTTTTTCTTCTCCCAGCGTGCCCCACCACAATAGATTCGTCCAGGACGACAGAAGGTCCAAGTGGCCGTCTAATCATTTGATAAGAGGTCGTCGTCGTCGTCGTCAAATGGATCGATTTCCACGTCCGTCGGTTCATCTCTAAGCTGATTGAGACCGAGATGCGGAATGGAGTGTTTTGGATAGGCCCAGGGCAGTGTAGAGAGAGTCCAGGAGTCGACGACGCGCACACGGCCACCGAGATTTGGATTCAAATGGGCGTGAAATCGTTGGAGAGATCAAATCCGACAGAGATCCGCGTTTGCAATTAACTCCAATCATATCAATTCCTCTTCTCCTACCTCCCCTAGCTAGTATTTCTATATATCGACCGGCATTCGACGATAAGGCAGACACTATCTGCGCTTTGGAATATTTAGAGACGGCGTCGGAGGGGGGGAAAAAATCAAGCAGCCAGTTTTTTTTGTCGTCTCTGAAAAAATGCGCCTTGAAGAAAAGAAGAGAAAAAAAGAGGGAATTTGGGTATATTCTCTTTCCAGTTGAGTAGTGATAGGATAGGCTATAAAAGGACGACAAAAGACTGTGTGTTTTATATCTATATTGCCTCTCTCGCTGCCTCTCTTTCTCTCTCTCTTTGACGCTGGCTCCCTATAAGGTGATGGTGTCGCCCGTTTTTCGTCGGGAGAAAGCTTTAATCCGATTGCTGTTCTACACACAAGGAGTAGCAGGAGCAGCATCAAACGGGCAGAAACGACGTGATGACGGAACGGGACGGAAGAGCTCGGGACGGAGCAGGAGCAATGGGTGCCATTCTCACGCTTTGCTCAATAGTCTGTGCGCCGATAAGACGGATCAAAAAGCGAGCATCAGAAAGCGCTGCTCGACGAGCTGCCATCCAACGAGGTATATGCAACTCCCCCATCCAATACACTGGGCCAACGATGGAAGCCAGGCCGTTCCGTGTCATCCTCTCATCCACTTCTTCTATTCCCCCCCAGCAACTTTCAACGTTCTCTTCATTTATTTATGAGATGCTGTTAAAGAGCTTGGATGGATCCCTGATCTGATGGCCATAGATTTCTCTAGACTATTCTCATATTCGATTCATTCCATTAGAGACAAAGTTAAAGGCTCGTCTTTGTCCGTTTGCTCCGTTGGCTCCGAGGGAGAACCGCAAAATGGTGCGCGACCCGACGCGGTGTTTGTTATTGCCACATTTTCTTGTTGTTGCCAACAGATTCGACTCGAATGACTCTGATGAACTCCAAAAGAAGTCCATCATAATGTAGACGGCGTTGCGGAGCAATTAGCGGTGCGCGACTCCCCTTTTTTGGGGCTGAAACGAGTCGGTTTTTCTTTTCGCTCTCTCCCACCAATGATGATGAGGGCCGTGCACATTGTATTATTAGTTGTCTAGGCTAATAAGAAAGTCGTTTGAAAAGACAGCAAGAGCCAAAAGGATGCGAAAACAAGAGACTGGAGATGAGTTTTCGTTCCCAGCAGCAGCAGCGATATCGCGGATCCGTTGATGGTTCGTTTTCTTCTCTGAAAGCGCCGACAAGTGTGGCTCTAATGTTTCAAAGGGCCAGGCGCTCAGCTCTTCCACCCACTGGCCAACATGCTGATGTGCTCGCATGTTTCTTCTTCTTCTTTTTCTGTTGCAGCGCATCAAAAGGCGCTGGGGAGGGATCCTGTTCGACGCACGTGACCCGTGACGTCCAATGAGCCGAGCCGTGGCAAAAAAAGGGGCCACAAATGGATACGCCGAACGGGCGGTTTTATATATAGAAAATGTGTGTGGAGAAGAAAGACGGGCAACAACATGGAATCGAAAAGAACCAAGAAAAGAAGGGGGAGGCGAAAAAAGAAGAAGAAGAAGAGGATCATGTCCCATTGAGTTTTGCACCGTTGCCATCGTCTCCTTGTTATTTCCGTACGACGACGGCCCCAAATCCTCGTTGTCACCGTCTGTCTACCGCGGCTTGAAAACGACGATGGAAAAGAAAAGAATTGCTCATTATTTCCCCCAATGGCCGGCTCTTTTCCTCCCTGACAATGTGTGGTCTCCCTGCATGGTTACCTGGGCGTCAAATGGACGACCCCTATTATATTCTATGAGCTCACCAACAGCACCAGCAGCATCGGGATCTTTCAATTAGGTGGAGTCATGGCGGCGTCATTTGATAACCATCATCCACCGATGGTACTCCAAGTAGTCCAATCATCAGAACGGTTCATTAGGCGTCTTTGAAGTCACCAAGGTTTTTTCAAAACCAATCAAAAAGGGGAGAATGACAACAAGGCTGCGTTTCGACGACAAAACTCATCAGACGAGGCCAGCTGAAAGAAAGGAAAAGAAAGAATTCTCTGAATTCGGAATGTGTCGCTGGCAAAAGAAACGGCCGCGATTGTTGCGAGCTGACCGAGCGTGAAGCGCAGAGAGCAGAGGAGGTGTCGCATAGTTCCACCTTTCTCTCTGCTTCTTCTTCCACTTTCACGTTGGCTACACTCTTGATGAATGGATTTCGTCTGTTCCAATTCTTCGACTGTCACCGCTTTCCTGGCCGGCAACAGCCAACATGCAGAGCGAGCAACTAACCGAAAATCAACTGCTGCTGCTGCTGCCGAGTGCATATTAGACACAATGGGGAGTTTGTTTTGTCTCTTTGGTTCTCCTGCGGAGGAGGTTGTCGTGTTTCGGGGTATTTTCTCTCCCTCTCGCGCGCTCTGCACATCCCCCGCCTTGATGAATGACCTAACGACTTGTCGTTCGTCTCCTCTCCATCGTCTTTTGTCGTTCGACCCTATAGCTCTTCTTCTTCTTCTGAAACTACAAGGCCCTTGGCTCCTTGTCGAGTGTCATTTATTTGCGTTTTAACGACTGGCAGTCGACCAATTCTCTTATTTAAACTGCCTCCAGAGACGAGTCGAAAAGAGAAAAGAGAGTCAGAAAACGGCGTCGACACATTTCCGGAATGGGATCCTTCCAAACGGGCTCTGCCGTCGGAGTGAAATGAGAAAATGACGACGAGCTATATGGAGTGTAGGATCACAACGCAAGAACTTGTAATGCAAACACGACAGGGATGAATTCAATTCCGTCAACGGATTAGAAGAAAGAAACGACGGGAATATAAAAGCGGCCTGAAAGTTGCCACTGCGGGATGAAAATGAGGGGGAACTGATGTATTTAGGAGCCCACCGAAAATCTTCTTTCTTTCCTTTTCGACGAGTTTTGTGCCGTGATATGTTCAAACAATCCAATTAGATCATCGAGCCTTGCAACTTGCCAGCAGCAGCACCTTTATCTCTTCTCCCTTTTTATTTCTCTCTCTCCCTGCTGCCCGCCTATTTGCTTACGATAGCCTAATACAACAGCAGCAGCCCGGGTTTGTTCCTCTACTCTGGCGCTGCTGATGAGGCTCAGCAAGATGCAAGCAAGCAAATAAGCGATTGTCGGTCTATTATATCCCAACAAAGCTCCTCTGCTGCTGCTGTCTCCCACCTCGCCCTGTACACAGCACTAGAGATGCCTCCGTGACCCCATCCATCCATCCGCCGACTGCTGCTGCTGCTGCTGCTGTTAGGCCTACGGAGGACGTCATGAAATGGATGGTGTCTAATATATGGAGATTAAACGGCTATGAGCGCGTGTGTGATGCCTCTGTGCGGATTTATATAAGCGACTAAACGGAGTGAACGCTTGAGGACGATGGGTTTTGCCTATAATGCCCAGAGAGTTCCTCCCCCCCAGAGAGAGCGGGAACCCCGGGACGTGTATAATCCAAGTCATTACGGACGACATTGAGACGCAACCAAGCGGCAAATCGGCTACGCACCGATCCTTTTTCCAACTATTTTGGCCCCCAACTCAAATTTATTTTCCCTTTTTTTCTTTTCGGGGGAGTTTGTTGCCATTGACACGGACGCGGCAGATAATTAGCAAAGTGATGGAGAGGGTTGTACATCAGCAAACAAGTAGTTAAACCCCATCGTGTTAAAGGTCAGCAGCAACAACTTCCGCCGGTCAGTCCTCGCCGAAACCAAAAAAAAAAAAAACTGAAAATGTCAAAAGAGACTCTCTCAATCAGTTGGACATGCACTGAGAGAGTCGGTGAGAATAAGTCGAGAGAGTGTTTGAAGGGAGAGCGCGGGCCGCTTTGTCTGCTCCTCTTTTCGCCCGGTAATGAGGACAACTTAATGACTTGCTCTACTACACGCTGACATTGATATATCTCGTTTTCCAATTCGCCGCGCTCCGACGGCCCCACCTCCCAGCAGCAACGCAGCTCTCCACCAAGATGATCGTTGTTGGATTCTCTGTTCGTCTTTTTGACTCGCACTCTCTATGCTGTGTATAGACACATATGTGTCCAATATCCGTCAGAGTTCTACCCTCTGCTAGCTCTCCTCCAGGGCATTTGACCGTGTCAACAACGTGTCATAACTTCACGCGTAACCATCAGCTAGCTCAAGTCCTTAGTCAATAAAAGAGAGCCATTTCCAGTCTAAAAAGGAACCAATTCGACATGGGGATTTCCCGTATTCGAGTCGGAAATCTATAGAGGTTTCTCCGTATAAAAGGTCAATGATTTAGAAAGAGTTGTATGTAGGAAATGTCATCTTGCTCTCCAACATAGAAGGGCAGAGGGAAAAAGTTGGAAGAAAATGAGGCAAACAACTGATGCTATAATAGTGTCGGGCAACTCGTCAATTGGGGATTTTCTGGGTATACAGATGCTACTGGGCTGGCTGATGTCGAGATAGTGCAACTAATGAAGAGGCCAATCAGGGCGCTCAAGTGGATAACTGCTCGGCTGTTCCTCTCACTGTTCGCTCGCCCTTTATCTGTCTATCTATCTATCGACGTAACTGTCGTTCCACCGTTTTCCCGTTCGCCGCGCTTTCAACTTTTCGGCTCTCTGCTGAGCCTAGTTGCTTCTTCTTCTCTTCGTCCCTCCTATGATACAGCAAGCAGCCCGACTAAAGTACCGACGATACTGAGCCTATCCTCTTTTACTCGCTACTATTACTAGTAGCCTACGTAGGCTACCCATCTCCCGGCAGACGGTAATAGTCTCCAACTCTTATTTTCCTTCTCCATTAACTAGCCATATCACTGGCTCGTTTACAGCGGAAACTTTTACATTTCCCAGAGACGGCAGCAGCCAAGACGACGAAATATATCACGTTGTTGATCTGATTCATTTTTCCCCCTTGTATAGCGGCAACACATCAACTTTTATTCGGAGAAACAAACTGAAATCTGGCAGTCTCAGAAACCTTTCTAATGCACCTACACCAAGAGTTCGACTCTGCTATAGGCCCTTGATGTTCCGTTGCTCGGCATTGATTACAGCAGAAGACGTGGACCTATCGGCTCATCATTAACGGCGGCGGCGGCATTGGGATCGGAAAGTTTGACAACTTTTCGGAGCCGATTTCGTCTCTATCGCCATCATTCTACACAGGCTTCTTTTACCGGCTTCAACAAGTTCTGTTGTGCCTCAACTCCCAAAGGCAGAATTGTGTAGGACGAAGCAGCGTGATGTGGAGTACTAAGTAGATGGAAAACAATTTCTAGACGACTGCACACAAAATAGAACGGCCCAATGTTAGTTGACGGAAACGGCAGCGCTGATCAATCAGCATTTCCCCACCCTGTTGTCATCCAAAACTTTTGAAAGATCAAGACGATTATTCGAGAGTTTACCGGCCCATTCGCCCCCTCTTTTCGGCCCAAAAGTCCTACTACTCCTACTTACGTACTATACCTTTATTCTCGTCGTCTTATAATCGCAAGTTGGGCCGCAGCAACCCTAGTTCGTTATAATCTTCCGGATGCGGTCAGAAGTTTCGTCTTCTTCATCAGTTTGGCGAATCGTGGAACATCAGCGGAGAAGAGCTGCAGCGCTATATATATTATATAACTGCCTGATTATTGCGAATGTCAGATGGTTGGGCCGCCGACCAGGTTCTTTTTTTAAAAATTTTGGGCTTTCATTTCCAGTCGTCGTCTTTTGAATTCGGAGAATTCAAATGATTTGACTCATTCGATTCGGGCGTCCAACTGTTTGACTATTTGGCCGACGGCGGCTGTTGACGACGTCGTCGTCGCCGAAGCGCGGAAGAATGGATCGACGGAGATGATGTTGAAATAGGCAAAAAACGATTCTCTCTCTCTCTCGTCGGCATTGAGCTTGGCCGAATCCGAAATTGCCGTCGTCGGCCGATGGAATCGTCACACAATGAGGTGGCTGTTTTCGTCGGCGGAAAAGGCAACCGCTTCTTCCGAGGCTTCTTCCTCCTCGTCGACATCATCCAATTTCCATTGGCAAACGTGTACATTTAACAATCTAACGCGCCCCATTCTATCCGCCCCACATCTTTCCGTACATAATCGAATTGATTTGTGTGCGTATCCCGTCCCTTCGCTCCACTGTCAGAGTAGTCTAGTCTAGTAGCAGTGCATGGAGAAAGTCGTCGTCGTCGTCGTCGTGTCCGACCGAGTGGAAAATTGGAGCAACACCAAGGGGACAACAACAGGCGAGTTTCTCCCTTTGGGATAGGAATCTCTGGCGACGAGCGGCTGGGAGCCAAAAGAATGAATGGCAAGCCAATATAGGGAAGGAAGAAGATGACGGAAATCAACAAAAAGGAAGGAATAAGGAAATCAACAAAAAAATAACTGGCCAGCCTATTTGCATCGACTAATTGAGCCGCTTGTGAATGTGTCCTGGGGTTCTCTGCTCGGCGCCCTCTCATTCTATACAACTCCCTCCGCCCATTCAATAGGTGTTTGTTCAAGTATCGATTGATCCGATTATAGACATATATAGTGTAGTATATAGCCGCCGCCGTCGCCTGCACACAGCGGCGGAGGAATCAATGATGAACCGGTGGCGAAAGAATGAAAGCGCCCAGCTTCTTCTTCTTCTTCTTTTCCGATTGAGCTGTACAACAACAACAACAACAACAAGGCAACGCGCGACGGGTAGGGCGTGCTGGGCGACACCCCGAAAAAAAAAATCACAGCACAGGGGGCCTGAATATTGTATTTTTATAGCTTTCACCGTTATCAGTGACGAGCACACACCACACACGTGCAGTCATCGCAGCTGCACGGCGCAACGTCGCCCGCCGCCGTCGCCCAAGTTTTTCTTTTCAAATGCAAATCGTCGGCTGTGTGCGATACTCTCTACGTTGTGGGTCGGTGGCCATCATCGAGCTAGCTGCTGCTGCTGCTGGGCGTCCGACTCGACCGCAACGGCCTATACGCTGGCATCGCTCTGATAATGGACTGGTGGGCTAGAGGGTCACGGACGGCCGTCGTCCGTTGACTCAAAAGGACCCCAATTCCAGGCCGCGCTATCTCCATCCCGTTCTAGCTGCTCCCCGCCGTTCTCGTTTTAATTGGCCTACAAATAGAAGCCAAAAGAGAACCAAAGGCGGGTGATGGGATAAGGAAATGGGCTGACGCGGGAACCAGACGTCCTTTTTGGCTTTTTTTTTTTCTCTTCATTGCGCGCCGTGTTTGTTTGTTGTTTTTTTCGCGCTCTCTCTCTCTCTTCAAAGGGAGGAGGCGAACAGTTGGCCACGCCTTTCCCCGTTGGATTGATTAATGGATCGGCTCGTAATCAAGCCATCACACTCGCGAGCCTCCACCCCCACGGAAAAGAAAGCGGGCGCACCAGCGACGTTGACGACGATGTCAAACCGGTTAAAACGCCGAAGGGGCGCCCACCACATGAAAAAAAGAGGGTGTTTAAGATTTTGACACGCGACGTTTAATTCAATCGGAAGTCCAACATCCAAAGAGGAATAACAAACGGTAATATAATATCGAGTTATACATCGATTGAAAAGGATACTTGTGGTGGGGATTTAGTATGTAGAGTCGAAATAGTTCGTCCGTCACATTAAATAGAAAAAAAAGAAAAGTCGTATGATACAGCAAGGATGAAAAACTGGACATCAAAGACAAAATATCGCAAAAATTGCAAACGTCTTTATGCAAAAATACCGACCGGCTGGCCGAGCAAATCGCCTCGCGTCGACTCTATATACTGGAAGCATCGGCATCGTTTCATTCGCATCCGCCCCAATTGTTATTCGATGGGTCTCCGCGGCCAGACGTTCTTCATCCGAAGGACGTCGATGGCTTTGAGGAGCTCATTAACTCGATCTAACATGGGCTGGACGTGCGATTCGAACCATTCTTTGGCAGTGTGAGCGTCGTAGACAACATCGAAGGCGGTCGCAGATTCGCGCTTCAGCGATTCGAGGCTGTTCTGCAGGTAACTAAGCTCGGTGCTGATGCCGGCCATGTGAGTAGGGCTGGAGAATTGCTTGGCCACGTTGAAGTTGGTCAACCAACCGCGCACTACAGAATCGTTAAGCACCTTGGTGTACTGCTCCGTGACTTGGCCATAGCCTTGGACTGTGCTCAGCACTTCGGATCCGGGAAAGTTGCAGTTGGCGTAGTAGCTCTCTTGCGGATGCTGGAAAACAAAACTTCCCGAGCAGCCCAGCAACTTGACCGCTTCTTGATCGACCTGCTGCAGTTGGTGGTCTCCGTACTGAAGAAGGAGTAGGTCCACGGCCAGTGAAGGCAAAGCCGCAGGTAGTAACTCGCACAAGACGGCAAAGTGATCGTACCTGGAGAATCAGTCAACTGTAAATTATGGAGAATGGACGGAGCCAAGACATTTAAGTTACCGAGACCAGCCCGTCAGCATGATTCCTTTGAATTTACTGAGATGAACAGTGTTCTTGTACTCGGCAATCAGTGCCAACCATGAACGGTGGTTCTCGACGTGGTATCGTATGCTCGTGATCTGTTGGTTCGAGCCTGTGGCACCTTTAAAGGCGCTTGCTGCCCAAATGGCATCAAAGACGCGCAGATATTTGGTCCAAATTTCGCGATCGAGATCCAGCGTCGGCTTGTAGTTCCAAACGACTAGATCAACCAAACGGCCGATGCCTGATTTTGATAGTTGTGACTCGGACAATGAACGAAACTCGTCATCCCACATCATTGGCCTCAATCCCAGGTTGTCTTTGACGAATCGCGCCAATGTGGAGATGTGATCGAGGAACAGATCAGAAGAAGACCAGAGCTGGGCGCCCATTCGTTCCTGGCAAATGTTACATCTTTCGAACAAATCAACCAGGTTAGAAATATGCGACTCATCATGGTAAAAAAAGGCCTTTTACCTGCCAATAAAGTAAACTTCATCCGCTCCGATGTGAATCCTCTTCGATTCCGGGTGTAATTTGGCAACTTGCTGTAGCATGTGGAACAGCAAAGGCAGTGTCTCATTCTGACTTGGGCAAATTGCCTGTATCACATTGAATAAATTTCCTGTTAGTTTTTATTAATGAGATCATTCTTGATATTTTGTACCTGAGGCTGGTCTGGTACTTCACGCAGGTGCACATGTTCTGGTAGCTTCAGGAGAAACTCCAAGTGGCCAAAGGTCTGGATGAGTGGGATGATTTCCAAGTGGTTCTCCTTGGCTAGTTGGTTGATTTGAGTGATGACAGCAGGGGTGTATGCATTATGGGCTGAGGAGTTGTTGAGAGATAGACCGCTGTAAGGAAACATGTCTTCATATTCCAGCAACAGACCAGTAGCCCCAAGTTTTGCTAGTAGTGGGAAGATTTCTGCAAAGTATGCCAGCTTAGGAGGTGCTCCCTTTAGATCAAGATGAACTATCTTGCTGCGGAACAAGGGTTCATAGCTTCCTGTTGGCTCTGTATCCATCGCATCAGCCTCCATTCTGTGTAGTGTTTCAGAGTTAGTTATTTGTGAACACTCGAGTTTACGTGGTCCCGGTTCAATTGGATTCGTCATGTACCAACAAACGGTAACTACTGATATAGCCGTCACAAGGTATAAGAATCGTTTAGCATTCCACTGCGTACATGTTTTGACTAGAGCAGCCATGACAATGAACTGCTGGCGTACTTTCCGATCCCTACTTTCAACGCTTTCAGCGACAAAAGTCAACTAAATCACTAATCAGCTAAAAACACAAAAGAGCTTACATGGTGCATATCAGACTATACAAACAGTTAGACCAAAAATCCCAATAGCGTGTCAAAAGTTTTTGTCCCGCTAATCTGCGTATATTTCCCTGAACACTAGCAGACTAACATGGACAGTTGCCATGGCAGCTGTGATGACGTGAAAACTGTCAGATTGAGTGAAACATTGGTTTCGATATCAATATTTGGCTATAACGGTTCTGCGTGACAATTTCAGTGGTAGCTCCTCAAGCAAAATGAAAGCGTAATCACGCCTCTCGTCTCTACTCTATTCGAGTAAGGATGATGGACCCGTCTTCCATGGAAGATGTAGCGATTTCAGGAGACGGTGAGAAAGTAATCGCTGCATCGGATGAGCAAAATGAAATCCAAGAACATAATATCCCAAATGGGATTGAAGATAAACAATTGGAAGAATCAGCTCCAGCCCAAATTGAGACTACACCAGAAAGCCAACATTCAACAGGGCCAGTTGCGGAGCCTCAGTTAACTGAAAATAGGGACAATCCGGAGAAACAACACTATGACCAAGAACAGTAAACAAGTTACTAGGATTCCTAAGATTGGGATATCAATTAACTTTTCTTATTGGAATTCAGATACAACAGTATACTGGGAGAACGCAACAACTGTCAAAAGGAGATTCTAGAACTTAGAAGTCTTCTTGTCAAAACAGAAGATCATTGGCAGGAACAAATGACCAAGATGAGAAATGATTATGAATCCAGATTTTTCAGAGTATATTCTTGTAATCACACAGCTTTTAAACAAACCTTCAACACTTGTTTATTTTCATAACAAATAGGTTCAGAAGGAAAGAGATTCCATGGTGGTCAAATATGCACACAGCGAGAAAGAAGTCATTGTCGCTCACAACCAGAGAGATTCCATGGAGAAGAAAATGAAAGATGCAATCAAAGAACGGGATGTCTTGCTTGAAAAGATCAAAGGAATGAATAATGAAAAAACCAAAATTTGCAATATGTTGGAAGTTAAGGTACAGTAAGGCATTATTTAACTGTTCTCATTGCCTTAGATCTATTTTTAATGACGAACTTTTATGTGCTTTAGTGCAATGAGTATTTCGCCTCACAAAGGGAAGTTGACCGAATGAAGGAGGAGGTAAATTCAAGGGAAATCAAACTTCGTTGGGGACAAAATAAGCTGAAAGCCGAAACCGAGAGCCATCAGGTAAAAAAATTTTTTAATCAACCCTACAAATGACACGTATTGAAAGTCGGGAGCCCCCAATTTAGGAAACACAATCAAAATATGAGAAAAGCGTGCAGCTGATCAAACAACTTAAAGATGAAGTTGAAGAACTTAAGCGTAGCTGTAACGACATGAAGTCGAAGCAGAATGACGTGAAAGCTCTAAACGACGCCCATCTTCTTGAGGAAAAAGCACGGCTGATCATGGATAAGCAAAATCTCGAAGAGAAATCCGCTGGCTACAAGAACGCTTTAAGGGAATTTGAAGTGATGAAAATAAGGCACACTCAGCTAGTCGAAGAGAACAGCTCCCTTTCTTCCAAAGTACGTTGTCTCGTAAATGATAGATTTAAAGCTAACTCGTAAGTAAATCGTTTTTTTCGGTCTACAGGTGCAACAAATGCAGAAGGAGCGATCTGAGCAAGAGCACAACATCAGTCACTTGAAGGAACAAGTTTCCCAACAACGAGAATCCCTTATTCAGGCCCAAACTAAATTGGCCGAAATGGACGGAGTGCAAGCGCAGTTAGAATTGTACGCTAAAAATTTCAAAAATGTAAAGCAAAAACTCTTATAGTTTTTTTGTTTTTTTTAATGTAGCCAAAGAGAGAGGGACTCAAAAAATCAAGCTGAAGTCGAACGCATTCAACAGTCAAACATGGATTTGGAGGAGGATATGCAAAGATGTCGGGCGAAAGAGAGCGAATTACTCGAATATACCCAGAGACTGACGGAATCCAACGTTCACCTCCAATCTGAATTGGCCACTCTACAAGAGAAGGTAAACCCAAAAAGCTAAAATCTAACGTATTTGACATTTAAGAGCGTCTTTTTTTTTCATGAAGGCCAAATCCCTCGAGGAACATAGGGATGAAATCCTTATCAAGTTGGAAGACGCGGAACGCAAATGGAAAAGCGTTCAGCTTGAACTGCAAGATGAAAGAGAAAATCGGTCTGGCGAGGCAACTGCCTGGAGTCGCTCCGTTTCGGAGAAGTCACGATTGTGTGAGGACCTGCAGACACAAGTCCGCGAATTACAGAACGAACTGGCCTCGGTTCGTAGGAAACACGCAATTAATCTCAAGGTGCGCCAGGAATGTTGTCAACAGTAGAACGATTTCTTTTGTTATAACTGCCCCATTTTTATTTCAAGGAATTGACTCGAGAATTGAGAGTGACCAAGAAACGACTTGATCAATTGGAAAATTCTTCTACAATTGCTAATACGACCCAGAATAATGACGAAGCCAGTTTGGGCTCGCGTACGAGTTCCAACACTTCTATAAATACGACTGGCATCGTACGTATCAAACTTTAGTGTTAAAACAATTTTACTAAAGAAGATGAATTTTTCACATTTTACTAACAAATTCCACTTGGTTTTTATAGGAACATCGAACTCCAGAGCATTCGCCTTCGCCTACTCCTGCTTCGGTCAACATGTCGCCTGACTGGGAGCGAAGTGCCCTTTTTGAAAAAATGGTCCGTGTCCAACGTGATAATGCTCGAAAGAGCGAGAAGATCGATTTTTTAGAAGAACATGTGCAAGACCTTCTGGCCGAAGTCAAGAAAAAGAACAGAATCTTGCAGTTTTACTTTGCGAAAGAAGATGCCGGATCTATGGCCAGCGAAGCCAGTGACAGGCACAAGGTGAGTCAGACCTCTCGCGTACACTCGTACAGCACTCTTTCTGAATCTTGTAAAACCAATACATTAACATAACTTGATTTCTCATCTATTATCCGCTGCTCTTAAGGACATGAAGTTGTTGTACCAGGTAACCACTAACATAAAGGCGCTTTTCTTTCCCAAATCGAAGCTTTACTAAAATGTCGAACTGCAATCAATCTTAAACTAACGAAACTGTGGGTCTCTTGTTTTAGGCTGAAATGGCCAAACACGGTGGAATCATGTCGTCCATGTACAATTTGAAGACGCTCGACGATGGCCTGAACTTGGAACTGTGCCTCGAGATCAACCAGAAACTGCAAAGTGTGCTAGAAGACACTTTACTAAAGAATATAACACTTAAAGTAAACAAGTTATAGTCTACGGCACATTGAAATGTGTTGCTAATGAATCGTCTATTGTATATGGCGTTGCAGGATAGCTTGAGCACACTAGGCGCCGAGGTGGCTAGAATTAGCCAACAGTATCAGTCTCTGCTGCAGCAGCAGAAGAAGTAATCACACAACCCGCAAAAGTTCAACGGAGAACTAATGGCATCTCATCTTTGTCGCCGAATTTTTTTGTTTGTTTTAAATGTTGTTGCGTCTCTTCATTTCCCCCCTCTTTTTATTTTAAAAAAGGATAACTTAAAGAATAAGCTATGCTATGTTGTTGTTAAATGTGCAATCAGACGTTACGAGCCATTATACCCGGAGCATATCTCGCGACTTGTGTCTGTGTAATGTAGCGCGAAATCGTCTGGATGTCACGGCGTGAACGTCGCGCTCACTGACAAAATTCGAGATAGTCGGAGCTCATCGCGCGCAGTGCCAAACGAGGTGGAAGTCGAGCGATAAAGACTCGATTCTTCTTGCTCTCGCCGCTCTGGTTTTTCTCCATTTTTTTTTTGGTTATCTTTCCTTTTCACACATCGACGGTCGGTCGTCGTTGGGGTCGATCCAATCGTCCTATTCCGCCATCGTTGTGTATTAGTTCGACGAGTCCAAAGGTCTAGAGCCAATCACAGCCAGTCGTCCATAAAGGAGCGGGGCCGTTAGGGAAGATTACAGAGTACGTGATGGTCTGTCGGTAAAGGCGCGGAATCGGTTGGGCGGCACGCGGCCATTGCGATCCGGCCGGCAGATGTCTCTGTGTACAACCGAAAATGAATGGTCAACAATTTTCTAGCAATAAGCAAGGCAAACAAGGTAAGCTGTCTCGTTTTTTTGTTGTTGACGCCAATCACTCGACTGGTTCGTCGTCGTATCATATCTACAAGCAATATGGTGCCTGAAAGGAAACATCCCGACCGGGTCTGGTCGCGCACTTGACATGCTAATTCTCCAATCATGAATATGTTAATCCGCCCCGAACGAGATGGATAGAGAAAGAGAGTCGTAGTGAAGGTTTGTCTAAAGAGAAGAAGAAGAAGAAGAAGGAGAAGAGTCAAAGAGAAAGAGTCATCACCGGCTCGGATAGACGTGAAAGACAGGTAATGATTAGCGATCGTACGCATCCTGAATGATGATGAAGAGCAACGCGCGTTTTTTTTTCTTCTTTCTTCTTCTTTTCGGGTGGGAGGAGGAGGCCAAGTTTTCTAAATATACACTCACGACGAACGAAGGAGGCAACGAGCGGGCCAGCGTCTTCAAAGATGAACTGTGGGAGGAGATGGAAAAAGAGAGAGAGAGAGAGAACAAACGAAACAAAACAGGATGAGAAGAGAAAGAGAGAGAAAAAAGAATGAGAAGCAGCCGAACAATCTTTCAGTGGGCTGCCAGAACGATTAGACTAAATGCGGATCACGCTGGAAGAAGACTTGGCGGCCCGGGGTAAGTTATCTATAGCTGTTACTACATCTACAGTCGAGCTGGAGCTTTTAAAGAGCCAGCTATATAGCTACAGCTAGCGCACCATAGTTCTCATAGCTCTGCGTGGATGATGGAAAATGGCCGTTTGTCATGTGTCGTGATAATGAATAGGCCGGATCGCCAAATGGGCCACTAACTGCTCCGAGTTTGTGTGTCTATGTGCCTGAGCCATGCCAACTCTTTTTCGAAAATAAACAGAAAGGCATTTTCCTTTTCTTCTTCTTTTTCTTTTTTGAGGGCTTTCGCCTCCTCCTCCTCCCCCGTCTGCACGCGGGAATGCGCCAGAATGCCCCATTTGAGCTTCTCTCTAATAATGCCAACACTGTCATATCTCATTAGATAATTACCGCCTCTTTTTCTCCTTCTCTTCCCTGGAAAAAGATAACGAGACCCTCGTCGCATCTATAGAGTACAGAACAGCAGAACAACTACTAGTAGTAGACGTTGAACGACTGGGCGATTCCAAATAACATTCTTTTGTTTGCCTTTGAAGAAACGAACTTGAAGAATTTAAAGAAAAGGCTATTGTAGAGAGAAGAAATTTCAGTTTTGGAAAAATGACGATGGTGTAAAACACAAGCGTCGCAAGCCCACTTTGGTGGTGGTGAGCTGGAGCTGAATCAATCGCCAGAGTCGAGCATCTACAGTAAGAAGAAGACAACGAGTCTGACACATTGGATTTATTCACCTGCGCTTCATAAAAGTAAACGCAGAGCAGACTCTGTCGGCCGACAGATTTATTCCTCGTTTCCCACTCGAAGACGCACGGCACCGCGCGTCATAATAAAAAATGACAATAAAGAATGTCCGTTCGCCATAGCCGTTTGTGCGCCCATGTTACACAGGTGGTGCGACCCGGTCCTGCTCTGTTGTCTGCTTGGCTGTTTGTTTTTATATGGTCTCGAATGGAATGGAGAGATAAAAAGCCTAGCGGAGATCGCATAATTGATTTACAGCGCTGATGGTGTCAGCGTTTGTAGTGCTCACTGACTGGATGTTTCCCGGGCGATTATTCGCACGCAGACGCTATTCTCCATCTCTCGTCGCGACACAACTCTCCGAATAAAGCGTTTTATTCTACTGCTGCAACTCTATTACACAACAGAGTAGTAAAGGGGGGGTTAGTTGGTTGCTGGAAACGGTACAAACTTTTTCCGAGTTGGTTGTTGCGCGTTGTTTCAAGTTTCTTTGCGTGAGTCAGGTGAGCGATACTAAACAATAAAGAGGGAGAGCCAGCGGAAGGAAGCGCCACCCTCTCTGCCAGGACACAGGTCTGCACGGCGGCCCGCAAATGAAGCCCCCAATCTCGCTCTTCTCTCCTGACTGGCTCGTTAAGGGACATAATCCCTCTCTCTCTCTCTCTCTTTTGTGTTTGTGTTAGTTTTTGTTGTGTTGTCGTTGTTAAGGAAATGTGTATCATAAATAACAGTTGTGGAACAATCCGAGTAATGAATCATGACAGAGTAGTTGGACGGTAGGCAGGCAAAACGATGTTTCGAGACGGAAGCAATTAAGCGCGCCCGAGAATAACTCGTCATCGCCAGCGCAGCGCGCCCGAATTTTTTTTTTCCTTTTCGTTTCCCTCCACGTAGAGAGAAAAAAAGAAGGAAGTTTCCAGTTGTTGTTCCCCTCGGTTTCGTTTCGAGGGCAAACGAAGAGAGACCGAGTCGTCGTCATTCCCGCAATGTGAAGCTGCTGCTGCCGCCGCTGTCGAATGATTTATACTACACGAAACGGAGAGGGAGCTAGAGAGACTAAAGAGAGAGAGCGTTGTTAAAGTCTCATCATTATTCAATCGCGGCCGATTCGTTTAATGAGCGCATCGCGGAGGGGGCTAATGAAAGGTGTTTCGAAGCTGTTGAAACAGTTAGAGCATCAGGCAATGATGAATCTGCTTAGTCCGCTGTTGGCTCTTTTCATGTTTCTTCTTCTTTTCTCTTTCGGTTTTTTCCAGCTCCATTACACAACAGACGAGCCGAGAGCTGCTTGCCTCCTCTTTTGTTTCGTCGTCGTCGTTCTGGCTGGCCCGGGTCGCGTGTTCCAAAACCAATTATTTCTTCTAACGGACAAACACACACTCACAAAGTGACTAAGAAGAAGACTGTTCCGACACACACTCTTTGAAGACGAAGAAGGCCTTTTAAAAAAAGATGAGATGATCTCGGCTCTTTAGAAACGAAAGAGAAAAGATCTGGCCGGCCGCGGTTGCCCTGCTGATGCCGCGCGCTCTCGATTTACACAGAAAGGGGAGAGGGACACTGAAAAAAAAGACGTTTTCGGCCGGACTAAAAGAACATTTTGTCACTCGATCCGTTGAAAATTAAATTTTTTTTTTACTTCCCTCATTCCGAAAACGGCCTGAAAAAAGGGAATGAAGAGGGTAAAATCCCAATCATTTAACTGGGATTTTAACGACATGTCACCCGATACGTCGAAGGACCCCAACATCATTTGAGAGGTTCGTTGTTGTAACACTATTCAGCCATTGTGTTATTTGTGCGCCGCGTGGCCGTGATGCGACACTTAAAACGTTAATAACCCCTTTTTGTTAAGAAATCGGTTAAAGTTTTCTCTAGCCTCTTTTCCTTTTTTCTTTTTCGTTAACCAAATGGCCCCAACAGATAGTAGCCGACTGACCAGTTGGAGCTTGGGATTCGAGTAACGCGCGCGCGCTTCGAGTTTCTTTAGTGACGGACCAATCGCCTATTGTGACACGAATGAGCGGCACTTTTGTTTTTTTACTTCAAACTCGACACGCAGTGGCTATTCAGTTACGAGCGGCATTGGAATGATCAACGCGTTAGAGAGCATTGGACCGCCGTCAACTCGTTATTAATACGAGATGAGACTAACGTTAGCTGCTTTCTAACTAGAGGTATTTAGAAATTAACGAAGAGAATGAAGGAGAGAGAGAGAAAAAAGGCAACGAGGGGAAATAACAATCGTCGTCTAACGCTCAGCGGGTTTCCTTTTTGCCTCCCTCGGAGCAAATAACATTCCACGAGCTCTTTTTGATCATCTATTTCGATCATTAGCCCAAACGCGGATAGTGGTGGTACCGTAGTAGTACCTTTTTTTTTCTTTTTAAAAGAAAAAAAAATTTCATTTCCACCCTTCTTTTTTTCTTATATTCGTCGTCTCTTTTTAAATACGAGTGACAGAGAGAAGGGGTTGAAAATTGATTTCCCATTTAGGGAGAATATGGTTTGTTCTATCTCGGTTGGTGGTGTGGAGGTCCGTGGTTTCGGCGACTTGAAGAGGTGGTAATTGCCCTTATACGCGCAGAATGCCTGTTCCTGGTGGTGAAAGATGTTGTTATTTGACCGGCTTTTTAGCCCTCTCTCTCTTACCTTTTCTTGTAAATACTCGTGTATTTAATGGGGAGGAACGACGTAGAAGAAACCCTCTCTCCTACTGCTATCTCTAACTCTATGGGTTTGTTAGTTGCAGCGGGAGATGGACGAGAGATGGGAAACCCAAGTGAAATACCACACATATTTCTCTGCCTAGGTAAAAAGAGAAGGAGGAAAAAGATGTGATGGGGGTCGAGGAGGGTTGTTATCATCATGCGAGTTGCAGTATATATATAAGACATCAACAACCGGGCGGCCGGTCGGGGCTGCAGGAGCAGCAGCCGCACAGCGCGGGGCATCAACGCAGCTAGGGGTTTCTTCTTTGACGTTTCGGAGAGAAGAAGAAGACGGTTGGGGCCCGGCCCTCCATGCGAGTGTCATTCATCAGGTGAGCTAGTCCGTGTTGTCTTAACTGATACGGGGAGGTATTTCACGGAGGGAGACTCAGATGATGATCACTCTATTTAGGAAGAAAGACTGTAGAGAGACCAGGTGGTAGTAGGTAGGCCTAGATTGGTGGCCGGTCCGTCAGCCCACCTGTACAGCCGGGGCCAGGTCATCCGAGTCGACGAGTCAACTAGTATCGAACATGAGCATTTCGTCGACTTGTTTGGCGGCCCCCTACCAAGAAATACTCACCGTCTAGGCCTATTTTCACTCTCAGCGCTGCTACAGCTTGTTGTCTTCTTCTTTTCCAGCATATATAAGCTAAATCCATCTCCTTTCCATCCCTAAAAAGAAAAAAGTGAACTGAAATGTTGTCCGAACAGCGGGTAACCTCTTGTCGTCGTTGGTTTTTTTCAACTCTTCTTCTTCTTCTCTTCGGAAGGCTAAATCATCAGGCATCATCAACATCATCAGAGTACGCTGATGGACTTTGATGATACATCTCCATATTGTTTTTTGTTGGCCCCCTACCCGTCTCTTCCGTCTCTGATGACTCGCTCGTGGCCAAAGGGGGGTCACCACCAAAACGAGAAGAAGAAAAAGAAGAAGAAGACATGTCTCATCAAGTTGACCCCCCTCGGGTGGCTGACCAAGACCGATATTCATCATCCATCAACTTGATGATGACTCGGTTTCAACTCTTTTCATCATTCATTCTCTCGCTCTTTTTTTCTCCTAGACTTTCATCATTTCTCGTTTCAGACGCGCATCAGCTATATTTGATTTGTTGGAAAGTGCGGTACGTTTGACAGCGATTCTTCTTTTTATATATACAATCTGGAGACAGCGTCAACAAGCCGATGGGCACGTCAGAGAGTTGGCTCGTCTATGTCTATAAATGGGTGCCAAATAGAGAGATGACAATCTCCTGCGACGTCATCGCAAAGGTTCCAGGCCGTTGAGAGTGGCGACGTTACTATAAAGTACATCAGCGTAATACAAGTGCAGTGACGCCAACAGCATATAAGAAAGTGGAGCAGCAGCAGCAGATAAGCCCAAAAGAGTTTTCGCTGGCCTCGGTTCAAATGGAGCGCGAAGATGCAGCAGTACAAGAGTCGTTGACTTTTTAGGGTGAAATCACACGTGTCGCGATATACAGGGCCGTCTGCCGCTTGCTGGATCCAACAAGGGCGACGACAAGGAGCGCGCGCTCAGCTTAGCAGCGTAACGAAACGTTTGTTTATTTTTGAACTGGCTCTACAAGCGGAGCAATGTTGTTGAAAGTGACGACGGATGATGAAGCGTCGGCCCCGCCTTCCTCCGCAGATCATTAGCCGCGACAGTTGATCCATTGCCAATAAGCGCTCGGCTCCTCCGGGCGCCAAACCGGCAGCAGCAGCGACAACCTCTGCTGTTGCTGTCTCGTCAAGTCGTCGTCGTTCATTCCTTCCTCCTCGCGCGACGTTACTAACGAGCTCATCAACGCTTACTCCCTGCCCCCAATGATCGATCCTCTTGGTCCCCCCATTCCCGTCATTCCACCACCACGTCACGGCACCCCAGTGATATAAATACATCAGCGTTTAGTTGAATTTAGAGAGAGAGAGACAATAATAAGGACGACGAAACGCTACGAGGAAAGTGAATCGCGACTAATGAGCACGAGTCCGCTCATCCATCAGTCGACGACGATTCACGACGACACCCACCCGACGGAACAAGGTGAAATGGATCGATTGATCCATTCCAACCCGTCGTTGATGTCAATCGCTCATCATCGTGTGCCGTGCGCCCTTGCCGCACGCCATTCACCCTAAGCGGTCCGCGCCACGATGTTATGTCGAGAGATGACCCCTATTCAAAGGACGGATTTATATATATATCAACTAAGCCGAAAGAGTATTGATAGCCAGCAAAGGGTCGCTCACTGAATTGAGAGGTATTTAGAGACAAAAAAAAGAAGGAAGAAGGAAGAAGAAGATATGATGAGTTGTGCGTGATTTCACAGTCGGACATGGTTCGGGCGGTCTCCGCGTGCTGGCCATCATCATCCACTTCACGGATGACTAAACTCATCGTGGCCTCCCTCCAAAACAACAAATAAAAGTTTATCCGCCAAACTTTGTTTTTTTTTTGTTTTTTTTCCTCCCCCCTGTCGGTTGTTGTAGTAGTTGTCGACCGGAGGAGCTTTCACTCTCGTTTAATCTGATTCTCAAGCAAGTTTTCCGTCAACTTTTTTATATCATCTGTCCGACTTTCGAGTCCATCAGTGGCCATCAGCTCATATTTTTCACTCATCTCCTCCCATTTGACAGGTCTATATGGCACTTGATTGCGTGGAGACACGCCCAGTTATCAACGAGTTGAAATATTGTCTCGGGATGCTTCTGTGCGCGACTGGCCTCAACGTCTTGGCGTAGTATCTTCCAGTCTTTCAAATCGAGACGATAACCAGCGTCTGCCCAGATGATGATGATGATGATGGTATTTATGGTAATGTCGAGTCTTCTTCTCTTTTTAAGAGGGGGGCCCTTGTGTGGCGTGGCCTTTTGAATGCTATTAAACATTTGGTCGCGGTGGGCGATCCCCCAGCAGGATCGGTCCTCCCACTCTGCTCTGCTCCGTCCCTCGTTTGGGGGGCCGTCGATCGACGTCTAAACGCGCAGCGGGAAATCCGTCAGCGATACGGTCCGTCATGATGAGAAATAACAGATCGTCAGGACGAGGCGATTGCCCTTGCCCAGGAATGGCTGCTGCCGACCAACTCGAAAACTTGTCTCATATATTCAAACAGTAATCACATAGAGAGAGAGAGAAACATTCAAGGCCGCCAAAGTCGTCTGCGTCCATAAACCAATCGTAGAAATACACAGCCAGTAGAGGACGAGAGATGTTGTTGGTATTTTTCCAGGCGGAGAATGGCGTCTCAGGAAGGAAACGGGGCGAGCGGGCGCGCGCGCTGAAAGATCATTTATTATTAGGCTACAAGCTAGTAATATATAGAAAGAGACAGAGCACACACAGACATTCTTTGATGTTGTTTTGAATGTGTTGCTAATTGGGCGGGCGATTCAAATAAGGCCGTGGCCTATACTATGCCATCATCTACCCATAACGACTCATTGTCTCGCCCGCTGGCTCCGTTTGGAAGAGTCATTAGATGCTCGTCGGTCGGCTATGACGGAAAACGCTCCCAATTTAGGAGCAGGGGGCTAACAAATGTGTATAGCCGACGCGTAGTCAATTGAAAAGGGCCGCCAATGTCGAGTCTATCCACGCGCATCCTCCATTTTCTTTTCTTTTTTTATTTCGAATAAGATTTTATAAAGAGAAAGAAATTATAGAGAAAAAAGAAAAGAAAAAAGATCCAGGTACGCAAATGAATGCGAAAGGGAGGAAATGTCCGGGCGCACGCCGCCGCCGCCACCGGCGAGCTATCTAGATGAAAAGCCATAAATATTCATTTAAGAGGGATTTTCATACGAGTCTGAGCTCTTTGGTCTTGGTCGTCATTTTTTTTTCTTCTTCTCTCTTTCTACTTCTTCTTAGTGGTTAGAAAGACTGTTTAAAAGCGCGCGCGAGTTCGCTCCGGGCTCGTCGGCTAGGCTAATTGAATAGCGCGGCAGTTATAGCTGGAACTGGCCTCATCAGGTGTGTTTATATTCCAAGCAGCAAAACTGACAGCAGCAATTCTCTAGTCGACTCGCGAGCTGGGCTCCCTTTTTTTGTTCTGACGACTTGGATTTCTTGGCCCAAAGGCCTTTTGGCTTTTCCAGGTGAATCATTGTTGCGTCATCCAATACGCTGATAATGAGGCAACGGATCCGCCCAAACAAGCACAGCAGCCAGCAAGCACTGCTGTAGCGTCAAAACGACGGACGAGCTAGGCAAAAGAAGCCCGAGAGATGGAGAAAAATGGCGTGTCAGAACGGGAGGGCGGTTTGTCCCTGTCATCGTTCCATTAGTGCGCACGTTAGACGACCGGCCCGCCAGAGTCTTGTGTATTTGTAAGAGCCAGGTGGGTACGTTCTATTCCAGCAAA
This sequence comes from Ceriodaphnia dubia, assembly GCA_022539655.2. Classification (NCBI taxonomy): domain Eukaryota; kingdom Metazoa; phylum Arthropoda; class Branchiopoda; order Diplostraca; family Daphniidae; genus Ceriodaphnia; species Ceriodaphnia dubia. The sequence goes on from JAKUCG020000250.1 coordinate 796,072, forward strand.
CGTTGTAGCCTATTGTAGGCGCAGTTGCAACACTGATTGGTCGACCCGTCCTCGGTCCCTATCGCATCACGCCGCGCGACCAATCGGCTGAATTACTCGCTCGATTCATCATCACTCGGATTTTTCATTTTTTTTCTCTCTCTCTCTGACGCCGCATCATCATACATACATACGGACTCTATAGATGCAAGCATTCTTTTCTCACACATCGTCGTCCCCCCTTTTTTCCCACTTTTTGATGATGTACCTCGACTCTTTTCACACCAGTCTATATATCGTTTGGTCGCCATTCGAGTCGCTTGTCACAGTCGCAACAGACAATGTAACCAAACCACCGTGGCATAATACTAGAGTCGCTCCGCACCTACATCATCGCCCAGCTCAATCTAATCCTGTTGTTGTCTATTATGTCGTGTTATTATCGCCGGGCGATGATGACCAAGCTCGATCGGCTCGCAGAGAGAATAACATGGACGAGTTCACGCGGGCGGAACAGGACAAAAGGGGACGGAAAAAGAAGAGAATGCCGATGAGGGTTGAGGCAAGAGCGCGGCTGACCGTCGAGCCGAGTCCGTTGGAGCGTAACAGCGACTGCGATGATTATCAGTTGTCTCTTTGACATCATTGTTCCCACGCTACAGAGCTCGCGAGTCGCGTCTCAATTTTCAGTTGTCTTCAACACGCATACTTTGTCGTCGTCGTGTAGATGATGGACGCGCTCAACTCGTCTATCGTCCTCTCTCTCCAGCAACAAGACAAAAACAAAAAACAAACAAAAAGGCTACCGAATTTGATGATTGTATGAGTTTAGTTGACGTCAGGAATGTGGATCGTCGTTGACTAAGAATGTCGGGTTCTTTTCCATCGCGTTTTGGGCTATTAGACCAAAACGATGACTGCTGAGAAAACGAGATTGAAGAGCACGAGAGACCCCAACGGTTGTTGTTGGATTTTTAAAAAAACGGATTTAATGAATAAACGAGTTTTTGTACATGTAATATTCGTCTCTCTTGAAAATTCTCCGAGGCCCTAATTCACGGCGTTGCTGCAATCTCGGCTGTCTATTATTTAAAAGCCGTGTCTCGGGCTAATTTTTCTTACGTGGGAAAACGAGCTATGGAGCTGATGATGCTAAGGGACGGGCGGCCCGGCGCATTTGTATGCATTTCTATAGCCGCAAGTCCACATTGAAATAAACGTTTTCAATGTATATACACACACGGGGCATAAATTGCGTGTCAGCTGTTCTTAATGGCTTATATACATGGCCGTTTGGAATGCATGCATTGGACTGGCTGGCTTTCCATTGAAAAAGACACACACAGAAACACATTCGGATGAAAATCATTTCGAAAAATGATATTGTGGCTTTCTAAATAGGTCGAGAAAATCGGGCGGTGGCTCTTCGACCCCGACGACGACTACTAGTCCGTTTTTTCTCCCGTCGTATTAGTGACAGGTGCTCCGTAGGACGCACGGTAGGGAGTTGCGCCGGCCCGCGGGACGGACCACCCTAGCTGATGGACCGAGCCAAAGGAGAAGAAAAAGAGTTTTCTTCTTTGGCTCTCTCTTCGCTCTTTAAAAAAAGGGGAAACGGAAAATCTGTGTATCAATAGAAATTCCATCATCCCGGCCGGCTTCATTTTACGATTCCCTAATTATATCGATAGAGAGGAGGAATATAACGGCCGCCAATTGCGCCGAATGTTTTATTGACGGACATTTTGATGCAGTAATGACCATCAACCAGTGATGCTGTGGTCAAATAGAAATAGTCAAACGAATATTGATAGCCCAGTCTAGTGTATAGCTGATGTTGGCCCGTCTATTGATGAGCTGGCGGTCGTTAGGCGGTGGCTTATAGGAGATACAAACGAAACATTTTTCCCCCCTCCCGAAAGGCTCCAAAAGTGTAAAGAAGAAGAAGAAGACGGGCCAAGATGGCACAACGTTCCTTAAAGAAGAGGAGGATGGCAGCAGCTGTGCCAGCGGGTGGCGATGGCTGAAAAAACCCCCCTCTCGTCCTTTCCTATCTTTTTCTCATAAATAGAAAATAAAAAAAGAAGAAAAAAAGTTGAATCCATAAAAGGTTGCTGGCGGAGCCTGCTCTGCTGCTGCTGCAGCTACAAGGTTGTGTGTGTGTGCGCTGTTCATCACGGAGCCCTAATTGGTTGACAATAGGATCGTTAGAACTCGGTGACAGTTGTTAATGAATTATCATAAATTGCAGTTATATGCTCGTGTATGGCGTATAAGTAGTGTATATACAGGTACGAGACGATATAGCCCCCGGCCGTCCCATGCAGAGAGAGAGAGAGAGACCTGCTGCGCATTGGCGACTCTAACCGGACAAAATGAAAATCACTTCCACTTTATATTCTTCTTGTTTCTTTAAACAACATTCTTTAGCTCGTTAATTGAACGACCAGGGGAGGAAAAATGGAAATCAACGAAAATGGAGAAGAAAAAAAAGATGAAAAAAAAAAACAAAAAAACAAAACGAATTTTGTAAGAAATACCAGACCGACCGACCGACCAAGAAAAAGAGAGAGAGAGAACCCGTCTGACCGGTGCTGTTATTATATTGTCCTTTAGCTGCTGCCGTGTTTGCTTCTGCCCTACCTGCTCGCGCCGTCGTCGTCGGTAGGAACACTAACAAATGAGGACTGGATTTCTATTTCTTTTTTTCTTTCTTTCCTTTTTTTTCAATTTCCCTTCACTATCGTCCTTCTTGTTCACGTTAGCAACCCAGCCAGCAGCAACAGCAGCAGCTTTATAAAGGGAGGGTCACGATTGATTGGAACCGAGCAACGCTTTAGTTGGTCTTGAAGCCATTAATCTACTAGCTAATTGGTCGTAACAAATTCGAGAATTCCGACCATCGGGGCACAAACAGGGATTTTGTAGAGGAGAAGAAGAAGAAAGTCCTTTTTCAGTCAGTCAGTTATTGGGTCGGCTTGTTTTCTTCTTCTTCTTCTTTTGGTGGTGATGGTGGTCGTAGGGGGAGGGGGTTACCAGTCTACCAAGGGAATCCAGTCAGCCCAGCTGGTGCAGCTACGAGTTTGAAAATGAATTGACATGTCAACGTAACGACGAAAAGAAATAGAAAAGAAGAAAAAAAAGGAAGAAGAAGAGATCGGACTGCCTGATCATTATATTGCGCACATCAAGGAGGCAGAGCTAACAAATAATCGGCGATAAGCATCAGGCCGCGTCCACGGGGGGAAGAAAAGAACCCAAAAAGCTTTTTAAGGAATGATTTTTTTTTTCTTCTTTCTTCCTTTTTTTTTTGTTTTTCATTCGCTTTTTGGTTTCTCTTTCCGTCGTCGTCGTCGAAAAGAAAGAAAGAAAGAAAAGAAGAGCCGAAGATATAATGCCTCCCTCTCAATTAGTCGCAACCTATATAGAATGACACGACCGCGCTTCCGTTCCAGTTTGGACACATCTCCAGACTTGGACTTACCTGTCGTAAAAGTCAACGCGAATGGGGAAGAAGAAGACGAAGAAGAAGAAGTAAAAGGCCAAAATAAAAGGAGGGATGAATAAAGAAGAGGCTTGCTCTCCCCTCTGCTCCGTCTGACGGGTCCGACCCAGGTTAAGTACCGGTGGATAACAATCCAGTTAACTCTCCATCATCCTATGGCTAATTGGCAGTTCCCATTATCACATTATGTATATACATACTACAACGACCCGACGGCCAGATGATGTCATCAGAAACCGTGGGAATTAGGAGAGAATCGAGGGGTTCTCTCTCTTTTTCCTCCTCTCCTCTCCTCAGAGTCTGCACAGATATAGCAACTATTATTATTATTATAGCTATCGGGCTCTTGTTCTTGTTTCTCTTTTGAGTTGTGTAGTCGAGTGCTGCAGAGTCTGTTTATGGACGAAAATAGCGTGCTCCGTTCCGCTCCGTGTTCCCAATAATCCGATGACGATTTATCGGTTCGACTCTCCGTCGATTGAGAAATAACAACCGACGCTGTTTAATTAGCTCGTTATACCGGTCGCCGAGAAGAAAGAAAAAAACAAAACCAGCCATCTAAAGCCAACTAAAAGAGAATGTGTCTAATAGAAATACAAAAGAAAAAAAAAGGGAAAAAATTGTTGCTCGAAATTGTTTTATTCAAGAAAGGAGCCGACCGAATGCTGGCGGTGTTGGACCGGTTTTGTTCTTCCCATTTGATTCGAGGTCTCCCCTTTTGTCCACATTTGCCCGTCGACTCTTTTTTTGGGGGGAAATTAAAAGAAATAAAGAACCTTCAACTTACAAAAAGAAAAGATGGAAAAATCGACGTCCCTTTTGCTCGAGACACGAAATCCGTTTATTTTCATGAGTGATTAGTAGTCCAGCCCCGACCGGCCCTCGTTTGAATAGCGCACGTATTCATGTTGATGGATCTTTCTCGGTCGCTTTAGTTGAACTATTATTGAATGGCGGATTGGGCGGCGAAAAAAGAGTCTGAGAAATTGAAAGCAAACGACGGAACGAGCTCTGGCGACGGTGTAAACACAAAAGAGAAAATGCGCTAACGGACGAGGCCGCTGATGGCGTAATTGCCGGCTAATCAGGCAAAGAGGATCGTATAAAACGGGAGTCGTTAAGTCACGAAGACGATATGCAATAAAGAGGGAATAATAGTAGCTGCTTGTCTATTCGTCGTTTCTGTGAAAAAAACCATTTTCAACCAAATAGCGACGACGGTAGAGAACGTCGTCGAGCGAGAGAGAGAGAGAGAGAGAGCGGTGAAACTCGACCTCAAACACGCAATGAATCCATGTTGTAGCCTAAACACACAGAGAGAGACAGACAGCAGAGCGGTGGAAAAATGGTGGAACGAAGCGAGCGATGCCAGCGACCAACTGCTTTCAAAGCGCGTCTAGGGGAGGAAAGTTTGTCAAATTGGACTCGGAACGTGAAAGCTGCCGCTGAACGGTACCTACTATACTGCCGTCGAGAGAGTATGTATGTAGAAGTTTTGGGAGAGAGCCGGCACGCAAATCCGGCGGGGGCTCATCATCATCAACGGCAAGCGCAGCAGCAGCAAACGTACGGGGGTGTGTAACGACTGCTTTGTTGTGTGCGGTGTAATTGTTTCCGACATTAGCTAACTCGTATAATATATATAGAGCTGATTTTACTATATAGAGTGTCTTCTTTCTCTGACTGTGAACCGTACGTTATATGTTTTTCGGTTGTAGAGCCAACAGCGTCGTGGTCGTCGTCTCGATGGCCCGGCCGGCGCGCTCCAACACACAGCCAGCCGACAAAAAAGCCATAAAACCGACGTCAACATGTACACCTTGGTCGTTGGCGTTTGTTGCGTATTGTGTAACCTGCCGTGTCGGCGTCTAACGACAAACTAACCTCGGTCGCAATCAACCCAAGGCAGAAATTTTCTCTGTCGTCCATTAACTCGATCGTAAATGTTGATGGCCGACAACTTCCCCCAATCGTTAAAGCCGTCAGTCTACCGATGAACTTACTAACAACAAGGCCGACTCTCTCGTTGACCTCTATCCAGCAGTACCTACGTACAACTAGCGTAGGCTAACAGATTTCTTCGATTCCGCTCGCACAGAGTCTCAACTTTCCGCTGTCTGCTGTACATATATAAAAATATACGGAGCTGCTTTTATGTCGGGGAAACGGGCGACCCAACAGGTAGAAGAAGAAGAGTTGAAAGCGGATCTCTTGACAGCCGCCAAGTGCAGCACCATGCAAGTCCAATCTCATCATTCGGCCCCGACTATCAATGGGCCGCGATAGACGGCCGACCAGCACAATAGGACCTCTAACGAAGGCCCCTCTTGTATGTATACAACATACAATCTATACACGTGTGTATATATATATATACCTGTTTAGAATTATCCGAAAAAAAGGTGTGTTGTGTGTGTGTGTCGACCGCCGGAACAGCCACGGCGCAGGTGAAATGCCGCTTTTATAGGGTCGCTTGTAACGTCGAGCAGTGCTGGCTATTATCGCAGGAGCAGCAGCAGCAGCAGCGGAGTGGCTCATTATAATCATCATCGACGGACGAGCGGAACGGACAGCGCGCGCTGCGAGCGGTCCGCGTCCACTGATTCCTTCCTCCTGGCTGCTGCTGCCGGATGGCCCAGCTGGGCCCAGTGGTGGTGGGGAGTCGAGAGATAAATGATTTCAAATTGATTTGGAATGTTGTTTGTTCCTTATATTTTCTGTGGCCACCAAGGACTGGTTAAAGTTTACACGCAAAACTACACGTTTTGTAGCTAGGAGACCGGGCGATGAATGGAAGAGAAGAACTCGAGAGAGAAAAGAAGAATCTGATCTGGCTGTGCTAGTGAGTGTAGACTAATCATCCATCTTGCGGCTTGTGTGTAACCACTGACTCTGCTGGTTCTTCTTTTTTGCGTCCATATAATACACAGACAGCTGACTCACCTGTCAAAATGGGGGAGAGGTGGGTGGAAGATGGCTTTATTGAATGAAGGGGGAAAAACCAAGACGAAAAGAACATTAGAAGAGCCTTTTGGCTTGCGGAATGTTAACGATCCATCGGCGCGCGCCCTTTTGTCGTAAAAAATGAAAAAAGAGAGAGAACTGGGCAACGACTGGAGAGGATCGTAAATCAATTAATTAATTCAGCACTTTCGGGGTAAGAAAAAAAGGCCAAGAGAAACAGGAGAAGGGTCGTCCCTCTTGTTTCGTCTCTCTTAACAAAAAAAGAAGAAGAGACGGCCGGCCCACAGACCACTCGTTGAGTAGGAGGAGGAGCGGTCCGTCTGTTGGTGCCTTACTCCAGCGCTACGGTCTCCTCTTCCTTGATTATAGCAGGACAGCGCAGACACTGTCTGCTGCTGCTGCTTCTCCGTGTTGTATACAAGCACGTCTCTATAGACGGAACAGCTAGCGCTGGCTCTTTCCATACCAGCGGAGAGAATGGATGGAAGAAAAGAACTCTTCTGGCATTTCTCCTCCCTCTTTTTTCTTGGCCACAATGAAGTGGCCCAATATCATCACGGAGAAAGAGCCGGCCATTTTGTAAAGAGCGTCACAGAGTAGAGCCACTTTTCGAGTCACCGTGAAACGTGGCTAATGCGCCAATTTACAACGCTTTCAATATACACCGTTGTACTACTCCGAGTCTCTCCGTTCCTATATGAAATGAGAATAATAAGGGTCCCACGAGAGAGGTGGGGGGGAGAGAGACGAGGAAAATGGATTCGATCAAACTTCACCACAAAAGAGAAGAGATTTTTGCGCGAGCAGCTTATTACACGTTCCGCTTGATTGAACCGTCGTCGTATACTATACTAACCCGTGTAAAAAGTCGGAAACTTCTTTTTTGGTGGGAGAATGTAAATAAATAGCAATCAGCCGCGCAGCTGTTTCTGGGCCGCCGGCCGTGTTTTTAATAGGCCGCGCCGGAATAAGATGTTAAAATACGTCTAACACGACATTCCGACCCCCCCAACCACCGCGCCATCCGGTTTGCTAATCCAATAATAAACCATGTCTTGTGTGTATGTACAATAATGTCGTCGTCATGTAGCTAAAAGTACTTGTGGCGACGATATATACGTCATCCAACTGGTTTTTCGGCACCAGTTTGGCTTTTTTATTTTTTTTAATCAGCCAAGGGGAGGTGAGAATATAACCGGTGCGCGATAAGCCGATCCGCTTGTCATTCATCAACTCCAATGTTTTAATCAACAAAAAGAAAAAGGGGAAAAGTTTGGAGCGCGGCCGACGAGAGAGAGCCGGGTGATGATGAATCATTAAGTTGATGATGATCGCCTGTTATGTTGTACAAACTAATACTTTTTAGTGATGGCGCGCGGAGAGCTAAAGAGAGAGAGAGAGAGCGAGTTATTCTTTTTTTTTTGTTAGACTATACTAGAAAGGGATTGTGTGTCGGTTGAGTAACTCGGCTTATAAATATGCTGCGTGTACACAAAAGCCTCGTCGGTCCAATCCATCACGGAACATAATGAAGTCAACAAGATGTAAAGGGCCCATGAGCTCATGATGCCTACGTTAGTGGCTGGCTGCGTCCTTATCGGTTGGAAAAAGAAAGAGAGAGAGAGATGATGTTATCAATGTTCTATACGCCAGAGAGAGAGAGACGCTAGAGGTGCTGCTGCACGCTGGATGGAAAAGGACCAAGAAGAAGGAGAAAAAGACGGTTGACACGAGTTATATAAGAAAGAAAAAGAGAGAGACAGACTCTAGTAGTGTATACGGTACGGGATATATCTATCGTCAATGAGAAGGCGACGACCGCACAGAGAGACAGGACATCCCATCGAGGCCCCCTAAAAAAGAGAGATGCTGCTCTCTTGATGGATAGTTTAGCAGAGTCGAGATCGATTCATCTTTTCCCATTTCCTTACAGACTGGCTGTTGTTAGTCGGGCGCGAGCCAGGCCCGCGGATCGCCGGAGAGGGCGCTCGGCGGGAGGTGATGTTCTGTGCGAACGGCACGACGACGACGACGACGTTCTTCTTCTTCTTCTTCCAACAACACAACAATCCATTCAACTGTTGATGTCCAGGCCAGCTAGGCATCAGTTTCTATTGGTCCTATCTGATTTCGTTTCGGGTTTTGCTGCCCTCATCCTCAAATGGTTAGCACCAAAAGAGATGCTGGAGATGCGATGCCGTGATGCTCGTAGACACGTCTTCATTGTTCTCCATCGAGCCCAGATGAATGCGCACGCGAAAGCGTGTTGGTGCTATACATCTATAATGCTGATAGCCCCGGCGCTCATAAAGCGCCCGGCCAAAAAAAAAACGCTGCCCTTTTTTCCAGGCTAACAGCAAAGAGATGACTTGTGTCGTCCCAGGAATGTTTCCCCCCTCCACGCATTGACTCTCTCTCGCCACCAACACATCAGGAGATTTTTCTATAGATCCATTGAGATCATGGCCGGGCTCGCGTGCGCTGCTGCTGCCGGAGAGATCGATCGCGCCTATCAATTACATTGAAAATAGACGGGAATGTTTGCCGTGTCCGACATTGGAGAATTAGAAATTCAACAGAAAAATTCTCCAACACTCGGCCGGGCGATGCTGCTCCATCTTTACTAAAGAGACGGTGAGGTCGGTTGCCGGGCGGACGACGAATACATGAATAGGCAACAAGGATGAGACGGAGGGATATTTATAGGCGGATAAATGCGTACTACGTCGGTGTATATACGTCTGTATCTATGATGTGGCCGTCGCTGTCGGGCAAGGCGCAATGCGATGCTAACGAGCGATTGGCAACATCGGCCCAACGTTCAATAGGATTAGAGAGGACGATGAATATGCAGTGGGCACCGATCTCGGCCCCCGATAGTCCCTGCCCGTCGTCCTTGCTTTATTTACCCAGCGAATCTAAGATGACTGGGCGTAATACTACGTCTCTCTATATCTACAGAGTAGTGTGCTGTGTGTAATTCCGTCTCGGTCGATGGATTCCAAAACGCCGTATCGATTACTTTTTGGTCGTCGCTGAGAATAAGACAAGAAGAAACGACGACGACGAGTCGCTGGATAAATATATACAAACAATCAACCGATGTAATCTCTCTCTCTCTTCTTATAAGAAGGAAAAAGAGAGAGGAGAAGAAGGAAGAATACCAAAGAGAGGAGCTAATAGAGCCAGGAGGAAGGTTGGGAAGGGGGGAGGTGGGCGTGTCGGTGATGTGTTACCCGAGGAGAGAGACGATATGTTGACAACGTCGAGTTCGAATGTGCCTACACAGCACAAAAGTTGAAGGGAAACGAAAAGATAGAAAGGAACGAGACCTTCTTATTTCCCTTTGAGAGAAAACTATCACGACGAAGGTCCACCAAAAAATGAAAGAAAAAACATTCCTCAAAAGCATCAGCAGAGAGAGCATCGAAAGGAATGCCGGCAATGTCTTCCTTTACGTTTTTTTCGTTTCGTTTTTATTTGATTTTTCGTGTTTCGCTCCTCCTCTCCGAGCTCACTTTCTCTCTGTGTTTTTCGCTTGTTTCGCGTTTCAACAAACAAGACGACGGAAAGGACTAAAGAGAGACAAGATTTGGAGGCGATTTTTCTCATTCGTGTCACGATGACGAGTCACGTGATCCGATGCCATCTTGTTGACGATGGCGATGGTCCTTTTAAATTTCCCTCCCAATCTTCGAGAAAACGCCCGCTGAGATGCGGACACGCAAACGGGCCAACAGGTAAACATTTTCCACAATAAAAAAAAACGGATAAAAGGCTGCTAGCAACTGCCTTCATCATCCGAATCGTCGTTTCACAAAACAATACGACACACAACAACAACAACAGACTCGGTGATTTTTATGTCTCGTCCATTCGAAACGGGAGACGGCGAACCGGACTTGACTTCATTAGGAACCGTCGCCATTGTCGTCGCCCCGTAATAGTAATAGTATAGTATATTATTTTCTTGTTAGAAAAGGCAGTCAACCGTTTTTGTTGCCTTCGTAAAATTGATTCGGATGATCGTGATAAAAGCAGCGCCATTTGAAGCTCCAGCTCTTCCTCTATGCCAGCATACACAGTCCGTCCCTCTTCTTCTAATAATTCCAAGCGCCAGCGCGCGCGCCTCGTCCCCCCAAAGGAAATTGGCTGCTGCTGCTGGAGCGGGGCCGGATCAGCAAACCTCCGAATGATGAGATAAGAATAAATACATAGAGCATCAGGCAGCACAATAAGACTCGGTGCGCCCGTGCGGCCCCGTTTTTGATTGCCTCGTTTTCTACAAGTGGAAATGCGATGTCGGTCACGTGACTCTATGACGTACAGCGGCCGCAAAACGAGCTACAGAACAAAACCAAAAGACGGAAAAAAGGAAAGAAAAAATCCTATCGACTCTTTCGGTGGTGGTGTTAGCAGCTCGCCTTCATTTCCCGACGGGATCCTCGTCTCTCCCCTTTTGCCCGCCTTTTAAACCCATCTCCTTTCCCTATTTCCGGCCTAGCGTTCAGCCGCCGCCTCCTTGCCAACAACCCAACGTAACACATCGAGTAATTCACCATCACTATAGAGACTGTATGTGTCTCTCTATGACGGCCACCGTTTGTCTGCTGCCGTCATCGCCGCATTTAGTCGGGCCCGCCGGTCTCAGCCGATTGGTCCGAGTTGGCTGTCGTCTTCTCTTCTTCGATGGTTTTTGAACGACAGCAGACGCTTTTCCGGGCGCCGGAAATGTGCCTCGGGCCAATTTTCTGATAAGACGGCGCTTGCACGTGTACGAGTCCTCCCGCAGCATCGCAGAGCCCGCACGGCGAATTGCGAGAACCGGGGACGCTGTATGAAATGCCCATCACGCCCATCATAGGCCCAGCTCGTCTCTACGGGCCATAAATTACGAGTTACAACACGGACGACGATTGACATCATCAAGTTTGATGGCGGCTTTTGGTCCGCTGTGCCACAATAACAGCCCGACTGATTGCAGGGCCATTAGCGCGACAGTCGTCGACGTAACCGAGTGGAATGTCGCGACAACACGGCACAGGGACATATTCAATAATAAAAACGATGATCGTCCTTCTGGCGCTCGGATTTTTGTATTTTTTATTCCTATATCTAGCACCGAAGCGGCGATGAAGAGAAAAACATTCCAGAGAGAGACTCTTGATGAATGCGCATTCCATCTGCTGGGGTTTTTGATATAGAAGCAGCAGCAGCAGGAGCAAGGCTACACTCGTCATCAATTGAAATACGAAAAGAAGAAGAAGAAAAAAAAATGCTTGGGTCGTTTTCTTCTCTATAGAAAAATATTTCTTCTTCTTGACTTGTCCTCCTTTTTCTATTTTGGCAAATGGTTCCCTATATAAGAAGGGAGGGAGAGAAAGAGAAAAAATCCGTGTCCATATCAATGTGACGCTTGTTGAATCGCTTATGAAGATCAATGGCCGAGCCAAAAAGTGCAGCTCACGGCATATCATCCAACCTGCGCGCTCAATAGCCGTCGCTTTGCTGCTTCGGTTGGTGGCCGTGGCGTATGATACATGGATCGAGGCGACGACGACTGTGTTGCGCCACGACAGATAGACGAAAAAATGTGCCAGCCAAAAACCAAAATGGATACCAAATGTTTTTTGATGCTATTGTCGAAACTCCCACGTCCAAGAAGGAGGAGTTTTTTCTCTCTCGTCCATTCTTCGCGTTTTTCAAAAGAAGTTATTTTCTTTGTACGCATATTCTTGAGGTTTTGTGGAGGGTAGCTGAAGGAAGAAGAAGAAAAAGGTCGAGTGGCCGGTTCGAATGTCACAAACAGGTAAATGTAGCCATACACAACACAAATCTCGTTGTCATTGAATAGAGAAAAGGGAATCGTATCGTCGTTTTGTGTCTAAAAAGATATAGTTATAGTTCGATTTGTTCTCTAATCATTTGTCAGCGAGGAGGTTTAAGGTACAATAACTGTTAAAGTGGCCCAATCGATGGCAGAAGAATGTCTCTCATTCCAAAGTGCACCTCGCATTGAGGCCAAAAAGCCATCCATCTCCAGCTCTCCTTTTCCAACGTCGTTTTTTCAATAGTTCAGTTGGGGACCTGCTCCGTCTCCTCGAGAGACTATACAATGTACCAGCACTTGATACGTATATTTATAGCTCAATTCATTCACCTGACTTGCGAGAAAAAACTCTTTGAGCAGATATCAATTCTATATGCTCTGGTGGCCGATGGAATGTTGGCGGCCCTGAATGCGCATCGATTGCGGCGGAGGGATCGCGTGATTGGCTCCATCTCATTGTGGTCTAATTATATATATACACAGAGGACATGACACACCAAGGAGCGGGGTGGAAGGAGATCGATAGAGATGCCCGACTCAACTTGGCGCGCGGGCGGAATAAGAGAAAGAGGCGGATCGGTCGGAAATGGGAGACGGCGGACGGTCCGTGGCCGTGCATGGCCCCTGCACGAAAACGAAACCGTTGAAAGCGAATCGTCTAGTACGTCGGTCTAGTAGTACGGTCCCGCCAACTTATTCCATTAGGACGACGATGAAAAATAGACACGGGTGATTATATAGCGACTCGGCGCGGTTTCCCTCTCTTGTCTTTTAGACAATATCGAGGGGCTACGCGATCCAAAGTGAGTTTCACATGCAAATGCCACTCTACCTATAGTCTAGCTGCTTCTGATGTTTTCTAGTTTAGCTCATCATTTCACTGCCAGAGAGAAAGAATCAACTAGGTCTGCGAGGCGCTCTCCTTCTATACCACCAGCAGAGAGAGAGAGGAGAGAGCGGGCACAACTTTTACATAACGTGGATGGAGACACGCTCTTTGTGTCCGCGTGTCTGCATATGCGACACGCAATTAACCACTTGAGCCGGCCCAAACAAACCCCTTTCTCCACCCGCTGACCGCCACGACACAAACAAGGGGAGAAAAAAAATCAAAACCCCGGCCACCGCACAGCAACCTCGACGGATGATGGTAATCGATACGACCCACAATTTCGGTCAATGTTTTTCAACCGTCTTTTCGGTAAAGCGCGGGCCTATACCGGCCAAGATGATGGATCTGCATCATCCCGACGCCCGTAGTATTTAACCTGTTGATCGATGGACGACGATGAATGACAAGAGAATGGCACAACATATTTGATCCACACACGAGAATTTATTAACAGATCGGAAAGCTGATGATCCGCACATTGACACGCAACCACACGCAGCAGACGCTCACGCACACATATAGAGCAATTTTTAACTTTTGTTGTTGTTTTTTTTCCCCTTCAATAAAGCGCTTATTTACAAATGAACTTTTTTTCTTTGCCATCGTCGATCAGTGGCCAAAAAAAAAAAGAAACAATAGATATCGGAATTTATACTGTATATATGAAAATCAAAAGAGGAAACTTCTTTCGCCGGCCAAAAAAGGATATTTACATCACTATTTACATCACTGATATAAAGAGACAATAATCAAGAGAAAATACACAATGGCGATTTTTGTTTTGTATACTATAATTAGGATGATTCAAGTTGGATGACGATCTGTGGAGATTTTAGCGATGGATCATGGCGGCGACGCTGGTGGTGACCGTGTTGTTGTTGCCCATCGGGCTGTTGCTGGAGCTCGTCAGGGCCGAGCCCGTCGGGTAAAGAGAAGCGAAGGCGCTCATCAACGGCAGAGACTGTTGGTTGCCGTTAGGCCGATTGTTTCCACCCGGATTGGAGGCGGATGGAGCGCCGGATCCGGCACCGTAGAGACCGGACATGCCGCCCGGACCGAATAGGCCGAAAGCGGCTCCTGGCGGCATCAGGTGACCGAGGGGACCTCGCGATGTCATCCTCAATTTTTCCAGCTCGGCTTCTTGGAGTCGCTTGGCTTTGGCCCGTCGGTTCTGGAACCAAATCTTCACCTGAGTCTCGGTGAGGGACAGCGAGGCGGAGAATTCAGCCCGTTCGGCGATGGAGAGGTATTGCTTCTCTCTGAACTTCTTCTCCAGAGCCATCAGCTGCTGGGTGGTGAACGGGGTCCTCGGCTTGCGGTTGGGCTTGTGCTTGCGCAACTGGCATCGCAGCTGACCGCCCGGCGGCAATTTGGGCAATCCGTCGAGATGGTGGCCCTGGTGTAGGCTGGGTGGCAATTTGCTCAAATCAGATCCATCTTCTAGAGAGAAAGAGAAAGAAAAACAATTGAGCCGTTAGTACATTGCGATGAATAAAGAGAGATGATCTCTCCCCCAAAACGGGATATCATTTAAAAATTGTTGCGAGGCCATCACAACCAGCGGAGATGGATGACTATATTCAGATTTCTAGTTGGCTTCTTCCTCCTCCCTCCTAGCGCTAATTAAGCCGAGCCACGATAATGAAGAGCTCGCTAGATATACACCATCAACGACAGTAGAGAAGAAGAAGAAGAGGGATTGCGTGAGTCACGCGAGACTCTCTCACGCAACCGTTTCGATTGACCGGCCGCACGCGTTCCCCCCCGCATCACAACCCCCTACACCAACACTAGGCAACCGACTACTACTACACCACAGCGCTCTGTATGTAATTATCTGTGGCAACGGAATCGTCTCGTTTTTTTTGGGGCAGCAGCATAAATCAAAGGTTGTGTTATCAATCTTTTGGTCAAGCTGTGATTATCTGCTCATGTGTTGTCCCGGAGAAAGAGGGATGGCCCGCTAGCGCTAGTGAACAGGAGCAGCCTGGCTGGATCGACTTATTTAGAGCTTTGATAATGCCTTGATGTCTGGACAAAACTGCTGTGGTAGTGGTTGTTGCTGTTGGGGCCATTTTCTAAAAGAGATAGTTGAACGAAAAAGATGGATGACGACTTACTCGAGACAAATTGGGAAGCGTGCTGGGCCCAAGCGGCTGCGGCCAGGCCGTAAGGGAGTGGCCATCCGTGCGATGCAGGGCCAGCGGGGAATGGTGCGGCAGAACCGGCTGCCGGCCCCACAACGCCTCGCATTTGCATGGCCTGCAAGCTGGCCTGCTGGAAATGATGGTGGCTCATTAGGCCAGGATGGTGGTGGTGGTGGAACATGCTGGCCGCGGCCAAGGTGGGCGACGGACGAGAGAGTTTCGGGGTATCGGATGTCTCCGACATGCCCTCCTCTTCGATGTCGACGTCTTCGTCGTCGTCGCAATCGACGTCGCACTCTTCCGTCGAGTCCATCATCGACTTGTTGTCTTCCTCGTCGCTGCTTTGGCTGCTGCTGTTGTTGTTGCTGCTGCGCAGCGACAAATCGGCCGCTTGTGTCTGCTGTTGCGCCGGAATCGGCTGATGCGACGAGGAGCGGCGGACGTCCGAGAGGAGCGAGTCGACGCTGAAGGAGATCCGCTTGGATGGCTGAGGTTGGACGACCGGTGAAACTGACGCCGCCGCCGATGCGGCAACGACGGCCGGAGTAGTGCTGGACATTCTGCTGGGCGCTTCCTCTTCCTCGGTGTCTTCCGCCGTCGGATCTTCCGCCGCCGGATCGTGTTTGATCTTGGGCGACGGCTGGTTGTTGTGTTCTGCGGCAGCGGCGGCGGCTGCTGCTGCGGCGGCTGCCGATTGGTGAGAAGCCGCTGCCAAACGGATGAGATTGGCGACGGCGGCCACTTCGCGTGCGCGGTTCAGTGCGTTGACTTGGTCGGCAATCATCATTCAACAACAAAAGCCACTGATTGTCTCGATGTTACGAATCGTTCGCTAATGTGCTATTAGGCGGAGGGATTGCTGGTCGCAACACTTGTTTAGCACCATGTAAAAACACTTGACACTTTTCTTGTGGGCTGAGACGAAAGTCGGAGAGAGAAAATTGCGTCGAGTGGTAAACCAAAACGGAAAAGTTGTTTCAGAGAAGAAAGGAGAACGGTTGTTTCTTGGAGCTCGGCTCAACGCTTTCTGAATGCTCTTCGGACCGTACGCTCGAGGTATAAAGGGCCGGCCCCTTCCTCCTGGTCGAGAGGAGGAGCCAAGAGCGATTGAGCCGGTTCGCGTCTGCCAATGAGCGACGCCCAAGGGGAGGGTCTTTTGTCCGCCGTTTTGGTGCGCCAAAGGTTGGGCGACCAATGGGGCGACACGAAACGAATCGACACACCAACTGCTCCCACATCAGTCCCGGCCTCCCCCCCCCCCTTCTCCACTCTCGGTTGATGATTACACTAAACGGTAGGCGTGTGGGTGTGTGCGTGTGCGTTAGCGTTCTATCGTTCGCACCTCGTCTCAACGATTTTCCATATCACGATCCTCGTATTAAAGGCTCCCTTTTCTCTCTTTCTCTCTTATTTTCCTTCTTTTCCTTCTTTCGGCCTTTTTCTGCTGCGCCGGGAAATCAATCGAGGCGGACGCGCCTGCGCATCGACACCAACAGAAAAAAACCCAAACAAGGGAAAATATAAAGCCAATCGTATATATACAAACATCAATACTTACTGCTGTAACATTGGTAGATAAACAAAAAAGAGAGCAACCGTAAGCAGCGCGCATCATCGGAACAGCTCGGGGGATATTTCGTCAAATATATATAAGGAGGGAGAGAGAGTCGAGAGATAAGAATGTGAAAGACATTCCTGGGGTATTAGATTGTATACACGAGATGTCTGATAACCCGTAGGGAACCAAACAGTGACGTATAGACGCACATATATACTCGATGTCTAGTAAATAGTATAGTCTATATATATTTAGAACTTGGGAGAAAAACCCCCATTGTGATGAACTGAATCGGCAAAAGGTGATGATGTTATCTTCACTCTGTGCCGTTGTCGTCGAGAATGCGTTCTCTTTTCGATAAGAATAAGATGGCCTAGAGATGAGAGGCTATTATATATCTATTCCAGTTGTACCAGTAGTGCTATAGTAGTTGTTGTTGTATCTCCGAAACTATAAATAAATAGAGGGCCGTAAATATGCGACGGGGAAGAATGAAGGAGGGAGCCAATGACATGGCCGTGTGCTGCTGCTCTACCAGGACACAAATCAACGGTTTGATTCTTATAGTCCGGTCCAGAAATTCCACAATCCTCGCTATTAAATGGAGCGCGATTGTTGTCGTCTTGAGCACAGGGAAATCGACAAGGAGAAACACGGCCCTAGCCCGCCATGTTGTATCCATGTCCCCATACATTCAACATTGAAAATGGCCAAACAGGGCCCATTGAAGAGATATGATGTCAAACGCGAGGAAATGATGAAGAGGGGAGTCGTCGTTTCTCCCTCCATGGACATCGTACAAAAGTCTCTTCAACAGAGTGAATACTACACACGTTTTTTTCTTTTCCGATTCAATTTCTTTTCAGTTTTTTTTTCTCCTTCTTTCCTCCCCTTTACCTGCTGCTAGAGACTAGAGAGAGTGAAAGAATCATCGACCAAGACACAATAGCTTTCTCTCTGTTTGGGTTCTCTTTTGACTCTTTTCTCTGCCAACATCACGTCGTCGTCGTTCTCGACAATTTAAACCCTATTGAGGAGAGAAAAGAGCGCGCCACTCTATCAAGCAGCACGGTTTTGACTCTTTGGGTCCTCGCGCGGCTTATTGAGCCGCTGGCTGCTGCCTGGCTGCTGCTCCTGCCGCTGCCGCTGCGACATTTTCAATGCACTGAGCCAATTTCAATCTCCTTAGCCCCCTCGAGTCGTCTCTGACGGCTGCTGAGAGAATAAAGGAGGAGAGAGACAGTCGGACAATGACTCTCGATCTACATAGTCAATTTGTGTGCAGTCGATTTCCTCTCGGGACGCGGACGAAGGCCAACTAGATGATGAATTGTTGATGGCCATCGCATTCCCACCCAGCAGACCAGATTGTTAGACCCCCATTTATATATATATACTAGCTACGTAGGTATATATATCTTGAAATAGAGCTGCTGCCGCAGATGCGTCGGAAGAATCAGAGACAGAAGCGTCGACGATGTCGGATTTTTCATCGCCACTAAAGCGTTTCAATGGGCTCGTGAGATCGTAAAGAAATTGGCCAGTCAACGAGCTACTGATTCTCTCGGCCGTCTATTGTGCGCCCAAACTCAAATGGGGGAAACGGGCGAGAGCCAGAAGGAAAAGAAGAATAATATTAGTGAGACAGCAGCGCACGTATATAGATATAGAGACGGGTAAGAAAGAAAAGAAAAAGGGAAAAAAAGAGAGATGAGCGGTTGATTGGCCAAGCGCGACGTCATTTATCTGCCATTAGCCCCGACGCTCGATTTCCCTCTAACAACAGTCTCATATAGACGTACGTGTACAAACAACAATGAGGCGTCGTCGTCGTCGCTATATAGATCCGTCGATGATGATGATGACGCCCGAGCTCTTTTACTGATTGCCTCCACCTCTCTCCAGCAGCAGCAGATCCATCATCGATTGCGCTCACTTCTGCTCCGTCGATTTCTTATTCTTATCGACGCTAATAGACGCTGCTGCTGACTGCAGGCGATTCGAAACTCTATATCCTATTTAAATATAAAGGACGCGACGCATAGCGTTTGTGTACACATATAAGTTAGAAACATGGGAAAATCTGGAGGAGAGTGAAATAAAAAAGAAAGAAAGAGGGAGGATGGTTCCTCTCCGACTGACAGTCAATCTAAAAATGATTTGACGAGTGTAAAATGGGGGGATGGTATGCGCGCAGTGTCGGACGGGCGGCCCTGCTTTTATATCCATATTCATCATAATAGAATAATGAAAAAAGAAAGAAAAGAGGGAAAAAAAAGAGCAAACAGAATAGCCATGGCAGCGGTCGCGGTCGGTTGCTCTCCGACGTACTAGCAATACGTTCACTTAGACGACGACGAGGGGTTGGCGCCCTGTTGCGCGCGCAGTTGACCTATGACCCCCTCCGGCTCTATAGCCAGCAAACGGTCGCATTCATTGACTCTCGGGGCTCCTCTTTCTTTTTTTTTTCCAGCCGTTCATCATCAACAGCAAGAGTCTATATACATTGGTCTACGAGACTCTCAAAACGTATAGGCCCTTTTATACGCACGGTATTGGGGCTGCCGAGCTGTGACTAAAAGCCGAGAGTGCCAGCAACAGCAGCCTTGGCCGTATATATTCGCGCGACGATCAATCCAGGGGCCAGCAGCTGCTCGTTAGCTCCCGTATTATGATGCCGTTTGTACATATCACATACGTGTTTGTGTCAATGGTGGAGGACACACAAGAAGAATCGGCGGAGCGATTATTCAGCCGAGTCGTCGTCGTCAGGACACGCGATTTCCAGCTATTCCCCATCCACCAATATCAATAGGAAGAATGAGAGAGAACCAAACGAAAACATTTCGACTACAACTAATAAACAAAAGGATTGTCAGAAACGCATCGAAAACTACGATCGCGAGACCAGCTCGTCGTCCTTATGGCTATTATACTACTACAACAGCTATAGTAGGCTACACTGTTGACTAAATATATACCTCGTCGAAATAAATCTAATAGGTATGGAGCGGATTGCTAGTATACTTCTGCCATTCCGTAACGTCTGCATTCTTCCGGATGTCTGCCGGAGATAGTCATCGCCGCGAATGTAGTAACATATCAAGAGACCTCATCGTCTTACAAATGACTCGACGCCGCATCACTGGGAAACCTCTACGACGACATCCTGCCCGCGCGTTTTCTCTACACTCATTTCCCAGATATTTTTAGATTCTATTTGCCGAGACCGGGCCGGGCCGTCATGCAGCCCAGCTGAAACACACCTGCACGTGACTCAGTCCACGTATATACCTCTACTGTATATATGACACGCATATGAACAGCGGCGCAAGGGGACGACATTTTCGTCGTGACGGCGATAGCGTTTTTTCTTTCGACGACGTGCGTCACGCTAGGCCGCACCGAGACTATGTTTGCGCGCCCCGGCGGACACAAAGCACAAGAATAACAACGAGTCGTACAATGATGATGATGATGAGGACGACGACGATGATGATGTTGATGAAACAACGAGACAAGCGGCGGCCCAGGAATTTCTTTCATTCCGTCAATCCATTGACCGACAATCATGTCGACATCAACTGATATCGTCTTCTATTATTTACATTATGCCTCGACATTTTCACTCGACAGAAAACACAAACGACAGACTAGGAATATCAATTTTCTCTAGTTCTCTTGTCCGGCCTAAATTCCACACGTGCGTGTCTCTTTCGTTAAATAAAAATTTCGAAATTGTTTCAGGGGGCTGTTTAAACAGTTTCATTCGACAAGTTCATTTATACTGGGCTACAGGAAGCGACAATGGACAGTAAAGATATGCTATATATGATGACTTTTTAAGGGACCATCAAAAGAGATCGGTCACCAAAGATATGCGTCTATTTACTCTCGACAATAGAGAATAGAAAAAAAAACGACGACTTGCCGGATTGGCCGCATTTATCTACTAGTAAGATGGCGGGCCGACTGTATAAATAGGATTCGGATCGTTCTGTATGGGATTAGAGTGAAAATGTGCCAAAAGGATGGCTCAAAAGTCTTTTCTCATGACTTGCGGAGAAGAGACGGACAAACGGATAAAATCAGCGACTCTCCGTCTGCCATCCGATATCAAACGGCCCGCACACAGAGCCGATCTCTCTATACTCAGCGTAGCCAAAGCAAAACAGGAGGAAAAAAATATATAAAAGAGAGACTCGGCTCGGCTTTTGGCGAAATCCAATTCCGCCAAGCAAAAGCCGAGGATTAAGATAGAGATACATCCACGTAAATCGTCGCCGCTACCGAGTCAATACCCCTATCGCCGCCACCGCCGCCCTCCTCGCCGCCAACGGATTAAAAAGAAAAGTATACGGTACACCTCGCCGCAGTTTCCTCCTCCGCACAAAAATACGAGTTGAAACAAAAGGGAATCAGGCGGGGGGCTCCCACCATCGTCTCAGACACCGGATAATCCTATCAAACGAATCAGCCAAAAAGAGGAAGGAAAGAGAAAGAGAGAGAGGCTTCCGCCAGCATCCCTGGGTGCTGCCCGGCTTCTTGTGTCCTCCTTAATCTGCCGAGGAATGGCCGACTCCCATAGCTCCTCTAGAAAAAAAAACCTTTTTGATTCCCCTGAAGAAAGACCGAGTTAAAAAGAAAGCCATAGGAGAGAGAGATGAGATGTAAAGAGAAGATAGAATGGAGGCTGATGCGCCCCGACTTGGACAAAGTCACATCAGGTCAAAGGTCGGCCGAATCGAGTCAAGAGCTTCTTTCCAAATCTTTTCTCTCTTTTGATTGACAATACAAGTAATAGCCTATAGTTTTGTGGAGAGCCGGACCGTATCCTATCATTCCGAGCGGCTACACAAGAGGAACAGCAGCTAGCGCAGCAGAAGCCAAAAGAAAAAGAAAAGAGTAGTAGCCGCTACCGAAGCTATACGGCAGCAGAGCAATAGAACTTTCGGTGCATAGTTGGCATATTTGGAAAGAATTAAGATCCGATATGGGAAAGAAACAGGGAATTGGTCCGACGGAATTGGATATAGCGGAAGAAAAGAAGAAGAAAGAAATCGACGCACGGCTAATTCCGTTGGCTCGATCGGAACATTGTGCCGTGCGCGCGATGCTTACTCTTCTGTGGCAGCCGTCAACAAAGTCGACGACGATGGTTTTGAGTTGTTTCTCATCACGGCCAGCTGAGCATCTCGTTGTTGCTGACCTTGTCCGTCCGCTCCAGCGCGCACCCAGTAGCCGGCTCCCAACAAAAGAGACGGCCGTCGTCGTATAGGATGACTCTTTACGCCGATTATGATGAAGTCAAGCGAACCATCGTCTAGCGGCATCGCTACAGCTCCCTCTTCTACTTGTGTAGTTGTAGTGGTCGTTGCATTCCTCCAGCCCCAACAACAGAAGCAGCATTTTGCTCCTTGTGTATTTATTTATATACACATGGAGGAGAGCATTCCTGTTCACATTCCAGCCATTTAGGCAGCAGCTCTATACTGCTGGCCTCTGCACTGACGCATACCGGATGGGTTGCTCCTGCTGCTGCGGCGCGCGGATTTGCTTAGCTTACGAGTTGTTTGGTGCCAAATACCAGAGTCACTTGACTTAAAAACAACAAGTCCATTATCGATCATTATCCTCTCTTTTTCGTCGTCTTTTTCTAATTGCAAAACTTGTGTGCGTTAATGAGGCGTCAGCGTTTCTTTTTGTTTTTCTCAGAAACGGACTGGACCATTTAGTTGGTCATTACCTGGGCGCGCGCGCCAGCGCACCTTATATTCCCAATTCATCGAGGAATAACAACAACCGGTGCTGGTTCTTTTTTTTTTCAGTGAAATGAAGAAATGGCCGTCAGGGGACCGGCACTTATGGCGATTCGGCATAAAACACCTGGTTTT
The DNA here is from genome assembly GCA_022539655.2 of Ceriodaphnia dubia. Classification (NCBI taxonomy): domain Eukaryota; kingdom Metazoa; phylum Arthropoda; class Branchiopoda; order Diplostraca; family Daphniidae; genus Ceriodaphnia; species Ceriodaphnia dubia. Next base: position 818,841 of record JAKUCG020000250.1, read on the forward strand.
TTTCTTCTTCTTTCTTTCTTTCTTTTTTTTCTCTCTTATTTTTTGATAGACTCAAAGTGGTAAACTGCGGGGGAGGAAGAGTTCAAAGGACATTTCCCTCAAAGAGAAGTTTCAATCACATGCTGAGCGCGTGCATGGCCTACGTGTTGTCTTCCCAAATCCATTATCAAATATTCCTGCTCGAACCGTGGATTCTTTTCTTCATTCATATTTCCCCCTTTTCTTCTCTTCGAGAGACTTCTTCTTTTACTCTTTTTTTCTTCTTCTCTAGTTGCTGTATAGATCCATTCGGAGACGCTCCATTGATTGTCAGGTATCCAGAACGAATGGCTTCTTTAACTCTCGGTCTGATTTTCTCTCTCTTTCTCTGTACTACTACTACTACCACTGGAGTCTCTCTTTGACTCTCTCTATACGCTATGATATGCCTTTTTGCCGTCTGGTTATTGTACCGCGCTATTGACTGTCCTCCTCCTCCCATCACAGCTGCGATTCTTAATATGCCATATTGTCCTCTTTCTTGTGTCCATCGGAAAAATATGAACCGATTCGGAAAATAAAAATTCCCCCCACCCACAAACATTCCATCAAGAAGGAGAAAATCCAATTTTAGAAAGTTTTCGGCTTTTTCTTTTTATATCTGCGTTATATTGTACAATCATCGCAAGACTTGTCTAATGGGGAATAAGTAGTTGGTTGAAACGGGGCGACGCGCGGCGATTGTTTCGTCAAAAGTGTGGGAAAAGCGATTAGGACGCCCCGCGCGCCCGTCTTCTCTCTCCTTTTTGCCGTTTTGTGCCGTTTTACCCATTTGACTAATGATCGTTGGCGGCGGCCCCAGTGACGTCGTCCCCCTCTCGCAGCGCAAAAAGCGCATTATGTATCGACTGCATCAAAAGTGACGTTGTTCTCCCCCCTCGTTCAATATACACCGCCGCAACCACGGCAACGCACTGTAGAGTAACGAGCACCACATCTGCGGCCAAAAAACTAATGATGAGACCGGGAGGTGGTGGTATGGCTCCATCGAGAAGTGTTGGATATCGTCTAATGGTTCGAGGCGCACATATATATATATACCTTGGTGTGCGACACTGATGGACAGACTCCGGTCAGTAATGGACTGCGCCCCTTTTCTCTTTCTCTTATGGATTGCCGCTGAGAAGAAAAATCAGGAAAAAAACAAAAAAAACAAAACAAACAAATCGAGAAGAGGGGGGAAAAAGTGCGTAGACACGCAGCAGCTCCTTTTGGTGAAACGTGAAACTTCATTGATAACGACAAAGTGACAAGAGCTAGACGTTATGCCAGTCAATTTTCTTGGGCTCCTTATTTCGTGTCACACGGACTGCGTGCTGCTCGGATGCTAATGAATTTTACTCCAGTCAGTGGCAACAGCAGCAGCACGAGATGGGAGTGGCTCTTTTACTGTCTCTACTGGCTAGTCTCGATTTGTTTTCAATTTTCACCCATTTCTCCTCTCTCTCTCTCGTCCCATTTAGGTTTCTCTAATAATTTCTTGTGGTCTTTTTTTTCTTGTTGTTGTTGTTGAGAAAAGAAAAACGTTCATTTTCGACTGCGAAGACGACGATGAAGGATAAATCAGCAGGGACTTAATCAAAGACTGGCATCTATGACGCGCAATGGGCAGCCGGGCCGGGCCGGCCGTATAGCTCCGGCTCGTAAATCTCGCCAATGTCAGCCGACTAATTATAACTATCACGTGACCTTTTCTACTTGATCTCTTCTTCTTTTTTTCCTTTTCCTTCTTCTTCTTCTTCCCTATAAACACATACGTAGTTTTGATCTGTTTTTTTTAAATAAAGAAACCAAACATGGAGGAATTTAGATCTGCCTCCCCCCTCTCCATTTTTTCCTTATATAACGACGAGATGAGAGGGTAGAATGCGTCTCTTTTTCCATGAAATCCATTTGACCTTTTTACCCCGCAATGTGCCTTTTCCCTCCTCCTCCTCCGTTTTTATCTGCGTCGATAGAGCCCTGCCCGGCTGACTCGATGACTCTCCAGAGATCAATCTTCAGCCCGACGACCATGGACGATCTTGGAAGAAAACGGCCTTTAGGGACGACGACGACATCTCCTGCGTATATGTATGTGTGTGTGTGGGGGTTCCAGAACACACAGACCAACCCCGAAAATGCACGGTCGGTGGTGTATATATACATACGGGATGTGCCTTGTGTCTGAGAGAGATATCTAGCGCCGTGGCTCAAGATGGGCGCGGTCAAACAGAAGCGATATGCATAGTCTATCTTTTCCCCCACACAGATAGAGATATTTTGGTAGTGGCTGGTGGTGGTGGTGGCCTAGTCCTCTCAATATACAACGGGCGGGGTCGCTATAAAAGATGAAGGAGCAACAATCAGGCAACTAACAGCTTTTAAGGACTGGCCGGCCAACAGGGGACTTGGGATCCAGCACCGGAGGGACTTGTGCGCGCAATATGGATGACTTTGACCCGACTCCTCCTTTTCTTTCCTTTCTTTCTTTCTTTCTTTCTTTCCTATACGGTCCGTCGCGTTCCTCTTATTGCTTCCATGTCGTCCTTTTGGGGCTCTTGATTCTTTCTTGCCCTTTGTGGCCAGCTATTAAGAGGTCCCCACAAAAACTATGGGGTCGACTCGAGAGAAAAAAAGGGTGATGGCCAGCAACTCACGGGACCGATCAATAGTATATACTACTACTACTACTACTACTGCACCAGAAAGCAGGAAAAAAAAAGAGAGAGATTGACTTGAGGGAGAAGAGAATCGGAAGTCGAGAGTCGTAAAAATGTAGACGAGATAGTCTACGTCTCTATACGACCTCATCAATCATCGGCAGGGCAGAACAACGTTGACACTGTCGCTCCTGCTGCTTCTGCTGCTGCGCATATAGTCAGCCACGATGGCAGATAGATAGCAGTCTTAGTCTAGATGAAGCTGGGCTAAACTGATGCGCCCGAGGGGAGGAGATAATTGATTGCCATTTGACACCTCCAACTTCCCCCACTACCACTACCACCACCAAGAAAAACCAAATCAGAAAAAGAAGAAGAAGAAGAAATAAAGAAAACGACGTTCCGCCCCATTCCCAGCCCACTCATTTCCGCGCGCCGTGGCGCCAGCGCGGAGAAATTACACTCTTCGGGTTCAACCCTTAAAAAAACACATGTTCGTAGAGAGAGAGAGAGACTGAGAGAAGACAACACGTGTAAGAACGTCGAAAAAAACGGAGAGATTCTCCTCCTCGTTAGCGCAGTACACATTGTAAATATTAGGTTAGGCCGACATGTTATATAAGGAGAGACACTGTCATCTACTCGGCCGGCCGCTAATGTCTTACGGTCCCGTTCATTCGTCTTCTTCTTAGGCCTGCGCCAAGGCCTGCGCACGTTGAGGCATCTCAGCTAGCTGGTATGGTGGTGGACTGGTGATCTATTCCAACGTCAGGTCCGTCCTCGTGTCGAAGAAAAAAAGAGAGAGAAAAAAAGAAAGATGCATCTGAACTTTGGACTTTGGGTAGGGTTGTATAGGTCTGGGTTGGGCTCTGTCTCTCGATTAGGACCTCCATCCGTCCGACTTGCCATGGAATTGGTTAAACAAACGTTAGTAAAATGACACCGGCCACACACCCGACGACCGCATCGGAAAGCAGCCCAGTCTGCTGGGGGTCTCTTCCAACGCGATCTCGTCTTGCAACATCCTCGATGGAGACCAAGGCGGTGGTGTCACAGCAGCGCAGCGCCGCTTGATGATCCTCTGCCGAAACAAAAACCACCCGGCCGTCTTCTTCTTTCTTCTTTCTTTTTTTCGCGCCTAGATTTATGATCTCGCCCGCTACAAGTCCAGCAGCACGTGGTCTTCTTACTTCTATTGGGTCCAAAATCACATCAAGTTGACGTCATCTTACTAGACCGGGCGACTCATTGGCTCTCGTTACCTACGATGTTACGTCCATCAGTGCAACAATGCCTTGATACATAATATCGTTTTCTTATATTATATCAATATAAATAAATAAAAGGACGTGACAGATATGAAATGATGATAAATCACGTCGTCAGCTCGTGACAGAACCAGCTAGTTTCTGTGTTTCTGTGTTTGTGTAGTTGTCGAGAGAAAACGAGCCGGCGGGAATGATCAGTCCAATTATAGTTGCGTGCATGGAGAGCCCGTTTCGTCCTCCGTAGTCCGTACAAGGTTATCGATAGATTGAGAAGGGATGATGAAAATGAAGACGAAGGATAGGCCATCAGATCCCGTTTCAATCCGTCGTCGTCGTTTAACACGAAAAGAGGAACTTGTTTTGAGATCATTTTCTCTTATTTGGCTGCTGCTGCTGCTGTTCAGAAAGAGAGAGAGAGACTGGACGTCGTGTCATTTCATTCCGTGCGTAGCAACAGGTCACGACGGTCACGCATCCGGGTCATCCTCTGTTCTTGAAAATTTCGAATAACCAACATATTTAATGTGCAGTGGTGAATACCCCAGCAGCAGAACCAAGGGCGACTTCCAAACGAGACTGCTGCCCTTCTTTCCTTACATCCTTACAGAATGACCCACAACTCGTGGTACAACAGACACACAGAGTCTTTTTCCTCACTGAGTCTCTGAGCTTCGATCATCCGTCAATGTGAAACGGATTGGATTTCCCGGACACGAGATGCGCTGATGCCTCCTCTCGTCTTCCATCCAAAACAAGTAATATGCGTAATATAAAAAACACAGGGCCCCCGCATTTCCAACGATGGAAATCTGGCTCCGTTCCCGATTAGGGCGGCGATAACCCACTGTAATTGAGGGCAAATGAGAATATCTGCACACCGACATCCGAGACGCTACAATCTACAATAAGTTGCACCGGGCATCACGAATCCGGCCGGGGCATCAAACATCATGGCGGGGTCAACTGTTTTCTGCTCAAATGGATAATCATCTGATGATGAACTTGACGCGCAAACAAAGTTCTTCCTGGAAAATTCAACTTTAAACGAAACGCGGTCGGATGATTACCGAGCGTGGGCAGATTTGGATTCCATGTGTCGAGGACGTCGCGTTGATCGTTTTCTCGGAAACGGCTTCGGACAACTCGGAGATGATTGGCGGTCACAATCAGTGTGGCTACAAATCGCTTAGCTACTGGGAACTTGGTAGAAACGGCATCATCATTCAAAAGTGACGAATTCTCTCCGCGCTTGTATATTTGCCATTTATGGTCAAGAGAAATCAATGACTGTCCCGTATAGTGGACAGCAGCAACTCTCATCTCTCTTTATACATATAAAAAAGAAGAAGAAAAAGAAGAAGTCGACTGGACTCCGTTGATGAATGGCGCCGGGGTTGGGTCGAGTCGGTCGCATTTGTCCGTCAGAGAGTCCTGGCGCCCGCCGTCTCCTCCTCCTCCTCCCCCCCCCCTATCCCTGACGATAATCCTTTTTCTCTCTCTCTCTCAGTCATTTCTCTCCTGGCAGCAAAAAGGAACTCGTCGTGCGCTGCTGGGGACACAATGTTTTGTCAATTGAATTATTATACAGCCGGTTTTTCTTAGTCCCTTGTCTCTCTCTTTCTCTCTCTCTGCGCGGTAATGAGGGAAAGAAAAGGGAGAAAGGGGCGAAGCAATAAGCCAAAAGCCACTACAGCACAAGAAAATGAGGTTATTGATTGGGGTCGGAAGTGTCTCAAGTGTTAAAAGAGAGCTGACTTCTTCTTCTTCATCTTCTGGATGCCATTCCGTAAAGTTGTCCCAGCATATGAAAACATTTCCAGCAACAATTTTTTTTTGTTCGGAGGGCCGGCGTGACGATGAATGAATGCTGCCTCCTCTAAGACAGTCCTGGAACGTCATAGCTTCAAAGAATCTTTGTTCTTTTTCTTGTAGGGTTTTTTGTTTCTCGGGAGCCCCATTAGCGCGCCCATATGCTGGTGCTGGGTCCTCCAGCATTAGGTCTCGTTACGGGACGGGCCAAACAACGTCTTTAGCACCCATCCGTCTATCGCCGAGCTCTTATGGCGACGTCTTATTCGACTCTCTCTCTCTCTCTCTGCTCTCTTTCGTGTCTAGCAATCATTCTCTCTTCTGCTGTTGTTGCTCGTTTCCTGGTCGAACGAGAGACACGAGTTTCAGTTTGCTTTTCTTAATTGGCTTCCGTGTACCACTCCCACCCGGGACAAGGAAGGGCCGAGTCCCCAAAGCAGCAGTAGCCTTAAATATTTTGACCGAGTATCAGCCAGCTCCCACCGAGACAGATATATATGTATCTGCTCATTAACTGCTTTTTCTAGAAAGCCCGTCGTCGTCGTCTCTGTAGACGAACAAGGTCTCGTAGAGTTGCAGCAAGGACATCCGGCGTGAGAAAACTCACCCATGAAAACGACCCCCCAGCAGCAGTTGGACTTTAAATGTACCGTAGAACTTTTTTTTTTCTTTTTTTCTTTTTCTGTTTGCCCGGTGGCCCGGCCAATGTCAACTCAATCGGGAGTGACAGCTGCTAGCTCCGTGATTGAGCGTGTCGTTGCCCGAGCAAACTTGTCACGAACACAAAATACAAGCGCGCCCTAGTCGTTGTCGTCGTCGTCTGCGCACAACTTAATTAATATCCGCTCGTCATCCTCGTCGTTTACTCGACCGTTTGACGCGTCTCTTTATTGAAACATTTCACATCCCCTAGCTTCTCTACCCCATCTCTTTTCATTCTCCTCGACTCTTTTGAAATTGCGACTTTACCATCAGCCAACGATTGGCTGCCTGTCAAGCCGTGTAACACGTTGTTACGTGTTAATTAAAACGCCATTGTCATTCTCATGAGTTTGTTTTTTTTTTCCTCTCTCTCTCTTTCTCTCTCTTTCAGCTTTTGCCTTTTCATTCTCTTCTTCTCGCCTTTTCTCCCACTATACCCAACGCGCACCGCCACCCGTGGCGTATCGAAAACTGTGACGTCAGCACAAGGGCCGTTTTCCTATCAACGATCCGGGCGACACTTTGTGCTGCTCCATCCATCAGTTGAATAGGACCAGCTGCCGGCCGGCTCTCTTCTCCACTGCCAGTCGTCGTCGTCGTCCAACCTTGAAATTCAACAGCATTCACAATCATTACGTGCCTTGTGTAATATGCATTCAGAGTGGATTTGATTCGTCGTGTGTCGATGGGGGATGGGAAAAAGGGCAGGGCGAGAGGAAAAGGAAAGAGAGAGAGAGAGAGAGAAAAAAGAATGAAGGTACTATACTATGGTAAATAATAATAACAACGATCACGGTCGATAATGATATGCGTGAGACTTTTCAATAGTGTCGTAAATCACGGCGCGGCCGGAATGATATTCCGTTTTCCGTTATCCAGTGCGGTTCGGCCGCTGCCAGACTGTGCACAGATATATACCATTTATCATATCGGGACTAGGAATGAATCACCTCCTAATTACGCCCCTTCTGATTCTGCCATTCGGTTAAAAGTTGTGTCAGCACTTGCCTCCTCCTCCCATCGGCCTAGTGAGCCGCTAACGTCGTGAGCCGCTAACGGGCACTCCCATTTTCAACAAATGTTTTCCGTTGTTTGTTACTTTTGGAGCTCTTTTCCCATTCCATTAATCAATATTTATACGTATATGGACGCATAGACGGAATAATGAATGCCGTCTTGATGAAGTCGGAAGAACATCATCAACAATTATTATTAGTGATTGGCAAAAGGTCGCGCGCCGCGGGTCATTCGGCGCGCCATTGGCTGCGATGACATTCTCAGAAACTTTCTTCGTCTTCTCGACTCGAGTCTAATAGTACTAGTATAACATGTGTCCAGCAAGTCTTCTATTTGATTATTTCTTCTGTTGATGGTGAAAGGCCTCCATTAACCTCCCGGCGAGAAGGGGCCCGTCACGTTCCCCGCCCGTATCTGTGGTACAACATGTACGGCGCGTCCTCTACTACGTAGTCGCCGTTTTTACCTGGGAAAAGAAGAGAAGAGCCAGAGATTTCCAGTGAGGACGTAGGCCGACCACTTTGAAGAAGAAAAAGATGGGTGTGTGTTTGAGCGTGCGCTGTGTGTGGGTGTCTCTTTCTCGGTCTCTTCGTTTTGCCTTTTTCCCAGCAGCAGAATAATTGTATGGGAAACAATCTGTTATCAAGATGTCCATTTTACAACTGACTGACGGCTTGTCAATCTTATTGTCTATTCTCTTTCTTCTCCTTCTCCGTCTTGTTTGATTCCTGTTTTTCTTTCTTTTCCCATTTCCCTCCTCCCTTTGAGTTTTCTTTTTCTTTTTTTCTTCTCTTCAATTTCCTTAGCTCAGTTTGGTATGCATGTTAATTGATTGGCCCTCCTCGTCTCTTCCAACATGCCTGCTGCTGGCCTGCTGCTCATGTTGGTTAAACTGGAAACGAACCAGAAGCCGGACTTGGCGTGATAAATAGACTCTTGTCTCATCCCGATATCCCAACATATAACGCTGGATTGGGAGGGAGGAGGTCTAGTAACACACGCAGGAGCAGCAGCAGGAGCAGCAGCAGACGTAGTGCAGATGCACGTAAGTAATAAGAGGCATTCCGCCATTAGTCCTCGTGATTTGGCACCCTTTCCCTGCCCCCTTTTAGGCGGGCTCGGAAGAAACTTCTGGGAACCAGCAGGGCCGAGGGATGCGCGTTGCTGGAAACGACGAGAGTTATGCTCGACCTCATCTTTAAGGTCGCGTCAACTATGCAGCTCGGCCCGCTAATTGGCTGCTGGTTCTTCTTCTTCTTCTTTTTTCTTCTTTTTTTCTTAAATTATTTGTATGCGTTTGAAAGAATAACAGTTTTCTTCTTCTCCTTCTGTCTTTTGGTGAGTGAGACTAGCAGGGGAAGACACGCCACGCCCTACACAATTCACTATTTAGTGATGGCTTCCAGCGAAAAACGGGCAGTAGACAGCCGGACCCTATTTCTCCGATTATTCACGATCTTCTTGCTGTTTCTGTCTTTCTAGCTAACGTAGTTGGCGATGACGCAATGGCCGAATGCCGCGAATTCCATTTGCCTCGAAAGAGAAACGAGGATCGGAAACAATTGAAAAAGACGAAATGGAATCGTAGATAAGGTATTTTCACCGTGGAGGAGGCGGAGGAGGAGGCGGAGGAGGAGGAGCTCCATCTCTATTATTCCGCTATTATAAAGGAAAACGAATGTCTGTTGATCTATCGTTTCAGACGAGAGCTTTTGACGTTTTCTCCGTCGTGTCGTCGTCGTCGTCCGGCGTGCTGGCTGGCCTTTCTCTTCGGCTGGGCCCCGGCGGATCACGCAAAAACTCCCCGCAGAGCTCTTGATGATATGATGATGGTTTCGCGTGCTCGACAGACGTTTGTAATTGTGCTGAGGAGCCGCCGCCGATCGTTTCCAATCGTCGTTTCCAATGCCCGTCTCCGTGCTCCGCCGTCTTTTCTTTTTCGGAACCGGGCGGCCCCGGCCGTAAATCAATGGCAACAATTCATTGAGCCAGGTAAAAGGCAATAAAATAACAATTTCACAAGAGTTCATCATCGTCGTCGGCAACGATGTCTTAGTCTTTGGTTTCCCCCCTCCATTTGGATGTTTTTAATGCCTTTCTTCTTATATACTGCATATATACATTTCCCCCTTTTTTTCATATTCGATGAAGAAGTCCGAGTCCGCGCCAGAGCCGCCATTATAAGATGGCGCTTCCTGCTGTAACGGCCGACCGAAGACGAGACCCCGCAGTGCTCCGTGGATTTATACGAGATAACTGCGACCGACAGAGAACTGTGGCAGGAGGAAAGGAAAATAAGAAAGAGAGAGAAGGAAATGGTAAAAAAAGCGCCCACACAACGGCGATAGACCTCTCAATATATACGCCGTATAGAATTACGGAAAAAAAGAAAAGAGAAAAGAGAGAAAAACCATAGACGACGCCGCCGCCGCCGCTGCGTTCGGTAATGCCGTGTATATAGGAGGCCCATAACATAGGCACACACGCTCTGGCTAATCCCCAACGGCAGTAGGCAGCAGCAAGAGCAACAATATGGTGATGAATACAGACAGGTTTGCCCTTTTCATCTCATGGAAATGAAATGAATAAATACGTATTTGAGGAGTTAGTCGAACGGGCCTATGTTATATACGAGTAGTCGGCCGGCCATCTAGGCCAGCAGCAGCGGCAGCCAACATTGATTCGTCTGAAGAGAGCTATTTATGATGACGATATTATGATTTTCGTTATTTAGAGATTGCTTAAGGTTAACGGGCGGCGGCAGCGGCGGCGCGTCGGGATCATCTGTCACGAAGTCTAGTAAATATGTAGGGGCGACGTCCCACCGTGCAGACACGGCCGCTTCGCATCCAGGCCAGCAGGCAATATATACGATGGATACACTAAATGAAGAAGAAGAAAAAAAAAAGAAAAAGATGGCCGTCGCCGGCCTACCACACATGAGACCTTTACGGCATTCTACTATGTACATAAAGTGTCTTTATATGGTCCGGACGACCTCTTGGTCCGTCAACAACGCAATGAGCGAGTATTTATAAATATACATGACTGCCTTTGCTGGTGGATAGCGCATTATATCAAATGGGAAAAGGTTAAATCCAAATAAATAAGCGGCCGAGCTCAATTTTGAATCCGGGCTATAATGTAGCAAAAGGCCTAATCCGAAACTGATTTGTGCCGGCTCGTCTGGCTGACCTCCCAAGATGGTTATGGATATGGTCTGTGGTATTATAAAGGGTTCCTCATATTCACTGCTGCCGCTGCTGCCGCTGTTGCACACTCTCGCGGTTTATCGAAGATCGGTATGGGGGCCCCCATCTTCTATAAAGCCTAACTATAAGCGAGCGAAAGTAAGAAACGAGGAATAAAAAAGGAAAAGAAAACGGCGCTCAAAGAGTTACGACTCTGGTGATGAATACTTGGTGCCCGTTTTTATTAGTCGAGTTATTGTCGCAGTCTACGGTTTGCTGACGCAATTTAGTGGCCCTCGTAAAAAAAAACCTACGATCGTTCCAGATTGGCCGCTTTAAAGGCCCGTCGTTCTCAAATTGTAATTGACCAATTGTTTCGAAATTGGCCGCACATTTTTTCCTTGTAAAAAACACTGAAAAAAAAGGGGAATAAAAAGACGACAACAAAATGTTGGCTTTCCCTTTTCCCTAATGGGGGGTTCCCTTTTTTTCTCTTTAATCCACTATTAGACGCTTAACGATACGAAAGCTGCTCGTTCTTGGGTTTTTACAACAGAGCCATAACAATTCATTAAATTGAATGTGTGTGTGGCGCTAATGACTGATTTTGATGAGGCAAGGCTTTTTTCGTCCGTCAGACCGTTCCGTCAGGTTTATTTGGTTGGCGGACGTGATTTAGAGTTTGACCTTAGCGTTTACTTTTTGCTGGTGAATGTCAACAACGATTTAATTGACGGCAATCGACGACGTGGGATTTGACATTGATCTAATGTCAATAATAAAGAGTCCGTGGCCGATCTTGATATTCCCACGACCCCTTTTTCTCCGATCCAGCAGGAGCGGTACTAGTAGTTTTCTCCCCCCTCCAGAGACGAGTACGAGACCTCTGACCCCGGTGACTTGATGAGAAAGAAAAAAAGAGGAAGCGGTCCATGAACAACGACGGACACAAAAGGTCTAAAGCGCTGTCGGCAAACAAAACAATTTGGCAAAAGGGGAAAATGATTCTGAAATCTCGTCGGTGGGGCTCATATTGCCGCTGGCTGGTAATCTCGCACCCGTCGGCGCCAAGTCAAGCTGCTGCATGTTAGCAATAAAAGGTCATCGATATTCATCACGTCATCATCGATGAAAGCCAACAGCAGAGGGAGGAGGAGGAGGAGGACGTCGACGAAAAGGGAGAGGAGGTCACGCGGCCCCGGTCGCGCGCGCTAAACGGCTGTTTATCGTCGAAATTGCGGCTCATTAAACCCCGGCTGCCGCTGGAGCGTCAAGCCCCATGTATCACGGCGCGCACACAACGCCGCGTCGGTTCCCGTCTCTCTCTTGAACAAACTCGTAGCTCGTTGCAGTATAGTATATAGCTGCTATAGGGGCTGGTACATGTTAGGCTATTTTTCTATTTATAAGCAGCAGCGCGCGCAGCTCTCTATCTCCTCTCTCGGTCTCTCTCTCTTTTTCGGTGTATGCGCAGCGCCTTTTGTCGCTTCCATCATCATCATCCTCTGTTGCGATAATATAAATATCGTATAAATACATCAGTGGGGTGCTAAGCACACACAGACGAGTCGCACAAAACCCCGCGGTTGGTGTAATCCTCTCTCCCCCCATTCTAGATCCCATCACCTCTCTACCACACTACTACAACGACGTAGCCTATACTACTACGATCCCGCTTGCCTTCTCTCCCCATCTCTATGGCTCGTCATTCAATAATCAACGACGGCGGCAATATGCATCAGACGACGACGGCGGCCGTCTTTTGTTGGCGTTTTGATTAAAAGTCAATCCTCTCTCGGCATCGCCTCCGATCCGGCAATGACGACGTCCTTTATACTACATAGTACGCGGCGGCATAATAATAGGCTGATGTACAAATAAATAAATTCAATCATATTATAGTAGGCTGGTCTTTTCTGATGGCGACTAAAGGGGTTGTCGGGATGTTTGTGTAATTGTAAATCACGTTTTGTGGCTATTTTACAGCCGGTCTAGCATACTAACTTCCAGTTGTTTCAATACTGAGGGAATTTCCAAACGGGCGACTATTGTTTCCTCATAGAGTTTGATACTGTCGGTCGTTAAGAAAACGGAGGAAAAGAGGAAACCAAAAAATGAAAAGCCAAGATGTTTTTCTCGGGTTGGGCCCAATCCCTTTTTCGACGTCGACGACGCTGCCATTGCTGCTGCTGGAGGGGAGATTAAGCGATTAGATTGGATCTCGGCTCGTCGTCGTGCGATTGGCCGTCGTCATGACAACAAGGCCGCTTCTTCTCCTTGCGCCGGCAGATCAGATCAGCGAACCAAATAAAAAATACAAAATAGAAAATGGTGAAGAGAGAGAGAGAGAGAGAGAGCTATCGGGAGTGGGAGGAAATGGACGCGAAATTCTCACCCCGGTCTGATATATAGGCCCGTACGACGCCCTTTACGTCCTTCCCCTCCGTCTCTTTTTTTCCTTCCCACACAGAGCACGGCAATAGAGGAGAAGCAAAGGGTCTTTTGATACAACACACACTGTATAATATACAGAGGCAATCCAATATGGCCGCCGTCGTGATATAGTATATATAATGGTTCGTGATAAAAGGCCCTGTTTGCTTTCATTAAAGGCCCATATCTCCAGCAACTAGAGAGAGGGGCTCACAGGGCACAATCGTCACTTATTATTGCTCTTTCTCTCTTCTTTCTCTTTCTATTTCGGCTCTCCCTCCGCTAGAGCTCCACACCACTACTATATAGTGCGTTTACACCATCAAAAAGATATTGAAAAGAATTGCTCGGGCGATAAAAAAAAAATTACCTAGCACCTAAGCAGTGCCCGTCTCGGCTCGCGGGATCAACTCGCACAGCAGCAGTAGGATAGATGAAAAGAAACGAGGTATATATATATATATATATAAATGGGAGGATATTGCAGATCGTATCGTCTCAATGCAGTGCAGAGTGTAGTAGCTCGCTGGCTTTTATTTGATGATAGCAGAGCGTCAGTCGACGTCCTATTACATTTCCTTTTGGCTGCTGCTGCTGCTGCTACTAGGGCCGGGATTCTTCTTCTTCCAGAGCGCATTTAGCCGAGGAGAAGCTCCGAGGAGCAAGACAGACAACACACACAGACACACAGACACACTATCAGACAGACACAAGGAGCTCAATCAAGTCGTAGCGCCGGGTGAGAGCCGTGGGAGTTGAGCGCGGATGACGGAACAATAGAGGCCAATCAAGGATGTGAGGCCAAACTGGCGGGGGCTACCACTACTACTACTACTAGTACACCAGCAGCTCATCCTGTTGAAATATCACTATTCCAATTAGAAGGCAATTTCCCACGACACAATAGGCAAACTCGTCTGCAAAAGGCACAATGGCAGCAGCAGCACCGACCCGAGCGCCCGCCGGTCTCGCGGCCATAGATTGCCGCCGCTCCGCCCGCGCTCCAAATCGCAATTCAATTCACTTTTTTATTTTCCAAGGACTTGTATCGGTCATTCGGTTGTCAATTGGTGAAATTTCCTCGTTGTACGTTGTTTGTTGTATTTTTCTCCCCTCCGTAATTTCCTTTGGCGCATTCAATGGCGAAGCCATTACCCCGACGTCGCTATCTTTCGCTCCGACTTCCCGTTCGCTACAGAGAGAGAGAGAGAGAGAAAGCGTATGCGCTCCGGCTTTTGAGATGCAAATTTCACGGCATCATCATCTGATTTGCATCAGCCGTTCTTCTAGCGCGCCGCTCCGCGAGGGGCTCAATGGATTTCTACTCGGTTCCCATCAGTTGCTGATATCCATATAATATAGAGGCGGACGACGACGACGACGCTAGATGTGTTTATGTATATATATATATACACTCTGCTGTGTATTCATTTCCTTTGCTCTTTATCCAATCGAAGCAATAGTCGTCTGCGCTGCCGCCACGTAAATCGGCAAATATTCTCTTCTCCCTTGATGCAATATAGCGGCCTATAGTTATAATAGACCAGACAGTGTAGAGGGCGTAAAGGAGAGGCGCGGGGTCCTCCGTGCCGGAAACGAGATGCGTATCAGCGCGGGAGCAGCGCGTGCCTCATTGATCAACTGTTGGTCGTTACAGTCGTAACGCGGCGCACAAGAGCCTACACGCGCGCGCTTCGGCGACGGAATTCCGGACGCCCATTCGTCCGGAAGTGTCGTTGCGTCGCGACGCGCTTGTAAAAGGAACCGCCGACGAAAAGCTGCCGAAAGCCGCGGCCGCCCGACGGCATAACAATGAAGTCGCGGGCCGCGCTACTATACCAGCCGCATAGACTCTCTTTTCTCGGGAAGGCTTATATATACAGAGACGGCCGGCTATTTACTCGGTAGAGGCGACATCAAATTTCCTCTTTACCTCTCTCGGCTCTTTTTTTTTACACGAACGACGAAGAGAAATTGTTGAGGAAGTGCAAAGCAAAAGAGGAAAGAAACAAGTTAGCTTTAATGACAATTTACAAGGCAGTTTAGACATCACTAGCGGATTGTACTGCGCACGGCACCAAGGTCAAGTGCGTTTAGATTATAGGGAGCAACAACACGATCCTTTTACGTCGTCGTAGGTAACAAGCGGCCGCAAACTTTATTCGCCGTAATGGCAGCCGACACAATGCGACGAATATATGTTCTCGTCTATACCGTAGCAGTCGAGCGTAGCTGCTCCCCCTAGCAAACTTTTGATATTACCACGGTGCACGGTGCGTAGGTCTGCGTCTCTATAGAGAGAGAAGATATATAATAACGCCCAACACTAGTAGTTTACTAGTTTTCTTCTTCGGTCGGTCGGATGGGAGTTGATCTCCATCAGCGACGGGCGGCTCAACAGCGTCTGGGGGTATTAAGTAGACCGCATGAGCGGCAACAGCATCGCCCGAGCTCAGTCAAAAGCCCTCTTATAAAAAGAGAACTGTTTGGCGGCCCCTTATTACGTAGATATAGATCGCGCTGGTGCGTGACATGTTCATCATCTCCTCGGTGGGGGTTTCGGCGGCCGCGGCCAGCGCCATGCGCGGCTCTGTATAGTCTGTATACATCCTCTTTGCCTCTTGTTGTCGGGTGGATGGTATACCACACCTCCGCCCGGTAGACCGAAATGAGACGATATGAAGGCTATTATATCCACCAGATATTAATTACTTTAAGGGGAGCCAAGAAAGAAGATTTGAAACTTCCCGTTAACATCGGCGCAGTCGACGTGATCTTGCGCATTGGCAGCGTCAGTTGCAGCGTCATCGATTGTTTGATTCGGCAGCAGCCTATAGCGTAGAGTAGTGTAGAGCCACAACACCGCGAAGCGAAATGATAATGGCCGTCCGTCATCATTCAGGTGCCGGGTCCCATTTTCTCTCGACTGCGGCGCAGTTCCCTCGCCTTATTTAGCTGCGTTTTTCTTCTTCTTCTTCTTCTTTTGCTGGCTTCGTAATACGGCGTAACGACTGCGACCAAAAGTCATTACGACGAGTTTGCAGCCGTGTAATGGCCAGATAAACATATCAAACGGAACCATTCGACAGGCGGCGGCCAACAGCAGCAATACGCTGACGAATTCAATTACGTACACAATTTTCAAATATATAATATAGTAGTAGTGGTGTAGTAGTTGTAGAAGAGCTGTTTGTAAATTGCTTCCAGCTCGGCCGTCGCGTCGCTACACCACAATCTTTCGACTTATATTTATATTCGTCGGCCATAGCCATATAGGCTCTCGTTAGGTCCTCATTGTACAACGGAAAAGAGAAAGACCAAGGAGAAAACGACGGACCGGTCGTCCTGTCTATCCGTATTTAACGAACACTTGCTCGACAAACAATGAGTAAAACTGTGTAAACACATCACCCGAAGAGGGGGGAAAAAAAGAAAACTCTTTTCAAGTGGTTCGTTACGATTATTGACACCACTTTGGTCGTCAAAAAGTTTCCCTTTTTCCGCGTAGCACCAGCATTCTGTATATATATATATATTTTTCTTTATTTGTTTGTTGTTGTGTCGTAGAGTTAGTCGCTGTAGTATATTTTTAACGTGTCTGAGCTGGCTTTTTCGGGTCCGCTCGGCACTTTGGTCAAAGTAAAAAAAAAAAATCTTACAAAAAAACGAGAAAAAGTAGAAAAAAGGGGAGAATGAAGATAAGCACTAATTGAACGATAAAAGAATGAAATAACGAATGTGTTTGGGAGCGGGTCGCGCTCCTGTTCAGCTGTTGATTGAAATAAACAGCTTGATGGATGTCGGCTATTCATCGTCGGAGACATTCGGCAGCATCGAAGACTTGACTCTTCCAACATGAAGCTCATTAGAGAAGAATGCCGCGCGGCCAGTAACCTACTCTGACTCTTTTCGTCTTTTGCTCTTGTAGTCGTCACTCTCTCTCATTCCCCAGCCATTTCTCCGTTTCTCTGCGTTTTTCTTTCCATTCCTTGTCTCCTTTTCGTGTTCTTTTGTCCAAATTCTTCTATTTCTCTTGTAAAAGAGTTTATTGTCAACATTTGGGACAGACAAACAGCCCCAAGAGGCAGGTTTACCATGTTTCCTTCTGTTTTCTCATTCTAGTCTCTCTCGTCTCTCTCGTCTCTCGTTATTTGGGTGGTCTCTCTCCAATAATCTACCTTATAAGATCAAATTCATTACCAAATTTATTACACCGAGTGTATCGGGTTATTTATATTGTATTTCCTTCGTGCTGCTGTCTTGGCCCTGTCCGAAAGGGAGGGGGTGCCTCAGACGGACGGACGGACACCAGGTGGGGTGTAGTCTATACTTTCTTTTTATACCTGTATAGTCCTCCTCGTTGTTGTCTACGACTATATAGGAATAAGGAGAAACGAAAGAAGAAGAAGAAGAAGAACCCCTTGGCTAGATATACAACTCAATTAGTCGGCTACCTTTTCTTTCTTCGAGAGCTTGGCTTGACGTTTTGTTTACAGTTTTGTGTGCGTGTCTATATAGAGACAGGGGAGCTAGCTATATATACTGGGAGAGGAGATACACGCTGTAAGAGAGACTCGGACAAACAACTTCTGATGAACAATCATCGCAGCAAGGAGCGAGCCGAGCGCTGCGGCGGTGGCGGCGGCGATGGAGCCATCGAGGAAACGGAGAGAATTACCTTTCGGGGATTTTCTTTCTTTCGGAAAAAATGTTGGCGGGTGATGAAGAAATACCGGTTGCTGGCCCGCAACATTTTCAAAGAAAGAAGAAAATTCAGTTCAAGTTGATTAGCCATTCAATCGACGTACAACGCACAAAGCATATCTCTTGAAAAGTATTCAAACAACTGGCTAATGATGGAGCAAATTTGCATCAAGAGCTTTTATTTATTCTCTTTTTTTCTTCGTTTTGTTTTCCTCAACGACTGTTGCACCAAGTTTAATTGGCCGAGAAAAAGAACACCGTAGAGGCTAACGAGCCGCGGGATTAGGTATCCCCCACCTGTGCTCTCCTGCATTTCCATGCATGCGCCAGCGTATTTTCTTTATTCTTTCCTTTTCCATCGCCATTCGTCGATGACTGCAATCAACTCTGTTCCCGATTCACGTCAAAGATAACGAACGCGCGCATATACTCTCTTATTTGGAGATATCTACTGGTTATAGAGCTGAGCCAAACTCCGGCATCATCGTGCAGGCACGCACGAGGTTATATTGCGATATCTTCACGACGTATACGGCCCCCGCCCTCACCACCCGTCCTCCCCCAACTCTAATTAGACTCTCGTTTAGACGCCATCTTTCCTCTGTGTGGTTCGTCCATTCGTCGTAAATAGATGCAGAATCTATTCTCTTTCTCTCTTTTTGGGCTCTTGTGTATATTTTATATACATGTACACAACAAGCAGCACGTCCTCCCCTCCCGATAGGTGAATAATTGCTTAATTTAATACCTGAACCGCCCGGAGCGGCTTCAGTCTCGCCGCGGCGAAAACCTCTTTTCATTTCGCCAAGACAGGCCGCGCTATTTGCATAGACATCGGGTTTATTTTCTCGTGTCGTTATGTACGTCGATAGCTTTTCCACTAAGAGCCGCCTATTTCGTACCTTATTTTCTCGCTGGAAAATGTCTTAGTTTTCCCTTCTCCCCCCCACTCAAAAAGTTAGAAAATAGAAAGACAAACAGAGAAAGAAAAAGAAAGAAGCCCATAAAAATAATTTGGGTCTAACCGAAAAGAAAAAAAAAAAAACTTGTTGTAAATGGATATGGAGGAGCGTAGTACGTGTCGTGTCGCCGCGTGTGCGCGTAGATAAAACTGAAACTTGCCCAGCGAGAAGTTGCCCCAACTGATGGGCTTCGGGTATAATCATTTGCCGGCGAGTTCGATGCCTAATTGGTGGTTCGTTCCGAGAACGTCTTTATGTTCCTCTTGCGTTTTCTTGTACGGTACTCTCGTTAGCGGAGGAATAGCGCTTCAACCTCCTCCCCCATCGTCCGTCTAGTCATCACCAACGTCGCTGGTATATAGCCAAAAATTATATCCCCAAAAAAGAGCGGCAAAAGAGTTCGTGCTGACATGATGTCTTCATTGCGTTTATTGGGAACTTCAACTTTGGCCTTACGTACTCTCGTCGGGATGAGCTGTTTACCTGTGGTGCGCATCACCTCTCCTCTTAATACATTCCCTTTTTTTCGTCCAATGTTATAATATTCATTTGAAGGAAGAAAAAAGACTGAAGCGGCGCAGTGACATAACGACGGTGGATAGTGTGTTTTATTTACCTTATATTCTCTATATTTTGCCCTGCTTAACTTTTCTTTCACCGCAGTTTTTAGGAAGAAGGGGTCAGCAACCAGCTAGTTGCTAGCAACCATTTAGAGGTAATAATCATCAGGTGCTGGAAAACGAGGCCAGCAATTTGCCACGTTATCTCTCTCTCTCTTTCTCTCTCTCTCTCTTTTGGCTCGCCTCCTTCCCCCCAACGGGTTATTATGGTAATGAGAGCCCAACTCTTGTTTGATGATTTTTTTCACGGCCATCAAAACTCTTCTACCTTTCCGTTTTACGAGCTCTTCTACTACTTCTTTCGGCTCGGCGCCCGCTTTTTCCCCGTGCTCATTATTAGACGTTTCTTTATTGGATTCCAGTTGATTGTACTCCATAACGCCGGACGGCGGGCGAATGATGTAAAACTTCTCGGTCGAATTTCCTACGTATGGAATAGAATGCGCCCTGGTTATTGTGTCAGGACACAATCGAGGAAACCATGTCCACTGCTGACAACAGGTCTTTATAACACAATCAATTAATCAAGGGTATCGTTAACGAAACAACTTTTTTTTTCTCTCTTTCACTCTACATGCATGACACATCCAGTGCGCTTTTTCCTGCTTCCAGACGAGGCGGATTCTGCTTTTCCCGTGAAGTCATTTAACCAGGAGTCTCGATTTCGACTAATTTTGTTTTCAAAGTTCTACATTTTTTGTCGTATGTTCTCTGCTTTCTAATGGATTTTTTAGTCAGCCAACTTGTAATTTTACGATCTCGACAAGTGATTGTGGACTATGAGGAGGCTCACGATGTTTTTTTTTTTTTTTGTAAAAAAAACGAAACTGGGATAGGTAACGCCACCTATGAACAGCGTAAAACACTTCTACGATCTACTAAGCGTTCAAAACGCGCTGTTACCAACATCCATTGCCAACTTTCGTCGTTCACTGATAGGTGGTTCCTGAAGGGTTGTTGATGAGTAAAATAAATCGAAATTGACAAAATTTAATTGTAGCGTTCATTATCACAGTATCCAGGAGTGTTTGTGTTTCGATGCATACGCACTCAGGCAAAACGAACCGATTATTAACTTTTTGGGAGACCTATTTAATAAATAACCGTCCATTCACAACACCATCGCTTTCCTTAATGCAACTCCTTCCCTTCGTTAATTTGATCGGACTCGGGTTTCTAATTCTATGTACGCACTGTCAAGGTAGCCATATCGATAGCGATTAGACATTTATTGCTGCGCTTCCGGAATTACTTTAAGTCTTCCACGGATTCATCCCAATAATATTTTTGTCCCTATTTTTCCAATTTATTTTCACAATCTTGCCACAATAACAGCAGAGCTAATTACGCGGTTATACAAAGGGAATTAAAACATTTACTTAATGGATATTTTTTCTTCAAGTAACCAGCCAATAAAATGAGCGTTACTAGCAAGAAACGTCGCTTCTGAATTGGATACTATTTCTAACCAGACTTGATCTCGTTCTTGCAAATCGAGTGTCGATTGCAACGACAGCGGTTCGAATTGGCTTTCCATCGTATTTTCATCACCGTATCCAATTCCAATTAGTTTTCCGTTCAAAAAGATTCCTATTTGAACACCCCGTGCCGACGAATCATAGAGATAGGAATTGGAAAAGCCCACCAATCCGTTAAATGAAAAGTAATAAATCCCCGGTCGTGGTGCTATAAATTTCCCGGATGCCAATTTCATGGCGTTGCCAATGTTAAGTTTTTCTTCTTCAAATGGAATCGGCCTATTTGGCTTTTTGATTGCGTCAATATGGGTATCTCTCTGTACGTAGAAGTAGACGGGCAGTGATTTGACGTCAACAAGTCCAATCCGCGTCTGAAAACCTGAAACAACATCATAAATAAATGCATTTAATGTTGTCCATAATTTAGCTAAAACTGTAAAAAAATATTCGTACTGTTATCACTTGGAAGTGCTAAGAAATTGCAGTAGACGTTTAGTACGTGTTCCGTTCCCATAACCAAGTATAATCCGTTTAAGGTGTGTCCCATGTTTTTCAAATCCTCACAGGATTTCGGCATTCCAGTGGTGGCGACCACGGGAGATACTTCGGGATTCTTGTTATTTCCGTTGTTACTGTCAGTGCTTCTTGAGGTTCGTTCTTGCCAAACTGCGGGCCGTTCGTCAATTTTCTGTTGCAGGGAAACAATCAATTTCTCTAGTTGTGCAACTTTTAATTCTAGTGCCACGAGTCGGGCATCGTTCACTGCTAAAATTTCTTTCATGTTGACTTTATAACGGGCCTACATTGAAAAATTTAAGATGTATTACGTATATCTTAAACGAAGTAACAGGGATATTATATATGAGCAGCAGAAGTAATTTTCTTACAAAGTCTTCAGTTAGTTGTTGCAGTTGCAGTCTGTCGTTCATGGATAGGGATTCACTGCCATCGGTCGGAGAACACCCAACAAATACCAAGATGCTCACTTGTAGCGATAAGCTAACTAAATTGTAGTAATAACGGGTCATGTTTGCTTTTGCCTGCTACTAGACCGCTAATCCTGATACTTACTAAATTTTGGCAGGGAAACGAAGCGCCTTTTATGTTTGGAAACCGCCTCAGGTTGATCACATTAGTACGCATCAGGTCTAGCATGTTGCGTAGCCTGATGCATAAAAGGCGCTTCGTTTCCCTGCCAAAATTTAGTACGCATCAGGTCTGCCCTTTTTGGGAAGGGAAAAAACCTGAGGCTAGACCTGATGCGTACTAATGTGATCAACCTGAGGCGGTTTCCAAACATAAAAGGCGCTTCGTTTCCCTGCCAAAATTTAGTAAGTATCAGGATTAGCGGTCTAGTAGCAGGAAAAAGCAAACATGACCCGGTATTACTACAATTTAGTTAGCTTATCGCTACAAGTGAGCATCTTGGTATTTGTTGGGTGTTCTCCGACCGATGGCAGTGAATCCCTATCCATGAGCGACAGACTGCAACAACTAACTGAAGACTTTGTAAGAAAATTACTTCTGCTGTTCATTAATTTCCGAATACTTCATCATATTATTTGATATGCGTAATCCTAAACTTCTGTATTAATCCTGTTCAAATTTGTCAATAAACAGGGTAGTTATCAAGTCAACTCGAAAGAAGTTTTAGCAACAAAAGATGTTCGACTCGTGACGTTGGACTTGAAAATTGAACAAGTAGAAGAAATGATTGTTTCATTGCAACAGAAGATTAACGAACGGCAAGCAGTTTCAGTTCGCTCCAAATCAGTTCTCATTAGAAGCGCTGACAGAAACGACAATAATAAGAATCCTGAAGTATCTCCTGTGATGGCCAACACCGGAATGCCAAAATCATGTGCAGATTTGAAAAATATGGGGCACACCTTAAACGGATTATACTTGGTTATGGGAACCGAACACGTACAAAATGTCTACTGCAACTTCTTAGCATTTCCAAGTGACTCCAGTATGAACATTTTTTTACAGGCATCGCTAAATATTATAGACATTATAGACGCTAAAAATTATAGACAACAATAAATGTATATGTTTACGATGTGGTTGCAGGTTTCCAGACGTGGATCGGACATGTTGACGTCAAATCGCTGCCTGTCTACTTCTACGTACAGAGAGATACCCATATTGACGCAATTAATTATCCAAAAGAACCAATTCCATTTGAAATAGAAAACCTCAACAATGGCAACGCCATGGATTCGGAATCGGGGAAGTTTACAGCACCACGACCGGGGATTTATTATTTTTCCTTTAGCGCATTGGTATGTTTGAGTCCTTCTTATTCGTCCTATAGCTTTGACCCACGGAGTATTAGTGTAGGAATCTTTTTGAATGGAAACCAATATGCAACTGGATATGCCGATGAAGTCAGTTTTAAAAGTCAATTCGAAACGTTGTCGTTTCAATCGACACTCATTTTGAAAGCAGGGGATCAAATCTGGTTAGAAATCGTATCAAACTCGAAAGATACGTATCTTTATAATTCTTTCAATAACCATAGCACTCACTTTAGTGGCTGGTTACTGGAAGAAAAAATATCCATATAAGGAAATGTTATCTTCTCTCCATTTATAACCTAAATAAAAAGTTTATCTTTTGAAAGACGAAAATATTCAACTGGAATAATTTGGACGAAAAGCAGTTTCTCGATTCTGCGACTAACCGTTCAATAAAATAAAATTCGGAAACTGACCAAGAGAAAAGTTGTATTTTTTTTATGAAGGCGAAACTTGCGAAATAAGTAGCCTACTGCCAAATGTTGTATTGATGCAAATTCACAATTTATAAACATCATACATTATGGATCAGTGGATATCGTGGGAATGGTAGTAGCGTGGCGCAGATAGACGCATTATAGCAAGTTTTCACTGTGCGCCATTCGCGCAACGTTTTTGCGTTGTATGCGGAATGGTGTCACGTGACTGAGTCCGCCGATAGCATGTAGCCTTATGGGGATTTGATGTTTTTTGACTTTTTGAAGGTGTAAATTAAAATTTTTTCGTGAAATTTTTTCAGGGCTCCATTCCGATAATTTTTTAGATATTAATACATTAGAAAATATGTATTTTCTAATTTTATGATTTTAAAATATCCGGCTCATTGTCACATATGAGCCATAAGAAAATTTCACGAAAAAATGTTAATTTAAAGGTTTAAAAAGTAAAAAAACAATACATTACATGTAGCCCCCATAAGGCTACATGTAACCAGCGGACTCAGTCACGTGACACCATTCCGCATACAACGCGAAAACGTTGCGCGAATGGCGCACAGTGAAAACTTGCTATACTCAAATTTATACAACACTGTTAGAACCTGGGGCTGCCAGTTTCTGCGGATATAGGGGAGAGCGGACCCGAACTGGACAAAAAAATTATTTTGTCCATATCTTGTAAACAAATATAGCTCGAGGAAATCTAATAGTTTACATTTGTAGAGCGTATTTTTCTCTAAATACACACATTTTTTAATAAGTGTATCTATATTAATATTACAATATTTTCAACCCATTACTTGTTCCGTCATAACAAATATAATCAGACAAAATTTAACATTTTAGACCCTCATTTTTTTCTTTCTTCTCTATCCTGAAAACTGATAAGGATTTAATAAGGAAATGTCATCCACAGGTAGGGATTTAGATTGCGAACACGACACTATTTTTTTAATTCAGTTTTAGCTAAAATTGTTTGAGTTATTGCGGTTGTCCAGACCGGTACTTGTCCAGTCTGGGTCCGCTCTCCCCTACAGGCCTGATGAGAAACTAACTAAGTTTGCTGGCCAATTTTTGGCTTAGGTTTCCTTACCGGCAGATTGACAAGCACAATTGGACAGGAAGCAGTCTCCGCAGTCTCCATGGATCTATGGGAGAATTTAGCTATAGAGATTTGGGACTTGTTACAAATAGGATTGTATATTAGTTATATATTTAACGCACCTTTACGTATAATTTAAAGAAGGTGTTCCCATAATTATGCAAGAAGAATTAGCTAAGAAAACGCTAATGATAGAATTTTACAATAAAACTAGAATAGTTGGAAATTGCTTGGTCTCTAGCAGGTTTCAAAAAATTGTACCTTGCCTCCCGAATAAAAAAACAAAGCTTCGATTCTTTGTCAACACGAAGACCCTGTTATGATGGGGCAAGCCGTTCGCATTAATTTTAATGGAAAGAATTAAGTTTTTCGTGACACGTTTTCGTAATAACATGGCCGGGCGATGATCACTCACAATCGCGTTGTTCACAAAAAAAAAATTGTCAGTATTATTCTGAACATTTACCCAATATAATGACGTGAAGCGTGCTGTACATTCTAATCTGATAGTGGTGTTTACCTACTCCAATAAAGTATTATTCGTTTAGGGATGAAAAATTCCCCCAATCATCCGTATAAACATCACGTAAAATGAATTTCTAGGTTAGGCAAAATTTCCCAAACGGAAGTTTAGAAAAATACAACTTAGCATTGAATAATTAAAAAAATTCCCCCCAGGTATAACCCGTGTCAGTGATGTAAATACTGTTAAATACTAGACTAATGTAAGGGAAATAAGATGCTGGCACCAGATTTAAGGGAAATCGAGGTGTTGCCATCTCTTCCGATACGGAGAACGTTGAGAATAAATGTGAAGTGACAATACTCAGTTTACTCACAATGCAATGTATTACTGACAGAGAGAAAGATCGCGGCCAGTGCTCGGGTTGAGCACTGGCTGCTCGGTAGGTCAAGCGCGGGCGAGCGCTGTCAAGAATTGGTTGTTTTTACAAAGAAATACAGGGGTTTTTATACTAGTTTGGTGTCGACCGTGACCTAGTTGTAGAGGTCACAGTATCATCGCGAGAGAGCAATAACTCTCTTTTCGAGCTCTGTGTTAAAGCATCCCCTAAAGATCTTGACATTAGCTGTCAATGGGTTGACAGTTTGGTCGGGATAGGCGTTTAACACAGTAGCAGAAAACTACTCAACCGGTGATTTATGAGTTACAGCGGGGTGAGAAGTGAATATAGGTCAAGTGAACAAGTCTGAACAAGAAGGGTGCAATGTTGGCTCGTGTCGCGAAAGAAAGGGAGGGACATAGAGCAAGTAGAAGAAAGTGCAAGTGTGTACTGTTGCTACTGGTCTGTGAATGGCTGGTTGCGCAAAATAGCCCTAGGGGTAAAGGAGAGAGAACTATATGGGCGGAGCCACAGAATGGAACGGCATTCCGTTACATTAGCTTGAATCGCATTGGGAAGTTGATAGACTAGAAATTGTTGTAGGAACACACTCAACTTCCAATCGTTCAAACTGTTTGAAAAGGCTTAACATCAACACGAAATTTACGAAGCAAGTAGAGGAGAACCAGGGCTTCAAAATGGAACTAAGCAGAACCATTTTCAATCTCCCATTTAGCTTGAATCGCATTGGGAAGTTGATAGACTAGAAATTGTTGTAGGAACACACTCAACTTCCAATCGTTCAAACTGTTTGAAAAGGCTAAACATTGGCACGAAATTTACGAAGCAAGTAGAGGAGAACCAGGGCTTAAAAATGAAACCAACCGGGTCCATTTTTAATCTCCCATTTAGCTTGAATCGCATTGGGAAAATGATAGACTAGAAATTGTTGTAGGAACACACTCAACTTCCAACTGTTCCAACTGTTTGAAAAGGCTAAACATTGACACGAAATTTACGAAGGAAGTAGAGGAGAACCAGGGTTTCAAAATGGGACCAAACACGACCAATTTTAATCTCCCATTTAGCTTGAATCGCATTGGGAAGTTGATAGACTAGAAATTGTTGTAGGAACACACTCAACTTCCAATCGTTCCAACTGTTAAAAAAAGGCTAAACATTGGCACGAAATTTACGAAGCAAGTAGAGGAGAACCAGGGCTTAAAAATGAAACCAAGCAGGACCATTTTTAATCTCCCATTTAGCTTGAATCGCATTGGGAAGTTGATAGACTAGAAATTGTTGTAGGAACACACTCAACTTCCAATCGTTCAAACTGTTTGAAAAGGCTAAACATTGGCACGAAATTTACGAAGCAAGTAGAGGAGAACCAGGGCTTAAAAATGAAACCAAAGCGGGTCCATTTTTAATCTCCCATTTAGCTTGAATCGCATTGGGAAAATGATAGACTAGAAATTGTTGTAGGAACACACTCAACTTCCAACTGTTCCAACTGTTTGAAAAGGCTAAACATTGACACGAAATTTACGAAGGAAGTAGAGGAGAACCAGGGTTTCAAAATGGGACCAAACACGACCATTTTTAATCTCCCATTTAGCTTGAATCGCATTGGGAAGTTGATAGACTAGAAATTGTTGTAGGAACACACTCAACTTCCAATCGTTCAAACTGTTTGAAAAGGCTAAACATTGGCACGAAATTTACGAAGCAAGTAGAGGAGAACCAGGGCTTAAAAATGAAACCAACCGGGTCCATTTTTAATCTCCCATTTAGCTTGAATCGCATTGGGAAGTTGATAGACTAGAAATTGTTGTAGGAACACACTCAACTTCCAACTGTTCCAACTGTTTGAAAAGGCTAAACATTGACACGAAATTTACGAAGGAAGTAGAGGAGAACCAGGGCTTAAAAATGAAACCAAGCAGGGCCATTTTAAATCTCCCATTGAGCTTGAATCGCATTGGGAAGTTGATAGACTAGAAATTGTTGTAAGGACATACTCAACTTCCAATCGTTCCAACTGTTTGAAAAGGCTAAACAATTCAAAATGGGACCAAACACGACCATTTTTAATCTCCCATTGAGCTTTAATCGCATTGGGAAGTTGATAGACTAGAAATTGTTGTTGGAACACACTCAACTTCCAATTGTTCCAACTGTTTGAAAAGGCTAAACATTGACACGAAATTTACGAAGGAAGTAGAGGAGAACCAGGGTTTCAAAATGGGACCAAACACGACCATTTTTAATCTCCAATTTAGCTTGAATCGCATTGGGAAGTTGATAGACTAGAAATTGTTGTAGGAACACACTCAACTTCCAATCGTTCAAACTGTTTGAAAAGGCTAAACATTGGCACGAAATTTACGAAGCAAGTAGAGGAGAACCAGGGCTTAAAAATGAAACCAACCGGGTCCATTTTTAATCTCCCATTTAGCTTGAATCGCATTGGGAAGTTGATAGACTAGAAATTGTTGTAGGAACACACTCAACTTCCAACTGTTCCAACTGTTTGAAAAGGCTAAACATTGACACGAAATTTACGAAGGAAGTAGAGGAGAACCAGGGCTTAAAAATGAAACCAAGCAGGGCCATTTTAAATCTCCCATTGAGCTTGAATCGCATTGGGAAGTTGATAGACTAGAAATTGTTGTAAGGACATACTCAACTTCCAATCGTTCCAACTGTTTGAAAAGGCTTAACATCAACACGAAATTTACGAAGCAAGTAGAGGAGAACCAGGGCTTAAAAATGAAACCAAGCAGGACCATTTTTAATCTCCCATTTAGCTTGAATCGCATTGGGAAGTTGATAGACTAGAAATTGTTGTAGGAACACACTCAACTTCCTACTGTTCCAACTGTTTGAAAAGGCTTAACATCAACACGAAATTTACGAAGCAATTAGAGGAGAACCAGGGCTTCAAAATGGAACCAAGCAGGACCATTTTTAATCTTCCATTTAGCTTGAATCGCATTGGGAAGTTGATAGACTAGAAATTGTTGTAGGAACACACTCAACTTCCAATCGTTCCAACTGTTTGAAAAGGGTAAACATTGACACGAAATTTACGAAGCAAGTAGAGGAGAACCAGGGCTTAAAAATGAAACCAAGCAGGACCATTTTAAATCTCCCATTGAGCTTGAATCGCATTGGGAAGTTGATAGACTAGAAATTGTTGTAGGAACACACTCAACTTCCAATCGTTCAAACTGTTTGAAAAGGCTAAACATTGACACGAAATTTACGAAGGAAGTAGAGGAGAACCAGGGTTTCAAAATGGGACCAAACACGACCAATTTTAATCTCCCATTTAGCTTGAATCGCATTGGGAAGTTGATAGACTAGAAATTGTTGTAGGAACACACTCAACTTCCAATCGTTCAAACTGTTTGAAAAGGCTAAACATTGGCACGAAATTTACGAAGCAAGTAGAGGAGAACCAGGGCTTAAAAATGAAACCAAACCGGGTCCATTTTTAATCTCCCATTTAGCTTGAATCGCATTGGGAAGTTGATAGACTAGAAATTGTTGTAGGAACACACTCAACTTCCAACTGTTCCAACTGTTTGAAAAGGCTAAACATTGACACGAAATTTACGAAGGAAGTAGAGGAGAACCAGGGCTTAAAAATGAAACCAAGCAGGACCATTTTAAATCTCCCATTGAGCTTGAATCGCATTGGGAAGTTGATAGACTAGAAATTGTTGTAAGGACATACTCAACTTCCAATCGTTCCAACTGTTTGAAAAGGCTAAACATTGGCACGAAATTTACGAAGGAAGTAGAGGAGAACCAGGGTTTCAAAATGGGACCAAACACGACCAATTTTAATCTCCCATTTAGCTTGAATCGCATTGGGAAGTTGATAGACTAGAAATTGTTGTAGGAACACACTCAACTTCCAATCGTTCAAACTGTTTGAAAAGGCTAAACATTGGCACGAAATTTACGAAGCAAGTAGAGGAGAACCAGGGCTTAAAAATGAAACCAAGCAGGACCATTTTTAATCTCCCATTTAGCTTGAATCGCATTGGGAAGTTGATAGACTAGAAATTGTTGTAGGAACACACTCAACTTCCAACTGTTCCAACTGTTTGAAAAGGCTAAACATTGACACGAAATTTACGAAGGAAGTAGAGGAGAACCAGGGTTTCAAAATGGGACCAAACACGACCATTTTAATCTCCCATTTAGCTTGAATCGCATTGGGAAGTTGATAGACTAGAAATTGTTGTAGGAACACACTCAACTTCCAATCGTTCAAACTGTTTGAAAAGGCTTAACATCAACACGAAATTTACGAAGCAATTAGAGGAGAACCAGGGCTTCAAAATGGAACCAAGCAGGACCATTTTTAATCTCCCATTTAGCTTGAATCGCATTGGGAAGTTGATAGACTAGAAATTGTTGTAGGAACACACTCAACTTCCAATCGTTCCAACTGTTTGAAAAGGGTAAACATTGACACGAAATTTACGAAGCAAGTAGAGGAGAACCAGGGCTTAAAAATGAAACCAAGCAGGACCATTTTAAATCTCCCATTGAGCTTGAATCGCATTGGGAAGTTGATAGACTAGAAATTGTTGTAGGAACACACTCAACTTCCAATCGTTCAAACTGTTTGAAAAGGCTAAACATTGGCACGAAATTTACGAAGGAAGTAGAGGAGAACCAGGGTTTCAAAATGGGACCAAACACGACCATTTTTAATCTCCCATTGAGCTTTAATCGCATTGGGAAGTTGATAGACTAGAAATTGTTGTAGGAACACACTCAACTTCCAATCGTTCCAACTGTTTGAAAAGGCTAAACATTGACACGAAATTTACGAAGGAAGTAGAGGAGAACCAGGGTTTCAAAATGGGACCAAACACGACCATTTTTAATCTCCCATTTAGCTTGAATCGCATTGGGAAGTTGATAGACTAGAAATTGTTGTAGGAACACACTCAACTTCCAATCGTTCAAACTGTTTGAAAAGGCTAAACATTGGCACGAAATTTACGAAGCAAGTAGAGGAGAACCAGGGCTTAAAAATGAAACCAAGCAGGACCATTTTTAATCTCCCATTTAGCTTGAATCGCATTGGGAAGTTGATAGACTAGAAATTGTTGTAGGAACACACTCAACTTCCAACTGTTCCAACTGTTTGAAAAGGCTAAACATTGACACGAAATTTACGAAGCAAGTAGAGGAGAACCAGGGCTTAAAAATGAAACCAAGCAGGACCATTTTAAATCTCCCATTGAGCTTGAATCGCATTGGGAAGTTGATAGACTAGAAATTGTTGTATGGACATACTCAACTTCCAATCGTTCCAACTGTTTGAAAAGGCTAAACATTGACACGAAATTTACGAAGCAAGTAGAGGAGAACCAGGGCTTAAAAATGAAACCAAGCAGGACCATTTTTAATCTCCCATTTAGCTTGAATCGCATTGGGAAGTTGATAGACTAGAAATTGTTGTAGGAACACACTCAACTTCCAATCGTTCCAACTGTTTGAAAAGGCTAAACATTGACACGAAATTTACGAAGGAAGTAGAGGAGAACCAGGGTTTCAAAATGGGACCAAGCAGGACCATTTTTAATCTCCCATTGAGCTTTAATCGCATTGGGAAGTTGATAGACTAGAAATTGTTGTAGGAACACACTCAACTTCCAATCGTTCAAACTGTTTGAAAAGGCTAAACATTGACACGAAATTTACGAAGCAAGTAGAGGAGAACCAGGGCTTCAAAATGGAACCAAGCAGGACCATTTTTTTTCTCCCATTGAGCTTTAATCGCATTGGGAAGTTGATAGACTAGAAATTGTTGTAGGAACACACTCAACTTCCAATCGTTCCAACTGTTTGAAAAGGCTAAACATTGACACGAAATTTACGAAGCAAGTAGAGGAGAACCAGGGCTTCAAAATGGAACCAAGCAGGACCATTTTTAATCTCCCATTGAGCTTTAATCGCATTGGGAAGTTGATAGACTAGAAATTGTTGTAGGAACACACTCAACTTCCAATCGTTCAAACTGTTTGAAAAGGCTAAACATTGACACGAAATTTACGAAGCAAGTAGAGGAGAACCAGGGCTTCAAAATGGAACCAAGCAGGACCATTTTTAATCTCCCATTGAGCTTTAATCGCATTGGGAAGTTGATAGACTAGAAATTGTTGTAGGAACACACTCAACTTCCAATCGTTCAAACTGTTTGAAAAGGCTAAACATTGACACGAAATTTACGAAGCAAGTAGAGGAGAACCAGGGCTTCAAAATGAAACCAAGCAGGACCATTTTTAATCTCCCATTTAGCTTGAATCGCATTGGGAAGTTGATAGACTAGAAATTGTTGTAGGAACACACTCAACTTCCAATCGTTCAAACTGTTTGAAAAGGCTAAACATTGGCACGAAATTTACGAAGCAAGTAGAGGAGAACCAGGGCTTCAAAATGGAACCAAGCAGGACCATTTTTAATCTCCCATTGAGCTTTAATCGCATTGGGAAGTTGATAGACTAGAAATTGTTGTAGGAACACACTCAACTTCCAATCGTTCCAACTGTTTGAAAAGGCTAAACATTGACACGAAATTTACGAAGCAAGTAGAGGAGAACCAGGGCTTAAAAATGAAACCAAGCAGGACCATTTTAAATCTCCCATTGAGCTTGAATCGCATTGGGAAGTTGATAGACTAGAAATTGTTGTAAGGACATACTCAACTTCCAATCGTTCCAACTGTTTGAAAAGGCTAAACATTGGCACGAAATTTACGAAGCAAGTAGAGAAGAACCAGGGCTTAGAAATGAAACCTAGCAGGACCATTTTTAATCTCCCATTGAGCTTTAATCGCATTGGGAAGTTGATAGACTAGAAATTGTTGTAGGAACACACTCAACTTCCAATCGTTCAAACTGTTTGAAAAGGCTAAACATTGACACGAAATTTACGAAGCAAGTAGAGGAGAACCAGGGTTTCAAAATGGGACCAAACACGACCATTTTTAATCTCCCATTTAGCTTGAATCGCATTGGGAAGTTGATAGACTAGAAATTGTTGTAGGAACACACTCAACTTCCAATCGTTCAAACTGTTTGAAAAGGCTAAACATTGGCACGAAATTTACGAAGCAAGTAGAGGAGAACCAGGGCTTAAAAATGAAACCAAGCAGGACCATTTTTAATCTCCCATTGAGCTTGAATCGCATTGGGAAGTTGATAGACTAGAAATTGTTGTAGGAACACACTCAACTTCCAATCGTTCCAACTGTTTGAAAAGGCTAAACATTGACACGAAATTTACGAAGCAAGTAGAGGAGAACCAGGGCTTAAAAATGAAACCAAGCAGGACCATTTTTAATCTCCCATTGAGCTTTAATCGCATTGGGAAGTTGATAGACTAGAAATTGTTGTAGGAACACACTCAACTTCCAATCGTTCCAACTGTTTGAAAAGGCTAAACATTGACACGAAATTTACGAAGCAAGTAGAGGAGAACCAGGGCTTCAAAATGGAACCAAGCAGGACCATTTTTAATCTCCCATTGAGCTTGAATCGCATTGGGAAGTTGATAGACTAGAAATTGTTGTAGGAACACACTCAACTTCCAATCGTTCCAATGTTTGAAAAGGGTAAACATTGACACGAAATTTACGAAGCAAGTAGAGGAGAACCAGGGCTTAAAAATGAAACCAAGCAGGACCATTTTAAATCTCTCATTGAGCTTGAATCGCATTGGGAAGTTGATAGACTAGAAATTGTTGTAGGAACACACTCAACTTCCAATCGTTCCAACTGTTAGAAAAGGCTAAACATTGGCACGAAATTTACGAAGCAAGTAGAGGCGAACCAGGGCTTAAAAATGAAACCAAGCAGGACCATTTTTAATCTCCCATTGAGCTTTAATCGCATTGGGAAGTTGATAGACTAGAAATTGTTGTAGGAACACACTCAACTTCCAATCGTTCCAACTGTTTGAAAAGGCTAAACATTGACACGAAATTTACGAAGCAAGTAGAGGAGAACCAGGGCTTAAAAATGAAACCAAGCAGGACCATTTTTAATCTCCCATTGAGCTTTAATCGCATTGGGAAGTTGATAGACTAGAAATTGTTGTAGGAACACACTCAACTTCCAATCGTTCCAACTGTTTGAAAAGGGTAAACATTGACACGAAATTTACGAAGCAAGTAGAGGAGAACCAGGGCTTCAAAATAGGATCAAGCACGACCATTTTTAATCTCCCATTTAGCTTGAATCGCATTGGGAAGTTGATAGACTAGAAATTGTTGTAGGAACACACTCAACTTCCAATCGTTCAAACTGTTTGAAAAGGCTAAACATTGGCACGAAATTTACGAAGC
The DNA here is from genome assembly GCA_022539655.2 of Ceriodaphnia dubia. Classification (NCBI taxonomy): domain Eukaryota; kingdom Metazoa; phylum Arthropoda; class Branchiopoda; order Diplostraca; family Daphniidae; genus Ceriodaphnia; species Ceriodaphnia dubia. The sequence continues at coordinate 852,764 of JAKUCG020000250.1, forward strand.
AAGTAGAGGAGAACCAGGGCTTAAAAATGAAACCAAGCAGGACCATTTTAAATCTCCCATTGAGCTTGAATCGCATTGGGAAGTTGATAGACTAGAAATTGTTGTAGGAACACACTCAACTTCCAATCGTTCCAACTGTTTGAAAAGGCTAAACATTGACACGAAATTTACGAAGGAAGTAGAGGAGAACCAGGGCTTAAAAATGAAACCAAGCAGGACCATTTTTAATCTCCCATTGAGCTTTAATCGCATTGGGAAGTTGATAGACTAGAAATTGTTGTAGGAACACACTCAACTTCCAATCGTTCCAACTGTTTGAAAAGGCTAAACATTGACACGAAATTTACGAAGCAAGTAGAGGAGAACCAGTGCTTCAAAATGGAACCAAGCACGACCATTTTTAATCTCCCATTGAGCTTTAATCGCATTGGGAAGTTGATAGACTAGAAATTGTTGTAGGAACACACTCAACTTCCAATCGTTCCAACTGTTTGAAAAGGCTAAACATTGACACGAAATTTACGAAGCAAGTAGAGGAGAACCAGGGCTTAAAAATGAAACCAAGCAGGACCATTTTAAATCTCTCATTGAGCTTGAATCGCATTGGGAAGTTGATAGACTAGAAATTGTTGTAAGGACATACTCAACTTCCAATCGTTCCAACTGTTTGAAAAGGCTAAACATTGGCACGAAATTTACGAAGCAAGTAGAGAAGAACCAGGGCTTAAAAATGAAACCAAGCAGGACCATTTTTAATCTCCCATTGAGCTTTAATCGCATTGGGAAGTTGATAGACTAGAAATTGTTGTAGGAACACACTCAACTTCCAATCGTTCCAACTGTTTGAAAAGGCTAAACATTGACACGAAATTTACGAAGCAAGTAGAGGAGAACCAGGGCTTCAAAATGAAACCAAGCAGGACCATTTTTAATCTCCCATTTAGCTTGAATCGCATTGGGAAGTTGATAGACTAGAAATTGTTGTAGGAACACACTCAACTTCCAATCGTTCCAACTGTTTGAAAAGGCTAAACATTGACACGAAATTTACGAAGCAAGTAGAGGAGAACCAGGGCTTCAAAATGGAACCAAGCAGGACCATTTTTAATCTCCCATTGAGCTTTAATCGCATTGGGAAGTTGATAGACTAGAAATTGTTGTAGGAACACACTCAACTTCCAATCGTTCCAACTGTTTGAAAAGGCTAAACATTGACACGAAATTTACGAAGCAAGTAGAGGAGAACCAGGGCTTAAAAAACCAAGCAGGACCATTTTAAATCTCTCATTGAGCTTTATTCTACTTCGTTTGTTGATTTAGTTGTAATTTTTGTAATCACACACTCAACTTCCAATCGTTCCAACTGTTAGAAAAGGCTAAACATTGGCACGAAATTTACGAAGCAAGTAGAGGAGAACCAGGGCTTCAAAATGGAACCAAGCAGGACCATTTTTAATCTCCCATTGAGCTTTAATCGCATTGGGAAGTTGATAGACTAGAAATTGTTGTAGGAACACACTCAACTTCCAATCGTTCCAACTGTTTGAAAAGGCTAAACATTGACACGAAATTTACGAAGCAAGTAGAGGAGAACCAGGGCTTAAAAATGAAACCAAGCAGGACCATTTTAAATCTCTCATTGAGCTTTAATCGCATTGGGAAGTTGATAGACTAGAAATTGTTGTAAGGACATACTCAACTTCCAATCGTTCCAACTGTTAGAAAAGGCTAAACATTGGCACGAAATTTACGAAGCAAGTAGAGGCGAACCAGGGCTTAAAAATGAAACCAAGCAGGACCATTTTTAATCTCCCATTGAGCTTTAATCGCATTGGGAAGTTGATAGAATAGAAATTGTTGTAGGAACACACTCAACTTCCAATCGTTCAAACTGTTTGAAAAGGGTAAACATTGACACGAAATTTACGAAGCAAGTAGAGGAGAACCAGGGCTTCAAAATGAAACCAAGCAGGACCATTTTTAATCTCCCATTGAGCTTTAATCGCATTGGGAAGTTGATAGACTAGAAATTGTTGTAGGAACACACTCAACTTCCAATCGTTCAAACTGTTTGAAAAGGCTAAACATTGACACGAAATTTACGAAGCAAGTAGAGGAGAACCAGGGCTTAAAAATGAAACCAAGCAGGACCATTTTTAATCTCCCATTGAGTTTTAATCGCATTGGGAAGTTGATAGACTAGAAATTGTTGTAGAAACACACTCAACTTCCAATCGTTCAAACTGTTTGAAAAGGCTAAACATTGACACGAAATTTACGAAGCAAGTAGAGGAGAACCAGGGCTTCAAAATGGAACCAAGCAGGACCATTTTTAATCTCCCATTGAGCTTTAATCGCATTGGGAAGTTGATAGACTAGAAATTGTTGTAGGAACACACTCAACTTCCAATCGTTCCAACTGTTTGAAAAGGCTAAACATTGACACGAAATTTACGAAGCAAGTAGAGGAGAACCAGGGCTTCAAAATGGAACCAAGCAGGACCATTTTTAATCTCCCATTGAGCTTTAATCGCATTGGGAAGTTGATAGACTAGAAATTGTTGTAGGAACACACTCAACTTCCAACAGTTCAAACTGTTTGAAAAGGCTAAACATTGACACGAAATTTACGAAGCAAGTAGAGGAGAACCAGGGCTTCAAAATGGAACCAAGCAGGACCATTTTTAATCTCCCATTGAGCTTTAATCGCATTGGGAAGTTGATAGACTAGAAATTGTTGTAGGAACACACTCAACTTCCAATCGTTCAAACTGTTTGAAAAGGCTAAACATTGACACGAAATTTACGAAGCAAGTAGAGGAGAACCAGGGCTTCAAAATGGAACCAAGCAGGACCATTTTTAATCTCCCATTGAGCTTTAATCGCATTGGGAAGTTGATAGACTAGAAATTGTTGTAGGAACACACTCAACTTCCAATCGTTCCAACTGTTTGAAAAGGCTAAACATTGACACGAAATTTACGAAGCAAGTAGAGGAGAACCAGGGCTTCAAAATGGAACCAAGCAGGACCATTTTTAATCTCCCATTGAGCTTTAATCGCATTGGGAAGTTGATAGACTAGAAATTGTTGTAGGAACACACTCAACTTCCAATCGTTCCAACTGTTTGAAAAGGCTAAACATTGACACGAAATTTACGAAGCAAGTAGAGGAGAACCAGGGCTTCAAAATGGAACCAAGCAGGACCATTTTTAATCTCCTGAGCTTTAATCGCATTGGGAAGTTGATAGACTAGAAATTGTTGTAGGAACACACTCAACTTCCAATCGTTCAAACTGTTTGAAAAGGCTAAACATTGACACGAAATTTACGAAGCAAGTAGAGGAGAACCAGGGCTTCAAAATGGAACCAAGCAGGACCATTTTTAATCTCCCATTGAGCTTTAATCGCATTGGGAAGTTGATAGACTAGAAATTGTTGTAGGAACACACTCAACTTCCAACAGTTCAAACTGTTTGAAAAGGCTAAACATTGACACGAAATTTACGAAGCAAGTAGAGGAGAACCAGGGCTTCAAAATGGAACCAAGCAGGACCATTTTTAATCTCCCATTGAGCTTTAATCGCATTGGGAAGTTGATAGACTAGAAATTGTTGTAGGAACACACTCAACTTCCAACAGTTCAAACTGTTTGAAAAGGCTAAACATTGACACGAAATTTACGAAGCAAGTAGAGGAGAACCAGGGCTTCAAAATGAAACCAAGCAGGACCATTTTTAATCTCCCATTGAGCTTTAATCGCATTGGGAAGTTGATAGACTAGAAATTGTTGTAGGAACACACTCAACTTCCAACAGTTCAAACTGTTTGAAAAGGCTAAACATTGGCACGAAATTTACGAAGCAAGTAGAGGAGAACCAGGGCTTCAAAATGGAACCAAGCAGGACCATTTTTAATCTCCCATTGAGCTTTAATCGCATTGGGAAGTTGATAGACTAGAAATTGTTGTAGGAACACACTCAACTTCCAACAGTTCAAACTGTTTGAAAAGGCTAAACATTGACACGAAATTTACGAAGCAAGTAGAGGAGAACCAGGGCTTCAAAATGGAACCAAGCAGGACCATTTTTAATCTCCCATTGAGCTTTAATCGCATTGGGAAGTTGATAGACTAGAAATTGTTGTAGGAACACACTCAACTTCCAACAGTTCCAACTGTTTTAAAAGGCTAAACATTGACACGAAATTTACGAAGCAAGTAGAGGAGAACCAGTGCTTCAAAATGGAACCAAGCAGGACCATTTTTAATCTCCCATTGAGCTTTAATCGCATTGGGAAGTTGATAGACTAGAAATTGTTGTAGGAACACACTCAACTTCCAATCGTTCCAACTGTTTAAAAAGGCTAAACATTGACACGAAATTTACGAAGCAAGTAGAGGAGAACCAGGGCTTCAAAATGGAACCAAGCAGGACCATTTTTAATCTCCCATTGAGCTTTAATCGCATTGGGAAGTTGATAGACTAGAAATTGTTGTAGGAACACACTCAACTTCCAACAGTTCAAACTGTTTGAAAAGGCTAAACATTGGCACGAAATTTACGAAGCAAGTAGAGGAGAACCAGGGCTTCAAAATGGAACCAAGCAGGACCATTTTTAATCTCCCATTGAGCTTTAATCGCATTGGGAAGTTGATAGACTAGAAATTGTTGTAGGAACACACTCAACTTCCAACAGTTCAAACTGTTTGAAAGGGCTAAACATTGACACGAAATTTACGAAGCAAGTAGAGGAGAACCAGGGCTTCAAAATGGAACCAAGCAGGACCATTTTTAATCTCCCATTGAGCTTTAATCGCATTGGGAAGTTGATAGACTAGAAATTGTTGTAGGAACACACTCAACTTCCAACAGTTCAAACTGTTTGAAAAGGCTAAACATTGACACGAAATTTACGAAGCAAGTAGAGGAGAACCAGGGCTTCAAAATGGAACCAAGCAGGACCATTTTTAATCTCCCATTGAGCTTTAATCGCATTGGGAAGTTGATAGACTAGAAATTGTTGTAGGAACACACTCAACTTCCAACAGTTCAAACTGTTTGAAAAGGCTAAACATTGACACGAAATTTACGAAGCAAGTAGAGGAGAACCAGGGCTTCAAAATGGAACCAAGCAGGACCATTTTTAATCTCCCATTGAGCTTTAATCGCATTGGGAAGTTGATAGACTAGAAATTGTTGTAGGAACACACTCAACTTCCAACAGTTCAAACTGTTTGAAAAGGCTAAACATTGACACGAAATTTACGAAGCAAGTAGAGGAGAACCAGGGCTTCAAAATGGAACCAAGCAGGACCATTTTTAATCTCCCATTGAGCTTTAATCGCATTGGGAAGTTGATAGACTAGAAATTGTTGTAGGAACACACTCAACTTCCAACAGTTCAAACTGTTTGAAAAGGCTAAACATTGACACGAAATTTACGAAGCAAGTAGAGGAGAACCAGGGCTTCAAAATGGAACCAAGCAGGACCATTTTTAATCTCCCATTGAGCTTTAATCGCATTGGGAAGTTGATAGACTAGAAATTGTTGTAGGAACACACTCAACTTCCAACAGTTCAAACTGTTTGAAAAGGCTAAACATTGACACGAAATTTACGAAGCAAGTAGAGGAGAACCAGGGCTTCAAAATGGAACCAAGCAGGACCATTTTTAATCTCCCATTGAGCTTTAATCGCATTGGGAAGTTGATAGACTAGAAATTGTTGTAGGAACACACTCAACTTCCAACAGTTCAAACTGTTTGAAAAGGCTAAACATTGACACGAAATTTACGAAGCAAGTAGAGGAGAACCAGGGCTTCAAAATGGAACCAAGCAGGACCATTTTTAATCTCCCATTGAGCTTTAATCGCATTGGGAAGTTGATAGACTAGAAATTGTTGTAGGAACACACTCAACTTCCAACAGTTCAAACTGTTTGAAAAGGCTAAACATTGACACGAAATTTACGAAGCAAGTAGAGGAGAACCAGGGCTTCAAAATGGAACCAAGCAGGACCATTTTTAATCTCCCATTGAGCTTTAATCGCATTGGGAAGTTGATAGACTAGAAATTGTTGTAGGAACACACTCAACTTCCAACAGTTCAAACTGTTTGAAAAGGCTAAACATTGACACGAAATTTACGAAGCAAGTAGAGGAGAACCAGGGCTTCAAAATGGAACCAAGCAGGACCATTTTTAATCTCCCATTGAGCTTTAATCGCATTGGGAAGTTGATAGACTAGAAATTGTTGTAGGAACACACTCAACTTCCAACAGTTCAAACTGTTTGAAAAGGCTAAACATTGACACGAAATTTACGAAGCAAGTAGAGGAGAACCAGGGCTTCAACATGGAACCAAGCAGGACCATTTTTAATCTCCCATTGAGCTTTAATCGCATTGGGAAGTTGATAGACTAGAAATTGTTGTTGGAACACACTCAACTTCCAACAGTTCAAACTGTTAGAAAAGGCTAAACATTGGCACGAAATTTACGAAGCAAGTAGAGGAGAACCAGGGCTTCAAAATGGAACCAAGCAGCAGGACCATTTTTAATCTCCCATTGAGCTTTAATCGCATTGGGAAGTTGATAGACTAGAAATTGTTGTAGGAACACACTCAACTTCCAACAGTTCAAACTGTTTGAAAAGGCTAAACATTGACACGAAATTTACGAAGCAAGTAGAGGAGAACCAGGGCTTCAAAATGGAACCAAGCAGGACCATTTTTAATCTCCCATTGAGCTTTAATCGCATTGGGAAGTTGATAGACTAGAAATTGTTGTAGGAACACACTCAACTTCCAACAGTTCAAACTGTTAGAAAAGGCTAAACATTGGCACGAAATTTACGAAGCAAGTAGAGGAGAACCAGGGCTTCAAAATGGAACCAAGCAGGACCATTTTTAATCTCCCATTGAGCTTTAATCGCATTGGGAAGTTGATAGACTAGAAATTGTTGTAGGAACACACTCAACTTCCAACAGTTCAAACTGTTTGAAAAGGCTAAACATTGACACGAAATTTACGAAGCAAGTAGAGGAGAACCAGGGCTTCAAAATGGAACCAAGCAGGACCATTTTTAATCTCCCATTGAGCTTTAATCGCATTGGGAAGTTGATAGACTAGAAATTGTTGTTGGAACACACTCAACTTCCAACAGTTCAAACTGTTAGAAAAGGCTAAACATTGGCACGAATTACGAAGCAAGTAGAGGAGAACCAGGGCTTCAAAATGGAACCAAGCAGGACCATTTTTAATCTCCCATTGAGCTTTAATCGCATTGGGAAGTTGATAGACTAGAAATTGTTGTAGGAACACACTCAACTTCCAACAGTTCAAACTGTTTGAAAAGGCTAAACATTGACACGAAATTTACGAAGCAAGTAGAGGAGAACCAGGGCTTCAAAATGGAACCAAGCAGGACCATTTTTAATCTCCCATTGAGCTTTAATCGCATTGGGAAGTTGATAGACTAGAAATTGTTGTAGGAACACACTCAACTTCCAACAGTTCCAACTGTTTTAAAAGGCTAAACATTGGCACGAAATTAACGAAGCAAGTAGAGGAGAACCAGGGCTTCAAAATGGAACCAAGCAGGACCATTTTTAATCTCCCATTGAGCTTTAATCGCATTGGGAAGTTGATAGACTAGAAATTGTTAGGAACACACTCAACTTCCAACAGTTCAAACTGTTTGAAAAGGCTAAACATTGACACGAAATTTACGAAGCAAGTAGAGGAGAACCAGGGCTTCAAAATGGAACCAAGCAGGACCATTTTTAATCTCCCATTGAGCTTTAATCGCATTGGGAAGTTGATAGACTAGAAATTGTTGTAGGAACACACTCAACTTCCAACAGTTCAAACTGTTTGAAAAGGCTAAACATTGGCACGAAATTTACGAAGCAAGTAGAGGAGAACCAGGGCTTCAAAATGGAACCAAGCAGGACCATTTTTAATCTCCCATTGAGCTTTAATCGCTTAAGGAATTTGATAGACTAGAAATTGTTGTAGGAACACACTCAACTTCCAACAGTTCAAACTGTTAGAAAAGGCTAAACATTGGCACGAAATTTACGAAGCAAGTAGAGGAGAACCAGGGCTTCAAAATGGAACCAAGCAGGACCATTTTTAATCTCCCATTGAGCTTTAATCGCTTAGGGAAGTTGATAGACTAGAAATTGTTGTAGGAACACACTCAACTTCCAACAGTTCAAACTGTTTGAAAAGGCTAAACATTGGCACGAAATTTACGAAGCAAGTAGAGGAGAACCAGGGCTTCAAAATGGAACCAAGCAGGACCATTTTTAATCTCCCATTGAGCTTTAATCGCATTGGGAAGTTGATAGACTAGAAATTGTTGTAGGAACACACTCAACTTCCAACAGTTCAAACTGTTTGAAAAGGCTAAACATTGACACGAAATTTACGAAGCAAGTAGAGGAGAACCAGGGCTTCAAAATGGAACCAAGCAGGACCATTTTTAATCTCCCATTGAGCTTTAATCGCATTGGGAAGTTGATAGACTAGAAATTGTTGTTGGAACACACTCAACTTCCAACAGTTCAAACTGTTAGAAAAGGCTAAACATTGGCACGAAATTTACGAAGCAAGTAGAGGAGAACCAGGGCTTCAAAATGGAACCAAGCAGGACCATTTTTAATCTCCCATTGAGCTTTAATCGCATTGGGAAGTTGATAGACTAGAAATTGTTGTAGGAACACACTCAACTTCCAACAGTTCAAACTGTTTGAAAAGGCTAAACATTGACACGAAATTTACGAAGCAAGTAGAGGAGAACCAGGGCTTCAAAATGGAACCAAGCAGGACCATTTTTAATCTCCCATTGAGCTTTAATCGCATTGGGAAGTTGATAGACTAGAAATTGTTGTAGGAACACACTCAACTTCCAACAGTTCAAACTGTTTGAAAAGGCTAAACATTGACACGAAATTTACGAAGCAAGTAGAGGAGAACCAGGGCTTCAAAATGGAACCAAGCAGGACCATTTTTAATCTCCCATTGAGCTTTAATCGCATTGGGAAGTTGATAGACTAGAAATTGTTGTAGGAACACACTCAACTTCCAACAGTTCAAACTGTTTGAAAAGGCTAAACATTGACACGAAATTTACGAAGCAAGTAGAGGAGAACCAGGGCTTCAAAATGGAACCAAGCAGGACCATTTTTAATCTCCCATTGAGCTTTAATCGCATTGGGAAGTTGATAGACTAGAAATTGTTGTAGGAACACACTCAACTTCCAACAGTTCAAACTGTTTGAAAAGGCTAAACATTGACACGAAATTTACGAAGCAAGTAGAGGAGAACCAGGGCTTCAAAATGGAACCAAGCAGGACCATTTTTAATCTCCCATTGAGCTTTAATCGCATTGGGAAGTTGATAGACTAGAAATTGTTGTAGGAACACACTCAACTTCCAACAGTTCAAACTGTTTGAAAAGGCTAAACATTGACACGAAATTTACGAAGCAAGTAGAGGAGAACCAGGGCTTCAAAATGGAACCAAGCAGGACCATTTTTAATCTCCCATTGAGCTTTAATCGCTTAAGGAATTTGATAGACTAGAAATTGTTGTAGGAACACACTCAACTTCCAACAGTTCAAACTGTTAGAAAAGGCTAAACATTGGCACGAAATTTACGAAGCAAGTAGAGGAGAACCAGGGCTTCAAAATGGAACCAAGCAGGACCATTTTTAATCTCCCATTGAGCTTTAATCGCATTGGGAAGTTGATAGACTAGAAATTGTTGTAGGAACACACTCAACTTCCAACAGTTCAAACTGTTTGAAAAGGCTAAACATTGACACGAAATTTACGAAGCAAGTAGAGGAGAACCAGGGCTTCAAAATGGAACCAAGCAGGACCATTTTTAATCTCCCATTGAGCTTTAATCGCATTGGGAAGTTGATAGACTAGAAATTGTTGTAGGAACACACTCAACTTCCAACAGTTCAAACTGTTTGAAAAGGCTAAACATTGACACGAAATTTACGAAGCAAGTAGAGGAGAACCAGGGCTTCAAAATGGAACCAAGCAGGACCATTTTTAATCTCCCATTGAGCTTTAATCGCATTGGGAAGTTGATAGACTAGAAATTGTTGTAGGAACACACTCAACTTCCAACAGTTCAAACTGTTTGAAAAGGCTAAACATTGGCACGAAATTTACGAAGCAAGTAGAGGAGAACCAGGGCTTCAAAATGGAACCAAGCAGGACCATTTTTAATCTCCCATTGAGCTTTAATCGCATTGGGAAGTTGATAGACTAGAAATTGTTGTAGGAACACACTCAACTTCCAACAGTTCAAACTGTTTGAAAAGGCTAAACATTGCCACGAAATTTACGAAGCAAGTAGAGGAGAACCAGGGCTTCAAAATGGAACCAAGCAGGACCATTTTTAATCTCCCATTGAGCTTTAATCGCATTGGGAAGTTGATAGACTAGAAATTGTTGTAGGAACACACTCAACTTCCAACAGTTCAAACTGTTTGAAAAGGCTAAACATTGACACGAAATTTACGAAGCAAGTAGAGGAGAACCAGGGCTTCAAAATGGAACCAAGCAGGACCATTTTTAATCTCCCATTGAGCTTTAATCGCATTGGGAAGTTGATAGACTAGAAATTGTTGTAGGAACACACTCAACATCCAACAGTTCAAACTGTTAGAAAAGGCTAAACATTGGCACGAAATTTACGAAGCAAGTAGAGGAGAACCAGGGCTTCAAAATGGAACCAAGCAGGACCATTTTTAATCTCCCATTGAGCTTTAATCGCATTGGGAAGTTGATAGACTAGAAATTGTTGTAGGAACACACTCAACTTCCAACAGTTCAAACTGTTTGAAAAGGCTAAACATTGACACGAAATTTACGAAGCAAGTAGAGGAGAACCAGGGCTTCAAAATGGAACCAAGCAGGACCATTTTTAATCTCCCATTGAGCTTTAATCGCATTGGGAAGTTGATAGACTAGAAATTGTTGTAGGAACACACTCAACTTCCAACAGTTCAAACTGTTTGAAAAGGCTAAACATTGACACGAAATTTACGAAGCAAGTAGAGGAGAACCAGGGCTTCAAAATGGAACCAAGCAGGACCATTTTTAATCTCCCATTGAGCTTTAATCGCTTAAGGAATTTGATAGACTAGAAATTGTTGTAGGAACACACTCAACTTCCAACAGTTCCAACTGTTTTAAAAGGCTAAACATTGACACGAAATTTACGAAGCAAGTAGAGGAGAACCAGGGCTTCAAAATGGAACCAAGCAGGACCATTTTTTTTCTCCCATTGAGCTTTAATCGCTTAGGGAATTTGATAGACTAGAAATTGTTGTAGGAACACACTCAACTTCCAACAGTTCAAACTGTTAGAAAAGGCTAAACATTGGCACGAAATTTACGAAGCAAGTAGAGGAGAACCAGGGCTTCAAAATGGAACCAAGCAGGACCATTTTTAATCTCCCATTGAGCTTTAATCGCATTGGGAAGTTGATAGACTAGAAATTGTTGTAGGAACACACTCAACTTCCAACAGTTCAAACTGTTTGAAAAGGCTAAACATTGACACGAAATTTACGAAGCAAGTAGAGGAGAACCAGGGCTTCAAAATGGAACCAAGCAGGACCATTTTTAATCTCCCATTGAGCTTTAATCGCATTGGGAAGTTGATAGACTAGAAATTGTTGTAGGAACACACTCAACTTCCAACAGTTCAAACTGTTTGAAAAGGCTAAACATTGACACGAAATTTACGAAGCAAGTAGAGGAGAACCAGGGCTTCAAAATGGAACCAAGCAGGACCATTTTTAATCTCCCATTGAGCTTTAATCGCATTGGGAAGTTGATAGACTAGAAATTGTTGTAGGAACACACTCAACTTCCAACAGTTCAAACTGTTTGAAAAGGCTAAACATTGACACGAAATTTACGAAGCAAGTAGAGGAGAACCAGGGCTTCAAAATGGAACCAAGCAGGACCATTTTTAATCTCCCATTGAGCTTTAATCGCTTAAGGAATTTGATAGACTAGAAATTGTTGTAGGAACACACTCAACTTCCAACAGTTCAAACTGTTTGAAAAGGCTAAACATTGGCACGAAATTTACGAAGCAAGTAGAGGAGAACCAGGGCTTCAAAATGGAACCAAGCAGGACCATTTTTAATCTCCCATTGAGCTTTAATCGCATTGGGAAGTTGATAGACTAGAAATTGTTGTAGGAACACACTCAACTTCCAACAGTTCAAACTGTTTGAAAAGGCTAAACATTGACACGAAATTTACGAAGCAAGTAGAGGAGAACCAGGGCTTCAAAATGGAACCAAGCAGGACCATTTTTAATCTCCCATTGAGCTTTAATCGCATTGGGAAGTTGATAGACTAGAAATTGTTGTAGGAACACACTCAACTTCCAAAAACACTTCAAACTGTTTGAAAAGGCTAAACATTGACACGAAATTTACGAAGCAAGTAGAGGAGAACCAGGGCTTCAAAATGGAACCAAGCAGGACCATTTTTAATCTCCCATTGAGCTTTAATCGCATTGGGAAGTTGATAGACTAGAAATTGTTGTAGGAACACACTCAACTTCCAACAGTTCAAACTGTTTGAAAAGGCTAAACATTGACACGAAATTTACGAAGCAAGTAGAGGAGAACCAGGGCTTCAAAATGGAACCAAGCAGGACCATTTTTAATCTCCCATTGAGCTTTAATCGCATTGGGAAGTTGATAGACTAGAAATTGTTGTAGGAACACACTCAACTTCCAACAGTTCAAACTGTTTGAAAAGGCTAAACATTGACACGAAATTTACGAAGCAAGTAGAGGAGAACCAGGGCTTCAAAATGGAACCAAGCAGGACCATTTTTAATCTCCCATTGAGCTTTAATCGCATTGGGAAGTTGATAGACTAGAAATTGTTGTAGGAACACACTCAACTTCCAACAGTTCAAACTGTTTGAAAAGGCTAAACATTGACACGAAATTTACGAAGCAAGTAGAGGAGAACCAGGGCTTCAAAATGGAACCAAGCAGGACCATTTTTAATCTCCCATTGAGCTTTAATCGCATTGGGAAGTTGATAGACTAGAAATTGTTGTAGGAACACACTCAACTTCCAACAGTTCAAACTGTTTGAAAAGGCTAAACATTGACACGAAATTTACGAAGCAAGTAGAGGAGAACCAGGGCTTCAAAATGGAACCAAGCAGGACCATTTTTAATCTCCCATTGAGCTTTAATCGCATTGGGAAGTTGATAGACTAGAAATTGTTGTAGGAACACACTCAACTTCCAATCGTTCCAACTGTTTGAAAAGGCTAAACATTGACACGAAATTTACGAAGCAAGTAGAGGAGAACCAGGGCTTCAAAATGGAACCAAGCAGGACCATTTTTAATCTCCCATTGAGCTTTAATCGCATTGGGAAGTTGATAGACTAGAAATTGTTGTAGGAACACACTCAACTTCCAATCGTTCCAACTGTTTGAAAAGGCTAAACATTGACACGAAATTTACGAAGCAAGTAGAGGAGAACCAGGGCTTCAAAATGGAACCAAGCAGGACCATTTTTAATCTCCCATTGAGCTTTAATCGCATTGGGAAGTTGATAGACTAGAAATTGTTGTAGGAACACACTCAACTTCCAACAGTTCAAACTGTTTGAAAAGGCTAAACATTGACACGAAATTTACGAAGCAAGTAGAGGAGAACCAGGGCTTCAAAATGGAACCAAGCAGGACCATTTTTAATCTCCCATTGAGCTTTAATCGCATTGGGAAGTTGATAGACTAGAAATTGTTGTAGGAACACACTCAACTTCCAATCGTTCCAACTGTTTGAAAAGGCTAAACATTGACACGAAATTTACGAAGCAAGTAGAGGAGAACCAGGGCTTCAAAATGGAACCAAGCAGGACCATTTTTAATCTCCCATTGAGCTTTAATCGCATTGGGAAGTTGATAGACTAGAAATTGTTGTAGGAACACACTCAACTTCCAACAGTTCAAACTGTTTGAAAAGGCTAAACATTGACACGAAATTTACGAAGCAAGTAGAGGAGAACCAGGGCTTCAAAATGGAACCAAGCAGGACCATTTTTAATCTCCCATTGAGCTTTAATCGCATTGGGAAGTTGATAGACTAGAAATTGTTGTAGGAACACACTCAACTTCCAACAGTTCAAACTGTTTGAAAAGGCTAAACATTGACACGAAATTTACGAAGCAAGTAGAGGAGAACCAGGGCTTCAAAATGGAACCAAGCAGGACCATTTTTAATCTCCCATTGAGCTTTAATCGCATTGGGAAGTTGATAGACTAGAAATTGTTGTAGGAACACACTCAACTTCCAACAGTTCAAACTGTTTGAAAAGGCTAAACATTGACACGAAATTTACGAAGCAAGTAGAGGAGAACCACTTACGAAGCAAAAAAGGGCTTCAAAATGGAACCAAGCAGGACCATTTTTAATCTCCCATTGAGCTTTAATCGCATTGGGAAGTTGATAGACTAGAAATTGTTGTAGGAACACACTCAACTTCCAATCGTTCCAACTGTTTGAAAAGGCTAAACATTGACACGAAATATTTACGAAGCAAGTAGAGGAGAACCAGGGCTTCAAAATGGAACCAAGCAGGACCATTTTTAATCTCCCATTGAGCTTTAATCGCATTGGGAAGTTGATAGACTAGAAATTGTTGTAGGAACACACTCAACTTCCAACAGTTCAAACTGTTTGAAAAGGCTAAACATTGACACGAAATTTACGAAGGAAGTAGAGGAGAACCAGGGCTTAAAAATGAAACCAAGCAGGACCATTTTTAATCTCCCATTGAGCTTTAATCGCATTGGGAAGTTGATAGACTAGAAATTGTTGTAGGAACACACTCAACTTCCAATCGTTCCAACTGTTTGAAAAGGCTAAACATTGACACGAAATTTACGAAGCAAGTAGAGGAGAACCAGGGCTTCAAAATGGAACCAAGCAGGACCATTTTTAATCTCCCATTGAGCTTTAATCGCATTGGGAAGTTGATAGACTAGAAATTGTTGTAGGAACACACTCAACTTCCAACAGTTCAAACTGTTTGAAAAGGCTAAACATTGACACGAAATTTACGAAGCAAGTAGAGGAGAACCAGGGCTTCAAAATGGAACCAAGCAGGACCATTTTTAATCTCCCATTGAGCTTTAATCGCATTGGGAAGTTGATAGACTAGAAATTGTTGTAGGAACACACTCAACTTCCAATCGTTCAAACTGTTTGAAAAGGCTAAACATTGACACGAAATTTACGAAGCAAGTAGAGGAGAACCAGGGCTTCAAAATGGAACCAAGCAGGACCATTTTTAATCTCCCATTGAGCTTTAATCGCATTGGGAAGTTGATAGACTAGAAATTGTTGTAGGAACACACTCAACTTCCAATCGTTCAAACTGTTTGAAAAGGCTAAACATTGACACGAAATTTACGAAGCAAGTAGAGGAGAACCAGGGCTTCAAAATGGAACCAAGCAGGACCATTTTTAATCTCCCATTGAGCTTTAATCGCATTGGGAAGTTGATAGACTAGAAATTGTTGTAGGAACACACTCAACTTCCAATCGTTCCAACTGTTTGAAAAGGCTAAACATTGACACGAAATTTACGAAGCAAGTAGAGGAGAACCAGGGCTTAGAAATGAAACCTAGCAGGACCATTTTTAATCTCCCATTGAGCTTTAATCGCATTGGGAAGTTGATAGACTAGAAATTGTTGTAGGAACACACTCAACTTCCAATCGTTCAAACTGTTTGAAAAGGCTAAACATTGACACGAAATTTACGAAGCAAGTAGAGGAGAACCAGGGCTTCAAAATGGAACCAAGCAGGACCATTTTTAATCTCCCATTGAGCTTTAATCGCATTGGGAAGTTGATAGACTAGAAATTGTTGTAGGAACACACTCAACTTCCAATCGTTCAAACTGTTTGAAAAGGCTAAACATTGGCACGAAATTTACGAAGCAAGTAGAGGAGAACCAGGGCTTAAAAATGAAACCAAGCAGGACCATTTTTTATCTCCCATTGAGCTTTAATCGCATTGGGAAGTTGATAGACTAGAAATTGTTGTAGGAACACACTCAACTTCCAATCGTTCCAACTGTTTGAAAAGGCTAAACATTGGCACGAAATTTACGAAGCAAGTAGAGAAGAACCAGGGCTTAAAAATGAAACCAAGCAGGACCATTTTTAATCTCCCATTGAGCTTTAATCGCATTGGGAAGTTGATAGACTAGAAATTGTTGTAGGAACACACTCAACTTCCAATCGTTCCAACTGTTTGAAAAGGCTAAACATTGACACGAAATTTACGAAGGAAGTAGAGGAGAACCAGGGCTTCAAAAAAAGACCAATCACGACCATTTTTTATCTCCCGTTTTTGTTGAATCGCATTCGGAAGTTGATAGACTAGAAATTGTTTTAGGTGTAAAACATGACCAGTGCTTCTTAAATCGGTAATACAACCCATAACTCTTGCCATATTATTTTATTGGGAGTCTAAAGGATCATTTTGAGACTTTGTAAGACCTTCTATCGGATTGCGATTTGTAGAGAATCCAAATGGCCGCTAAACGACAGTTTTCGAATATACCATAGATCTTCCAATGGCCAGTGCTTCTTCAATCGGAATTACAACAAAGATCTGTTGCCATATTATTTAATTGGAAGTTAAAAGGATAATTTTGAGACTTTTTACGACCTTTTTAGCGGATTGCGATCTGTTTCGTGGAGAATGCAAATGGGCGCTAAACGCCAGTTTACGAATTTGCCATAGTCTTCCAATGGCCATTGCTTCTTAAATCGGAAATACAACCCAGATCTCTTGCCATATTATTTAATTGGAAGTTAAAACGATCATTTTAAGCAATACCATAGTCTTTCTATTGGCCAAGGGTTCTTTAATGGGAATGACCCCCCAGATCTCTCACCGTCTATTTAAAAAGAGAATTTAAAGGATCATTTTGAGACTTTGTTCGACCTTCTAGCGTCTTTCCTTATTGAGAATATCGAATTGGACGCTCTTTACCAGTTTTTCGGCAATACCAATAGTCTTTCTAATGGCCAAGGGTTCTTTAATAGGAATGACCCCCTAGATTTCTGACTGTATTATTGAAGAGGGATTAAGAAAGATCATTTTGAGACTTTGTTCGACCTTCTAGCGTCTTTCCTTATTGAGAATATCGAGTTGGACGCTCTTTACCAATTTTTCGGCAATACCCTAGTCTTTCTAATGGCCAAGGGTCCTTTTATCGGAATGACCCCCCAGATCTCTGACTGTACTATTGAAGAAGGTATTTGAAGGATCATTTTGAGACTTTGTTCGACCTTCTAGTGTCTTTTGTTCTATAGAAAATCGAGTACTGAAAAAGGAAGAGTATCGAAAGTTATTCGATAGACAACAAATTTTTGATGGAGCCTGCACTATACACTAATACTCTGATTTTTTCAGAACACGTAGAGGAGATCAAGAGCTTCAAATTGGGACCAAGTACGACCTTTTGTAATCTCGCGTTTAGGATGTACCACATTCGGAAGTTATTTGATAGACAAGAAACTTTTGATGGAACCTGCACTATACTCTAATCGCTTTATCCTCTATTAGCCAAACACCACCGAGATTTTTACAGAACACGTAGAGTAGACTAAGAGCTTCAAATTGGGATCAAGTACGACTAATTGTAATCTCTCGTTCAGGAGTAAGATCATTCGGGAGTTGATAGACAAGAAATTGTTGATGGAACGTATTTCAATCTTTCCTGCGAATTCGACTTCTTTCCAGAGGCAAGACCACCAAATCATATTTCTGGAACCCGTGGAGGAGATCAAGAGCTTCAAATTGAGACCAAGTAAAACCTTTTCTAATCTCGCGTTCAGGAGTAAGCTAATTAGGAATTTGATAAACAATATATCGTAAGAGACCTGGGTGATATTTCCGATTTAAGAACCCTATATGACCACTAGAAAGACTATGGTATTGGCGAAAAACTGGTAAAGAGCGCCCAACTTGATTTTCTCGAGAACGAAATAAGAAGCTAGAAGTTACAAAGTTCAAAATGATACTATTGAATCCCTTTCAGGCAACCGATATGCTTGATAACATTGCCAAAGATGTGCCACACAATAAGCCATCACTGTTTATCAGAAAACTGATGCAGTTTCTACGATTTAAATTTTTTAATATCAGCATTATATGGATCCATGGACCCTACAGAAATTATCGATTTCATTACAAGTAAGAATTCAATGTTTGCCCAAACATTTTATCTTATTTTATTTTTTTTAATTTTAGAGTCTACGATCCAACGCTACCCAAAACGGCGTGATGTGAGGACGTTTGAAATAGTAGCAAGAATCAGCAATTTTTCATACACAATTAAATGGACTGACTGCGCTGAAAGGCGTAATATAGGCTATCTTCTGTTCCACTATTGTCTATTTATTTTACTTGATAAAATCTTTGTAAAGTATTGGAAAAAACGTGACGCTTTGAATCGGTATCGAAAATAAAGAAAGAATCAAGAAACGAAAGGAAAAGCAAATGTAAATTGTAAGGCATTTTCAGCTATTCTGTTTGTTCCGTAGTGTCTTCGACGTCTTGCCAACCGACACTGACGTAGAGCTGGAGAAGGATCAAAGCCTGTCGTTTCCTCTCGGATGCTGCAAGTTCCACCTCGATCCATTTACTGTTGCCAACATCGCTGTCCGATGAATACGTAGTTGCTCTCTCCCATTCGGCCGCCAACTCGTATCGCCGGATTGTTTCAGCCCTGACAGAGTCTTCTATTTTGTTTAACTGAAGCAAAAACGAATACGTCATCCACATAACGAAACTCTAAATTTTTCAAATGGACTTTGCAAGTTCCAACCAACTCGACTGCTCTCACCATGGACGAAATTCTGTTGCGACGCTTATCCGCATCTAGATGGCAAAAGAGTTTCCTTCCCGAGTCTTTGGCCAGCCTTACGAGAGCTTCGTTGTGATCGCGCGCTTGCAACCGTTCCAGCACCGACTCCAGTTCAGCCGTTTCCTCATTTTCTTCGTCCACATGAAAAGGATTGCCCTCCAGATCCGACTTTTTAAAGCAAAAGTAAAGCAACAACATCACTCGCGCGCATCCAATGTGCTGGATTCGTAACGTAATATAATAACGGATTGTATACCTTGATGCCCTCGACTGGTATTGGAACATTAGAAATGTAGTAATCGTCAATCTTGGCGATGGATTGGTTGACGCTGCACCATTTCCTGTTCTCGACAAGTATGCGTTTGAAACATTTCTTGTGAATGATTAATCCACACCTGGGACAATAAAGGCCCTCGCCAAGCCATATCTACATCATATGGGTTTCGTAAGCACGATCATACAAAAGCAATAAATCGATCGGGTCGCTGATCTCCCTTGCGAAATCGATATCAGCACACAACAAATCACCTTCGATTGACAAATGTCGCAGTTTTGGAGTTGACCGAAACGCCTCAGTGTCCAGTCGTGCGGTCGCTTAAGCTCGTAAATCACCACGTCCACTTGCGAACGGTCGCGCACACCCGACTCGTCGGAGCTCCCTTCGAACGTCGTTTCCTCCGGCGGTTCCGTCTCTGGGGATTCTTGGGTTTCCTCGTCCGGCTGGTAGATGAACGAAAGTACGATATCTCCGTAGCATAGCCGAGGATCGAATCCCGGCTGGTCCTTTAATGGATGTTTCTGACTGCAATATCACAGCAAAAGAACGTAGTATAGTAGATGCACAAATCGCTCTGCTGATAGATACGTGTCTGCCGCTCAGCGGGACGATGATTACCCGAGGGACGCCTTGGGATCTGCTGGATACAGCTGATAGGTGGAGATGTGATGACCCTGAGTATTGAGATGACAATCGGCCGCAATTTCGGCTAGGCTGACGTTGACATATCCGATTCGCGCTTCTTTCAACGGTTCTTCTGACGCAGATTCCTCGGGTGGCGATGGGAGATCCTTTTTCATTTGAAAGAGCCTACTCAAACTGAACTTTGGCGGTTCGATACTGACACTCGCCGCGCTGCTGCTGGTCATTTCAAACGTTTCGCCTCGCACTCCTGTCAACCAGACGGACAAATTGAGGAACCGCTGACCCGGCATCACCCGAAAGTTCAAAGTTTCCCCAATAATTATCACCTAGAATGCCGCAACATTCAATGAAAAGCGATGAAAAATCATCATTAAAACTTTTGCATCATTCTGCAACATTTTATGTAAATAGATTGCAAACGAACTTTGTCCATTACAATTATTAAAGATTATTATTGAAGGATCGATAATTTTTTTTCCTTTATTTTCTTGTTTTCGTAATGGAGCCGAAGGCTCCTTTTTTTCTGTTTTTTCTTTTTTTTTCTTTTTTTTCTTGTTTTTTTCCTTTATTTTATTTTTTTTCTTTTTCTTTTTTATTTTGATTAATTGATATTGGAGCCGAAGGCTCCAATGTCCTAACCTTTATCCCATCACTAAAGATTACTGACGGGATAAAGGTCAGGAGCAGGTAGTTGGGGGATGGGGGGAAAAAGTTGAGGAGGAACTGAGGAGGAAGGGTACGGGACTGAACGCTCACGATAAAATGAATGACATTTCTACTTCTCCTTCATTCGATATAAAGAGATAATGATACAGAATGCACTCAACAGATGACTCTCACTTCGTAACTTTAATTTTTACCAAAAAAGCGAATAAGCAACAAAAAAAAATAGAAATTCATTCATTCATTATATAACATTCGTAGAGAAATACGTCCCAAACAACTCTAAATAAGCACCGTATCGTGTTTCTAGATATGCAAACGGCAATTTTATCGATTTTTTGGAGAGCTTATTATTAAGATTACTGACCATGGGATTGACCATGGGATGAGTTTCAGTTCTTCTCATTTCTAATCCGACCATCCGGCCTATGGTTTCTCGATGACTCGCATCCAAATCGTCCGGAAGTGGATATAGAGAGCACTGCTGATCCTCACCTCCTAATAACAGTTTTAATTATCGATTGCGCTGGTAAGATACTCGTTATTTTATTATTGAAAATACCGTACCGGTTTTGAATGCTGATGTAGTGTTTTGGGGCTGCTCACACTTCTCGACCTGTTGATTGAAGGGGAAATTGGAGAGAATGAATCAGTCAGCAGGTCGAATGAATATCAAATGATATAGTACCTTGGACTTGACGGCCGGAATAAATCGATCGATTCGTACGATGACATATTTTGCCTCGGCAGAGGCGACAGCTCGTAGGACCTGACGGATTGAATTGACGGGGAAACCGTCAACTTCTAGGATGACATCTCCGGCCCGAAATCCAGCTTCATCCGCTGCCGAACCCGGTTCAGTATTCACCACCACCACTCCGGCCGGATTGCCTCCCACTAAATCCACAACGATCTCGTCAATGCCAGAATAATCCGACTATAAAACGAAGAAGACGAGAAGATAAAAGTTATTTCTTTCCACTCTCTTTCTATTTCGAGTTGCTGCGTGTGTCGATTACCGATCCTGATGGTGGCAATCCGTGAAAGACGAAGCCCAAAGGTCTATCTCGCTTCCGGATCATTCGGATGTCGAGGAGGACATGGCCCACTTGCTCCGAAGGAGCGAAATCCACCCAAGGGCAACCATCTGCTCTCGTCCCGTCGTCCCATTTACAAGCGGAATTATTAATTGAAAACGACTTTGATTGCAAATAAGGGATTAGTAGTATTTGGCATAGTCTGTAACCGTACCGAGGGCCAGGATGCAGAAGAGGCCTTGTGCTTGGATGAGAGAAAGATCGAGTCTGGAAACGCAGCAGACGGTCACCTGAAGTCGTCCCCGACGGAGCTTGGTCGACGTCGGTGCCGGGTTAGGTCTCAGGAGGAAGCGATCAGGATCCGGGAAGATGGGATGAGTCAACATCTTCGAGTTGGGGACGCAATGCTGCTTCTGAATCCAACCTTCAATCTAGAATCCCGCAAGAGTCAAAAGATCAATAATGATATACAGAGGGACTCGTCATCTGATGCGAGACGACGGTAGCAGCTTCGACGTAGTTGGTAGTAAGAGACGCACCAAAGAAGCCAACAAATCGGTGACGACGCCATACGATTGGCCTTGAATCCGAGAGCCGATGGCGACCTCCAGAGTGGGCGGCGGACAGAAGGCGATCGTCCAGTGGGAGTAAGGCAGACGGGAGAACTTTAATCGAAGGATTCCTTCCAGGTGGGCAACTGTGTCCGAGGAGAGTAGGCGGTGAAACAAAAGTTTGGTGTACCGGTACAACGATGTAAAATTCACATATTGACCGTCACAAGAAGATTAGTCTAGATTTGCTTTGAAAATGTAATGAAAAAAAGCCTACTTTTGGCAGACAAAAAGGCCGTCTTTCCGTAGGCCAAGAGAACGTCGATCCCGATAGCGAATCCGCCGCTGTAATCCAAATGAATTCCGACATCCACAGATTCGATGAGTTTCTGATCATCGTCCAGTACTATGCTGTTGACGTTGACGCTCTTGATGGATGGAGCCTTCGATCCCATTTCGATATCGTAAATCTGCCACCCAAATCGATCGATTTAAAAAAAATGAGTTCACTCTTTTTCCAAAGACAATGCACCTTTAGGCCTTTGATGATTTTATTGACGGCCGCTCCACCTTTCTGAACACCTTCTTGCATTTCTTTATTGATGCGCTTGATGAGGAAACGACGGACTAATCCGTTGCTATGGGCTTCGCGGAAGAAGAACTGCATCAATAAATTGATGGCCAGCAAGGTTTCGTCTCCGTCGAGGCGGCTGCTCTCTGCGGTCAGTTTTTCGGCCAGCGCCTGTATATACATAAAACAAAGGAACGTTGTCACGGATCAATAATCTATGATACAATAGGCGGTCCAATGACTTGGATATGTCGATTGGCCGAGTGGCATCGAGTAGTGGCATGTCTTGGTCTCCAAGAACATCTCAGTTGTTGCTAGCTACCGCCGCCGCCCTGTAACAAGTTGAGCGACATATCACGCACTTTTCATGACCAACCCAGCGGGACGGCCACGGAATTATTGACAAGGTAAAAATCTAGACTCTGGTTTTGCTACAGCTGTATAGTATATGCTGTAATGTCTTGGTGTAGCCTACACAGTCACTGCTTGATACGTACCTCTGGCAATTCGACAGCCACGGGCAGGTCGCTTTGGACCAGTGGGGTGCTAGCCGTCTCCGATTGGGGAGGCAACAACTTGTTAGGCTCCGACGGTGGCGCGAAGACGTTGCGCTGGATGGCCAGGACGACGGCGATGCCCAGTAGGAAGCCGACGACTCCAGTCAAAATCAACCAGAAGAGGAGCATCGTGATGTATACAGCTGGGCTGTTGGGTTCGGTCGGATGTTGGACCGCTTCCGCACTATACGACCGACCGATCAATAAAGTATGAATTAGAAACATGAGAGAGTAGGAAGGAGGAAAGAGACAAGGACATGTCGTATGCAGATTCATGTCGACATTGTCTCTGTCGGCGTTATTCGATGCTGGCGCAGGGCGCAGCAGCCAAACCAAGTCGAGAGTCTTTCTCTCTAACGTAAAAGTCTTTACGTCTAGTAAACTCAATGCGACCCGAAATTCCCGCGAGGCGGATCTGTTGACGTCACGGTGCGCATCGACATCGATCCCGGCCGGCACATGCGGATCCCAGCAGCAGCAGGGCTCGGTGCCTCTGTCCTCCTAGCTCTCAGAGCACGCGCTCTTTTCTTAGTCTAGGTACGTATGTATGGTAGAGGCGCTATATACGACGAGGACGACTACTACCTCATTAGGGACACGGGTGCGCCTCCAGCCCTTTTAGACCTCATTTCTACCATCATCCCAATTTTCTTCGTAGCCCGTTTCTTTTTCTTTATTTATTGATGCACCGAGACGCTTACTTTCCGTCCGCAAACATATACGTATAGACGTAGTAAAAAAAGGAAGAAAAAAACATACAAATAAGAAGTAGAGAGTAAAGGGGAAAAGGAGACGCCGACTCAAAAAGAAAGAGAAACACACGCAGAGAAAACAATTGGTGTACGTGTAAATAGATCTCCGCGCAGAGTGCATAGAGAGAGGCAATCGCTCAAGATACTACTGTGTCTGTTCGCAGAACAATTTGCGTTCTTCCCCCGCAGAGTAGACGTAATAGAAAGAGCGCATCAGTCGGAGACATTTTGATTCGGTTGGAAACGGTGAAAATGGACGACGACGACGACGGCAGAATTGTTTCTCCTCGACGACCCATCTCCGGCCATAATACAAGTTACATAGACGTATAGACTCGAAACAAAGAAAAATCAATCCGTCTACGTAGTTTATTATATACCGGAAGGATTTCATCGTCTCTCGTCCCGTTGCAAAAGAGAGAAATTTCGGACCACGCACCGCGCGAATTTACCGAGGCGTCACGAATAAGGAGCCAGAGAGAGAGAGAGACGATTTCAGAGTATAGTATTGGATCCTGAATGATTGATAAACGTAGCGTGTCCGCACCAATCGATCATTTTCGATCGGCTAGCTGTGTATTTCCTCTTTTGCTTCACGACGTATTTCTTCTGGGAAGTGAAACATGTCTGAATTTTTGCAATTTTGATTCTATGGACAGCAGCAACGTTGCTTCTACCCCCCTCTTTCGTATTGACAACATTTTCTTCTTCTTCTTTTCACATCTTCTAATATGAAAAAGCTTGGGTTTGTTAGTTTTTCTGTCCGAGCGAGGGGTCAATCCTGAGAGCGTGTAACTGCGCCAGCACAGCAGCTCGTTCGGGTTTCATTACGATTGTTTTCTTTCCAAGATGCGTGGCACGCAGACGACGTATCCTGAGCTGCGCGTTGTCCGCCTTTTCTTTCTCGCATCGCAATTCTGAAATAAAAGCCAAAAAAAAAGGAACGGGTGGATTCTCTTTTTTCCTTGTCTTTTCTAGCTCCTTTTGTGGCGTATTATTATCTGCAACGACGACAGAAAACAACATCATCAACATCCTGCTTCCGTCTCCTTCTTACTATACAGTGGTAGTAGTGGTGGTACCGTCTATATAGTATACGGCTGCCTTTTCTGTTTGTTTCTAGTATCTCTCTCTCTCTCTCTGTTTCTCTGTTTCTCTCTCGGTAATGTTCGCTAGCTAATGGCGCTAGCTAGCTAGCTACCCGGCGTTTGTTTATGATGATCTATATATCTCGCAGTCGTCTGCTAGTCCGTCCGTCGGCCGTTCAGTGCGGGCCGCACGAGCCGAACATTTTCCTGCGGTAATTGGATTGCTCTCTCTTTCGGCTCGGCTCAGCTACACCACCCGCGTCCTTTTCTTCAATTCTTTTTCCCTTTTTATTTTTATTTTTTTTTCCATATCAAGCGGCGCAACACAACATGAAGCGACTGATGACTGGGCGAAACGCAAAACAATAGGCGAAATAGAAGAAAGGAAACAAAAGGAAACAAAAAAAAGAGTCATGAGAAGGGTGTTGGCTCAGGTGGAGATTGGTCCCGCGGGACGGCACACGTCCAACACGCCCCACGTACTGATGATCCCCGGCCGATACGAGTCTATTACAGTCCCGTATCTGCCCCGTGTCAGGTCACGGGGGAATAGCCTGTAGTATTCAGTTCTAGGGAAAATGAAGGACGGCAGATGGCGTTGATAGTATCGTATCAACGCCGACGGAGCCGTGTCGCCGCCGCCGCCCGAGAACTTGATTTGTGTCCCGGCAGACGGGAACACCGGGACCAGTCCACTCTCGACTATCGTTACGCCAACACGTGTTTGATTACATGCAAGCGCGTGGCTCCGCAATTTTTGCCAATTCTTTTTCCTGACGGAAGATTAAACCCAACAACGGTGAAAGTGTCGATCGTGCTTCGTGCGGGGAGTGCAAGAGAGTCGCGGCGTCGGGCCCGACCAATACAACAACTGCAAAGGGATTTTGGTTGGACCTGCGAACGGAACGGCGACTCGTCAGTTAGAAGAAGAGTGAGCCATCGAGTGTTTCTCCCTGTTCCAAATGTCCCTTCTCGATTCCAGGAATCGTCTGGTGGAAGACTAATTATGACGACCTCCACTTGACATTTGGAAATTCCGACGAATCTGCGAGTCTGGGCCAGCCAGAAAAGTGAAAACGAGTCCAAAGATCTCTTCTCTCTTTGCTCGTCTTCCAACTTTTAGCGACGAGAGAGAAAAAAAAGGGAAAAGAGAGGACTACTACTTACTAGTAGTCTCTTTCGTCCTTTGCTCTTCTTTGACGTTCAACTTGTCAATCCCGGTCGTTAAAAGTGCACGTCGCCTAAGCTGCTGGCTGCCCATTGCCTAGTCGGTTGATTCGTTGCAGGGGGAGAAAAAAGGAAGACTCGGAACATTTCTAACGAGCTAGCCGGGCCACCCGCCCACTACATCGCTCGAGGTAAGAGAGCCGCACTTGATCCGTCTAGCTTCTCTAATATTGACGTATTTCAATTGGTAAAGAAGAAGAAGTCGCTCGGTGGAAAAGAAAAGAGAGAAAGAAAGAAAAGAACTATTTGTAAAATAGGAGCGAGGACTCGATAATGCGCATCATCCGGTTGGCGGAGATGAAATGGAACGTTATTTCCTTTTGACGCTTGTGATGATTCTCGCGCTGTTCGGCTGCCGAGTCGACATCATCGGATACGAGTCTAAGAGAGGATTTTATCTACTACTACTACTACTATCACTGTACGACTAGGTCTTTGACGATCCCAATGATCCGCATCGATGTCATCAGCGAGTTACGCACATTTTTATTCCGCGCCCGGAATCGTGATGATTCGAGAGAGGGAGAGAGAAGAGTTCCCAACGGGACTAGTTCTATCCATTTCCCTCTCTGTCTGACTCTGTGACTCGAAGCCGCAGAATTGCTTTGAAGGCGTTATTAACCGCACATCCCACCACTAGGACGACGACGAGCTACTACGACGGTCACGGTTGCTCTCTTTGATGGCATCCAGCTCGTCTCGTCTACTACCGTTCGTTTACTTTCTCATCAATATGTCTGCGGACACCGGCTGACGTCGCAGTCGACAACGACGACGACAGATTGAAGAGACGACGACGACGCTGGTCGCGTGACCATACGGTTCTCTGTTCCATCTCCACCTACTCATTCCGTTTCCTGATTTTTCTCTTTTTTTTTTCCATGGAAGGAGGGAGGGAGAGCGGACACGGTCCCTGGTCGTCGTAACACATCCAGCACCAAGTCCAGAGCAGAGCTATATACTATAGAGAGAGAGAGAGAGACAGAGTCCCCTTCCTGCTGCGTAACTTTGACAGTTGTAGTCGGTTTGAGTAGCCAAGTGCTGTCCAACTGCTGGCCATTATTACAGTCGGCTTATTTCAAGTTTGCTCACCGACTTGGCTCAAATAACCCGATTATATCACCACGGCTCCTGCTGCTGCCGAGTGCCGATCCGTCTGCTGGCTACGCGTTTCACGTCCCGCCGACGTGAACAACCGGCAAAAGACCCGACCGACCGACGGACGCGGTGGGCTTTTAGCGCTCCTTCATTGCGGATTCTCGTGAGATTTGGAAATGTCGCCCCCTCCCACCACCAGCACCACTGTCATATCATCATCGCCGCCGTACACCAGACGAAACTGATATTTGATGACCCTTATCACCGAGGATTTTCCTTCGTTCCGCTTTATATGCAAGTCTGCTCTCTATAGCTCCGGAGAGAGACGGAGAAACAGTCCTACTACACTGTACTCTCCTCAGGGGTATGAGATCCGTTCTTCCGTAAACATAGCCCTAATAACGAAATGAAATTTGATGACTACTCGTCGAGTTTCTCATCGTATTGCCAACGAGAGACGGTACGAACGACGGAGAAGAGAGCCACGTGCTCATCAACAATCATGAAACAATCATTTCGTCTCTACGCCTTCGTTACTGCCGTCAACACGTATGGGAACGGCCCAGTTCCTTTGGTGTTTGTCTTTGTCTGGTTGCCATAGAAACAGAGTCGGCTGGAAATTGGAGATTCATCAGTTTGAGGGAGGAGGGTGCAAGCGGCGCAACGCGTCGATCGGAATTGTTTTCCACTTGGAAATCAAAAAAGAAACACGAGAAAACACTCTGCTGCCGTCGCTCTTGTCCTACTACTGTGTAGCGAGAGTCAACTAACGTTCGATTGTTGAATATTCAGTTGTCACGGTTGGCCAAGTAGAGCGAAAGATTTAATCAGCTCGTTTCCTCCCTTTATTTCTTCTTCTTCTTCTTCTTTCTATTCTTTTGGAGAGGGGAGAAAGAGACTTGCAACAGATTTTTCCTTTCATCCACCCACCAGAACTTTTTTTTGTGGAAGAATCTACAGAAAATTGTCTCGACTTTATATACCGTATATAGTATATAAACCATTGTTTCATGGTGCTGCACCGTATAGAAGCGCTGGCTATTGTTTTGTCTCGTAGCTATGCGATAACGCCATTTGTTCTCAACTTTTCTTCCTTTTTCTTTTTTCTACTTTATACGGGAAATAGGGAATAAGGGAAACGTAATAAGTTTGGAAATGATTGAGCGTGTTCCGTCTTTTGTTTTTTTACTTTTCACGGGGATTTTTTCAGGTTTCCTACGCAACGAAAACTTGGGTCCTGGCCGTTCTATGTGTATCGAGTGCGGATTGATTGTTTCCCATGGGGCGCCAACCCGCAAGAAGAGAGGAAGCCCCACGAATACAGAGAGAGAGAGAGAGAGAGAGCTAGGGGGAGATGGTATTGAACGTCGTGTCAATATTCATTAAGACAGTCACTCCCAAGTGATTAGTCGACAACGACCGTCACTGTCCGATGGCTCTACGGAAGGAACGGTCCGAATCGAGCTAGGAATTTCTCTCTCTCTCTGTGAGAGTCTCCATATCGTCTATTATTCCGTTCCGTCCTGTTCTCCGGAGCAGCAGATGTACAGCCAGTTTCTAGTTGGCGTTCCTCGCTAGTCGTCGTCGTATCCGCATCCCCTTTGGCGTGTTTCTGACAAGTGCCCAGAGATTCTCTCAGCAGCATCCAACAAAAAAAAAGACGTTCCATGTCAGACAGTTAAAGTGGGGCTGGAACACAGTCTCTTATTTCCTTTAAAGTTTCCATCTCTCTAAATACAACAACAAATGCTTTATTTGCGCCTCTTTCTTTCTTTTCCATTTCTTCTTTTCTCTCTTTTTCTTTCACTTTTTCCCTTTCCAATTCTTTTCAAAAAAAGTTTAGGTCCCGACACAACAACAACAACAGCCTGGAAAAATAGCTCGTCGATGTTGATATTCTTCTACTGGAAAAAAAGGCGACGTGTTAGGAAATCATGGCCCTATCGACCCGTTCACGGCTCGTGATCGGAATAATTCTAGCGCGCTTATGACGGATTGTTACGCTAGAAACGGCGTGGCTCCGCAATTTCCACGCATTCAAATGCCGTCGTCGCCCTTTTTTCTTCTTTTTCCTCTCCTTTTTGGCTTTTTCCTCCCTTGGCCTTCCTGCTGTTACCGCTGTTCCTACTGCTGCTACTACGGGTATATTGACTCGGGTTCTGTATATAAAAGGTCTTCGTCGTCGCCTCCGTCGTCGTCTACATACCTTTGGCTTCTGCCTTTTTTTTATGTGTACGTGCTGTGTGCTGTTCCACAAACTCTCAAGCAGCAGCTACTTACAGCGACGACGAATAGAGTCGCTTTTGAATATTTCATTCCCAAACAACTAAACAAGATACTAGCTATTTTCTATTCGTATGTATACGGCCCTACAATAACTCGTCATCTCTTCTTCCGGCACAGACTTTTTCTTTACCCAATATTTGCCAATCCTTCCCTATAAAATCCTTCTTCTTCTTCTTCTTTTTACGTCTACGAGACGATATAGTCCTACAATGAAAAGCACAGTACCGGTACCTGAATGGAATCCAAAAAAAAGAGAGAGAGATAGAGGCTCACCCGATGGGCTATTGCTCCATTTTGCCTCCCTGCCACCCCATTCGTCGAAAAAGACGCAGAAAAGAGATGGTTTTGAGGGTACTAGTGACTAGTCGTACTGTAGACGTTGTACTATACTATCAAATCGGGGGAGGAGGAGGAGTGTTGGGCGTCGTCGGATGTATAAGCACCAAAAACCCAGCGGATCTATTCCGGTGTCTACATATTGATTTCGTTTGGGGCACGTCGTCGTCGTCGGTAGCAGAAGAGAGAGACACGTCGGCGGGGCAGACGAGGTAACGGCTGGAATGGTAATCGCGCTCCAAGTGCGAATTCAATTGCCCAATATAACGACGAGGAGCGAAAAGAGAAATTGAAATGTTTAGATCACGAGGAGCCGAAAAAGAGCCAGCCGTGCACATTGCAAAAAAAAAGAGGAATGATGGCTATTTCTTCTTCTTCTCCTCTTTCCACGAATTGTCGTTCGCATTTCAGACTGTGCGGGGTCCTGTGGGATGATGGGTTCTTCATCTATATAGGCCGCGTCCATCGCTCAAATATGATGAAAATCCTTCTCTGTTATATCGTCCAAATGATCAAAGTTTACCGCATGACCAGACTCGGGTCCCGTTCCAATTTTGCCACCAAAACGCAAGGTAAAAAATCCCCACTATAAACTGGACTGCTGCGTCTGGTATATACTATTTGCTGGCCCAATCGATAATTCTAAATTGGGATTCCGCTGTATGGACGTTTTCTCAATAGATAGTCACAGCAGCAGCAACTTTGAAAAGGGGGAAACATGTTTGTAGAGACGATTCTGAATGAGATCCGTGCTGTGCCATTGCTGCCTGCGCCATTGATTCTTGCGGGGAGTAAACAAGATGCAGCAGCAGCAGCAGCCAACCAAATTGGATGCTCTTCTTCATCTTAAACTCGTTAATTGATCGTGCTCTCTCAATGGACGGACGACCCACGACCTGCCCACCAAATGAAGGTTCTATGTATAGCGAGCTGAGAGCGGACGCATTTTCTCTATAAAAAACAGTATATACAGAGACGACGTCGGTGAATCGGGGCATCTCGTTTTAATAGGATCCCGCTCTCTCTCTCTCTCTTTTTATGGAGTATGTAGCAACCCATTGAAATTTTCCGTCCAAAAAAATATAAATACCATGGAAAAACTTTGCGAGTTCATCAAATAGTTTGCTGGTGAATACACAGAGTCCTTTGACGAGACGGTAACTCTTCATGACCGCAGCAGCGCTGATGATGGGGTTATAAAAAAAAGAGTAACACGGAAAAAAAAGGGAAGAAGGATCGATCGACCTCGATACGGTTTTACCGCCATAAATATGGAGTGCCAGGCGAAAAGAAGGGGGCCGTTAAAAGGTCTAGAAGAGCAGCAGCAGGAGCAGGAACACAAGAAGAAAGATAAGGAGGCCAGCCACCAACACAACAAACGAATAACGAAGAGAGCTCGCGGAGAGAGTAGAAGAGTTAGGAGAAGACTTAATCGATGCGACGGGGATTCTCCGCTACATACGTACGTACGTCGCCCTAGACTATGTCGCTATATTTGTGTCGATGGCCGGAGCGAAACAGCAGCAACAACAACAACAACAACGGGCGGGTCGTTGTAATTGTGAAAGACGGTGACAGAATGATTTGCTTCGGATGGGCGCGGTCCTTGTTGTTGTTGTTGTCGATTCTCCTCGTATAGGGCGCGCACCACTAGTACAGCCGACGACGCTATGGGTGGCAAGCACGCGAAAGGCGAAAGCTTCTTCCATTTTGTCTCTTTCTCTCTCTCTGCTGAGCCGCCGCTACTTTGAGAGAGAGATAAGTGAGAGTAGAGAGAGAGAGAGAGCAAGGACCGCAGATGGATCGATTACCGAAAAGGGTGGAGGAGAAGAGGAGGGAGCAGCTCTCTAGTCGGCCCGGCCGTTCCGCCTGATGCCGCATCTGCGGATGAGGTTCTGGTAAGCGGCCGGAACTTGGCCGTGTGCAGATGGCAACGACGACGACGACTATACACTCCCTTACGCTCCCAATCCAATCCAATCCGGCTAACCCTTTTTTTCTTTTTCTTCTTCTTTTCCTTCTTTTTTTCCCTGGGAATATAAGGGAAGGAACGAGACGGCGGTTCCCCCGCAGTTCCTCCTTGTACGATAGAGACGTGACGGCGTAATCAATCGGAACGGACGCATACGAAGAGCCGGGCAGATTCAAAGAGAAAGGCCAGTGACTTCTGCTAGTAGGAGACGAGACGACGGAATTTGCTCCAGCAGAGTCGAGCGCTAGTCAATGTCGGCCGGATGGGAAGCAGCGGGGAGGAGGAGGAGAAGGAAGGAGGAAAAGTCTCTAGTCAACATCAGTCGCCAGTCCGTCCGTCAATTCCGTCGACTTCTTCAAGAGAGTTTGAGGGTTCGACTGCGATCAATTCCTACGACGACCGACCGACCGACGGTGGTCTATCCGGGGTCCTCCGGAAAGGGCAATGTAATCCCTTTGAATGATAGAGACGGGCGGCGGCGGAGGCGGCTATACGGACGGACGGAAAGGGATTAGAAGCTACTTCAAGTGAAAGCTTCTCTGCTCCTGCTGCTGACGAAGACGACGGAGGGCGCACACAAGACGGAGCGAGAAAAACAAGTTGCGGCTCCTGCCGATGACGGATGAATCTTAGTAACCATAGAGAGCGAGTGGGACGAGTACATCTACGACGACGACTATATACTAAGAGATGGAATTCTTTTCAAGTCATCGGCTCAGGGGAATTGAAAAGAAAAATTACATATGCAGCGACCGAAGCCGAGAGCTTTGGTTAAGTCTAGCGCTCCGGCCATTACTGGCCCACTGGCCGATCGATGAGAATATGTAGATATACAACACAAAGAGCCCAGTCACGTGTTGCGGTCGTTGTCGTCGTCACGACAGGTGGACAAGGGTGGACAACAACACGAACCCGTCCATTGCGATGATAAGCCAGTTGATTCGCGCATTCTCCACCGACTCGGCTTCCGTTCTATTGGCCGATGACGCGAAAAAATGGAAACATGGAGGAAAACATAGGGAGAGCTACACTGGCTCCCGAGGGTCAATCCTTACGACAACGGACGCCAACGGACTCGGACGACTTTTCCCTCTTTTGTCGTCGTCGTCGAGTTGGTTGATGCTTTACTTTGTGCTTCGTTTTATAATCCCTTCATCTTGTTACCGGTTCGTCGAATTGAAATTTGACAAAGGACCAAACGCAACGATGGACGACGACGACGACTCGTTGTTTTGTGTCAAATACAAGGGAAACCTCTTCGAGTTGTCTTTGTCGACCAAGTCCTATAGCGTCACAGCGGATTTATTATTAGTTGCCATTTCTAACACTTCGAACGCATCGGCGTCGAAACAAGTCCGGCGGCCGGAATGGCGTCGATAAGTCGCTCGACATTCCCCTATATAGTACCATTGCAGTGCTGAACTGCATGGCGCATCCATAGTTAATGTTATCTAATTGACCTGTCGCTACTGGGTGGTGCCGCCGTCCAGAGTCGCTCCGTTTAGTCCCCAGAGAAGACCGGACGGGGAGAACTACAGATCCCGCGGGACGGACGGCTGGACGGCGCCTGATATCAAGCCAGTCGTCGTCCCCTTTTTTTTTTGGCTGGCTGTGACGCAAAAGGGCCGCGGAGGTTTTCATTCCTCATCCCCCAAAAGCTCGTTAACGCCCAACGGCGCCAAAAAAAGAAAGAGACGCCGCAAATCTGGGGGGAACATCACGAAAGAGAAAAGAAACACTTTTTTTCTCAAATAAAATTTCCAAGTTGATGGAAGACGACGAGCGCACGAAAATGGCGCATTGCAAGTGACCAGCACAGACTGAAAGAGCATCATGAAAGTTTGTGTGATCCGTCAGTCTCTTGCGCGAAAAAGTGAAAAAGACTCCCAGGAAAAGTTGGCGGGATTTATACAAGACGGCCAAAGGCTATTTTCGCCCGATTCCAACGAACAGACGCCAAAAAGTTGTCCGTCATATAACGTTGTCCTTTTTTCCCCGTCAGTCCGAAGGTGCAACTTTAAGTACAAACAAGCTTTAGCCCAGTCGTCCGGCCTCGCCCTTTTTTCCCTCCTAATGGCTGGTAATGGTTTGACGTTGATTATTAAGCGCTGCTCGTTTTCCTACCCGTCGCGTTTCCAGCACTATAGCGTGACCCGACTTGTGTACTCGTTATTTTCTTTTTCTTTCAGTCTTTTTATTTTCCCCGGTCCAATTTTTCTTTTTTCAAATCGGCCGAGTTGCACCTGATCACTTACAAGTTCAGGGTGGCGTCTTCCGGGCGTCCCCTAGTCGACTGACTCGAAACTTGGCTCTTTGGATGAGACTCTGGCCGACTGTCTTCTCATCAGAGACGCAAGTCCTCACTCTCTTCGTAGGTTCGACTTGTTACGCGGCCCATTGTTCACTTCCTAGTGACCGACCCTCGGAATGAAAATCCTATCGCCCTGACTCTCTCAAAGTGTCGCAAGCGGCGCACAAAGTGATGGACGTGCCCTAGATGCTACGTGGAATTGGCTTCTCTCGTCCGTCCATTAGAGACGAGCAGCAGGGGCCAATTCAAGTGGAGAGAACACGACGACATCAAAGTTCAATTCGATCCACACACAAAAGGGGAATCTCCTCTCTCTCTCGCTCTCTATAACAATCAAAAAGCCTCTTCGGTGCCTATGATCGGCCCCACACAACTGCTGTACAATGGGAAATCCAAAAAAGAAACCGGAAAAAGAAGCGTAATGCGACACCACCGAGGAAGCGGTTGACACGGCAAAGAAGCCAAATCAAATCACCCCTTTTTCTTTTAATTTCTCTTTTTGTTCAACTCCGATACGTTTCGTATTTTCCCAAAGTCTTTTGTTTTGCAGGGCGACTAACGTTGAGATTCGTCAAAATGGCCGACATCGAACCCTCGACGCCACACAGCCGCAGTGAGAGAAAAAAAAAGAGAACGTGAAAAAGGCTTACCGATAGGAAAACTAATTTGCCGAGGGAAAGAATTTTTCAAGGGATTCTCTCTTCTATGGAACTGGCGTCGGTCGATTGGCGTCGATGACGTCTCTCGCCCCAAATCCGCGATATCCTCTTCGATTTTCTTTTTCCGCGCTTGGCTTTGCTCTCTTGTAACAATCAACGGGCAGACACACAAGCTGGAAATAATCA
Organism: Ceriodaphnia dubia; assembly: GCA_022539655.2. Classification (NCBI taxonomy): domain Eukaryota; kingdom Metazoa; phylum Arthropoda; class Branchiopoda; order Diplostraca; family Daphniidae; genus Ceriodaphnia; species Ceriodaphnia dubia. Next base: position 887,950 of record JAKUCG020000250.1, read on the forward strand.
GCGCCCCTGTTTCTCGAGTCTCTCGTTGTCGTCGTCGGCGGCGGCCAATTGACTGAAAACGACCAGCCGCAAGAAGTTGATGATGGGAGACGACAGTGTGTCGATATCCATTCCGCAATCCGCTTTTCGCCAAAAAAGCTTATCGTTTTTCCGAGCGACGTCCAATCGTCGTCGACAAGGTCGAATTTAGGTTAATTTCCTTTGTTTTTTTTTCTGCCTCCCAAATCAAAGTCGATTGCACAATAATCTGGTACATATAGAGACAGTCCATTGACGCTGATTAACGACAAACAGACGAAAAACAAAAAAAAGGAGATGAGGAAAATTCCCCCTACGGGCTTCTCTCTGTGTAACGATCTCGTTAAGCTCCCTGTCTCTTTTCTTTCGCGTACGTCCTTCTTCTTCTAGCCCAACCACTCTAGAGTCTCAATGGGGTTAGACTTGTGTTGTCCAGCCTAGTTTGTGTCTTGCCTATGTGAGAAGAGATGGAAGAAAGGGCTAAGGGAAGAAATGCCTCAAGAAGCGAAGCAGCAGCAGACAATGAGAATGAGGGAGCTGTAGAGTAGTAGTAGGCTCTTGTGTCGCCGGACAAGTATTTTGCCCGGCGTCTTTTTTTTTCTCTCTCCGCGCTTTTCTTTTGTGTCTCTTTGTCCCCCTCGCCTTTCCTCTACTATTCCCTTTCCGGTCGTCGTGATAACGAAAACTCGTCGTCGAGTTTCCCGGATCCGGCGCCGTCCGTCCGACCGCAGTCGCAAAAAAAAGAAGAATCTATAGTCTTCTTTATAGAGGCAACAAAAAAAAAGAAACCTGAACATATCCATCATCTTTTTTTGTGCGTGTCCGTCGCGCCATATATATTGTAAGAGCTTCTACTACTACTTTATGGTTTCGCAAGTGTAGATGGACTGGCCCAGCTCTATAAGGGCAATCCTTCCAAGTCTATACGCTCCTTGGGTTCATGTGGTGGACCATGGAAGAGGGCAAAGAAAAAGTTGGTGTAGAGATACGATCGTCTGCTAGAGGAGCCCAGTCCTTTTTGTCTATCGGCACAGCCTTTAACTAAATAGAAATAAATGTTTGGGATCGTGAAATCGGGCCCATCAGTTGGATGTCGTCGCGGTAACGTCATTTACTTGTGTCGATGTAACCCCGTCCGTGAACGGTTACATGTCGGATCCGCATCTTTGGCCTCTTCCGGATCGATGCCCTCGGAATGAAATGGCGTACGGTAGTCGCAGCAGTAGCAGTCATGGCCGCTCTTTCGACTGTAAATTGCCGACTCGACGGGGTTTCTCCTCCGGCAAGACATTGCATGGATTCTTTGGGCTTTCGGGATCGGGTTGCCTCGAATCGCTGACCGATGAGGCCGGAACACGAGAAAAAAAGAACAAGTCTAGAAAAAGGGATCAGGTGGACCCTGTGTCGAACAGGAAAAAAAGGGACAACCATTTTGTCGGTGAAAGTATTGGGGTCGAGAGACAAAATCGATGAGGTGGCGATGCATCACTCTATGCGCGCGGTCAGCGGCAGAGTCCCGTCGTCAGACGGCCCCGAGACGATTTAATAGCTCGTCGTTTCATTTGCGGTTGACAATGACAACGGCAGTCCCAGTTGGTTTCTAAGATGATCCGTCTTGTTTGCTCTCTTTGCCGGACGAAATCTATCGTGCGGCTGCGTCCTCTAAATGAGTCCGGCTGGCAGAAAAAGACAGGTATAGTAGGCGGTATTACAAGAGCCGGATGAGAAGACAGCTGTTGGTGGGTGGTCGCTGAGAGATTGAGAAGAGACGTACCCGTTTGATGTTCCTCTCGGTCGTGTAATGACAATGTAAAAGGAGGAGCGGCGGTGGCGACAGACGTAGCAGCTATAGCGTGCTGCGTGCCGGCTCTTCTTCCTACCTCGTCTCTCTCCGTCCTGCTGCTGTGCTGCTACTGTATAATTCATATGCTCGTCGCGGCTATCTCCTTTGGACAGAGAGAACAAACAGCTTTTCGACTTGCCTCCTCCTCCTCCGACTGGCCCTGGTCGTCATCTATCCTTGAGAGTACAAGGTACGCCGTCGGCCATTCCATGCAAAACAAATTGAAACGTCCGGAAATGTCATCTAACCGAAAAGGCGGATCCGTCTGTTCCTGCGTAGAGGTCAGCGATCCATTTCCATTACCCATTGAATATTCGACGAAATACTAACTTTGGCCAGGAAAAAAGGAAGAAGAGAAAAAATCCCAAAAGTGAATAGCTGCTAGATCGAAACAACACACGACGAGCTGTTTCTGCGGACATGTTGAGTTTTTACACCATCGATTTCCGCGTCGACCGTGCCGTGCCGCCCCGGATCGATGGCCGAGCTCGTCGGTCCGTTGGAGCCAAGTTGCGGAAAATGAGGAACTGTATATACAACAGCGACGGTAACAGCAGCAGAGCAGAATGGGGAAATCGAAGGAGATTCGGCTCTCGATATACTACGACCGACCGACGTCGATATGGATGAGAGATATATAGGTCGACTACGACGACGGGCAATCATTCAACTCTGATGACAATACGGCCGTTTTTTTCTTCTTCTTCTTCTTCGCTCGTGTTACAGTCGACGTTGTCGATTGCACGTCACAATATCCTCCGAGTTGTGAGCGCACAACAGAAGAATCGCAGAGGAGAAAGACGAAGCGATGCCGAGACTTTTTCTTCTCTTTCCGACCTGCGACAAAAGCGCCAGACTATATCCGAGAGATGACGAAGAGAAACTTGGTGTGTCAAAGTGCAAGTGCGCTTCATTGCACACGTTGTCGTCGTCGTCTTTTACGTAAGTTCCCCCTAGCTAAACTTTGCCTAGTGTAGCAACCAAGAAGAAGAAAAAAAAAGCTCCAGACGTCGCCAATAACCAAATCAACACGCGCCCACTCGACAAAGGAGAAAACGGTCTCGTCGATGCGGCTCTATCGATTCTATACCGGGAAAAAACGGTTTGGCCCCGTCGAAACATAATAACGAACAAGTTTTATGAGAAAAGAGAGAAAGAAAGACAAAACGGATGACGACAGCATCTTCATTATAGCAGGCAGCGACTTTTTCATTTTCTCCGTAGAGTATTTGCGCGGATTTTTGGAAAGAAAGGAATTCCAAATATCGAGGAACATGTCCTGGCTATATAGTTCTTAGCGCCGGTCAATGGGAGAGTCTCACGTTCCGTGTCGATCGTCATCAGCTAGAGAGCGTGGGCGAGCGAGGTGCCGCATAGCGTGATACGACGATCGACGTCCTTCTTTTCTTTTTGTCCTGTTCGCTCTGTGAAAAATTGCTCACCGGATGGAAACGGATTGAAATTCTTGATACATTGCTCTGCTCTGCTTCTGATTTCGATATTCGACGAACGAGAACTGCTGCCAGCAGCTAGCACAGAGATTATGACCGTCGTGATCGGAATGACTGAAAATAAGGAGACCCCCTCCGCCGCCGCGCCGCTGTCTATATAACTATAGTCTCCATGGAGCCTCCGGAAAAGAAAGAAAAGCAGCGGGACGTCGACCAGCCGCTGCCTCTTCGCGACGGTGTGCCCAGATTTTCAAAGCAGAGAAACAGCAGACTGCCGAGCTGGCAATCTCTAGACTATACGTTCCAGCTTTTTTTTTTCTCTTTGGGTTTTAATATTAATAAATACATGTTCGTACGAATATATAGCCGACGAGTATATATCAAAGTCTAGGCTGCGAGATTTATCTGGGCCACGAGGGGAGACCATCAGTGGGGGAAAAGAAGGTATAGCGTACTATAAAGAGAGAGGCGTGCTGCATAATGTTGTCGACGGAGCTCCTCTTATTCTGCTCCCCTTCGATATATATTTGAAGATATACTCGACTATTCCGTTTTTCCGGATGGATGGAAAGATTTGAAAATAAGAGTGACGATGGTAGGGCAGCTCGATCTCTACGCCCGTCGGCGTAGCCCAGTCACGAGCCGGCCAAAGAGAGAGACTAGACATTCACCATCAAACATAAATAGAGCTACAGAATTATGTCCTACTTTTATTTCTCAATTGCTAGACGATCGTCTTGTTTTGGTTTTAATGACAACCATCAAATAATCATCGTCTGGGTCCAATTGATCTCGATTTTGTTGGCGGTAGATTGTAGTGGACGGCCCAATCTTGTCGTCCAGCAGATTTTGTCGATTCCCTTTTGGTTTCGTCCGTCAGCCTCCGCCTCTGGCAAAAGAACGAGACTCTAGATGACGGACGTGACCGACACCATACCATTTCGCTTCTTTTTCTGTCTGCTGCTGTTATGGGCCGTCTCGGCTGACAACGGCCGACATGACAACAAATGCGTCTCTTGGCTGCTTTGCGGAACGGCTCGCTGCTCACCACTAACGTTGCGAGACGGAGAAATCGAAAAAGTTGACTGGTCTGCTGGCCGGCGTATATAGTCGCAGACGGTGGTGAACTTGAAAAGACGCCGGCCAACATCCAGGATATATCTTAAAGGCATTTAGTCTAGTAGCTAGCGACAATATTCGTCCTCTGTGGCGGCGCGCACATACCGAATGACTTTGTGACCCGACCAACACATCCACAGACAACTTTTCCATCTCACTCTAATATTTGGACCCCGACGACCTCGCGCCAGCCGACTCGGATGAGAAATCAGGGCCGTAGAAGCAACGACGCCGTCGCTGGAATCGATTTCTCTCACGTCTTTCGACACTTGCGACGATGAACTTTGCCACGGATCCCCGACGAACCGTCGGTCGGTGGGCGAAATATGGTTTGCCGAATGTCGGCGTCGTCTTCCTTCCTCGCCAGAAAAAAAAAAGAAAACGAGAAATTTGTAGTCGGAAAAAGTTTGCAATGCGCATCGCTACTCTGAGAGAAAAGGGAAAAAAGAAGGAAATTTTCAAAGAGCTGAAGCTGTCGGATCGGGTACGTTTGTAGAAAGAAAGCTGATATCGTCCGTCGGCCATTTTGGACGCGCGCTGCGACACGGCTCGTGCATAAAGTACTCTTTGCTTCTTTTTACGATTGACTCGATGTTTCTTGTCGTATTAGAAGACGAGCGGAGAGAGAGAGAGACGACGGCAGAAACAGCAAAAGAAGAAGAAGAAAAAGCGGAAGGGTTTCCAGTTTCCTTGTTCTCCATGACGAACTGCGTGATTAAGGGCGACGTTGCGGAAGTCTTCATCATACAACCAGCCGGATGGTTAGCCGCATCGTCGCTCCTCCGCTTTTCTCTATAGGGAGGGAGAAACTTGTGTAGTTGTAGCCTACACAAGTCTTTTGCAATTCCAATGACCGCGCATCCTCAACATTTCGGCGAGGCGGAGAGGACGGTTGCCTCAAAGTCGTCTGCTCTTTCTCTTATAGCTCCATTATCGGAAATGAAATGTTTTGCCTCTTTTTCCGACAACTTCATCGGGAATAGTGCTGTAGTCATCGTGGGCGAAAAAAAGGGAAGAAAATTTACAAATTCCTCGTTTCTTATTCTCGGAGATATTTTGCTCTCCCCGCGCGGAGCTCTCGTAATCCGGCCGTGTGGAATAGCGTCTTCGTGCGTGACGCAATGCCGTATTTCACTGTCGGCGGTGGCGGAGGCGGCCGGAGCGCGCGCGGGAATGAAGGCGGGGTTGGAGCTTTGATCCGACAACGACGTCGACGACGACAACCGACAAAACGCAACAGAGACAAATAAATAGAAGAAGAAGAAGAGAAAGAAGAGAAAGAAGAGAGAAAAACCTATAGAAGAGAAATGGATTCGCCGTCTTAGCTCTGTTTGTGTCCCATCGCCTTTTCTTTTGGCGCCGCCAGGCGGTCGGAGAGACGATGCAAGTCTTTGGCTTTGATCAGTCGTTCACTTTTCTATCGGCGTCTCTCTATGGTTTATTGCCATCGTCGTCGTCGTCTGAGGCAGAAAGGGAAAAAGAAAGACGACGTGATATAGGAAAGAAAGAGGCCCCAAACAAGCGACGATGTGATCAGGCAGCCATCTTCAATCCTTCCTTTTATTTATTTCCTTCTTCTTTACGTACTTCTTTGCTCCTTTGCCTTCCCTTTTTAGAGATAGAGAACGCGGCGTATTATTGGAGAAAACTCGGTACTTAGTGATTTCGTCTCTGTGCTGGCTGTTCTGTTGGGTTGGCAACGCGGCTGGCAAATCCGGATGCGACAGCAAAGCAGCCAGGTCAACCAACTTACCGTTGTATATATATACTTTCGGGGTTCTTGTGGGTCCCTATTCATTTCTAATGAAGACGCTCCGACTTGATCCTGTAAACAGCCTAAAGGTCGTCGTATACAAAGTAAATTCTTCAACATTGACTTGCAATATTGAATCGGCAACAACTGGCCGACGACTAATGAGCGAAATCGCCGTCTCCACGACAGATTTGCTGCATTAGTCTCCATTATTCCTTACAGGGCCTCGTATTCACTAACAGTGTAATCAGCAAAAGAGCTTTCGACTTGATACCTGGTTGCCTTTGAAAAATAAATAAAATAAAACGTGATTACGAAATTCGAATGATTACCTCCATATTTCTATAAAGATTGCTGAGAAACGGATGGGAATAAAAGAGTTTTACGTGATTTGTATTGGCCGTAATCGACAAGGGATGCCTTCGTCAACGCGTTACGTGTAACTAGGTAACAAGCAGAGTTGATAAGAGTTTGAATAGCATTATTAGTAACTCTAATGAGTGTCGCAGTGAATTTAATCCACGAGAGTTGCAGGTTGATCCTCTTATTTCTAACTTGTGGGCGATTCCATTGTTTCTTAATAGAAGGAAAAGAGCTAGAGAGAGAAGATGAAGAAGAAGACGAAAGTTTCTGGCTCTCTCTTTTGATTCTATACATCCCGTCTCTCATTGGGCCCGCTGGGTAGATGCCATCCATTTTAATGGAATAAAAGCTGCTGCCGCTGCTTCTGTATGTGATAGATTATAGAAAGAGAGACGCGCATGAATTGGAGGCACTGGTAAAAGGTTCCTTGAATTAAATAAGGAGGATCTGCGCTGCAATTACAACACTGTCTACTCTATTGTATGCGGATCTATGCAGCCGGGGGTCGATTGGTACGCGTACAGTACAGTGGTACTGGTACCGTACGGTACCTACGTACTAGCAAGTAGTAGTAGTCGGGCTGCCACTGCTCGTCTTTTCCGGCTCGGCCATGCATTATCCAGCCATATGAAGAGACAGCAAGTATAGTAGAAGAGAGCCGGGTCCGGCCGTGCGTGTCGAGAGTGCTCATCCTCTGCCATTTCCATCGCATTGGTTAATACGAGGCCGCTATATATATATATTATATATATACGTAAATATGGAGAAAGAGAGAGAGAGAGAAAGCGTGGAGTATGGCGTGTAATATATGCTCAACTGACGGCGCTCTGCGTTGGCGCAAACCACCATGCAAAAGTTCTCCTTCTCTCTTTCTTTCGAGTCCCCCCACCATCACTGCTCGTATGTATAGTGGGGCACGAGTGGGTGGATAGATCGCTGCCACATGACACAATAACCATCGAGGGTCTTTGTCTTTTTAGGATCGCTCGTATAACGATATCTCTCCTCTTCCACAGTCTTATCAAATGGATATTAGAACTAGATGTCTCGTCTGGATGGATGGAAGAAACTCCTTCATCATCGTTAGGCAAACGGCCGACGGCCATCGAACTATTGTCCGCGACCTATATGTTCTCAGGCCGTCATTAGCGTGTCTTCCGGACCAAACGGCTCCATCCGTCTTTTGACCCCACTTGGCCTCTGTTTTTTTATTTTTTTACAAGTGACTTCTCAAGGTCCAGTTAAGGTCCGTCTTCAGTGCAGCATAATATGATAAGTTGTGCCATTAAACGAGGGCAGACGAAGACGAAAAAAAAGGCGTAGAGCGCGCTCAGTGACCTGCGTCATTACAGATAACGATCGACGTCCAGCAGAGTTCATTGGTGTACTGTCGATGGATAAATCGCATTTCTTTTTCTTCTTGTCTTTTCCAGGGATCGTTGTCTCCATAGACAACAGTTGTTGTTCACTTGGGGTGTCACGTTCTCTTTGCAGCTATCGCAGCTCCAAAAGGCCGATGATTGATCGTTGGATGCTGTTGTTACACAGAGTACGTACCTACTATTATTACTAGCACACGAGTAGATGTAACATTACCGACGAAAGAGATATCGGTGCAAAAAAAAAGGGGGGCTGCAGCGCTCCCGCGAGAGCAATTACGCCGAGTCGTCGACGATGTTGCTGACGGCTGTTGTGGTGGTGCGGAGAAGGGAAAGTCTTGACTATTCTCGTCGAGCCAATAAACAACAAAAAAGAGGCGGAGGGAGCGTCTAGTCGGTTCCACCTAAAAGCTGCTTCTGCCTTCAGTCCTTCATCCGCCCCTATTGAGCTAATGGAGTCTCGAACTCTGATCTGAGTCTCCGTGTTGCATTGACAACAACAGAGTGTTTTTCGGGTTGAGAATCAACACCCGTGTTTCTTCTTTCCCCCTATTGAATCTTGGGTGTTGTATCGATGGGAAATCTTTTGTAGGAACTAGAGACGTTACGTAGCGTTTTGTGTGCTGCTGCTCTGACGTCTTTTCATCGTCAGCAGCCGGTTCTCGCCGCGCGTCTTCTTCTTATATTGGGTTCCCCGGTTCCCACACTGAGCGATCAGTCCCCGCAGCCGTACAGCCCGTTTGTGTTTTGTTTGTTCGGCTGCTGCTGCTGGCGGGGGTAAAAGAGCGCCTGGCTTGTCTTTACTCTGGCCTCGGCCACTAGAGCTGGAGAAAGAAAGAGAAAGAAAGGAAATGCTGAGGAAAGAAAGAAAGAAAGAGAGGCGTTGAGAGCGCGTCATAGTCGCTGCTGCTGTCGAGTCAGCTCTCGGGACCGTGATAAACGATACCGCATCGTAATGGTATACCAGCTGTGTCTAGCTACAACGATATGTCACTATCTCTTCTTCTTCTTTTTCTTATTGCCTTTGTTTTCAGCGTATTCCAGCTGACTTCTCATTCATTTTCCCTCCATCAAAAGAAGACAAATTCGAATTACCCGCCATCAATGGAGCGATGAAATGGAAACGGCAGGTAATTAAGACCTGACCTTTCATAATCGATACCATTATGTATTCGCCAACTCCTCGGTGATGGTTATATGAAAAGTTGTGCGGTATAACCAATGGCAACGATTGGAAATGACATCAAGATGAGCCGCATCTCATTTTCGGCTTAGCGACTCGCATCACTTTTATCGAGAGCCAAGTCATTGGTAAGTCAAACGGAAATGTCAAATACAAGTCGGAGGAAATCGGTGGGACGCGCGACCTACTGAGGTAATTGGTAGTGAGCTTCCACCAAAAAAAAAAAGGAAAATCAAATCAACATCTCAACTTTTTTTTTTTCCTTCGTCTCTCTCTCCGACAAGTCCCCGAACGCGCCTCAAGTGGATCGAGACTCTTTTTTCCTACTTCCTCTTGACGAGATTACATCATCGCAGGCGACGTGTAGGTGGTGGCTGTGGTGTCGCTTTAGTGAATAGATGTACAACATCACCGTAGCATTTTCATCATCGGGGCTTTTTCCCCTCAGTCCTTCCTTGTAGATCTATAAATAGATGGAGAGATCAAAAGTCTTCATCGCAAGTTATTTATTACTTTTGCCCCTGACTTTGGGTATATGTGTTTTGAGAGTTGATGCTGTAGATGTCGACTGACACTAGCCTACTAATTCCGTCACGAAATCTCCAGGGTGAGAAAAGAAGAAATCCTGGTCCGTTGGGGCGATGCAGCTCAGTCGGTCGGAAAGGCAAGCGACACAGGAGCCGGTTGCCTCGCGTGCTGCCGCTGCTGTACAAAGCATCAGCGTCTTTCTTTTTTTCTGATTTACCGCCATCGATCCTCATCAAAAGTCAACCAACAGATCTAGAGAAAACCAAAACAAAAGAGTTGGCCGCTTTATTCCGACGCCCACTGCTCTGTACGCCATTTTCCGGCTGCTGCCGAGTGGCATCAAAAGAAATGTTTTTCTATTTTTCACAGATTCGCGCGCTCCGTGATGAATCTCAGAGTGTCGTTCACCTGATTGATAATAGAGATGGAATAATAGGAGATGATGGCTATAAAACGTTACATGGCGGTGGTGTATGCTCCTTCGTCAGATGGAAATGTAGCTCCGATGGAAGAGAGAGAGTGAAGTGGGCCCGAATAAGTATGCGTGTCTATAGATGCATGTAAGCTCCATCCACCCTACCCAACCTCCCCCACACCGCCGGAAGAGAAGCGGTCTAATCCCCAACGTCCACAACATCGACAGCACCGAGTTTTTCCCCCTTGCGCCCGCGCGTTCTTTTCTTTTTTTCTTTTTTTTTGGGCTCCTTTTTTTACTCGCGAGTTGATTCTTTTTTATTGTGTGCAGCAGAATAGTATACATGTAGGAGATCCACATCCGCTCGAACGGCAGGGGTGCAAATCCGCATATATACACAGAGACCGCCTATCAGTTTTTACGACATTGCCTCTGCCCTGCTGCGGTCTATAGAGTAGAGACTCGTACTTTCTTTCTTTCTCTTTATATATAATACAGCTACCAAGGTAATTTCATCCGGGGGGACGGCGACGACGACGACGGGGGTAGTCGTAATAGTAATATACTAGTAGTATCGATATCAACCCCCTTCCTTCCGTTTCGGCTGCTGCTGCTACCGTCACCCTTTTTCGCCGACGTGCTGTCACTCGACTGACCCAATTAGATACAACACTCATATCCCTCTCTCTCTCTACTTTTTGATAGGTTCCGTCGACTGATTGAATTGCTCCTAGTGGCGGACGCCGACCCGTCAACATCTAACGAGGTAAGTTTATTGATCCGTACGGTCTCTCTGCATTTATTTCAATATGGCATCTCTGTCGGAATTGACGGAGGCTCGTCTCTAATCGCAGTGAATCGGCCAGCATAGATTAGGGCCGACGCCACAGACGTGTTTATCCGACAATTCGTCGGTTGTGTCGGACCTTCTCGCCCTCCTCTCCGTGCGTGTCGTCGCTAAGAAGCGAAGTTCGGCGTAGGGGAGGGAGCGCGTGATTCTTCGCCCCAGACGGGCGTGGAGAAAAGAAAGAAAAGAAACGGAACCGAACGTATCTGTCTAATCAAGCGTACGATTGATGCCATCGGCCACCGAGTCCGCCGGCTTCCGACTTCTTTTATCTCGATCCGACCACTCTGACGCCGCGCGCGAGACGTCCCAATAAAAAAAGAGGAGCCAATGGGTTAGCTTTTGACTGGCTCGCGTCTAGTCTCTCTATTGACTTGTACATCGTCTTCTTCCTCTTCTGCTCTATTGATTTCAACCTACTGCTCTCGACACCATTGAGACGAACCCTTCATCCACTCATTGCACTTTTTGCCCTTGTATGTTTTGGTCGTGTCCGTGACGACGACCTGGAAATCTATATCTAGATTCCCGTTTTTTGTTGATAATCGTAGACGGCCGTGTTGTACGTCCCACTGATGTATGCAGATCTCGTCTTCCTTTAGCGCGCTAGCTTAGTACTATAGATCGCGCCTTCCCTTTTCGGGGGCTAATTTCATAACGATCCTCTTCATCCAAGTCGACGGGATCATTGCCGTCGCGTACCGAGCGGAATCCAAGGCGAAAGTCACGAACCCAACTACCGTTACGTATTACGGAGGGACTCTGGCTCTCCTTCGACTGTTGTAGTTGTAGTACAATATAACTAGTAAAGTACGACGGCTGCACGCGCACCAGCAGCAGAACATCAGCCGTCATCATTATCAAGTCGGGCGGCAGCGCGGGCAGCTGCGGAAGCGCACTGAGAAGGAGAAGGGAGGAGGAGTCGGTTTGACATCCATTAGGACCTCATCCGCCGTGAAAAGAAACAGTAGAGGAAGAAGAAGGAAGAAAAGGAAAAAGGACGAGGAAAAGCCGTGGCGCCTACACAATGGGATGATGATGAGCTAGAGCGAGAGAAGGCCTCGGCCGTATTGATTAACTCGAAACATTTCAATGAAACTATGAGGATGGCAACGGCAGGAGAAGGAGTCGCCAGGCAAATGATTTCTAAATGAAAAGAAAACAAGAAAACAAACGGAAGGGAAATGAAGCTAGTTTGGAGCTCGTCGTCGTCGTCGTCGCAGTCGCAAATGCGGAAATGGCGACGACATCGACAACCAAAGGGACCGCATGATTCGAATTTAAAAGAAATTTAAGGAAAAAAAGGAGACAAAAGAGAAAAAAGGTGATTTCACGGGTCAAGTCCCTTAGGCAAGCCTTGTTTGATCACGTCTCTGGCCCCCTCCATCCATCCATTCGTCGTAGAGGAGGAGCCTTGGTTTTGCCAAAAAACTTTTCCGTTGGTTTTTTTTTTTTTTGGAGACTCCTTGTGCAGAAGGCGAACAATAAGTGCTGGGGGGGAGTAGGACGGGCAGAGTCGTCGAGAGAAAGAGAGACGTGCCGAAGTGGCAATATGCCGGGTTCCTGGTGATAAGGACCCGACCCCCCACGCACAGCACACAGAGAGAACAGCATCGACGGCCGGACGATGTCTAAGGCATCAGCCCGGCAGCAGGAGCAACATCCTTTTTTGAATCTATGCTGTTGTTGTCTGTTGTTGTCTGCTGCTCCTGTGCCTGTCCGTTAGCCCAAGAAAATCGACCCGCGCTCTTTCGGGTCTTTTGCTTCTGTTCAATGTTCACTCAATAGAAACTGTCGGCGACCCTTTTAGTCCGCTCCCTCTGACGCTGTCGTTGTCGTCCGTTCCTGGTAAGAGTCTGCTCTTGCCTTTTGTGTCCATGTCCGCGTGAATAATGGCGAATGAAAATCTGATTCCAAGGGAAGACGAATACGAGCGATGGGAGTCGTCTACTACCGTAGTCTCATGCAGTCTCGCCGGGCGCTGAGCTGTTGGGAAAAACGCGTAGGCGAATAACATGTCGCACTGTAGCCTACTCTCGTCGTTCCTTTTACATCGAATGAGAGAAGAACCGAACTAGACGAGAAATGTACAATTTCTTGTTCTCCGTAGCGACCAATTGGGCAGCCGTTTGACGTCATATTTGATTATTCTTTCAATTATTTCCTCCTCTTACTCTCTCTCGACTCGACTCGGTTGCTTTTCGTTTATTCAGTTGCGCGACCCAGTATGAAAACGATCCTCATTTCGACGTCAATCTGGAGACGGACGGACGAAGCACTCCCTAGTCCGTTTCATGATGAATCGGTTTATATAGAAGAAGAGGAGTGCTGGCACCGTAGGATAATACAACGCAACAACAAAACACACAATGGGATGATGGAAAAAGAAACAAACAATCTTTCTCCCAGTTGGGATGAAGAGGAGATGACATAATCCGGAGGCGCATACCGACCGACTTTGGCCGTTTGGATAATATAATGAAACCCTGACGCAGCAGCAGTAGTACACTCTCTTTCTCTCTTGAAACTACTTAAGAGAACTTTCGTGTTGCCGCTGTGCACATGCATTACTGCGCTATACGGCTAGAAAGGGCCTGTCGGGCTAACAGCGCGCACGGCATCAAATGTCAAACGTATGCTCCTGCTGCTGTCGCTGCTGCCAAGACCGTCAACACATTTGAAAGTCCAATGATCCACTGTGAGACCACCCGTTAAGGGATTTTCCATTTGAAAAGCCCGCCCCATGGAAAATTCCTTATTCCTAGCGCCAGCAACTTTCTTCGTTTGTTGTTGCTATCCACAACAATTCCCAACTTTGATTCGCATTTATTCACGTAGGTGACGATTTCCTTTTTTAAATAGAAAAGTCATTACTATTTATGCGGAAAAAATGGAGTTGCCCGGTCACCTCGTTATATAAGAAAAAACATACACAACTTGTTTGAATCTTGGTTGCCGTGAAAAACTCAAACTTTTATCTGACGCCACACAAACAGACAAAAATCACATAAAGGTGAACTAGTTTGATCGTTCTAGACGGTGCTGTTTTTTTTTCTCAAATTGTAGTACCCAATGTTTTGGGTTCACCTAAATTCACTCGGGGCAACGGTCCTAGACTACGTGACGTCTTTTGCTCTTGAAGTTTTTCTTTCGTCGTATTGATATAAATATTTCGTCTTTTCTTTTTTACTGAAAATAAAAAAAAGAAAGAAGAAAAGAAATGAAAAAAAAAAGTTGAAATAGATGCGGACCAAAGGCTTTTTATGGGATTGGATTTCGCGAGGTTGCGAGGACAACGTCGTCGTCTCCGCCGTTGCTGCCGCCGTCGGGGCGCGCGCCCGAGCGTCATCCAATGGATCAGCCGTTCACCCGGCCGGGAGAAATGCGCTGAAGAGTCGATCAACTTTGCGGCCAATTCCCTCCTTTTTCTTTTATTTTCTTTTATATAGTGGAGGCGGCGGCGGATCCCTCTCGAATTCCAGCGAGTTGCTAAAAGAAAAACAGAAAAAGAGCTCAACAGACGGAACAAGGGGCGAGATATGATTTCCGGTTGTTGGCTCTTTTCCCCCTTTTTTTATATTATATATATTAGTACATCACTAAACTGGTACTGCTGCTGCTGTTGCTGCTGGTCCATCAAACGAGAAGTATTGACCTATACGGGCTGGCTTCCGGGCCGCGGATGACGTAACGATGGGGAAATCGATCTGCTTAGAACTGGGTTGGGTTCAATTCTCTCTTCCCCCTCGTCATCATCATCATCGTCTCTTTTTTCTCTCTTTTTTTTGTTTTGTTTTTTAATTCCTTTATTGGTTCGTTTCAAATAACTTCCGTCCGGAACAAGATCGATGTGACTCGCATACTTCTTTCTTTCTTTCATTCTTTTTTCGTTTCGAAATAAATCCCGCTGGGAATATTACCCAATGGTGGTGATTTACGAGCTGACGCTTTTTGGGTTTGTGTCAACCCATCGAGACCGCGTCGGTGGCGGTGTCGGTGGTCCGGCCGCCGCCGCCTCCGCGTCGCTTCCTGGCCGCGACATGGGAAAACTTCCGGCCTAGAGAGATGCGAAACAAGGCGGAAGAGGTGATTCCCAATGTATGTCGTGTACATTTGCACCGGCGTGCGCCATCGCAACAATGACAGCAGCAGCAGCCAGAATACGAGGATATATACGTATATAAATAAATAAAAGAGTACTACTACCATATCATCTACATTAGTGTCAATGTGTGCGGACGGAAAACGAAGACGAAGGGGAGGGAGGAGAGCGAGAGTGATTTGGAAATAGAGACACATATTGTCCGACACTCTCGAACACGCTTGGCCTTTTGCTGGGCAGAGCCAGAGAGAGCCGGGCAGAAGCAGAGCCTAGCCTATTTGGCATGCGGAACCAGTGCTGGCTCTCCGTCCGTCTACGCTGATTGAATATGGCGCGCGTCTTGTCAGATCCCCGGAAAGACAACGTGATGCTCTGATGCCGAGGCGCTCTCTGGTACTGTACAGGGCGCAGTCGACACGGCTTCATGCCCTACGCAGCATTTAGATTTAGCCTTTGACGTATTAGACACAAAACTACGAGAGTGTAGGCTACTCTTTGTAGTAGTCTACCAGAGCTGTATAGTATATAGAAGAACGGACAAGTTGTCCGTTCGGCGCGGATGGAATGTTGTTGGTATTCTTCCCTCTCTTTTTCTTAACTCAAAAAGATGAAAGTTGTTGCTGCCTCTATATATGGGTAAGAGGAGGGTCGGGGGGAAAAAAACCATAAGTCCCTATACAAGTTATCCGGTATCGTCTACTAGAGGGAAAAGCGATGTCATCGGCTCCTCCATGTTGGAATGTCGCCGCCGCTATACATTTATATATATTAAGGGACCACCTTATATGTCAGAAGATTCATAAAGAGCCAGCGTAGCCTATAAGTTGACGTAGAGTTGGTTTTTCTCTCTCGTAAGAGCTAGGGGTTGCTGCCGCCCTATGGCCGCGGATAATCTCGAGGAAGAAGCTCGGGTAACACGCCTGGAACACGTTTTCTTTCCCAATAACAACCGACACCCACTCATTCTTCACATTCTCTCGCTTTTAGTTAATGCGACAGACACTTCTCTACACGCCCCTAGACGGAAATAGTCTTTTAATAATTGCAAGTGATGGCTTAGCGTCGGCCTTTAAATCGTCATTTCCGTTTCGGCTCTCCTCCATCTTGCTCGTCGTTGTGTTTTCCCTTTTTTTTTCTAACGTAGAGACGGCCATTTTGGAGAATGATTCATTAGATCGTAGGGAAAAAAAGTGATAAGCAAACAGAGACAAGGTGTGCAGGTGTTGCTCTCGTCATTTTTGGGCTTCCTCGTCGCTCTACGGCGGCTTTTGTTTCGTGTGGGCTGCTGTGAATCTGGCCGTACCTCTTTTTTTTTCCCCTCGGAAAATCTGTTTGCACCTGCCGGTTGCGTGAGCGTGGAAAAAGAAAAAGAGCCGACGCGGCGGAACGAGCCGCCGATTTACGAGTTTTTGTTGAAACCGCAAGATGAGGCATTTCGTTTCGTCTCATCTCATCGAGTGCTCCCAACTACATAACTACACTCTGCGCCATTTTGACAGTCTAGATAAGAAAAGAACAGCAGCTCCAACTGGAATTCCTCCAGTTCATGGTCGACAACTGGTTCTCTAATGTCTCGTCTATTACAGAATAAAACATGGAATGCAAGTTTCACAGTTGATCGAATCATATTTCCCCCCTCGATGAGTTTCTTTTGTAGTTGGAGTTGTTGGCCTGCCGACCGTTTACGGAATGCTGTTGTTGTTGTTGTGTGTTTGGGCCTGTTTTTAATGATTGTGTGTTCTGCTAGTTCGGTGATCAGCCGCTAGGAGTAGCTTTTCAAGTAGCGCCGGCAGTTGTCGCGACTTCAATGCCACATGCCCGCGGGGCGAGAAGGTCGGCTACCACCGGAGTGAGGCGGGCTTAAGCCTGTAAGCCAAGCGTGTTCTCTGCTTCTTCATTCGGCCGGGCAACAGTCGTTGTCGAGAGAGAGTGAGAGCTGCACTTCGTCGTCGTTCCGTCCGTTACGCTCTCCTGTCACCCAACTCTTGATTTCTCTCTCAATGTGATATCTCCTTGCCCTGAACTGAAACTGAAATTTCCAAAAGTGTTGTGTGTTTCAGTGTCGTGTTTGACAAAGCACCAAAGTTAGTTCCCTTTTTTTTTGTTGTCGTTTCGAGTGTTGTTTATTCGGTAGCACCGTCGATACTTTTGGAGTTTTTTTTTCTTTTTGGAAAGAAATTTTGTTGTGTCGACGAATTCTCTCTCACGCGGCGGTCACATCGAGACTACCAGGATGTTGTCGTTGTCTCGACTGGCTTCCCGCCAGGTGTTGTGTTGGATTTCTCGCTTTTACTTTTTCGCTCGTGCGTGACAACCACTCTAATGGAATGCTATCGAACAGTGCGTGTCTTTCACAGTGTAATCAGGTAAAATTTCTGAGAAATAAGAAGCTTTTCCCCCATTGCCTCCAACAAACAAACATCTGTCCGTCCCGCCGGTCAAGGCTTCCCTCACTTTTTTTTTCTTTCCCTTTTCCTCTCCTCTGCTGCTCTGCTCTACACAACGACGAGAATGGCTGCCGGGGCCCCAGAGCATAATGGCGCCCATGTCTCGTGTGTCTTTCTCTCTCTCGCGCCTTTCGCTGACTCTTTTCAAATGCCATTGAAGGGAAGCCGAATGTGTTTGTTGTCGTAGTGGAACTAGCTCGACAACGTATTAGAAACGACACCCTCCTTTTCGAGTCGAGTATTGCTTGCCATCTGGGAATAAATATCGTCGAGAATGATAAAAAGGGAGAATCGGCCATTTGTAGACGAGACCCTCCTCCTCGAGTCCAGACTTAACAATCCATCAAATCGCCTAGAGACACAACACCACATCGTTTTTCTGATCTCCATGGGCGATACGAATGAGGGCTGCAAAGAAAACAAGTTTTTTTCTTCCTTTTTTTTCAAGTTTTTCGGTCTTTTCTTGCGTTCGTTTCCAACATGTTGAGTGAGTCAACCGGATGCGTTTGAAACTCTTCTCGACTCATTACCAAGCATTGTCTGTGTGTCTGTCAGTGAGTCATGGTGGTGTACATTCCTTTGGGTTTTCGTTTTGTTGGGTCCAGCGAGTTGAATGCGTGAACTTGAAAAGGGGGAGGAAGAAGACATGGGGAATCTTTATCAAAACATCACGAACTCTTGGAGCTATTATTATACGAGCGACCATCATCCCATAAAAATGCCTTGGTCGTAGACACATCAAAGCTCCACTGCAACCAGCAGCAGTAACCACTAACCACTGGGGGCTAGTCTTTATATTTTGACCCCTCTTTCGCTATTGTCCCCTGTCACGTTTTCTTGTCCACCGTCAAGGCAACTTTGTCGTCCTCCTTTTAAAAATGTTATTTCTAGAGAAAAAAAGGCAACTTTTTTAACTTGACCGAAAACTTTGATTGGATCCACTGGATCGTTATTATGTTATCTCCGAGATAGAGTGTAGAGAAGTTGGGAGCTAGCTGCTTCTTTTTCAACTTTATTTTCCCCCATTCTGGACTAGGGCTTTTAATTCGTTGAAAGGAAAAGTTTTCTCTCTCGTTGGCTTTTTTGCTGGCTGGCCCGCCGTGTGCGCGCCAAAGTCAATTGAATCGATTTGGGCGTGGATTTCAAGTTTCGATCGTGCAGTTAGGCGAGTTAGTAAAACAGTTTAAATGAAGAATGATGTATTCGTCCTTGTAGGAGAGACCTTTATGTTTCATTTCCAGCTGGAAACAACAACAACAACACACAGAGAAACAGTTGTGTAGTACGCTTTTTCCTTCCCTTGGTGAATGATTACAACTACAGATGATTGTTTGGGAGGGGCCGCAGACCCCAAACCTATTGTTACCTTTTTTTCTGTCCGTCGCTGTAAGCTTGTGATAAAGAGCACCAACGGCCGCTCGATTCCCTTGTAATCTGTACTCATTTTCCCACAGTTATCTTTGACGTTATCAACGTTGTTCGAATAGAGACGCGAGGGGGAAAAGAACAAGGCTAATAGATATTTTGCTGTGAAAACGGTGCGGACGTGAATCAGACAAACTCTCGTTTTTCATTCCCGGGAACTAACGGCCCGTGAAAATGGGGGAAAAACATTTCCTGGGCATTCTCTGTGTAAGTTTTTACCGACAATGTTTGACCCTTTTGCTGTCTTGCAGCTCTGGCGCGGATTTGATTACTCTTTCTACTACGCGGGTGGAATCATTTTTCAGTTGATACCTCACTCGGTAAAGGCAGAGAGCCGTGTTGGCCTCGCCCTTTCGAGCTGTTTTTCAATTCGTTCTAATCTCGGTCTCATCTTTTTTTTATTTTATTTTGTCGAGTCGCCTCCCCACGAGAGACCACAGCTGGGCTTTTCGGCTCTCTCTCCCCACCACCTCCTTTATCCACTACACTATCAGGGCCCTCTCTATAGAAAAATCCATCTATCTACTAGAGAAAGAAAGAAAAAAAGACTATGGGCTACACTGAACTTTGGCCCAGCCGTTATGGAACAAAGTTCAATGCTGGAGGATCTGATTAGAACGCTCGTGTGCCCTACAGTTCTCTCTCTTGGTCTATGTGTCTAGCTCATCATTATGTGGCCCGGCTTTCTCTTTTTTTTTTTCCTTTCTCTACTCGTCGTCGATGCTACCTTCCTTTAATGTGCTTTTTCAAAGCTGTCGGAACTGAGCGAGGCGAACATCCCCCCTTTACGTCGATTTCTGACGAGAAAATATGTATCCAAATATAAATATGGATTTCTGGGAATTTCGTTGTTAGAGGGGAGCCCTTTGAACTAGAAACAAGAGAGGATGATTAGCGGCACCGCATTGTTTCGTTTCTTCTTAGGTCTTCTTTTGTCATGGCCTCTGATGCAATGCTATTCACTCGATTCGATTGATTTCATTCGATTTTTCTCTTTTCTTTGATGCAGGTAATGGAGTCGACGTAGATCCATGAAGAGTTGCAGTCGTCCATGTGGTGTTGTTTTCGTGCCAGAGTGAGAGACGGAAATTGAAAAGGAATTCTACAAAGAAACTCCAAAGTTTTAGTGCAAAAAAAAAAGAAGGAAATGACAATGACAATGATGCGGCGAGTGATGCTGACGGCCATTCTGATGGTGATGTGCCTGGCGCAGGCCGGAATCGCCAAAGCGGATTGGACGGCCACATGCACGGCCGGTTGCACATGCAAATGGGCCGACGGCAAGAAAGTGGCCGAGTGTCCCAACGCCGGCTTCACAACAGTTCCGGAGAATTTGAGCTCCGAGATCCAGGTCCTGGATCTCCGGGGCAATCAGCTGGACGTCCTGGTGGACAAGGCCTTCTCATCAGTGGGGCTCATCAACCTGCAGCGCATCTTCCTACGCAACTGCAGCCTGCGCACCGTGGAGAAGGACGCCTTCCACGACCTCAACATTATGGTCGAAGTGGATCTGTCGCACAACCAACTGCGCCGATTCAATCCGGAGACGTTCAACGCCAACGAGAGACTCCGCTCCCTGTCGCTGAGTCACAACCCGCTGGGGAAATTGGAGGCGCATCAGTTCCCGCCGTTGCCCAACTTGCGCAGCCTGGAACTGGTCAACTGCCAACTGGAGCTCGTCGACAAGAAGGCCTTTATGGACCTGAGCAAGTTGGAGACGCTGAAACTCTCGGCCAACAGGTTCACCAGCCTCAAACCGGAAGTCTTCCTCCCACTCAACAAGCTCAAGAGCCTCGACCTGCAGGACAACCCGTGGAACTGCGACTGCCGTCTCCTGGCCCTGCGCGACTACCTCTCCGAGGCCAATCTCAATTCGACGCTGACGCTCTGCGCCGAGCCGGAGCATCTCAAAGGGAAGCCGTGGAGCCGGCTGGCCGCCGAGGATTTCGCCTGTAAGCCGCTCATCGACGTCAGCGAGGCGCACGTCGAAGGCCGGCTCGGATTCGACGTCACTTTTAGCTGTCGAGTAAGCGGCAACCCGCCGCCCACCATCTGGTGGGTCCTCCAGAACCGACAGGTAAACCGACCATTTTGCCTCACTCGACCCCAATAATCTCTGTAGATTACGGCGAAACTAACCAGATTTCCCTCGTTCTCTCTCTTAATCAGATTGTCAACACGACGACTGCGTCGCAGAGCGAACAATTTGTCATCCGCCAGTCGTCGCATCCGGTCAAGATAAACCCGGTCGGGTCGGCCGCCGGCCAACAGCAGCAGCCGGTCGTTCCCCCTCACGCCGAACAGCCGGAACTGGAATATTGGAGCAACTTGACGTTGCGACGCATCAGCGAACACGACGCCGGCCACTATCGGTGTCTGGCTCGCAACAAAGGAGGTCAAGTGGAAGCCAATGTTTCGCTGCAGACGCCACCTGCACCCGTCACCATCCTCATTGAAGAAGAGACGGGATTATTGTCGAACGCGGCCTACGTCGTCTTGGCCATCATCGGCGCCGTTCTCCTCCTCGTCGTCCTCGTCGTGGCTCTCGTCTGGTTCTGCCGACGCCCGAAAAGGAAGTCGTCTCAGCCCCAACAGCGCGAATGTCTCGGCGCCAAATTGAACGGATCCGCCAAGGCTGTCAACGGCAACGGATCCATCCCGACTGGCGGATCGGAACAGGAGAAATCCCTGCTGGATATGCACGAAATGGATCTGCAGCACACATCCATCCAGAACGCTTCGTCGTCGGACGGCTACCACGCCATCTCGCAAACGGACATAGACGCCCAGCAGCATATGCAGATGCAACTTCACATCCGGCATCAGCAACAACTCCACCAACAGCAACAACAACAACAACGGATGATGCAAGGATCCAACACGTACATACCGGGCGATCGGTTCGACGGCTCTAGAGGAGGAGGAGGAGTTCCCGAATCGCTGACGAGGCACTTGATGATGATGGACGCCTCTCAAGTGCAACAAAACCCGGACGGCTCTTTCTATCCCGATCTGCTGGACATCCCGCACCGAGGGGCCAGGGGCGGCGGATCGCCCAGCACTCATTCGGGCGCATCCAACGAGACGTCGAGTCAGCAGCAATTGTTGATGACGATGCCGCTCAGTGCCGCCGGACTGGCCGGCCACCCGAGCTACGGCGTCATTGGTATCCATCCGCCTCTGCAGTTCACCGACAGCAGCAGCACCACCAGTAGTACGGCCGTTTTACTTCCGGCCGGACCCCGACCGGGCTATGTGACGCTGCCCAGGAGACCGCGGCCGAGGATGCCCAGTTGGGCCAGTTCGCCTCCGCCCATGTCGTCGTCGTCTCCTGCTCCGTCGTCGTTGCCGCCGGAGGAGCCGCAGCAGCCGCTCTACGACACGATCGGCCCGCGAGTCACGGCCGATGGATCTTCTACGTCCGCCCTATCGCTCAACAAAATCGCCGGATTGACGCCGAACGCGACCGGCCTCAGTCCGCGCCTCCAGTCCAGCACGCTTAGCCGAGGGCACAAGATCTCTCTTCCAGCTTATTATGTGCCCATCGAGGAAGTGGACATTCCGCCGTCGTCGCCCTTGGTCCAGCAACGTCACCACCAACACAGTACGCCCAACATCCTCTCTAGCGGCCAGTACGAGGACCGGATGGCCAGGCACCACCACGAGCCGGTCTTGGGCTATTTCCACAACAACAACAACAACAACAGCAGTACGCCGATCCGCAACGGGATGGAAGACGGTGAAGGTCAACATCTCTTGCACGACTCGTCGACGCCCACCAGCAACAACACGTCCTACTCCAACGCGCCAGAAGTCCTGTCGCCCATTCCAGACTTCCGCTCAGTTGGCAGCCGGGCCAGCGTGTCCAGTCTGAGCAGCAACACGGGTTTGAGGAGGAAGATTGCACCGGCCGTCCCACCCAAACCGCCCGGATCGATAGTCGTCGCCAGGCCGGCCAGTGTCGTTCCTTATGATGACGGCGGATCGCCGGTGAAAGTAGCGCCCAAGCCGCCGCCAAAACCCAAAAAGAAAATGTCGACGACCAGCGATTCCGGCCGGTTAGAAGAGGACAACAACGGGGAAGCTGCTTACGAAGACGAAGGCGAAGACGGAACGGAAGTTTGAAGAAAACCCAAGTCAACAATTCTTTAAAAAGAAAAACTGATCAACAACAAGAGTGCCTTACCAAATTTGAAGCGAACGAAAAGAAAGGAAAGAGTCTCTCCTCTGGATGCGTCCAAACCTAATGCCTGCTATTGACGGTGTTGACGAAACCATTTGGCAGACCTGTCCCTAGTTAACTATGATCATCATACACTTCATAACGGTTTTTTCCTTTTTTTTTTTTGTTTTTTGTTTTTTTTCTCACTTTTTTTAAATTCTTTTTTTCTTTTTTTTTTGCATTCAAAAAATCCTAAAATTGCTGACTTTTTTGTTTGTTATCATTATTGCCATGTGTTTCATGATATCTCGTATGTATATAGACTTGTGTTTGTATTCGTCCGAGAAAAGACTGTCTTTTTTTTTTGTCAAAATTGATTGAACCGACGTGTACATAAGAGCGAGGACGAGGAAATAATGGGCGGAAGTCAAGTGAGATGTGCCATGGATAACTATTTCAAAAAACTTAAATTTTTCTCCGATTCTTTTGATGCTGTTGCTCCTCTTCCAAAATTAGCCCTGAGTGTATACAAGATACAATTGCGTCTCTACCATTCCACTCTTGTATATTTAGCCCATTAATAAACGTGGATGTTCTCTAGCCATCAACTTGTCTTATTGGATCACGTGTCAATAATGATGGAACGGACTCTTGTCCATCATGCCAGCAGGGGAACGAATCTAATTATCTTATGGACATCTCTCTCCCTCTCTCTCTTTCTCGCTTCCCTTCTGCGTCCAAACTAAAAGGTGTTGTGTGCATGTCGGACGACGACGTGTCTGTGAGAGCAAGACCATCTGGCCCGGCCCCTCTCCGCCACTTTCAAATGAAAGCAAATCAATCAAATACGTACCCCCTCCGACGTCTCCTCCGGGTACGTTAACGTTCGTCTCTACCTGGACGGAGGGGGGGAGAGAAAGAGACGCGTTGCCTATTTTCCACCGAAAAAGTTTTTCTGACCAGTTGCTCCAGGCCAAGGTGGAGGGAGGGTGGTAAAGTCGACGACGAATCCATAGGGCCGCCAAATGGGAATAACAAGTTCTGTTTTTCTCTGTGTGAGAGCGAAGCGAAGCGCACGGAACGTTCACCAGGAAGTGCATCGGCGTCGTCCGTGATGATGGGGCGTCATACGACTACATGGGCAAAAGTCCCTTTTTGGGGATGCGTGTTCTTTTTTTTTTTTTCTTCTTCTTTTTTCTCATCGCGTAACAAAGTGATTAATTTTCTTGTCTACTACCCCACCGAAAAGTTTCCAAAGATACACACCCACACAGCCCAGCATACAGTGTGTATATATATATAACAGTCGATTGCGCCGTCGTCGTCGTCCGGGAGCGTCGCATTGCGCCACAAGTCGACCGGATTCTTATATAGCCGCGCAATCTTCTTGAGCGTTGGCGTGTCCGGCTCTCGTAGTAGTGGAGAGAGAATCAGAGCCCCACCACCACAACAAGTCTAAGAAGAAAATAAATAAAGAGGGGAGAAAAGAAATGTCCAAAAGTATTTAAAAAAGAATACAAAAATGTTGAGAGATCATATTTCATCGAGTGGCGACGGTGGGGTGAGGCGACTCGATGGTCGTCGACGGCGAAACTGACCGACGCGCCGTGCTGCATGGCTCTCCGTCCTTGAATGTCTCTGGTGTTTTATTGACTGTGTGTTGGCTACATTTACAGACACACACAATTTTTGTTGAAAATGGGGTCGTAGACGTACCGTACATGTTTCCTGTAGATACTGTGTCTCTCTCTCTCTGTGCTATACCGAGTTGCTACCACAAGTACCAGTACTACAGTACACTTCTATATATTATACGTAGTAGCCTACGTAAAACGCGAGGATTTACACGAGTTACCATAGAGACTCGAATATACAGCCCACGCTTGTGATATGTTCACGCCGACTCCGGAAGACGATTCTTCCTTTCTCTCATACAATACTTGGTGTGCCAGTATACGACTGTTAAACCGCAAGGCCACAATTAAGGCTGACGGCACGTTTCAACTCTGCCGGGCTTTGGGGGGAGAAAAAAAAACCCAAAAAATAATAGGAAAAAAATACAGGGTTTGTTTAATTGCTCCATTCTCCAACAGGAAAACATTAAATGTTTTTCCAGGTTTTATTTCGTTGGGTGTAACTGCCATTGGAATACGCAGCGTAACGAGTTGGATCGACTTGATTCGTGCCGTTTCGCTTCGGCTCCAAATTAACTCTCAACCAGCCCCATATGGTCTAGGTATACACAGACAGAGTGTATAGTGCGTATTATTATTAGATATATAACTATAAATACAGCGCTTTTTTCTCCTTGGTTTTTAATGGGCCACTTTTGTCGTGATTCCTTTTTAACAGCTGACGGAAGCACTAACTAGCCAGATAATTTGTTATTTGCAGTTTGAAACCGAGTCAAAATCGGTCGAAATGCGTTCCCTTATTCATCAAGTTTCATTTTGTATATTTAAAAGTCTCAAAGTTTTCAATGAAGATTTATGGGGTACCCTCTTAGTTAACGTTCAAGTTTAACCCCAAAACACAACTGATTGGAAGAAACAAGTTTGTGGAATGCAAAACTCGGCAGGAAACAGCATCAGTTTTACAAACGATTTCAAAGTAGAAATTTGCAGAATGTTCTCAATACTTTCTTAATTACGTCTCGAGAGCTGCACAGTTTTCAGCAAGAACAAACAATAATTCTCCAAAACTTTGTCTGGCACTTTTGGGAAGCAAGAGCAAAAGAAGAAAAGTTGAAATTCCAAATGTTGATAAGAAACTGCACCGATTGATGCGTTACAAAGTTGAGCCAAATTATAGGTTGCATCAAAGCCATTTGTCCTCAAGTTGGAAAATTTGCATGTCTCTTGTGAAACGGCACCTCTTCAGCTGTAATAGTTTTATTGGAGAATTCGAGCTACGAATAGCTTTGAATAACAAGACGTAAACACTGTCTATGGCGCTTTCCTTTTTATATCCAGAAAACTCTCATCCTACGATGACAGCAGATTGTTTACAGAATGATTTGTGTGAGAAATCGATTTATCTCTCTACGCCGAGCCCTTTGACTCCGCCAATCAGACTGATGCCGTCGCCCTATATGTATTGAATCAACGTTTATTATGTAAATTGTTTATTTGCCATCAGTCTGTCTGTCTCTTCTTCCCTGTTGGCTCTTTTCAATTTGGCAGCAGTTGTATTTCGCTTGGAATAACAATTCCAACTTGTGAATTGGTTCTTCCTTATGCTCCGCTGCGTCCAGTCGTTTTGAATCACACAACGCCGCCCGCTCCCGCTAGTAGCTGCTACCCGTTTTCCCTGTCGAGCTATTCCTAGATGCAAACTTATGGACTGAATGCCAACAATATAAGAAACAAGAGACATGTATAACTATTTTACTCTCGAAGCCAAATGTGGTGCAAATGAGACGATCAACTCTTTCTTCATCTGCAAATGGCACACGCTTAGACAATATGTCTCGCGCACACAAAAGCCGTTGGGTTTAGGCGAAACAATCGAACAGACGTGCTAATGATCAATTCAGACTCTGTTGTGCCGTTTACCATATTTCAATTAAAGTCTTGTTCGTTATAGAGCCCAACATCTGCGGCGTGAATGTTTCTATGCTCGCTCAACGCCCCAATTTCTTGCGCCGAGGAGGCTCCAACTCGTTGGCGCGTAGGTTCTGCTGTAATGAAAACAGTGGTACACGAGATCGGTGAACCGTTTCACTCATCATTCATTACGGTTTGCCGGCGTCGAGGGGTGGTCGGGCCACTAGCCAACAAGCGCCAAAAAATAACCAACAAGGAGGAGCAAAAAAAAAATACATATATATAATCATAATCATCAAAAGAGATGGCAAGGGTTGTCAGTTTGGAGGCGTCTGCGTCATAACTCGATATGTGTGCGCTGCGAGATGGGTCATGATCCCCGCCATTTAACTCTTGTTCTACGGGGTCATTCTCTTCGCTCTCTCGCTCTTCGTCTCTTTTTTCTCTTCGTCCTCTCTTCTGTATATATAAATATTTTTTGTTTCCTCGTCTCTTTTCCTTTTTTTTATATTCTCTCGTTCTTTTTGCAGGACTCCCGCCGTGCCAGCAGTGTGCTGCTGCTGCAGCAGCGCAGGACTATTGATTTAACACACAGCACGCGCGCTGTAGAGCGGTAGCAGAAGGACATGGAACTGATAGAAAACGAAGGGGAAAGAAAAAGCCCGTTCGTTCGTTCGCCGCGCGAGTCCGGCTTGTTCATGGTGGATTCCCCGTACTACTCGTCTATGATGAACGACTAGTCGGCAACAACACACAACAACAGTAGCAGCACACTGCAGCAAAATCAAAAGGAGGAAGAAAAGAGAGGAAAAGCATTTGTTGCCATTTTATTGCAACCGCTCGCTACCGACATGGTCGCGTCGTCATTGAAGTCCTTCATGGTTTGTTGCTGCTGCTGCTGCTGTTGTCGTCGTCTATCTTTAAATGGCCTCGTTGAGGGCAACACCCGAGGGTTGTCTCCTTGTGTTCACGCACGCCCGTTATCCGAGAGGAGCCAAAGGCGTTCGCGTTCCGCATAAAAATTGACATAACACGACGACGGCATCAAAAACAAACAGACAAACAATCCTCGGTTAGCAGCATCTCTCTATTTTCCCTTTTTCTAAAAGTCGCCTTCATACTATATTCCGACTTATGGACTCTAACCAACTTTCTGATTGAATTTTAAAGTTAATGGCTTCAACGCAGCACGCAGAAACAGCCATCCAAGTTGTCACCTACCGGACAAGTGGAACGATACTGTGAACGGAGGAGGAAAACATATCGCTGTTTACCAACGGCCATATTGTATCGATCGAATAAATGGCGAAATGATTAAAGAGCCATAACTGACCATCAAGACAAATATCAGCCGAGATCGAATAAATTGCCGTCGACGGCCTCTCTCCGACAAGTTTGCGCAATCCATCGCCATTATCTCCGAGCAGTGGAAAACTTTTGGGTCGGCAACGCGCCTTGCCAGTTCTCTGATGATGAGGTTATGTATAATAAAGTAGAGAGCTTAAAGCTTCTATACCATGCTCTGTCCACTCGAACATGGGCCGCGCCTTCAAGTGTTCCCAGGCATGACGGCAACAACGGACAACCAACAGCGGCGCGCACTCACTCCAGTCGATTTCAATAACTTTTTTTTCTTTCCTTTTTTTTTTTGAAGCTCCTCTCGTCCTCTATCTCTTCCCCTCTTTCCTGAAAAAATAAAGATTTTTTTTCTTTTCACTTTCGTCGGTGACGACCATCCCCTCTCGAATATGTTGATATTATATAACAAAAAGAAAAGAGGAAGCGACGGTGCCGAATAAGCTGTCAGCTGCTGGCCGATTTCAATATTGTAAACAGAAAATAATAAAGGATGACTGGCTGTGACAAGTCGACGGCCGACAGCTTTAGCCCCTATGAATCTGAAAGACTTAATATATTGTCGATGAACCCGTTTCTTCTTCTTATTAGAGTACGTACGGTTTAGCGTAGGCTTAAGGGGAAACCAATCAGTAGTGCGAAAAAAAGGAGCTCCAGAGATTTTCTCAACGTGATCACGCAATGGCGATAATCTACTAGAAGCACGATACGTGTACAAAAAAAAAGCGCGAAAAGAAGGAAGCCAACTTTAGGCGAAGGTCACGGCAACTTTGGAAATACCATCGAGAAAAGTGTGCGCAAAATAAGACTGCGATGCCGCCGCCTCTGCGAACAAAAGTTGTTTCTCTCTCTCTCTCTCTTTTCCCGGTCGTCTACATTCTCTTTGTTCCCTCTTTTTGATAGGATGGTAATCATAACGAGATTAGACTTGAGCTCTTTTCCTACTCTTGATCCACTAGAGCCCGACACTTTTTTTGCGTCTCGCAGAAAATAAGGAATAAAACAAGGGCAGACAAGAGCGCAAAATCAATAATCAAGTAACTGACGTGACATTACTGGGCCACAACAGCACACAACATCATATAAAAAAAGGAAAGACTTTCC
Source organism: Ceriodaphnia dubia (assembly GCA_022539655.2). Taxonomy (NCBI): domain Eukaryota; kingdom Metazoa; phylum Arthropoda; class Branchiopoda; order Diplostraca; family Daphniidae; genus Ceriodaphnia; species Ceriodaphnia dubia. The sequence continues at coordinate 916,990 of JAKUCG020000250.1, forward strand.
AGAAGAAGAAGAAGAATAAAGGAAAAAGAAATTTGAGGACAGACATATGGTTCATGCTATTTACATATCTAAAAATATATAAATGTATATGCGATGACAGCCCAGCAGCCCGAAGGCAGAAGCAGCAGCAGCAGCAGCAGTTTAAAGTTTCTTTTTATCTCTCCTAGTAGTCTGAAATGATTCGATCGAAATCGAAAAAGATGAGATGACGACTAACGGCGCTGGGGAAGAGGGAGGTCACACGCGCTACTATGGAAACGATGCCGGACGCGGCGCCTAGTAGTATATAGCGAGCGACTCTTGAGGTTTGAGCTCGTCATTTCTGTTTGCGTTTCTCACAGATACAGCTAGAGAAAGATCTCTGTTTCTAAAGGATAGCTGACTGTAAATACGGCTGGGCCTGTTGTCTGTTCTATCCGCTGCTGCTGTTGGTGTCGTTCAATAAATATTTACTTCCCATCCATGGAGCTCCCTCTTCCTTCTCTCGTTCCTCTTTCTAACCTAACACGCACGTGTGTGCCGAGCCGCGTAAACAATTTCGACCCGATTTTTCTACGTTCGCGTGTGTGTGCCATTGACAAGCCAGCGCCTCGCCTTGGATCAACAGCCGCAAATGAGTCCTAGTCTGGTAGAGAAAATAAAAAAGATGAAAAAGAAAAACAAAAATATATATAAGGACCCTCTGTCCGACCTTTTGATTTTTTCCGTTTGGTTTTGTTTTATTATATATCCTTATATATATAAGGATATATACTTTATAGTATATTGGCTCCATTCTTAGTTTGGGGCGCGCGCGCCGGGGCGAAAGGATCAAAACTAATTGATCCCGAGTACGTTCGGATCATTCTCCAATGCCTGGCTTCATCCATCACGTGCCGGCCCCAGCATCCGCCGTCACTCTTTGGTCTATCACAAAATGCTTTCTTTTTTTTTCTTTTCTCTTTAATTTTTTTTTCTTCTCCGCTCGCCGGAAATTAAAAGTTCCTTTTCACATTTTGGCGTGCCAACTCAACGAGGTCGACCCGAGGATGAAGTACTAGTAGTTCACCAATCGGCGTAAAGGTGATCGCCGCGTACTTGATGAAATCCGCTAGTCCTGGCGCGTAGTCGAGCGGGATGAGAAGGTCAAGCAAACAAACGGGAGAGACGGAATTTGAAATAAATCAACCCACTATAGCACCCGGATGGTTTAAGTTTTCTATCCATCGGGTTGGCAGCAGAGCGTCGTCAGCATCCGCTGCTGGTCGTCAAGTCGTCGAGCTCGGCACTAATCGGATTAAAAGACAGCAGACTTCTCGACGGAAACCCGAGATGGAGAAGAAGAGGGTTGGCTTGAATGAGGGGGGTTTTATTCCACAACGAATATGCAATCAAAGGAAACTTTCGGCTGATGGAAGAACAATTGAAAATTGGAGAGCCCCGAATAACGACCAGGACTCGAGGGTGGGCGATGATGGCGCATTATTCATTTTGAAGTAGTACTGCTAGTACGATGGTACTAGCTACCGTACAAAACGACATGAAAATGAAGCGAATAGTTGAAAAGGGTGAACTGCGCACCAGTTGATGGATTTTCTAATGGGATCTGAATGAAACATTGTGAGCGCATTGCTCCATCTTATCTTTTTCCCTTTTTTTCTCTTTTTTATTTTAATCCGACCAGTAGTCGTAGTAGTAGTAGTGGTGCAGTTGGTTCTGGTTATATATGATCGATCTGGTTCCAGCACTTGTCTAGTAGGAAACGATGACAAGAATCGAATGATGGATGGTCCCTGGACACGTCTCTTTGGAGGACGACTCGTTTGCTCTCGATCTTCATCCGGATGAGCAAAAATGCTCCGCTTGGTGTTCCTACAGCTACTACTCTGACTCTCTTTTGAAATTTCCCGATCTGGAAAGAACGAAAAAGATCGTCCTGTCATTACACGCACAGAACAGGGAACGAAGAGAAGAAAAACTTGTGCCAGAGCAGTGTGTACTACACACAAGACGACGACTTAACTCGATTCCGGTTGAGACATGGCCCCAACCTGCCTTCGTCTTTCTCGGCTCGCCAATCCTTGAGAGACTTGTGAAGAGAGAAACTTGCCTCTCTCTTTCTTTCTCTTTTTAGTCTTTTCTTTCACTGCTGCACAACTGAAGAGGAAAACTCGAGTCGACGAGTCATTCCCAGAAACGATATTTAACCAAGTTTTTTATTCTGCCGGCCTAAGGGCGATTCGACTTCCGTCGGGACAACAACAACAACAACGCAGCCAATTTTCAAATAGGCCATCGTTGCTATAGTAGTTGCATCAAGAATTACCGTAAAATTCTACCAGAAAACGGCCACCGTCGTTGTTCCGACTGGACAACGACACTTGGGACATCATTGACCGCCCAGCTCGTTTTTTGGTACGTCTTATAGTGTGATGGTATTTGCCGAGAACCTGCTGCTGCTGTTGCGAGTGCTGCTGCTGCTGGATCGATGAGACAGACGCTCTCTGTGGCTGCTGCACAGACACCGTCACTGCACAGCCAACTTGAGTGGCGGTGTGTGTTCTTTTTCACCTGTGACAGCTAAAGAGAAGGGTCGTCTCCGGTTGAAACGGATGGCCTGGCCTTGCAACCAAGCGGCACATTCAACTCTCTAGAGACAAACTTACGAAACAGAAACAAGCAGTAAAAAGGACTTGAAGTGTTTTGGAGTTGATCGATCGCCCTCTCTCGGCTCCCTTCTCCTGCTCCTCCTCGGTACGTTCCGTTTTTTTTTTCTAGGTCGACGTCTTCAGCGCGGTTGGCGGCGAATTCCTTTGACTTGCAATTCCCATTATTGCTCCACTGATGTGGCCCAAATAGAACATTGCCAACATATCTCAAATACCAACGTCAATTGACGTTACAAGGAAAACCAAACCAAAAAGAAGGAAATCGTCGTCGTCGGTATAGTTACGACGCTTTCGCTCTCGATTGGGCTGATGTCTCTATAGGCGTACTAGCGATGTACGCACACACAAATATAAGATATATAAATACAGAGCACACAGAGACTACTCCTACACTATATACCATCTATACTATATATATATACATAGATGTTGTTTGCTTCCGGGAATGGAATGCATAGCTTCTTTCTAGACTCTGATGCCGGCTGCTGTCAATGCCAATCGTTGTACATGTTTTCTTCCTTTGATCTTTTTTATTTCCGAGTGCCTCTCGCTGCTGCTGCTGTCGACAACGACATGGTGAGCGAGGAAAAAGTGGGGAAGAAAAGAAAAGAAAAACGTACAGTACTAGTAGTGGTGGTGGTACCATATATCCACTGACTCGGTGGAAACCCTCAGAGAAAACCTAACAAAAATGAAATTATTCCGTGTGTAGACGCCTCGGCTGTTTGTGTTTGAAGTGCCAACAATTCCCACCGAAACAAAACGTTTTCTCAATATATATAGGGCGCGCGTCACCTAGAGAGTGCGCCGCAAAGTCTTTTTGCTTGTTGTACATTACGACACCGCGGCGTTGCGGCGACGAAGAATAAACCTGGTGGATGGGAGTGGCTGGGGCTGATGCTGGGCGTACCGTGACAATTCGACTTTCCCCCCCAACCAACAAAACACAACGAAAATGTCATGGAGGGGTCGTCTCTCTCTGCGTCAAATTGAAATTGACCGAGTTGTTTCCCACGACGCAGAGCGTCCCCTGCATCAACCAAACCTCTCTCTCTCTTTTTCTCTCCCATCACTTTATGTATAGAGATAGATAACCAGATTGATGTCCACCCCCACCATATTTCTCCTCTTGTCTACGCCCCGGAGCGCGCCAGGCATTCCTCACCGATGGTCCCTCAATAGATTTATCGAGTTCTCCCCATTTCCCTCCTCCCTCATCCCCTAGCACTACGGACTACTCCTTCATGTTCATTCAGAGTCACAACTGACAGCTCCAGAGTTTCTCGCTAAAATGCGTGTTTGATTCACTTTGGAGGAGCCCGTCCGGGCAAGGAAATTCGGTTAGGTCCGCGGATGACAGTTTTTTAATACAAAGAGCCGGCGAAGGGGTGTTGTCGAGTTTGTAAGTTAAACGCACTATGCTTAAAAGCCGTCAGCGATAATTACTTTGATTCGTTTTACCCCTCCATACGTAACATAGTATAGTAATACAAGTAGTGGTAACGTTTTCTTAAATGCATACGATTCTCTTCTGATTCTCTTCATCCGGTAAACATTCAATGTTGAAGAAACAGTTCCGGATTAAAACAAATATTTCTTCTTCTTCTTAGTCTTGTAGATTTAGAACCAGCCATTCTAGGGTTACTAGTTACCCCGACACTCGTTGAAAATGTGAGCGGAAAATTAAAAATGTAGCCGGGCGCTTTGTGAAATTACTCCATTTTCGGCGCGCCTGGGAAATTACATGTGCATCAGCCCAGACGCTACAGCGGCTCGGGTTTTAGCCGGAATCCATGGTCGAAAACGATATTCCAATCTTTGACGGAGTACATCGTCGACTTGCGATCAACCATCCATGTTGCAAACAAACAAACACAATCGGTTTCCATCTAAGCTTCTCAGACGGCGCAAAATCGATGGGGCCGACCCAAAAGTTGCCATGAAGAATTTAGGTTCAGCACTCTCGCCGCAAGCGAATCATTTATAATAGATGCTTTCTGTGTATAAGCGTTCTTCTACGACTGCCTCTTGTTATCTACAAATGGATAGACAAACGAACAACAGCCCCCACGGTTACAAGACGGATCACACCAAGGCGAAACGCCGTCGTATCGCCGCCAGAATCGCTCGCAGAGGAAACTGCATCAAAGTAAAAATTGATCTATTAATTGGGCCGCTTCATGTTTTCTATAAAGAACAAGGACGCAGTGAATGCGCAGACACAGATACTTCCGATAGACAATGAGGCATCGTCACGGAGCGAGAACAATCGCGTCTCAGCGCGCATTGAAGATCCGCCCCATCATGGAAGACCCCCGAAAACTTATACTATCTTTCCCTCAGGATCGTGCCAAATCTCTTTTTGAAGAAAAGATTTTCTGTTTCTTGAAACAAAAGGAGATAAAGCTCAAGTGCGTTCTACCTTCACTCGTGAATCCTTCAGCACGGCAGCGTGTTCGACCGAGCCCCGGCAATCTATTTTTCTTTCTAGACGGTTCCGGGCGATTTACGACGGGTTCTTTTCTTCTCCTTCTTTTTTTCGACATCTAACCTGCCTCTCGGTCATTAACTTATCGATTGGTCGGGAAAGGGCCTTCCCTCGGCTCCGTTCATGCGGTCAAGTGGTAATTTGTAGGCATATAAATGATCCGACAACACGTTCTGTACGATAATTGATGCTAGTGACCTGGTATTAATCTCTCAAGGTTACCAAGACGCTACGTACTTAAGGTTAACTTCAACCCGAAAACAGTTACGTTTCATTGACTATTAATTCAACTAGTCTTATAAAACAACGTGAAAATAAATTTATAATCCACACGAACACTTTTGGTATTGTATAAACTTTAAACAACGTTGGAACGCATAACGAAAACCCATTTCATACCCAGTTTGAACTACTTAAGACTCGAGGAAAAAAAACAATCAAAGGAATAGAGCAGCAGCTGTGCAGGTCCGCCGGATGCTAATGTAACTTACAGTTGACCGGCGTAGACAACATCGCCTACACGGATCTTGCCCGGCTGGTCCAAAGATAAATTGATTCCCATGAGAGGAGACTCGCCGATCGCCTTACGCAACACAGGATCTTCCGCTAGACGATATCTACATTGGGGGGGGAAAAAAGAGAGGGCGAAACAATGGGGAAAAAAGAGGAAAAAGATAAGATTGGGCTGACAAACAGGCACCGAAAAGAAACAAGGAACAGTGTGAGTACATACTTTCGAAGAGTACGTAAAGGTTCCTGTTCAGGGTCTTTAACGGCGGTCTCAGGATCAATCGTAGTCAAGACACACCTATAAACATACATCAGCCAAGATAAGATCATCTTCTATCTAACATGTGCCTTCTTTTTCCTCAGACTTGTACGTGCTTACCGATCGCAGCCCTTGATGTAACGAAGAATGGCATCGTCTCCAATACGAACAAATCTCCATTCATCCTCCTCGTAAGGTTTGCAGCCGGTGATGATGATGGTTGGACGAAAGTTTAAAATCGACACTTGCTTCCCATCCAATCGCGAGTTAAAATCATTGACCGACTCGACACTTAGTAAGTGGTATGGGGTCAAATCGTTGAACACCGCCTACAAGATTCCCCAAATATATATAGTTGCAACGAGTTCGTGCCCTAGCTAACAAATTGAATCGTGTAACAATTACCCCGTCGGTCTCCCTCATCCAGGGGTGGCCTGGCTTGGGTTTCACCACGCGAGGAGACTTGTCAGTGTAGGGGAAATAGACCAATCTGGCACCAGTATCTTTTTGGAAAATGTACTGAGATAGCCACAATGCTACTTCATCCCCACAGTCAGTTGCAAGAACTTCATCTCCCCAAACCCTAATGGTAAACAAATTGTATTTTGTTTTATTTTCATTTGGCAAAGTTGCACCATCAGTAGGTAGAAATCAAGAAAAATCACCTCACTCTGGTTTTTGGTCCCTCTGCTGTTGGGGATGGAGTAGAAAATGTAATTGGTTCCTTATTTGGCCCTGTCAATTCAACTTGGTTTCCACTTATGTTGACCTTGATCAGCAATACCGTAGGATGAATTCGGGCATGCACAAAGTTGTTGTTATCATTGATAATCATAAAGGACCTGGAAGAGGCGGAACAATAGAATAGCACACTTTAACCGATGCAGAGAATGTAAATTCACTAACCTGTCTTGAAGTCTTTCGTTAGCAAGGCCTAGAGTCATACATTCAGCCTCATCAACTGGAATTCCCTTGCACGACTTAATGGGGAAAATGTTCAGTGCTGCGACAGTACCAACCGCCTTCCACCCCTTGACTAATTGCTTCGAATTCTTTTTCTGCCACTGGGATGATTTCATGTAAAATTTGTAAGCTGCTGCGGCCGACAGAAGGGCTGCTCCGACTCCGACAGCTAGAGCTATCTTGTTTTTAACATCCATGCTGCTCATGTTTTTGGAACGGGGGAGGAAACGGGGACACCCACACGTGTCTCAAAGAGGCAAAGTGATCGATTGACTGATGGCCTACAACGTGACAAACAGAAACTCGAATGACACTGAATAATTGACGTTTTTGCGAACGTTAGTTACGCACAACAGTGCCAAATCTAAGATTGAGTAATGCTCATAAATTTTGGCAACGACGACCTGCAATGACTTTTTCCGCTTATGGCTTATTCTGTAGAATTACGTTCATTGAGATCATATTCATCTTTTTCTTCTATAAGTAATAATAATACTTGACTTCATTTTCATTATCCCTAATAAAAAAAATAAAAAAGAGACGACAGCCGAGTCATACTCGTCAGCTTTACTTATCTATAAAATGTGATAACGACGTTCAGCATTTGTCAACTAGCTGCGGCAGGGCGAATGAGAAACTCTCATGTGGTGAGCATTTTTTTTTCCTTGTTTTCATAGGCGGCAACGGACGACTGTGACTTTTGCCATTCGGCCAAATCACACTTCTAGTCGCACAAAAGTTTCGCGAGTCCCATATATGTCTTTGTAGTTATGATAAATGGCATTTATTTACGATCCAAGGAAAAGGAAATATATCTCGGAAGCTTTGGACGACAAGAACCCGCGATCCGCTCACGCTTCATTCAGCACTGATCCCGCCAACCCATCTCAATTACGTTTTGTTTCAAGTAGGTCTTGTGTGTACAGGATCTTGGTTCCAATTTTCTTCCGTGAAACTTGGGGCATAGTTCTTGCCAAAGAACCGGATTTCCTGCATGTTTAGCGACTCGGTTCATCAAAGAGTAATTCCTTTTTTTTTTTTCTTCAGAGGTGCCTCATAGTGCACGAGCGCATCTGTAAGTTGGATTATATCCGGCTTGCAACCTCCTAGCAACGCAGTTCACCCCGAAAATGCGTGTAACATTTGCCCCACGTAGCATAAGATTGAAGCAAATGTTACAGCATTTCTTGGCGTTTTTTAATCACACCGCTCTAGAACTTTGGTGATGTTACGTGAGTAAAAAGTAAAAGGAAGGGTAAAATCACGATTAAGCAAGGTCTGAATGAGAGACGTACGGTTGGATGCAGCTGCGACGCTCTTAGAGCACTAGCATGGACTAATCGATCCGGCAAGGAGAGCGCGCCTAAGCTGTGTAGACACATTCACTTTCTTGAGTGCGCTCCAGTTTCTTCCCGCTCGTATACACAAGGCTAGCTACATACAGTTTATGTGTACACATGCGCCATTTTTGCTCGCAGGACCATCATAACATTTCGCGGGGAAATTTACGGCTGCAAGCCTGTAAACGTCCATTGGAATCAAGCTCCTGCTGTGGAGTGTTTCCTATCTCGAAGCAGCCAGTATAAACACACACACAGAGCCCATCTCCTAAGGTGCTACGTGCACTGCCATAACACATACAAGACAGGCATTTATCTAGGTAGAACGCGCTACCATTATTTCAGTTTCAACGTCAATACATAAAACCTAAGGGCATTTGGAAAGGTACTGATTGAAAAGTTCACATGGGGATACCGACGCTCATCTCTCACCACACAATTGTTACCTGTTACGCAATAATAATAGGCGACTAGCCGGGAGGAGTAAGTTTGGAGGGTAACTAGTTTTGGCGTACGCGACGAGTCTAGTTGAATTTAGACGTCGAGCTGGCCCGAAAAAGCTCCCGAACGTAGAAAAGCAACTTTGAAATGAATACGACTCTCTTTTGCCCACGCACACACACCCGAGTCAGCTCTGTTATTATTAATGGTCTCGACTTTTATTATTCATGCGCACGGCGAATCCAGCGTTCCCCAGACAGCCCATTTACCTCTATGTTACTGACGTCAACTGAACGACTACTTAGGGTAAAATGCGATGCAACCCGCGTGCCTTTACGTCCCTAAAACTCAAATGAAAAGTAACAACCTGACGTGCATCTTTTTTTTTGCACTACTAAAGAAAATTGCTTTAATCAAAGGTCACCCAAGTAAGCGGGCTGTAAAACTGTTTTCGGGAATAAAATATTTTTTTCGGAAACGCTTTCAAATTGAAACATATAATATATGTTTAGACGATTCTTGAATCGCTAGCACTTTTACCAAGAAAAAGGCCGATGATATTGAAGTGGAGCGCGTTATTTGATACAAAGAATTTTCCACGCGTTAGCACTTGCTCCATTGCATTGCAACTCAATATTTTATAAGAAGCATTGCAGCATCACGTACGTTCCTACCAAACTTTCGAGTTGGGTTCGAGTCAAATTGTGGTCCTCTACCAACCGGAAAATGTAAGCCTCTTTAAATAGATGCATCTATCGAGAACAGTCTCGTGTCTTCCCGGCAGAAGCAAACTCGTTGAGAAAATAATTCGATTGCCTCACTTCTACCTATCCATCCTACATGGTTATCATATGCTAAATTTACTTTATGAATAGAGATGGTATACCTAAAGGAAAGTCATCAAGAGTCAAAGAAGTCCGTTAGTGCTTGAGTTTATTTTCCAACTCGAGACAAGTGTTGGCATTGATCATTTCCCAAGGCCGACTAGGGCTTCATCCATTAGGTCGTCATCAATCATGCACGGCGAGCTTTGAGAGGTACTCGACGCTGGTGATGGTCCGCCGCTAGCGGCCGTAACAAGAGCAAGTTGATTGGCTAAAGGAGATCTACATAGAGAACACGCGATGTCGTATTACTTTGATGTTTCGAATGGTCCAAGTATTAACGAGAGAAAGTTCGACCTCAAGCATTTACATTGTCTTTACCTCGTTTGCTGTAAAGCTAGAGGAGAAGGAACATTTACAATGTGTACAGATACGGATGGCGAGTTAGGATTCAGATCAGCCTCCGAATTCGACAGGTACCCGTGTTGTCGAATACCGTATGTTCCGCGGGAGGAAGGAGGCGGGAACGGTTTGGCAAATTCTTTGTCAGGGAGAGATTCCCCGTTAAAGTCTCCTTCGTGAGTATCTGTCGTCTCATTGATACCACTGTCATCTGTCATTTCAAATAATAGTTGAGAACTGGAGAGAATAATTTCTAAAAATTGACCAACTCTACCTTGAGAAAATGGATCGGAGGGCGAGTTGCTCTCCGAGTTTATCCGATTGAAATGCATGTTGTCCTCGGTATCGTTAGGCTTTGGACTGGGAGAAGAATCGCTCTCTTCGGTAAAGTCATCCAGGAAACCAGAACGACCCTGTTCAACCGATTGAAGAAACCTATTGGCTAGAGCTGTGTAATGCAAGAGAAATAAAGTTCTAAATTACCTCTGATTGTTCCATTCTCAAAGCGGGATCAACGCTGTACTTTGGTCCTGAATTGGTTGAAAGATAAAATTTTAGCAATTAGAGTAGATTGCAGGCTAGTTTCTCTATCTAAGTAGTAACTGAACCCCAAACCACAAGTAGTGGGATGCGTAGATTGAAACTTGACCGTTAACAAACAACTTGGAACGTTTCGTACCCTGGAAAATGTCCGATTCCGGATTGTGCTGTAGTCGAAGTTTATCTATTACAGCTGAGAGAGAGCTTTTCCTAGATCGGAGTGGCGATTTGCTAGCATTTCCTGATGGGCAAGAACTGGATCCATCAATGGAACCACCGGTGCTGCCACCCAGTTTACAGTTTTCAGAATCTAAGTTTGTAAAGTTATTGGAATAATGCAAGTCTGTGACAAAACTCATACACAATATCGTACCTGAGAGCATTGGTGGTGAAAGGGAAAGAAGCTCTACGGAGTGTAGCGAGTTTTGGATATCCAGTTGTGATGGCAACATATCGCTATGAAAAGGATACGATTGGTAATTCTTGGTGAATTTGAACAAAGAAAAGACGTCAGTACCTGTTGGCCGTAGCTAGGGCAAGTATGGAATTGAAACTGTTATCTTCTTTTGATTCTTCTGTTTTGTCTTCGATGGCTAAAGTAAAGTCGAGTGACTTTGTTTTTACCAACGGCGGACCACGACTTCCGCTTCCATGGTGATTTGAAGTAGGCGTCGGTGTCCGTGATTTCTTTTCACGGTCCCTTGATCGTTCTTTGTCTCTATCTCTGTCTCGATCACGCTCCTTATCGCGATCCCGATCTCTATCTCGATCCTTGTCCCGGTCCTTATCCCGATCTCGATCCTTGTCGCTTCTCTCGCGATCCCTCTCCTTACTCTTCTTCGATTTGGAAGATGGTGATGTGGAGCCTGTCAGCGAAGATGCAGCAGCTGTCAAAACAACTAATTGATATCACAACAACATGTCAAATCCTCAGTTTAATGACTTACATTTCAAAGCTGACATTGATAGAGCCGACATCGACGGCTTACCACCCGAACTAGGATGCTTCGGACTGCTTGACGGCGTTGAGCTTTTGCTGCTGCCGGATTTGGATGGTGAGGTTAGAGGGCTGGTAGTTGAGGGTGGCGTGGAACCACTGGCATTGCTACTGCTGCTGCTACTTTTGTGGCTTAATTTAGGACTGGAATCCATTTTCAAAAGAGCTCCAGGTGGGCCCATCAATGTTGAACTGAGACACATCATCTTAGTCGGCTTGCCACCACTACCACCGCTTGACGGGGATTTTTCTCCTTCTCGTCGGCGTTTCCTTTCTTTCCTTTCTCGTTCCTTTTCGCGATCCCTCTCCTTCGTGTCGGAATCAGGAGCGCTGAGACTCTCTTTCAAGCGGAAATCCTTGTACTTGCTCTTATCCTTGGCCGGTTTACCCCCTACCGGAGTGATGGTCAACGAGCTTGGGATACTCGAGGACTGATCTTTGCTGAAAGGAATGATCTCAATTCCGGGCCGTCGTTCCAAGTTAATGTTTGGATAAGCGGTAGCGAGCGAACTCGTGTGTAAGGAAGTTACGGGTGTGATGCTGACAGACGGGTAAGCAGATTTGTTTGCCGATTCCTTACTCTTTGGTGCGCCCAGAAGCGACGCAACCGCGTCGTTTGGAGAATGAGAATCGGCATCTTCAGTAATGGCCTGAGTGCCGTCCGTTGTCGGTTCAAGGAGACTGACTTCCATCTCAGAGGAATCGGGTTTCAATGACACGTCGTTGGGTCTACGGACTGCGTTGAGGTGCGGAGGCGTAGATGCCAAATTTAGACCCCCTCCCGACGAATCCGACGAATGGGCGTTGATACTATATGACAAGTTTATATCAGTTTTTAGGATTGGTTTATAAGGGCTGAAATTCATGTGTCTCTTTCGCACCTATACAACGACAGATCTGCATTCCCCAGAGAAGTTGGAGTCCATGATTCGGACGACGGAGGAAATAGAGGTTTACCTGAGAGAAAGATGATTCAACATTAATAGAGAAGATGCAACTCAAGAGCTTTAACTCGATAGCTTTAATTCGCAATATTTTCCAGCTCAACAAACGTTTTGACAATCATCCAATACAAAATCACAGGCGATCGGTGCTAATTACTTCGATTTGTTGACGCGGCGTCTTCCACCAGTGACACATCAACGTCTCCCGATTGTTCCATCTCTCCTCCAAAAGCCTCGGTATCCTTCGGAGTCGATGCGTGAAGGATGGCCGATGATGACTGGTGCATTCCATCAGCATTTCCTATGGAATGAGTTCTGGGTGAATGGCCACCATCGAATCCTCCGCCACCGCTTCCGCCTGTAAACGATGGGTTGCCATACTGCCCATTGGATCCTGAATGTGTTTCCGAGTCCCCGTTGAGATGAGATTGGAAACGCCGTTCAAAAGCCCCTTGATGATCTGCAGTTCCGTTCGTCCAACGTGAAGACGATGATTGCATCTGGTTGTGTAATTGCATTTGATTAGAAGAAATACAATAAATAGACAAAATCGCGTTTTCTATCAATCGTTTACCTGGCGCAAAATGGCTCTCATGGTCACTGGAATGGATAGGCACCGCTGCAGCACTTTGGTAGCATACTCGTCGCTTGCCGTTCGCTCATCCTCGGCTCCAAAGAGACTGCATCGGATACAAGTAGGGTCCATGCCTAAATCGATTTCTACGGAGCACATTTGCTCTAGAAGGGGATGTTCGAACGTCACAGACAAATGGTCTAAAGCAATAGCGTTTATCTCAAATGCCAAGGCAACATTCGAATCCGATTGGCTTTTCGGACGAATGCAAGACGAAAGCAAAGCGTTGAGTAGGGCTTGTCGTCGAAAAATGGCAAGGATTTGGGGCACGTGCGAAGGATGGCTAGAAAAAAAAAAACATTTCAGTTATTTCAATTTGCAATAACAAGCATGAATCATTCGCTATACACACCTAAATGAAATTGAAGTGACACAGCAGCTCTTCAATGCAGCTTCTTCGCTCTCAGTAACGAAGTAACTATGGTGTTGATCGGGTAAAGTGACGCGAAGAGCTCTCGAAACTCGGGGCTCGTTCCCAGCACATTCCATTTGTCCTTTCGAGATAGTTTTCACCAAAGAACGAAATAAATACTCTGGCTGATCCCAATTACCAATTTCTACTCCAGTAATACTCTGAAGAATAAAGAAAGAAAACTCTTTCTCTATGACAAAATTAATCAACAACGGAGGGTTTGCAAAATTTACCTGAATTTGTTGTGCAAACGAATAGCAGAGAATCAAAGGATCGCGCATTCGCAATACAAAAGTTGCCGGTAACGATGCACTATTAACAGCATTGAGAGGTGAAAATGCAGGTACACTATCTCCGTCCGAGTTTCGCGAAACAGATAAGAGAGGAGAAGTCTGAATAAGAGAAACAACACAACGACATGAATTAATGCACTAGGACCATCAGTTTCCTAATTACCGGTAATTGGAAGTTGGTAGCGCCGTCAATACCAACGGTGCAGCAAAGCCCAGCATTTTTCTCCATTAATTTTTCCAACGTCATGGAAACTGTCTGAGACTGAACGTTCAGCAAGTCATACGGCGAAAGAAAGTAAGTTAAAGTGAGCGGCAATCCTCCAACTCTTGGCATTACAATGCCAAGAGGTGATTTGTGCACCATGGTCCCCATATCTTGTCTGTAAGCTTGGAGTTTTGACATGGCACTAAGGTCTGATTCTAAAGCACTCAGTGCTGCAAATGCTTTAGCTTTCATTTTCTTGTCTGCACTAACTTGGTAAATAGCACACAAGCCCTACAGAGAAAAAATTACTAGTAACCACTAAATTTACAAATTTCTAGTCAAATTTTAGTGATGGATTGACTTTAATTCTCACCTGGAGATGGTTAGTGAACTTGGAAAAATTTCCAGAGTTCAGACAGACAGCAATTTCATTACATGTTTGGGGCTCACTTTTCCCTTCATGTTGAATATGTACTTCACAAACCGAGCCACCTTGTTCAACAATTACTTCAAGATAGAACATATCTGAAGAAATGAAAAATGCTCGGCCTGAACCATCAGCTGTAAATTTTAACCTGCAGAGGAAGAAATTGTTAGTTGTCATTTGAATAAAGCTGTGTCAACAATTGATCTCTTACCCAGATTGCCTAGAAATACTTTCAAGTCTTTCAAGCATAGACTGCAATGAAGTAACTTTCATGTTCGTTTGAAGCAGATCAAGACATTTTTGGTACTGCAGTTTTTCAACACTATCATTGTTGTATCGTTTCTCCTGATAAAACACAAATTTAAGTTTGAAATTTCACACATCATTAGATAACTCAATTTTCTTACCAATATTGTCATTCGAAAAGTTTTGGCGCTATCTGTTAAATTTAGGTGGCTTGTTTTGTGCCTTAGCTTTTCCATGAGCAGCTCTAGCTGCATCTTTTTGTTGGTCTCACTCATGATAATAAATCAGACTGTAGTTCACGCCCTTGCAAAAAAAAAAACTTGAAATCTAACCAACTTTTCAGTTAGATATAGCAGAATTCATATTTCAATTAAGTTTTAAATGGATTTGTTTTCATCAACTGCTCGGGCATTCACCTTTCAATGGCAGGACAAATAAATGATTTATAGAACGTTGCCAGATGTTGTAGGATGTAACTCCATCTTTGTACTTATCTGGCAACAGTGTATCTCCTGTTGAAAAAATACAAAAATTCTTCCTTCTTGTTTTGCTCAGCGCCGTGAAAATGGACAAGGCAAGTAAAAGGCCCAAGAATATCTTAAAATTAGATGAGACTGTTGTCAATCGAATTGCGGCTGGAGAAATTATTCAACGACCTGCAAATGCCCTCAAGGAAATGTTGGAGAATTGTTTGGATGCGGGTTCTACATCGATTCAATTGACCGTGAAAGACGGTGGTCTGAAACTATTGAAGATTCAAGATAATGGAAGTGGAATCAATAAGGAAGATTTTGCGATTGTATGCGAACGTTTCACTACTAGTAAACTGCAAAAATTTGAAGACCTGAATGCCATTGGTACTTTTGGGTTTCGAGGGGAAGCATTGGCGTCTATCTCACATGTTGCCCATTTGACAATCATAACCAAAACCAGTGAAATGCAATGTGCTTACAAATGTTCCTATCATGATGGAAAGCTTGTTGGAGCACCCAAACCGTGTGCAGGAACACAGGTAATTATTAAAATAAAGACTTTTCCTTCAATTTTCATTACAATTGAAAATCTTTTAGGGAACACAAATAGTTGTAGAAGACCTTTTCTACAATGTCCCTACAAGAAGAAATGCTCTTAAATCCCCATCTGATGAACACAACAGAATCATTGAAGTTGTTACAAAATTTGCTGTGCATAATGCCTCGGTAGGATTCACCTTGAAGAAATTAAATGACAATGGAGCAGATGTTAGAACATCTCCCAACTCAACTCAAGTGGACAATATAAGAATTCTTTATGGTAATGCTGTGGCCAAAGATTTGGTTCAACTTGAAGTTGAAGATCCTGCTCTTAAAGTCAAAGGTATATTTTGTTCTAACTATTGATTTCTTTGATTGTAACACTGATTCTGTCTTTCTCAAGTGAATGGATGGATAACCAATTTAGATTACTCTGGAACAAAATTCACCATGCTGTTGTTTATAAACCACCGACTAGTGGAATCGACACCATTGAAGGTGAGTTAAAGGAAACGAGTGTTTGCATGTTGTTTTTTCAAGTCTTTCTTGTAAAGCGAGCACTAGATAGCGTGTATGCAGCGTATCTGGGTAAAGGAAAACATCCGTTTGTTTATCTGAGCATGGAGATCGCTCCCAATTGTGTTGACGTCAACGTGCATCCTACAAAGCACGAAGTGCATTTTCTCAATGAAGATGCGATCATTCATAAAATTCAGTCGAATGCAGACCTTTTGTTAAAAAGCGCAAGCACGTCAAGGAGTTTTACCATCCAGGTAGAACCATTCATTTCAACTAGAGCACAATTAATAATTCGTTTCATAACCGTTTGTCCCTCGTGTTGCATAGACTGTTCTTCCGCAAAATAATTTACTTGCGAAGCCGGAGAGCAGACTTGCAAGCGCCAAAGTTTACGACAAGCAACTTGTTAGAACCGACAGCCGTGATCAGAAAATCGATAAATTTCTGTCAACAACCCAGGAGAGTATGTCGTCATCAAGCCAGTCTTTCATCAATCAAACATCGTTAGAAACTTCCAGCGTCACGTACGAAGAGCCTATTACCTTTAATAACCCACGGAAAGATGTACGACAAAGCCTTGAACCAGCCAAAATTATTCAAAGAGAACCAGAACAAAGTAGCGCCATAAACCCGACGGCCAGCACAGCAAATGCCGGTAGAACTCCTTGCCCAAGTTTCTGCTACGAGCCGCGTTTATGGTAACTGTTTTCCATTTGGTTTCAGAAAGACGTCACTTTGAGTTGACAAGCCTCACTCGGCTACGCGAAGCTGTCAAGGAAAGTGCAGACCAAGTGCTGCGTGAAACTTTCAGAGATTCCATATTCGTCGGCTGCGTTAGCGAGAAACACTGTCTTATTCAACACCAAACGCGACTCTACATCTTTAGCATGGAAAGAGTGGCAGAAGAGTTTTTTTATCAGCGGCTTCTCGACGAATTCGGCAATTGTGGTGTCATCAATCTATCGGTAATAATGGCTTGTGATGAGACATCTTGTTTTATTTATGGATCGAGAGTTTTTTTCTTTTCTTTTCCTCCTGCAGGATCCGCCACCGCTCTACAATCTTGCGCTGATGGCGATGGACCTAGAGGAGAACGGCTGGCAACCCGAGGACGGGCCTAAGGACCACTTGGCGAAACAAGCTAGCGCGCTGCTGAAAATGAAGGCAGAAATGCTTGATGATTACTTTAGTCTCCAGATTAACGAGGAAAGTCATCTCTTGGGCATACCGTTACTTTTGGGTAATTATATTGATGCAGTACATGTCCGAGTCGTTAAATAGTGAAAGATCATCAATTTGCATATTGTCTAGTGGATTACATACCCGATCTTACTCAGCTTCCGTCCTTTGTTCTACGCTTGGCGACGGACGTCGAGTGGAACGTGGAGAAAGAATGCTTTGATACTCTATCCCGTATCTTGGCCAAATTCTACCGAAAACCAAATAACCATGAAGTGAGTTTTCGTCCGTCTCCTACTACTAGCTTCTATTGAAGTTGTGTTGTTATCCTTTTCGGCACATATTGTCAGGTGCTCAACGTTGGCTCAGACAAAGACTGGAGATGGACAGTCGAGCACGTCCTTTACCCAGCCGTCAAGGCCTCATTACTTCCTCCGAAAACTTGGATTAGCGACGGAACAATTCTGCAAATAGCTGACTTGCCGGATCTGTACAAGGTGTTTGAGCGATGCTGAAGAGAGAGAGTCATCCTAATAGCCGCCTTTGTTTCCACGGCGATATCGATCCGAAAGAGATGGTGGAACAACATCATTCGCTCCAAGCCGTGTAAGCTCCAGTCCCAGATATTAGAAATTCCGTCCAAAGATCAAATTCCTGTCAAGTTCATTTGCACGATATTCAATGCAAGTACACGTGTTACATAATTAGTTTTATCGACACGACTTTTATGACTCGTTGGCCAGATGATGAATGGCGTTGCACACATTCCCCAAATTGCTCATTTGAGTTTGGAGCAGCAAAAGTTTTCATCGGTCTTCCCGTTGGTTTGGTGGCTACCGCGGCGACTTGTATTGCAGCTATGTATGTACGCAACCTTCACTTAACGCATTCATTGTGATGTATAGAGCCACATGAAGCCTTTCCTTTGTCTCGATCCATTGTATTGCCCGGCCGGCAAAGGTTGACGTCCTGGACAGGATTCGGTCGAGTGAATCGGCGGCCCGCAGGCGTTTACCCGTCTTTTGTGTATTTATCATCATCACGACTGAACGGAGACCAATAGCAAACGGGATCTGCTGGCCATCCTAAAGCCAGCGTGACAGCCGGCGGTACATCGAAGCGTGCGTTCTATCTTGTGAATCGGTCGTTGCCTGAGCAAATATTGACTGCGCTAAAATTAGGACTTGAAATCGGGGGTGTGGCACGCCTTATTTTTTTTTTCTTCTCCCTCCTTCGTCTAAATTCCTGAATAAGGCGAACACGTACGTACGTACGTACTACTAGCCAGTCAGTGCATCGGAATTGATTGGTGGTGTAGCCCCGGGTTTCCCTCCTCGCTTCGACGGGAAGCGGGCAGAGACCAACGAATAGATAAGGAGGAAGTTGGAAAGAGGGGAGGGGGCTAAAAAGAGAGAGAGGGGGAGTGAAAGAATCGATTTCTACGACACGGTTTACTGACGTCACGGCGCATGCGAAGCCACGCAAGTCCCTTTATTCCTTGTGCCTATGTTGTGTTTTCGTCGTCTGCTGCTGCTGGGCTGGCGCTGGCTGGCCTCAATTGACTTAGTCGAGTTGCAGCAACGATTCAAGTCGGCGCTGTCAAAACTTGAGTGCGCCATGCCATCAAAGAAACTGTCTCTTCCTGGCTGACCTTTTCGCACTTGTTGTTATCGACGTGCTCATTGACAGCTGGTGCTCTTGTCCGTGTACGCAGGAACGGTGAAATTATGGTGATTTGGCTCATCGCGACGGCCGCCGTCTGCATCTTGCTCGGCGCGATTTTAACTCTGTGGGTCGAGTGGCACCTTTTTTCTCAACCAGTGCGGGCGCAGCGGCATACCCCTGGCGGTGACGACCCGCTTTCCCATGCCGAAAATCCCATCGAACTTCCCGAGGTATTACAACATCTTATCATTCATATTCTATTTGCTACTTCACTGAAATTCATATGGGTTGCATCGCTCAACACAAATGCTCAGAGGCTCTTTGTGTCCTCGTATTTTTAGGCTTCGACAGCCTCGGGGTTTTTCATTTCAGATTTGATTTCGAAATAGGGTCAGACTATTATTAAGTAAAAGTGCACCATCAAATCTAAACCGTGAGGAAAAAAAACAAACAAACGGCTGGCGGGGTCGTGTCGTTACAAAACACGAAATGGCCTGCCGAGTGTGCGTGAGTGGATCGGGCTCGTCGATTCTGTTATTGGCATAACATCTGTTACGTCAACAACACAACGGTGGAAAACTTGATGGCTTTCCCTATAACTCGATCCGTTAGCACAAAGTCACAACACGTTCTTTTTTATATCCTCGTAGGAATTGCTGGCCGAGCTAGAGGGACTGGTCGGACGGGCAGCCCAAAACAGCGCCGCCAACGATGCCGCCACGACCACCACTACAGGCGCCTGCAATAAAGATGAAACATTATTGGCCGTCAATTTACTGGTGCAGTTCTTCTTCCGCGAATTGCGATCCCAGGGGCCCGTCCGACGTTTCCTACTCCGGCGGATCAACCAAGAGATGGAGGAAGTCCTGACCAGAGGAGCCGTTAGCAAAATCATTAAAGGGCTTAAGGTATAATCCAGCCGAATTGTTTTTGGGAAATAAGAAACGTCGATCTAAATTCACCGATTTGTCAGCCGATTCTATTTCCGTTTTATTGTTTTGTTTCTTTTCAGATTTACGACATCGAAATGGGATCGAGAGCGCCGTCTATCCACCAGATCGGAGTCAGCGGGGTCGGCATGGACGACGACAAGAAGCAAATCGAGTCGGTGGATTTCAATCTGAGCGTCGACTACAGTGGAGGACTGGGAATAGCGATCGATGTTGCCTTGGCGTACGGCAAGTCTGCTTTCCTCTCGGCAAAAGGTATATAGTGCACATCTTTTGGTGACGTACGTATCTGGCCGTATCTAGCACACGTTCCTCTACTCGCCCGCCCATCTCATCGTCGGATTAAATAATTCTCTCCCCTGTGTGATACTCTAGTGTCTCGTCTCAAAGGTCAAGTGCGACTGAGCTTTTCTCGAAGACCCTATTCCCATTGGTCGGTCGCATTTTCGACGCCTCCCCAGCTGGATGTGGACGTGACATCTCGAGTGCAAGGAAGATCTTTCAGTCACGTGACCAGTCTCGTCGCCGCACAGGTTAGGCTCTGGAAAAAAATCGTCTCGATTGAATACGACATTTCATGTTGGTTCGCTAACGTTCCCCCAAAACCCAAACAGATTCACAAATGGATTCAGAGGAAGCACACTCTGCCCACAAGCCGGATGCGCCATCGACCGTTTTTCCCTCACCCCAACCATCTCTTACTGCCGCCCGCCAGCCCTGCATCATCATCCACTACTACATCCAGCGGCGTCGTCGCTTCGCCCGTTCGCAGAGGTTCACTAGAAGTCACCGTCTTGGACGTTTCTCGTTTGAATCCGCTGCTCCAAGGAGACGGCGTCTACTGCACCATGGCACTAGGCGAGTTTTTGATTAGATCATGTCCCAGAGAGACGGACGGACAGGCGGCCCTCTTTCATCTTATATAACATTGTTTCTCCTCTCTCTTTCTCTTTTTCTCTTTCTCTTTTTCTCTTTCTCTTTCTCGAAAAACAACAGACAACAGTCCCTGGCTCAACGTTTCGCCATCCGAGTCGGAAGGCAGGGTGGTCCTTGACATCCGTGTGATGCGACGCCGACATCAGCCGCTGGGTATTCAATTCCAGCAACAAACGTCTTCGGTAGAATCCATTTACCATGACTCGATCACACCCAAAGTTTTTGAGTGACTGAGGCACGGCCAACTTAAACGTACATTTGTTTTTTTTTCTCCCTTCTCAGCCCGACTGTTCCCCGACGGAGGAGGTTGTTAAAGAATGGAAGCCGGCCAGTCACGGCGGTGCGCCTATCCTGGAAATAGAATCGGGATCGGCGGCGGAAGAGGCTGGACTTAAGATTGGCGATATCATTTTGCAAGTGGACGACTCGACCGTCCGCTCGGCTGAGGACGTCCTCAGGGCCGTCACCAAATCCAAAGATCTCTTTGTCGTCATGCGAGTCGATCGACTAGTTGGAAGAAGGAGAGGATCAGCGGTAACTCGAGTGAATCAGTTGGGAAGAGATTGACGCTCAGTAGTCACATAACATTTCTCTTTCTTTTTCTTTTTCTTTTTTTGCCCGGTCGTCGCCGTCGTGTAGATTCGCCTGGAGACAATGACGCCATCGCCGACTTTTGGTACATCGAGACTAACTTTGTTAATGTACGTTGCGAAGGATCTTGGCAGTAATAACCAACTAATTCTAGATGGTTCCGAAGAGAAATCCCTGGCAACCGCCGCAGAAGAGTCCGGATCACTTCTTTTACCTCCAGGGGCTAGTAATCCGCCGACCAACGTTAAACTGAGTCACGGATTTGACATGAGACGAACTACCACTCATCCACTGGATAAAGTAAAAAAATTTCGTCTGCTCGTAAAAAAAAATATTGTATTTATCCTTAATTTTTAGACATTTGGTACGGTAGTTAAATCATTCAGTTGACTCATAAATTGAACAGTTTTTTAATTAAATTTCCCTTGATTCTTTTTTTAAGAAAGACATTGTGACATTGTGCTCTTTTTTGTTTTGTTGTTGCAGGTGATTCACGTTGGCGACACTTTGAAGTTCCAAGTATCGGCGGGCCAGCGTTTCCTCAACTTGTCCATTTGGTTGACGGGCGTGTCTCCCGCCGTGGAAGAGGCAATGTCGGGGAAAAATAGCAAGTCGTCGTCTTCTTCGACGACCAGTCCGAGTAAAACGTCTGGGGCCAAGTCTAATTTGAGCAATTTGTTCAAGAAACATTCGCCACTCCATCAGCCGGATGTCAAAGAGTCCAAAGAGTCCATCTCGTCCAGAGATCTGTTCAAGGAAGTGCCGATCGGTCATGTCAACATTTACCTTCCTGATGTGGCGGCCGACTGTCATCTCAACACGCAGGGTCACCACATCTCCACATATCAGTGGTATCCGGCGGATGCCAAAACGTCTTTAGGGCAAGTTCATCCAGCTGAATGTGTGCAGTGTCGATTGTTCTCATCATAACGTCGTCATTTTCTGCATGTAGTCGTCAGAATCCGTCGAGCCAGCAATTGGGATTCGACGCCCGTCTCTGTTACGGTGACGTCGTCCTGTCTTTTGTCTATCGACCCGATAAAGGGGGAGGAGACGACCCTCCATCGCCGGATCAGGATTCGGATGTTATCGATGGCATACCGTGTCCTCGCTCTCCTTCACCTCTGCCGTCTACTACACCGATGCCTCCACCGATCGAACTAGCCCGTCCGGCTGTCGATATCGTCATTAACGATTCGATGCCCATGCACGATTTCGTCTTGACGCAATTCATCAACGTCCGTCTCTGCGATTTCTGCCGCAAGAAGGTCAATACCAGCTGTGTTTTTCACCAATCGGTTTCCAATTCGTTCACCACTTTGTTGTTCACTTTGTTCACTTTTGTTTTTTGGACGACAGATTTGGCTGAGAGAAGCCTTGCAGTGCCGGAATTGTGGGTTGGTTTGTCACAAAAAGTGTATCAAACGCTATCCCGACAGGAAGTGGTGCGGTCTCGACGATTTCTACATTCCCACGATACCAATAGCGATAGACAGCACTCCCAAGGTTAGCAAAATTCTCTCTGCTTCTCGTGGCCTTTTTTCTCGTCTGAACATTTAATTTCATTGTTCTATGATGAGAAAACCTTGAACGAACCGATTTCCTAAACTGTCAGCAGGTGGATCCGGAAGACAATCCGTTTCTGTCGGCCGAGGAAGATGTGGACGAGCTGGTCGAGCTGGAGTCGGCCGTCGACCGGTTGCAGTCGCGCGAACACGACGAGTCGCTAATGCGCCTGGCCAAGGATTCCGGCAAGGAAATTTACAGTCATTTAAACAGTGGCCAGCGCCGAAACAGAATCTCTTCAATGGTCCGTTCAGTCGTCGAGCGGGCCGTGACAACTCAAGGCTCAAACTAATAGCATTTCATTTTCTGTGTCTGGTCCGCCAGCTCCAGAGACTCGAATCGGCCACCGAAATGGAAATCATCCGACGCTACGAATTGGCCGCTCGTTTAGAACGGGCCGATGGGGCTCCATGGTCGGCCGACGAGAGAAGGAAACTGGAGAAAGAAGTGGAAATGTGCGAGAACCGGCGACAGGCACTCGTCCTACTCCTCCTACACTATAGTTCCGGATTGCAGAGTGTCGAAGAAGCGGAGCAACAGCAACAGCAACAGGAATCGAAACTTTGTGATTGATTTTGTTTGTTATCATTTTTGCGTTCGGTTGTTGTACTGATGGCCTTACGCGATCGTCCATTCCTTCGTGTCCTCATTGTCCAACGAAAAAAACAAAAAAACCAAAAAGTAAACATCAAACCGGAAGCCCAAATTGTCCGCTCATTTCAATTCCGATTCACTCGATGACGTCCTCCATTATTATGATGAGATGCCGGCCCGTCCTTTTTGGCCGTTTTTGGCAACGAAAACAACAATTCCAAACTGGGCGGTTGGCAATAAGTCGATCCCGTCTGATATTCGTAGCCAGGTTTGCACTGGCACACATACGGTTCTTGATCCGGGCGTTCGCTGTCGGAACTGACGTCGTTGGTGCCGACGCCAGAAGCGGCCGCCGCTGGGACCAGCCACTCATTCCACTGACACGGGCCTTGACTGAACGGCTTGTAGCACTTGCTGGTGCCATTATAGATGACGTAGTCTTCCGGACAGAGGCAAGCAGGTGTCAATCCTTCGCCGGATCGCAGACTAAAAAGCAGATCGCCCCGACACGGCCCAGTCGTCTCGTGAGCGTAGCATTTTCCGTCAGCCGGCCAGTAGTGCTGCAAATTGGTGGCCGAACATCCGCACCGTCCCCGATAACCGATTCCGTGCTGATCATCCGCCAACACCAGCTGTCCCACCGGGCAAGGCCTTTTGTTTTTATCGAGCCAGAGAGAATAGAGAACATTATCAACTCGAGTCCGTGCCAATAAAGTTTCAATTCAATTAAGAAAAAAAGACCCAAAAGAAACAATTGAGAATCGAACGAACCCTTGGGTGTGGATGCCGTAACAGCGCTGTGATTCGGGCAAGTAAAGTTCTTGGCGACCGCAAGGGTTCTTCCAGCACGTGCCAGCCGTTTCAGATTCGTCGTCGTCGTCACGGATGAAGAAATAACCGGAACGACAAGGTCCTTGTGTGTATTCCCGGAAGCATTGATCATCCTCCTCGCTGTAGACGAATCCGGGCAGACAGAAACATGTCAAACTTTGCTGTTTGCTGACGACGACGGATTCGCGCCGGTTGCTGACGGCCGGCGTGCTGGAATACTTGCGAGCTTTTGAGCCCTTGGAACGGGTCGATGGGACTATCGGCCGGACAGATGCCGGCATCGAATATTGCGGCAGATCCTGCGGATGAGAAGTTAGCCACATGCCGACACTGCAGGGACCTCGGGTGTACTTTTCGAAGCATTGCCCTGATTCGGCGTGATAGCTGGGCAGATGTTTGGAACATGAGCACTGTGTGGTCTGGGCCGTCTGATTGTAACCAAAGACCTCGCCCAGCTTGCATGGACCTATGGACGTGTACATTGGAACTTGGTGAACTGGAACGGGGCGATTAATATTAAAACATGCAGGAACCAATGAATACCGTTGGTCGAATGCTCGTGACAAGTTGCGCTAATCGGCCAGAAATAGGGCCGCCAAGAAGTGCCGGCCAAACTGTCGTTTTTGAGCGATGTGTGAGCCGGCGACTGGCATCCGCATTCTGCCTGTTGAGCGGCGGCGTTCCAGCGGAAAAGTGATCCGCTCTGACAGGGTCCCTGACTGTTGAAAGGGTAGCAAAGTTCCGTTGCCGGCCAGAATCCCCAGTTGGCCGGGCAGTAACCGCGCTGTTTGCAGTGAACGAATCCGAGCGGTTCCACTTTGCTGGGCTCGTACTGTTGACCCAGCCAAGCCTGTAAATCAAACGAATATATCAAGTGTTGGCTTCGTGGACGCGGCTAACCCAGATCCGTGAAAGAAACGAGAGAAGACGAAGCCGATGATCATCAAACCACCGCCAGCGGCCGCTTCAAAAAAGAGAGAAATACTCGGCGCAATCAACCGTGTTGTGCTGAACGAGTTGATCTGACACGCTCCTCCTGCTGCTCCACTACCATTCGTCCACAAAGTTATATAGACTTCTCTATTGAGGTTAAGATCGACGACAAGAACTGCTCCTAGCACACTACTACTATGGAAAATCGCTCGTATCTATAAAATATCGCTGAAGCTAATGGCTTCCAAAGGAAATAAAAGTGGAAGAAGAAGATGACGTGCGACAGGTGGTCTGGCATCTTAGACGCCATCACCGCACGTTAACTGTTCGGAAATGTAAATAACAATAAAGTAGGAGAGGTGCTGGCATTATCCGCCGCTGGACTTCTTCTTCTTCTTCTTTCTTTTGTGTATGTGGCGGACTGACTGGGCAGCCACCACTCTGTAATGAGAACAGCATCAGTGGTCTAACGGAATATTACCAAAGGGACGGCCTACTTTTATGTCTGATCAAGTTTTCGTGTTTCTTCTTCTTCTTTTTCTTGTTTATTTTCTCTAAGTTAGACGCTGTCGTCGCGTGAGAAAAGAAAACCTGTCACGATATGCGGTGACGTCACTACCCTAGAGCAGCAGCAACAGCAGCAGCATCTTCATTTCTTGGCCAACTGACCTGCACTTGATGAAGCGTCCGGCGATGTGGATCTGGTCGCTGCATACCGCGTGACTGGACTTCTTGGCCCGGGTGGAGGAAACTGCCTTCGGGACACGGACCTGAATATATAATTAGTAGATAATCAATGATTAGACCAACAACCAATTTGCATCTCCAATCGCCTCATGAAATGAGGGTAAACTGTTAAAGGGGCCAACATTATACCTGGAGTGAAAGGTTCGTAACAACGTCCATCTTCTTCCCAATAAAGCCGGCCAGCTGGACACTGACATTTGGCCGATTTGCTGGTGGAATCAAAGACCAATTCCAGAGTGGCCGGGCACGGATAACCTTGTTTAAATATCGGGTAACATTTCCCGTCCGCTTTCCAATATAAATACTGCCACGAAGCCTTGGCATATTTAAATTTCAAAATTAAAAATTTCAGAAAAATAAACATCAGTGAACTTTGATTCTTTCTTAGTGATCTAGTTTTGGAAAATTGTATCAGTGGAGAGAGATAACGGCTAGAAATATGTGTCAAACCTTGGCACAAGGATTGATGCGAACATCGGCCCATTCTGGCGGGATGACGGCTGCTCTCGAATGACCGCAACAGAAGGCGATGAAGATTGCAGAAATGATGACACGACTGTTTGTTGTCATTTTTGTTGTTGTTGTTGTTTTTGGTTGTTTTTCGGTTTTCGCCAAGTCACTGAATGCCTAAATAGTTTTACACGACGCCACAATGTTGACAGTAGGAAGACATTGAAGCCACGATGCCCTTTGGCGGGACTTGTGCCGACGAGGACGAGACACAAAACACGAGCGCCCACGCCGGTGACTGGATCACGAGTGACTGGCGGTCTTTTTCTTTATTTTTCTCCTTCTCTCTGGTTCCGAGCGTGAGATATTCCCGCAGATTAAAATGAAACCAGAATAAGAAAAGGAGGATGGAGAATGAAGAGAAACGAAACTTTCACCGGCTAGTTGGAATAGGCGGCGGCGGCGTGCGGGAGCGCCGGCCCAATAGTTTATTCCTATTGGACAATAGCCGCGACGCCGCAGTCCGTTGATTAGACGAGAGCTAGCTGCTATAATACACACGGCTATTTCTGTTCTTTCTTTTTCTTCTTTCTCTCTCTCTCTTCTTTTTTTCTTTCGTCCTGTTGGTCCACTAACCTGATTTTACAATCCGCGATAACTAACCGGCGTGTAGCCAGCGTCATATGGTACTTGAATCTCTTATTTTCTCTTTTCTTCTACTTCTTCTTCGTCGCTTCTTCTTCATTTCGAGACCGGAAGAGATAGATGTGCACTCGGTCGAGAGTAATACGTCATGTTGATTACCAAACGAATGGAATAAGACAAAAATCGTCTATTTTTCGTAATGTGGATCCATTACTTCATTTTCAATTTCAAATAACAAACAGGAACTATTTCAAGAAGAAAAAAAAGGATCAAAATGGGAAAAAATAAAATATCAAAGGTCAAATAATTATTTTGACCATCTTCACTTTATAGATATTTTTCATGTTTGTATTATTGTCATAATTATTATTGTTATTATTATTTATTTTGCACGTCCAAATCCGCTGAAGAAATTGCCCAGCGATGAGAAAATCGACTGACGTCGGGGTGGAGATTGGAAGTTTGGCGGTGGAATCCGATCGTCGAATTTATTGGTATTCTATATATGTACACGTACAGAAACAGAAAATGACTCATTATTCACTAACCGAGGATGGCCAGTCTTGTCCGATCGTCTCCAATACCTTGCCTTCGCCTCGTCTCAGCGCCACGTTGACCAGAGTATGTCGGCCTTCATCCACCTGGAATGTTTGCTCGTACGGGAGGAATCCATCAGCATCCACCTATAATCAGATAAGGAGATCGTGATGATGGTAAACATATAAATTTAAAATTGCATCTATTAGTTTGCTACCTGCAAAGTGTAGACTCCAGGTAAGAGGATGCGCCAATACTCGCCGAGTTGTGTCGTTTTCGAACCGAAACTGCGGTCCTTGATGCGGATGCTAGCGTTGGGGACGGGGTTGCCGAATGGATCGCGCACCTGACCGCGGACTCCGCGATGAGCCTCGCCAATGTACTTGATCATTGCCAGTTTGTTATCCTCCCACAATTCGGGTATTTCATCGCCCCTCGGATATTTGCAGCAGCCGAGTTCCAAAGTCAATTCCATGACACCGTTCCACACGTAGTTGTAGTCTTGCATTCCGCCGGCCAAATAGTACCAAGCGGCTCCGTTGGTCGTTCCGTTGGGGAAGACGGAATCTCCAAGGAAACAAGCTCCGGCCGAATGCATCTTGCGATGATTGAAGGAATACATGGTGGCCAGGTGTTTGAAGGTGTCGTCATCGGGAGTCAAAGATGGCTGGAATCCGCCGGAAAAGAGTCCACCGCCGCCGCCTTTGTTGTCGAACGGATAAGAAGCGACCAGAGCGCCTCCGTGAAGGGCAGCCGAGAGGACAAATTGCCTCTGGTTCATCCATCGTGAGATGGCGTTGGCTTCCGGTTGAGAGTCGCCATTGTTCTTGCCTCCTCTGAAATAGTCGGGGAAGTTCCTGTTCAAGTCCTTCCCGTTGGCGTTGTACCTATATTTGAAACGGTGAGAGATGTAGTCTAAGAAATACGCAATAGATCCGGACGTCATGGACGCCCGCCCACTTGTGGTGTTGTGACGCACTTACCTTCCCTGTACGCCTCCGCAGTCACCTTCTCGAGACACTTCAAAGCCGTCGGGATTCATTGAAGGCAAAATGTGGATGTTGGTCGTGTCCACCAGGAGCCGGACGTAGTCATCTTGAGAATAATTGACCAGTAGATGCTAGAAATAATTCGACATGGTCGAGGTTAGACCATGAATACTTGAACACCTTAAAACCACCGCGGCCAACGTATGTTGTGCGCGCGGTTATTTATTATAATTATGCTGTACATTACCTGGATTAAGCGCAGGAGGAGTTCCCGACCGACTGGCTCATTTCCATGAATGTTGCCGACGTATTTGACCTCCGGCTTTAGAAGAACCTTTTCAGCAGGCGCTGATGAAATGAGTAAAACCCACAGTTCTCGACCTGGTAGAAGCCAAGGGAAATCAATTAAAAATTGATGGCTATGATTGTGGGTGGGTCGAATGAAATAGACTAGAAACTAGATAAATGTAATATTCATTGATACCCTGAACAGATTGGCCGATCGAATAGAGTGACGTCAATTGAGGATAGGCCGCATTCACCTGTCTCAGGTAGGCAGTCATCTCGTCGTAGTGATGATATCCTTGTGGATTGAGACGCAAAGCAGGGGGCAAGTTCTCATCAATTATACGAGGATCTCTAATCCACGGACCGGCCGGTCCGTCGAAAACGATCGAATCCAATACTGAGGCCCCGTAGACGGTCATAAAGGCCGCCTGGACCAACAACAAGTGCAACAATATCCTCATTGTTGCCAATTTCTTCTCAATAACGGTGAATGATCCAAAATCGTTGACCTCGTTGCGAAAAAGGTAAGTTCTACTGGCAGTAATCCAGACGGATTACGTTGTTTGGACCTTGAAACCGGATTCCGGGATTAGTTAAATGAAATTCGACACAAAAACACTCGATTTTTTTAGGCCAATAAACACAAAAGAAGGTTGATTGGGTATTGTAAAAGTAAATCTCTGCGCGCCCGACTACGTGTGAATGTGAGAGAGAAAACGGTGACAGGGAGGGAAAGCGACGCCTGCTGAAACTCGTATCTTTTTTTTGCGCAATACGCTGGGCGACTCTGTTTCGGCTCGCCCATGTAGGACATGAGCAGTTTTTTAGTCTGATTACCTCATTGAACAAATCCCCGATTGTTATTCTCAAGGAAGAAAATATTGCACGGAAAGAAATTCGAAGGAGAGAAACTTATCGACCACAAGAAATCAAATGTTTGCATCTGACGAGGTTACCCCACATTGAAGTGAAATGATAGGCAGAACAATGCTTACTTGTTTGGGTAAAATTCGCCCGAAACCACCACACAAAATGTGTAGACAGGAAACTGTTGGTTTACAAG
The DNA here is from genome assembly GCA_022539655.2 of Ceriodaphnia dubia. Taxonomy (NCBI): domain Eukaryota; kingdom Metazoa; phylum Arthropoda; class Branchiopoda; order Diplostraca; family Daphniidae; genus Ceriodaphnia; species Ceriodaphnia dubia. The sequence continues at coordinate 947,059 of JAKUCG020000250.1, forward strand.
CTGCAGGCTGATAGGACGTCCGTCCGTAGCGGAGGACGCAAACGCACTGGTGTAGTCGGGACCTTTCCTTCGACTGGCCCAGACCTTTTCTTCCTACCCTGACATTTACGGGCTCTCGAAGGCCACGCAATCATTTGTTTGGTTTTTTTTTTTCGGGGTCGCCCCCCTCCTCCTCCCATCTTCAAAGAGGAGGACCATCATTTGTCCACGCCCAAAAAGACGTTTCAAAAATCATCAACATTTTCCTACACTCGAAAACAAAAGATATTTCTTCAGTTGAGTGGAAAATGATGCTGCCTCTATTTTTTAGGTTCACTGACCTTCTGGTCGTAAGCAAAACAATCGGAGAACTTCTTATTATAAAGCTCTCTTATTTCGACAACAACAAGACGAGGAAAAGAAAGATATATAAAAAAAACAAAAGAAAAGAAATCATTCTTTGGTCCAGCTAGACTTTTTTTTGTCTTTCCCTCTTTCTCCTACAGACACGATACCGTTATATTAAGCTGTAGATAGTCTACTACCTTCATTCCACCTTTTCCCCCTATACATATGTATTTTCCTCTCCGGCTTAGGGGTCACCTGCCTTTTAGAACTCGGAATAATATTAGCCTAAAGAAGACTCCGTTAGACAAGAGTGAATCCCCGTACGTATATACATTCAGAAAACTATGTATTTTCTAAAGTGTTTAGCGATAAAGCTTGTGTACAAAAAAGCTCCGAAAAGAGACCGTTTTCCTGTTTCCTGGTGATGACTCGCAAAACGACACTGTCACTTCCCAGTTCTATTTTCGTGTCTTTTACCGTTCAAGACTACAATGAGAAAATTCCAAGGATCGTTGCTTACGTGACTGAAGGAGCCGAGTCGAGCTGTCGACAACTTAATTCGCTGAACTTGAACTTGTCGACCGTCGCCATAGAGTTCTCACTGGGACTGTTGCAGTCGACAACTATAGAGAGCACGGCACGGCACGCTCCGTCGCTTCCACCGTTTTTCCTTCATCACCTGACTTTTTTTTCCGAGTCGTTGCAACAATCGACTCCCGCCTGCACAACTTCCGCCCGTTTCTCCCACTCGCTCACTCTCATTTATGGGGCGTGACGCACAAGCCGGCTTTGAGACTGTTTGATCAAATATGGATACATTCGTTGCGACAACTGCGCGCGTGTTTTCCCGTTTCCTCTTCCGCGGCGCGCGAGTTAGGAGAGAGATTTTTAAAAAACAAACAACGGCACCGCCCGTGTAAGAAAGTTAGAGAATCAGGTCGATTTCACGCTGGCATTCAGTTTGCAGAAAAGTTGCTTACTCTCTCGCATGGATGAATATCGATTTAAAAACGCGAAATTGAAAATGGGATCGCCACGGTTTAACTGGATGACTGCCCAAGGAAGAAGAAAACTGAAAGAAACAATTATGAAACCACATATTTGAGAAATACACGTTAACTGCATTAGAAAACTCTATGGCTCAAGTTCTAGCGAAAACTGATGGGCATTTGTGGCGTCATATTGTTATTTTAACGATTTAACGACTGAATGAAAAACGAACCTCGGTGGGTGTTTACGTGTCTACTCTTATTTGCTAAGCTCTCATTAAGTTTTAGCTAGGCCCTCTCAGAGATTCTAAAAGTGGGCAGAGTGGAGCAGGGCACGGGAGGCACTATTAAATTATGACTTCCGTCAAATAAAACATTAGAAAAAGAAATAGTACTCCATAAAGAACGTCCTTCTACTGTGACTGCGTTTATTGTTTCTTCTGAAAGAATAACTAGGACGTCACCGTATGTCGTCGTGATATTAGACTAAGGCAACCTTCACCGGCTTTTGAAGTAGGTTACTGCCACTATATATTCTATTGTGTAAATGACGGACTCGCTTTCACATCGTAGCCATTTCCTCTTGGACTTTGTGATGCGGCCAATATTGAAAAGAGACGTGCACCTACTGTTACGTATACTGCCGTCATATCATCAACTCCGGAACACAATGGAACATCCAATCTCGCTATACAACCTGTAGTTTATTTTTTTATGATGCTTTTTAGTCGAAGGACATTTGTTGCCATGCTTGACTATACGTATTAGTAGAACCTACTTCCGTCGCGAATTTTTCCTCCAACGTGATTCATTATACAAGCGATGGCTGCAGTACAACATTGGAATTGGTTACCATGTCAAAGAGGGGGATGAAAACGAGGTTAAATTTCTATCCGTTAACTGTTCCATTTTCTGTAGACAGAACAACAACGAGAACAAAATCCTCATTATAGCGATAAGAGATAGGACTACGTACCATCATTTTATCTCTTTAAGAAGAGAGTTGCGGACGCAACATACAGTTGGCACAATTTCTGCCCTTATTAACATACGGTGCTGAAAGGGATGGCACCTCTTAACGCCTCAGTAATTTTTACACACCACATCGGATGAGGCATAAATACATTGACGCTTTCACCGATTAGAGAGTGCCACTAAAACACTACCGGAAAACTCGTGCCTCACCACCTAAAAAACCAAGTCAGCTCCCTTGGCGTCACGGGGAGTGCAAATTCCAACACGCTCCAACAGACAATGTACCAGATCTTTCTGGTTAAGTTCAGTTCATTGGTTAAACAAAAAAAAAAGGTCAGTGCAGTGGAAATGTATTGCAGTTCATTGGACTAGTGTGCAAAATTATAAATAAAATACTACACAAAAAATGATGATGTTTTTTAAAAAGCTTCATAGCTGAAAATGTAATTCAATTAAGTGTTGACCAGGCAATTATTTCTTTTTGGTTTTTGGAGAGGTTGATTGGAAAACTGAAGAAGCTGCCATCAAATTTTCAATATATTGGCCTAAAACTTGGTTTTCTGACCTCAGTTTCAGATTTTCCTCTTTGACACTGTCCACACGTTGAGAAAGATCTAAAACCAGAAAATAGCTTAACTATGTTACTTGGCTTGCAACTATTATTCTTAATGAATACCATCAAGAGTATTTTGAAGTTCCATGACTTGTGCTATTAGTCTGGCCTTTTCTTCTTGTTCGTCCAGGTTAATGTCTCCATCTGAAATGGAACATTTTCTAAAGAACTGCCAGATTTGAGCTATACAATAAAAAATGGATTCACCACATAAAGGATGCTCTGAACTATCGTTAGTAAAGCGAGAGGACATCGAATCTAAACTAGGATCTCGTTCAACGCCTGCATCTTCTTCATCAGGAATGACAGCTGGAACATATTAAGCAGTTGGTTAACGGTTGATTCGGCTACGACAAAACGGTTAGGTTTTTTTACCTTGGGGATCATCATCGGCTAATGGAATATTGTTTAGCTCTTTATACAAGGTAGTGTTTTCCATTTGAATTGAATTTCGTACCTGTTATTACGAAATTTATACCAAAGGAAAATCCAACAAACCCGTTGAAAACCCGTCGATGTTTTTGGCGATAAACGAACACGGCACCACCTAGCGATGATGAAAAGAAAAGAATCACAATAGTCAACAAACAGACGTGTTCGAACAGTCGAACACGAACATGTTGATGGTCGACTGTCAAATGTCAATGGTTTGGGCCTATGAATTCGTTGTTTTTTTCCCCTATTATTGACACCGTGTGCAAGTGTTTTTTCCGAAGATGGATAAAGCAGATCATAATTTGGTTGTTAGATTAACCGAGGTCGTTGAGAGCATAGTAAACAGTGGACAAAAACAGCCCGATGATTCGAAGATGAAAGAAATCAAAAAGATTTGTCGGTATAAAGTCGTCGTCTTGTGAAACTTTTTTCTTAAAACCTCACAAAATTGATTAAGTTTCTTTTTACAGGATATCAGATATTTATGTCACAGAAATCTTCAAGATTATTATGCACCAACTTGGTCAGAAGCACTCAGAAGTTCGGCTAGCATCATTACAAATTGTCAAAGAACTATTTCAAAGATCACATTGTTTTAGAGAACTGCTAGCTGCAGATTTCCAGGAATTCTCAAAATTGGTGCTAGACATTGATCCTAAGGCCCCATTACCTCCTCCTCCAGCTGCACTGAAGCAATTGAAACTTACAGCCATGAAAATGATTAAAGAATGGTATGAAGTTTATGGAGAAGCTTATAAGAAGCTGAAAATTGGATACCTGTATCTAAAGAAGAGTAAAGCAGTTGATTTTGAAGATATGGAGGCTAGATCTACTCAGGAGAGACTAAGAATTGAAGCAAGAGAGGCAAAATTGAATTCAATGAAACATGAAAAGCTAAACAAATTGATGGAAGAGCTGTCTAGTGAAGAGACTGAGTTGTTGGCTTGTGTAACACAAATTGAAAACGGATTTGTACTGCTAGTTCCGGATGAATTTGAAATTAAGGAAACCAATACCCCGACGGATTTAGCTAGCGAACCAAGCACCTCCAATTACGATTTTCGGGCTCACGGCATGACCAATCCTAATTTCAACTTAGTCATCCAAGTCAACCCTTTTAAGATTGAAGTTTCGCGAGATAACCAAGAAATAATTCAATGTCTGCAAGACCAGTATCGGTTGCTAACAGCCCGATTCTTACCTATGGTTTTTAAGTGGAATGTCACAGCAGCGAAACTGGGGGCAGAAGAACGTGTGCAGAAGCGTATCTTAGACTTGAAACTTAAAGTGGAGTTGGCATCACAAAAATATCAAGAACTTAATCTGTCAAATTGCAACGTAAATATTCCCTTGGAGAGTTCTTCTGACCCGGATTCCGATTTAGAAACAGTCCCAGATGTAGACTTCCAGTACGAAAACGAAACCTTGAAATTTGCGGATAATCTCGTTGGGGATCCCGCACTGGACAACAAGCCGGCCACCAGCGGAATTTCAGACAAGGTCAATCGAAAGTTTCGAAAAGAGAGTCAAGCTAAATTGCCGCTTGATATCGATTCATACGCAACCTCTCAGTCTAGTCTGCCCCAACCGACATTCTCTCAGTATATAACTTGTTTAACATCTCTGACTTTAGTTTGAACTTGTTCTTTTTAACTTAGGAATACGGTTGAGAGCTACTGGGTTCAAGATCCTGAGAGTGGTCCTCCAGGTACATCAGCTCTTGTTACGAATCCCGTTGAATTGAGCGAGTCGTTTTGTCCGGTTAAATGGACCTGCAGAGCCCCGCTGCCTAGTGGAAAATTGTGTCCTAGAAGCGATCGTCAAAAATGCCCTCTTCATGGGCCTATTGTAGCGCGAGATGAAGAAGGACAGCCGAAAGATCCCTCTTCCGTACGTTCTCCGGTCAAATCAGCAGTTCCGGATTGGCAGGAACCTTCTCTATTGGCCGACATCAAGGCTGCTACTGGAGTCGATTTGACTATGCCAACAAAAGGGAAGCGCATCAAAAAGAAGCAATTTCCTAATTTGACTGATATAAAGGCACTTAGCAACACATCACGAACACGACTGGAGAAAAAAGTTTTCAAAAAGTAAATTACAATAAGTGCTTCAAAGAAACACTTAATATATCCAATTATAATTCTTTTACAGGAGTGTCGTGAAAAAGGTTGCTTCGGTAATGGATTCAATTGATGCTAAACGTGCAAAAGTCAAATTTGGTGACCAATGGAATTATGGTTAACTTCAATCGTCGGAACTTATTTCGTGTGAACAAATTGTGTGCATATTAATTTTGTGAAAAAAAATAATAAAAGCTTTCAAAAGTACACAAAATTCGATAGACGCTGTATTAATGCCAAGACAGGTTCACATCTTAAGCAGTCAAAATACAGGCTCCACCAACAGACTTGATCTTGGTCTCTGCAATCCTGGAGAAGAATTTAGCCTTGACAATGACAGGCTGCTTGGGGAGAATACCTTTGCCCAAAACCTTGTAGTAACCCTGTTAAAAATTAAAAAGCTCAATAAAAATTTATACTGCAAGAAATTGTACAGCAAACACAATTCATCTAGACAGAGGACATTAAGAAAGAGGTCCGAATAGATGTGATGTGAATGCCAAATAATATACTTCCATTTGCACAGCCAATTCTGGCCTTACTCGGTATATCTTGAAAAGATGTACTGAGTTACAGAATGGCACATTAGTGCTGGAAGAAGTGAGGTTAAATAAAAACCACTTACAGCTCGCACAACATCAATGATGGGGACTTTCTTTTCAGGGTGGTTCTTGTACTTCTCCTTGGTCTGTTCAGTAACCAGGGTCCACAGCTTGTCAAGGTTGATGGCTGGCATGTGGTGTTGGTTCTTACGCAAGTGGAAGTTTCTCATACCAACCTAGAGAATAAAGACAGGAACAATGAATGAACTGTAAAGGAATAATGCAGCATTATGCTACAGAACATTGAGAAAGAGGTCCAGCATGACAATACACTATCCCAGGTGTTGATCTACTTCTCTTGCACAGTCGACAATGGCCCAATCTTTCTTCTCCAAAGAGAATGCAGATTACATAGTGACACTTGTTGTGCGAGAAGACGAGTAGAGTTGGAATTAGAACAATGATCGCATACCTTGCCGAAGTAACCGGGATGGTACTTGTCGAAGTTGATGCGGTGATGGTGCATACCACCAGCGTTACCGCGACCACCAGGATGCTTACGGTGCTTGCCTTAAAGAGATAAAATTAAAAGGTCTATTAAGTATAAATAGCATGGAATAATTGTCAATTAACATTGAATACATACCGATACGACCATGACCGTGGCTGACGTGTCCACGAAGCTTCCTGGTCTTCTTCCTGTTTGTCGACTAGACACAAATCACAAAAACAAGTTGAGACATTAGTGAAAATATCGAACAAACACAAAACTTTAATTTAGGAGGAAAGATGCTTTCGATTTCTAAGGATAGTTTCGGTCGGAGAAAAACGCACTCACCATCTTGAGCTCTAGCTGGTTGAGACAGAAAGACAGTCTGTGCGGTAGGACGTTGTCGCACTATGATTATTGCTTCCCTTCCCCATCCGCTAGAGTAGCGTTGGCAACCCTGCAATCTATGGAGGCTTGTTCAAACTCACGAAAGAACGAAAAATTCAAACTCGAAGTCTGTTTTCCCTGTTGTCGATTCGTTGCAATATGTAGGAAAATTCTACACATCACGACAAATACGAAATGCGCTCTCGATACAGTACAGATACAGTCATTGATTCAATTATCGAAAAAAATTCCTGAGGGAAAGTTCACTAATCACTCGACTAAACGAAGTTGTGGTAAATGACATCTCGCATGATTATTATACTGCACGCAGTTTTTTGGTATAATATGATACTTATAGTCTGAAAATCTCGGAGGCGTTATCAATGTTTATCACTTCCCAATAAAACTGTTTAGAATTTGTCGTATGATTAAAAATTGTATTGTAATTGTATTAAATTAGACACTTTTAGATGGGTTTTGCAATTCGAATTACAAATAAAAACATACGCAATTTAAAATAGACAGAACAGTTAATCCAACGATATAACATCTGGTGGAGACTGGGATCGTCTATAACTATTTCTCGCAGATGGCATCGTGTTGTTAGGTGTCGATGACTGTTGCGTTCCAGCGCTCGGCAGTGAACGCCCGTTTAGTCCATCTCCTAGGATATTTTGCAGCTCATTGGATCCTTTGAAGCGACGTAGGAAAAAAATTTTGACATGTAATTATTTTGACATATAGAATTCTACTATCAACATACCTCCATACGGATAATAACTAGAATATGCTCCATATGGATTCTGCCCGTTGGTTCCAGATGTGGCGTATGGGAAGTAGCTAGGGCTTCCATAACTGCCACTAGTCATGTAGTTGTAGGGGTTATGAGGGCTGCTGACTCTGTAAAAAAAAGAATTCAATGCCGTTCCAAATTTCATTGGTATTAAATGGAGACTACAAGTTCCAAAACCTGTTTCACCGCGCAATTAACCTACGACAATTTCAGTGATTTATAATTGAAATTTGAAGGGTTGTATGTATGGATATAAAAGAAGGAGGTCCATTCTCCCAAGTAGCGTCGCAAGAGCGAGCCAGAAAGACGTCATGCAAAGCTGAGGAAAATGACTAGAAAAGCAACTACCACTACTAAAAAATTTGACAGATGAAATTGAAAATCACAACAATAGCAAATCAACCACAAAAATATCATGCTATACATTTTTGGTCGAGACGAAGAAAACGGAAACGGATAAACGAAACGGAAAGCAAAACAGAGAAGAACGATTTTATTGACATTTGTATAAAAGCTAGTGTAGCTAGGAAATGAAACACAACACCATAATATTCTGAATTTGAAGGAGAACAAGACCGCACACAGAAAGGTAAAGTATCAGAAGCAAGGCCTCGCGAATTTATCGCACGCATGAAACATCGTAACTGTAACATCTTTTTTTTTTTCGTTTTCCAGTTAAAGTGAATCATCCAATTCAATGCAAGGTGGGGAGTGAACTAACCCTGATGTGGATTCATAACTCTGAGCTGGTCTAGCAGAAGTATGTGATGCAGAGGAACTGAGACTACTGTTGCTACCACCAGTAATCGTATTTGCGTTGCTGCTCAAGTTCACCGGTGCTATTAAAAGAATTAGTTAGAGCTCGTAAGCTAGAAATAGGATTAATAAAGTTTGATTCAGAATACCACTATTCGGAGTTGCGGTCTCGTCGGCCGAATCGGGAGGGCAACTTGACTGGCTCCCTGTACTCCGTTGGCGATTAATACGTTCCTTGATACTCTGTAGTGAATCGTTGTCTTCCTCGCTATCGCTGCTTAGTGTCAAGTCCACTACCATTGGGGCCTTTTTCTTGGCTGGTGGTCCTTCACATACTAGTTCCAGTTCGGTTTCATCGATTGTCTCGACCTTCGGATGCGATGCATTGGTTGGCAACTCTTCGACGACGTCCAAACTAACTGAACTTGAACCACCTGCACTCTCTACAAAAACAAATGGAAATTAAACCATCAAACCGAATACAACAAAGGAAAGATTTGAATTACTTGATGTCTCTTTTTTAGCCGACAGCACGGTCCATGTTCCATCGACGTTCAGTTGAACTTCCATAATATCAGCCGGAAGAAGAGGTGAATTCAGAATATCAGAAAAGTAGCCATCAATCGCAAGTTGATCGTAGAGAATAGATTTGTCACAGACGGGACAGACCCAAGTTGGCTTTCGTTCGTTCATTTGCAGAAAAAGCGAGGCATCGAAACATTGTAGATGTGAACAAGATGTTGCTCGGCAAGGCAACTGCATTCGCATTTTCCCCAAAGGACACACGAGCGACACTTTAAGAGATGTGGTGGCAATTTCTGTGTCGGCGTCTTCTAGTTTATCTTTGATGAGGCCACGAGTATATTCTGCTGGACGTACTCCTTTTGTTCGCAATCTCTGGAGAAGATCAGTGGAGGCAAGACGCCGGACAACATAGATGGCCATAACATAACCTCTCCCGCCCATGTCCGATGACCACGTCACATTGATCTGGTTAGCCACTGTTGGTGAAAGCCTGCACAGTGAAGTTATGTTGACAGGTCTTGGTGGCCGTTTAGGTTCTACCCCCGGTTTGTTGGTCGGGATAGGATTCGGCAAGGTCACTAGTTTACTGTTTACTTTGACTGAGAGGTTGGATGGAAAGTTGTCATCCTGCTCACATGATGTTTCCAAGAGACAAAACCTCATTTGAATTTGATTCAAATAGTCTATTTTGGACCCAGGCCTGGCATCCCGAGAAGAAGCAATGTCTGTTGCTTGCTGTGGAGAAAGGTGAAACACAAAATTTGTGTCATGATATCGTGAAATGCCAGTGCCAGGCACCAGAGTTGAAGGTCTAAGTAGCTCTGCTATGGAATCAAAGAATGGCAGTTTCTTCAGGCGAACATCAGGATGGACAGGAAATGGTTGTGATGCACTAGATGAAGCTTGCTTGGAAGTGTAACCTGGTGAGTAATTGGGTACACCACTGATGTAATTTCTTCCTTGAAGTGCAGCTCGCTCCATATCTGAATAACTTCCAGATTTTGAAGGTGATAGTGCAGAGCTGGATCGGGTAGAAGTGCCAGTATATGGTGGTGGAGTGTCAGCTGTATTTTGCCCCATGGCCACTGTTTGCTGTTGGATAGAACGATAAAGTTCACGAACTTTAGCGTTAATTGGTGAAGATCTCAGTTTGATCAATTCAAGAGCTCTCATCTGCAACTCTGTCTTTCGTCCTGAGCGACTTCGACCAGCAAAACTCAACAACATCGTCAACTCTGAGACACGAAAACTCATCACCATGTTTTTTAACACTTCGGTTTCCGACATTCTCAGGCTACAATGTTTAAACAAAAGCAAGATTATGGATCGAAATTACAAAATCACAATCTATACCATCTTTCCCACTCCACAACCTAAAACATCCTAAAACATAACACACACGCCATCGAAGTTGCAGAAGACTTCGAAAAGAAATGTCTGCCCTTGCCTTCCCTTCCCCGTATTCTCATGCCGGCCTTGCAATCGATTTACTTTCAATATCGCTCGATCAACATGTTTGACAGACGACAAACAAACGAAGGAAGTAAATAGAAGGCGGCAGCAGCAGGAAAAAGTGCAGTGAAATAAAAACTTTCGGCAGAGAAATCTGTACGATCTTGTCCTTTGACGACCACCCGCGGGTACTAGAAAAAGTCGTTGAAATGTCAGCCAAATTATTCGCTACTCACAAGCAAGCAGCTTTCGCAGGGAAAGATTTAAGTCGTAAAGGGTCTGTTGACGAACCAATCAAGGATCTGGTCGAGTTCATCAATTCGTTGGACAGCTACTTTACAACTAGTTCTTGTTCTGGAAGAATAATTGTGTTTGCTGACTCCTTCGAAGCAGAGGTGACTTCTAATTTACTACATTGATGAAAAATAGTGACGTTTGAGTGTTGGGTGATCGCCAACGTCACGCTTAACGCAGAGCATAGGCTACATCAAACGTAAAAAGAAAAACGTTAACTCGCCGTCAAATTTTAAAAATCGTCGAATTTGACGGTGAACGTCATCAAAACGTCAAATATAGTACGTCAAAAAAATCAGTTTTTGATACCTTAATGGTGTTATTTTCTCATGTTAATTTGCCAATTGCCAATTTTTTAAAATGACGTGGACGATGTTTTTATAGATTTCTTAAACGTCAAAATCACTTTTCTTTTAAAGCCGCGTCAACGTCGTCGTCAAACGTCAGATTTGACGTAACGTCATGACGTTCCGTAAAATTTGACGCCGCGATACGTCGCGTGTTGCACGTTTCGATCACTGATTTTTTCACTATATTTTGTTTTTATTGTAGGATGAACATTCAATCCACCAAAAAGAAGGCTGTAAATGGGTTCATGTTTCACACACCAAATGTACTTGTGAAGAAATTTCTCCCAAATTAGATCCTTCACTTGGAGACCTTAGTTTCAAATTTGAAGCATTTGTATTACATGTTCAGTGTAGGACTCTGGATGATGCTCAACTTATGGTATCTTTCTGATTTAAAGTTATTGTAACATCTAAATTTGTGTAATAAATATATTATTTTTTTTAAATTATAGCTAAGCTGTGGGGTGCAAGCAGGATTTAGGAATTCTGGAATTTCTCTCAAATCTAGGAAAAACCCAAATCAAGATTTCCCAAAAATCATAGTGGCTATCAGATCAACTCATGGACTGGAAGCACCTTTATCAACAAGTGGCAAAATGCTTGTATCTCCTGAGGTGAACTTTTTCAGATTCTTTTCCACTTCTTTTTTTTTTAAAGATTAAAAACAGTAATTTTTTTCAGTATGTTGATCATGTTGTCAACAAAGCAAACAATCTGATGGAGGAAAACCTCAAAAGAATATCCAGATTTCACCAAAATCTTACCAAGCAACTTGAGAAATAAATTGAATAAAAAATGTTTAGCAAATTTGTATTCAAAAAGTGTGCAATGTTACTTCCTTTTTTTGGTGATAAAAGTTTGAACATGAGCACTTTGTCCATAGGCCTTTTGTGAAAGGATGTTTATGTGGTATAAGTGGACTAGGGAAAGCACCAAGCTGCCATTAAAAAAAAACATTTAGTTTTGCCCTGTGAGCCAAAAATATTGAATTGTACCAAACAGTTGTACAGATCCTGTGAACCATTCCTGAAGCTGTCAAGGCAATTGCCAAGCAAATGACAACCTCAGGAAATAGTTTCATCTGGAAGCTTTTTCCAAAAAGCGTAGATTCCAGGTTCCCCACAGCCTACAAGACTTCAGATGAGAATCCAGAATGATAAATGTTTCTCTGATGTCTGACTTACAGTGAGTATAAATGAAAAAAGAACTGATCCAAGAAATCCGCCGAAAAGTGTTAGGGGCTGAGATGACACCAGCAAGTGTTTATACATTTGCATCCCAGAAAATACCAAAAGCGCCAATACGGACGCCAAAGCAAAAGATTGACTGCTTGAAATTGCTGAATATTAAGGAAGACAATCAATAACTTGGTGAACATGATTTGAACAACTATATTTGATCTTCTTACCCATGTTTTTGTAAGTTCGGCGAGTTCGGTACCGGAAGAATCAAACACGCCAAGTCGCCATCAGCCGAATGACAGCTCAGTGGAGGCGGGGCTTCTGAAACGTCAAACATTAATAGGCCTCCTAACAGAATTAAAGGATGGTTTTATAACCTTTACTGTTCCGCATTATATAAATGAATTTTATTTTATTAATGCTATTTCATGTTTAAACAAAAATAATATATTTAAGTCAAGTTTTCTTATCTATCAAGTATCGCTGTTGTGCTCTTCGATGTCGATCGATTTCTGTAGGTTTGACATTGGAAGCGAAAAAGTGCCAACATGGAATAAATTGGATGGGACCTTTGATTACAAAAAATTCAAACATTTCGGTGAATGTGACGTGTTACTGGAGCTTATTCTGTAAATATAGCCACATAAAATTAGTTTTAGAACATGACAAGTCGATCATACACCTATTCTCGGTTAATCAGCCATGAAGAAAATTCGTCGACTCGAAAAGATTCAAGGTGCAATCATTTCTTCGTCATCCAAAATTTATACGTTGAACATATCCTGAACGACAGTTTTCGTCCGATTTATTTTCAGCACCGACGATGACACGGATTCCCCATCCAATACCAAGTTACGAAGACTTCATATTAGTCAAAAGAGAGAACGTTGGCCTGGTTCAGCTTCTCACCTGTCTACCTTCAGTCCTTTAGATGCTCAACGAGAATACATAGAGCACCTAATCAAACCAGATGAAACACTACAAGGGTTAGCACTTCTCTACAGATGCACAGTATGGCTTGAGAATTACATAGAACAATATTCAGTCATTTCCATGTAACAGAGTTATTTTTTAGGTTTTTGAACTGAAGGTTGCAAACAACATTCAGAAGGAAGCTGAATTCTTTGCTCGAAGAACTTTAAAAATTCCTGTACGCCAGCACTCTTCATTGACAGAAAGGCTTCCCAGTGATAGTCCTAGCATTCTTCCATTGAAAAATGTTGACTCTGGGAACATTAGTTCTTCCAACTCGTCAGAGTTCTTGAAACAAATGGACCAAGATTTGCAGAGACTCAAAGAAAAAGCCCGAGTATATGACATCGACAGTAACGATCCTTCTGCTTCCACGCCGTCGTTTCTACCTGGTACCGATCGTTCGCGACGGACGGGACGATTAAACCGAACTGACTGCCAAGGTGACGATTGTGGCCTTTCCTGGACTCACATACTCGGAATGGCGCTCTTGGTGCTTTTAGCCTGCCCTCTTCTTTATTTTCTTTATTTGGAATTGAATCTACACAAGTCGTCGCTTGTTTCTCGACACAACGAAACAACCGCTCCACTGAATGTTACAGATGCCTTGTGATGATGTGCCTGACTTGTCCGGATGTGTTGATACTCTTCTGTACATGATTTGTATTGAATATTGATAATTGTTGAAAAAAAGATAAAATTTAAAACTCATTTAATATATCTTGTTGTCTATTGTTGTTTTACTTTCCATGTACATCTTTTTACGCATGCAGTCCTAGTTATTCATTGCCTATCATTTTAGGGACCAATAACCCTTTTGTCTTTATTTTCAGCTTGTTTATTTTAGTATTTTCACTTCCTGGCGCTTGGCACTACTGGACCCACAGCAGTGTCTTATGTTCTGAAAATGGCTCTGCCTGTGCCGAACAGCTGCAAACAGTAGACATTTTCAAAGTAATGATAGCGTTTGTTTTGCCTTCAAAATAGCGACCTGTTGCCGTTGTTGACAAGGGAGCCTACTACTTTCCTGATCTCTTACGCTAGGTTTGCCTGCCAAGTACTACAATTAAATCCGCATGGCTGAGCACACAGCGAAGAGCAGTTGAGGCAGTACGAGGTTGAAAAAATGAGTACCCGGAGAAACAGCGTTGTTGGCGGCAATTCCTAGCGCACATCATGCTGGTAGTCGTTTCGCTAACCCCGCGTTTCGGGATGTTTCAGTCAGTCAGTCTTGTCCTTTCTCGTGGAACGCTTCGTATTCTCGGAGCTGTTGAGTTTGTGTATTTTAGATTGCCCTTGATTGGTTGCTTGTACAGGAATATAGGATCGTTTGTGGCATTTCATCATTCCGTCTCATCATTGCCATTTGCTAAGCCATGGGCTTATGGGATTACTACCGATTTAGATATCAGGCTTTACGGAACGCTTATGATACTGAATTGGAACAACTCCAGCGAGATGATTATGGAGGAGGCGAATGCTGTGCGTCGGGCGACAGTCACTTCATCGTCATAGTTCTGTACTTGCTCGCCATCGCGCTTCTGGTCTACCTTCTCCTGACTTCCACTGTTAGTAGCGGCCGACGAAAAAGAGAGATTATCTTTCTCGGCTCTTCAGATAATCATCCCCCGGCAGTAAAACTGAAAGGTAGATTTCTATTATTTTTACTTGTGCCGATAAATATACTCAAATACAGTAAGTAGAAAGGATCTAGATAAATAAGGAAAAGCCATATTGTTGATTAAAATTCGTGGGCTGATTAATGAAAATAGCAAATGTAACGTACGGACGTTTTATCCGAATCGATGTTTATAGTTTTCTTTATTATCACGCAAGAGGCGTTCTGGAAGCATTGGCAGCGCGTCTATTCGTCACGCCGGTTAGCTGGTTTCGTCTGGTTTCGTTTCAAGTTGTCTTGTGTGTTGTTGCTGCACGCACATACTAAAGAAGACATCTACCCCACGTTTTTTATAATGCTGCTCGATAGCCCGAACTCGATTATCTATGGTAGCATTATCTGGGCTCTTGCAGGCCTACCGTTCTGCGGCTTTCACTTTGTTTAGTTATAAAGAAGGTACTCTCACTTGAATTGACTTGAAGTGCAAAACGGAAACACGTATCATTCACCAGACCAGCTGGATGATGTTGCACAACAGAGCGCAATTTAATAAGTAGTCTGATGTTTGGTGGCGGATGTGATGATGGTGAAGTGACAAGAATGTGGTATTACCTTGCGTAATATGACCTACAGCTGGAATAACAATTTATCTTCACGGAGAGAGAACAAGTAAACGACATGAGCGCGAAATTCACGCACGAATGCTCTATCCTTGAAGCGATACCGTTAGAGTGTACAATTAACAAGAAACCCACGAGGACGATTTCAAACGTACGGTAAGATGATAGAGTGGAGTAGAAACTATATTGATTACATTGATTTACGCGTGAGATAATAGGCTTCGCTGCATCATCACAGTTAGGAAACCATTCATCTTCAAAATTATGGATTGTATTTTTGCGACTGTAAAGCTTTAACCAGATAAACGTTTGGAACAGTTTCGTATCCTGTACGAAACGATTAGCTTGAACCTATACTGGACGATGTTACCGAGTTCTCAAGATAGTAAGGTTTCTAGTCGAACCTTTTATATAAAAAAAAACGGAGGCCTTCATCTTGTCGTATCCAGTAAACCTGCGACTCGTAATGAAAACTAACCAATTGTCACTCCGTCAAACCCTTTTAGTGCATCTGTTGCGCGTCCAGTCAAGCGTTTTATTTTCGCGTGAAAAATCAACCCAAAAAATCCCGTTGCGTTTTTGCTTACGCAACTTTACGTAACGCACCTGAAAAGGAGCTTTTAACACTATCTAGCGGTCTTCGAGCTTCCTGATGGGATTCTAGAAGTGAAACAGGTAATACTAGTTGCCACGTCAACTCACAGAGGGAGATTTTGACTACTATTTCATTAGATGGATTCGGACTGAAATCATCAAATCAAATTAATCCGTTGACTTACGGGATACGTGAAAAATCATACGACCTATTCGAAGATAAATGTCCCTAAAATTCTATACAGAAGGTCGAATGAGAATCCATACATTATATATCTATAGCACTTAAAATAAGTTGAAACTTCTGTAGTTTTACGATGAAGGGGCGAAGAGGTGCCGTAAATACTATCGATCGATGAATAGTAATAAATGTGCGCGATGGTCACCAACCTAACGTAACCTAACCCAGTCTTACTAAGAAAAACCGAGCATTAAGATACCCTCGTATTCTACTTAATTGTTGCGAAATTGTTAGTTTAAACAACAAGGTTTAAACAAGGTACAGTTTCATGCGTTCATGGTCAACCAACTTCCCGGTAATAAGAAAAATTCGGTACAAATCAAATTAAATTCTGAAAATAACAGTTAGTTACTGTCACCCTTGTTGTGCGCTTGGAAAACACGTATTAGAATCCTGCAATACGCGGCTGAATGGTTGACGGGAAACAGATCTGTTTTTTCCTTCTCGTAATGTCGAGTAATGGGAAGCGAGAGAAGCGGAATCACTGTGTACCCAGATCGTCGTTATTGCTCGTTATTATTGTTTCGCCTCGAATGACTGGCGACGTCTCCACAGACTGCGAGATGGAACTTTAGTTAAGAATAGAGCCAGAGGCAACATAGATAGGGAAAAAAGGCAAGTGCGTCAGAGATAGTGTCCAGGTAATTTTTTTTGTCGTCGGAGAATTCACAACGCCATTCAGTCTCTTATTACCCGGCGCCGGACGCGGTACGCTTCTATTCGTTTGTTCGCAACACCAGACCACCAACCACTTTCCATACAATCAGTAAATCACAGAGAAAAATTCGCTAGGATTGTTCGGTTTGAGAGACTCGAAAATTCGAGTCGAACTAAAATGAACAAGTTTGTAGCCGTGTACACTGTGTGTAGTCTTGTGGTGCTTCTGATTGCCGGACAGGCAGCGCAACACTCAAAGGATGAGTACCAGTCAACAACAAGCAGTGCGAGCTCAGTGTCATCGTCTTTCAACGATTTGGACAGCAAAGAAAAAATCGAAAAAGATATTGAATCGGAGATTGAATTAAAGAGGATGATGTCGTACGTTTCGCCGCTGATGAAAATCTTCAAGAAAAAGAAGCGGAAAGGGGGAAGCAAGCAGAGAAGGCGACGTCCTTCGGCGCACAAGAAAAAAACTAACAAAAAAACTTCACTGAACCGTGTTGGTTTCTACGATGACGACTACGCCTCGTCCTCCAACTACGACCCGGCTTCTAAATACACCGCGGCTTCCAACTTCGCCCCAATTATCGACTACATCCCGCCAATCGATTACACCCCGAATTCCGATTACACCCTGATTTCCGAGTTCTCTCCGACTTCCGATACCACTCCGGCCACCGACTACGACACTTATAAAGTCAGTGGTACAACAACTGAAAATGGCGGCTGTTTCTGTTTTTGTGACAAGAAAGACGCTGTTTTGCCGATTGTACCGATTATTTTGGTCCAGACTGCCTTGTCCCTGATGTTGGTGTTAATGATCACCATCAACAACACGATCACTACAGATACAACGACGACGACAACGACAACAACC
Organism: Ceriodaphnia dubia; assembly: GCA_022539655.2. Lineage (NCBI taxonomy): Eukaryota > Metazoa > Arthropoda > Branchiopoda > Diplostraca > Daphniidae > Ceriodaphnia > Ceriodaphnia dubia. The sequence continues at coordinate 964,870 of JAKUCG020000250.1, forward strand.
ACCACCACTGAAGCACCCTGTACAGGCGGAGGTGGAGGTGGAGGCGGAGGTGGTGGTGGAGGTGGCGCCGGAGGTGGAGGTGGTGGAGGCGGAGGTGGTGGCGGAGGAGGTTGTGGCGGCGGAGGAGGAGGCGGAGGCGGGGGTGGAGGAGGAGGTGGAGGTGGTGGAGGCGGCGGAGGAGGTGGAGGTGGTGGACGACGCCGAAGAAGTACCGATGACTACGATTTTATCGATGACAACGATCTCATCGATGAATCATGGCAATCTGAAATAGGTATGGTTTAATGGGTAGTCTAATTGACTGATGTGGGTCATAAATGAATTAGATTGTGGGTCATTCGCTTTTGTTACAACTTAAAAGGTGTTCTTTTGTTATTTTTTTTTTGCGCGATAAAAGGGTTTTTTACCCCATATATCGAGTGAGGTCGTAACCGACGGCCATAGTTCCAATAACCGGATTACTTTTGGCTGGGACTTCCGTTCTATTCCGTTCAGCTGCCGGCCGTAGTCGGTAGCAAAATTATCTCTACCCGGTTGCCCTTGGTCCCTTAACGCGAGTTCATATGTTTTGTTAACCAGCAAAATTGGCCTGTTTTTACCACTGTTTTGCTAGTTATATAAGTACCGGTGAAAATTATTTTGAAGTGGAAGTGCTTCTCGAGTACGGTCTGGATGGAAACCGCCGGAGCACTGGCCCCGCCGTTAGCCATAGGTGTAGTACATTGTTACTGTTAAAAATCTCTCCCGTTCCGCAAAAATTGAATTTTTAATTACCGATTTTTGGAAAGTAGAAAAACCCAGCTCCGAAAAAATTTCTCACAGTCGAGCATTTGTTCATTAGACATGGAAATCGGAATTTTATATAGCTATTCTGGTAGAAATATTCAATGTTTACAGTATATTATTTCCCATGAAGCGGAAATTTTACTTTTAGCAGGGATATCGAAAAAAAAGAACAGAAAACTGACCGTTACTATTTCGGGCTGTTTGTTGTATTTAGTCGTTTTGTACTACACACAGCATCGCCAACGCGTGAAAACATTGCCACCTGACGTTCTTTGTGCCACTGCTAGCGAGAAACATCGATATTATACCGTTTCCTGTAGGCGTTCGCTGTTGGTTCCATGTATTCTTGTCTAATCACTTGATATTCTTTTTTTATTCCTAATCAAATATAGATGTGATGGACGGGTCTACTTGGCTTTCCATGGTGGAGGAAATATGGAACGCGGACGAGGATGAATCCATCGATGCCTGCACTCTACAAGCCCTTTGCCGCATGAATCATTTGGCTCTCGGTGCACCCGGATCAACCGGGATGGCCATGTCACTGTCTAGTTTGCCACTCAGTTTATTGCTTCATCATCGACACCAGGGCGGATTCCTTAGTTATTTGGAAGCCTCATTGAATGGCCACTACGGCGAGAATTGCGCTACAATTTTCAGCAGCTGTCCGCGCTTAAATTAAGAATCAACTAAATTCACTGTCTTATTGGTTTGACTGCCTCTGTTTCCAAATTTACAATAAAATACAAGTTGACTGTTTTATTTGTTGTTTCGTGGATTCAGTCACTTGTGTCGGTTTCAACAAATAGACTATGTACAGCATGCGCTTTCTTTGTAAATTTTGTTAATGCACCTAAAGCTGATACAGCCCGATCTATATTCAATCTTAAATTTCAATAACTAGCAATTAGGGTTTTAGTGTAGTTTTAAATGCTTTAAAGTGGGAACATTTTGGTTTGGGACGAAATTTTGTATTTTAAGGAAAGACCTATAAAGATCTTTACAAAAATGATTGAAAAGGACCTTTTTATTCATTTAAAAAGGATTATCGGGGTATATCTTTCTTTTCCTCGTGTTAAAATTATGAGCAGAACGAAAAAAACTCATTACAATCCAGGCATACAGACGAGGACGGACAAGAGGACAGAACGTACATTCTCTTCTAATGAAACATTTAGAATTCTTATGAGAAAAAAAGTTGGTAATGAACCGAATTATCGAGCTAGCCGTTATGTACCGTTCGAAAGATCTTCTCTCGACTCCGGTTTGAGGAATAAGCAAACGTTTGAGAATTCCCTTTCCGGAAGTTGTAAACAGGTATAGCTAATGTATATAAATTAAATAATCTTTATAAACACACAGGCTACTCTGTCTTTAATACGCACGATGTACGCTGTTTTGTATACCGCAGTAGCCGGCCGGCCATATGCTGCGGTCGACCACGCGAGACACAGCGCCCGAGTATAGCCTGCCAACAAAGAATTCCTATCACAACACGAAAGCAATGTACATAGCTAATATGTTCATTAAGCCCTAGCAGGCGTTGCGCTGCGTGCTTATTGTGTGAGAACTCTCGTTGTTTTTCTCGCCTCGCCGATCTCTGAATACACCGCCAAGTGAGAGTAAACAATCGGACGCATTGTAGGCGAAGGCAAGGTGGTGTCATCATCTTCCCACACGAAAATTTTTTTAACATTGACTCTTTAAATAACAAGAAGGCGGTGTTATACCCACAATAATGTTTCTAATAGTTAAACTTCAAATGACAAAGTACCTACTATATTCAAAATGAAAACATAAAAAAGAGGAACGATACAGAGTAGACTTTGAGAAAGAGTAACATAAAACAAAAGAGCATGCGTGATGGGCCACACGCGCTTAATATAACGGCAGTATAAGCTTAAAATTTATGTGTAGGCTAAGTCTAGTCTAAACCAACGTGTGTGATTCCCTTACAGTATTGTGTGTACGTGATGTGTACACGTATAGAGCTGATTTGTGGTTTTAAAGTAAGTATTGGCGCAATCATAAAATTGTAGAACCGAGGTCCTTTTTCCTAATCTTTTAACTGCTGATATAGCCCACGAGTGTACGCGACGGCTCACCGCACTGGTTTCGGAACTTCTGAGCGCAAAAAACACGCTATATGAACGAAAACTACTAAATCAAGGTAGAACGGAGAGTAATTAAAAAAAGATACAGCGCATTTGGCATTTTTAAAGCTTGATCAAAATGAACGGTGACATGACGGAAAATCTGCTCTATAAAAAAGTTATATAAATTCCGTTTTAACGGCAAAATAATTTGTGTGTCCTAAACTTTGTAACTTTAACTAACATCCGTTTTGACATGGGAAAATGGTACGTACCCACACCAAATTTTGAGTAAAAGAGAGCAAAAAGTATTTTCCCTTAGCGTTGCTAATTTTTTTACAGCTTCAGTACATAATGGGTTACTTTGAGGGTTACATATAGTATACAAATACAAGCTTCGGGAGCCTTACTTGAGTATAAAGAGGGCACATGATTATAGAAACAGCGAGATGTCAGTCAGGACCGACGTGTTAATAACCAAGTTGGATAGACTGTGATGATGGCAGTAGGTTATTTGAAACCGAGCTTGTTACAAATTGTAAGACTACGGTCAAAGAGCACACGCCATACTTTTTGTCCCAGAATGAGCTCGATAGTGGACTGCCAACCCCATCGGCCAGCTAGGCCTTCATGGCTGCATAGGCAGAGTCGAGCCGAGCTTCTTGTCCTCGAGTCGTACTGGCGAGCGGACCGTTAGTGACAACTACTTCTCCGGTCGGAAACGGTCAACTCCTTTCATATCTTTCCCTATACGTGCTGGCTGCTGTAGAAGTACACACAGTTGCGCCACAGTTGTAGACTAAACGGAAACGTGAAGCACCGCCCCCCTGTAACCAGCACGATGTATCACCTTCCAAAACATAGCTAATGGTTATTGTCACCAAGTCACCATAACCATATAGCGTGTTTGAGATTCTACGTCTGGTGCCCTGCATTTACGTGCCTGAACGGCGGGAAACAGATTTTTTCCACCTTCTCTCTCAATGTCAAGAAATATGGGAAGCGAGAAAAACGGAACCACTAAGAACCCAGTTCGTTAATATTATTTCGCCTTGCGTGGCTAGCGGCGTCTCAGCTTAAACTACGGCAAAGTACCGGACGAATTCTGCGCGATGACGCAGTATCGTTATAAGCTAAAAATTACCTATATCCCAAATGTCCCACAGGTAGCAGAAAGTCAACGTGGGACTGGTGGGAGAAAGTAGTGGTAAAACAGTGCTAGCCAGGCACAATTTTTTGGCGTCAGAACATTCACAACACTTTTCAGTCTCTTAGTACCCGGCGCCGGGCGTGATACGCTGCTGGTTTGTTTCGCAGTAGCAGACTACCAGCTTTTTCCAATCAAAATCGAAAAAAATCGCAAGAGAAACAAGTAGCTAAATGTGTTAGTTTCGAGAGAACTTTAAATGAAGTAAAATGAACAAGTTTTCAGCTGTGTTCACCGCGTGTAGTCTTTTGGTGCTTTTGATATTCGGACAGGTAGCGCAACATCACTCTTCGGATGAAAACCATCAGGCGGCAGCAGATAGTGTGAGCTCGGCGTTGTCTTTGAACAATATGAACAATGAGGTGGAAAAAGAAGAAGAACTTGAGTCGGAGAAGGAATTAAAGAGAATGTTGTTGTCCGTAACACCGCTGATGGCAATTTTCCTGAAACACAAGCCAAAATGGAAGCAATCAGCCAACAACGACCAAATCTCTGACAATTCCAAAGAGGCTAACACAGTTTCAATGGAGGAGGAAGGCCGGAAGAGGAGACGGCGACCGCGACCTCCTGTGGTATACGTCAAGTTTGCATCGGACCGGAGTGGCTACTATGCCGTTGACCCCTCCGCGGCTTCCGGCTATGGTGGCAGTAAGCCTAGCGGTTGTTGCGACAAGAAAAAAGATGACCGTATACCTCTTTTAGCCTTAGCGGCGATGGCACTATTGTTGCTTTACCTGATCGACATCGTGACAACGACCACAACGACGTCGACGTCGACGACGTCAACGACGTCAACGACATCAACGACGTCAACAACGTCAACAACGTCAACAACGTCGACGACATCCACAACAACGACGACGACAACAACGACTTCAACGACGACGACGCCGACAACTACAACGGAGACAACGACGACGCCAACGACGACGACGCCAACGACGACGACGCCAACGACGACGACGCCAACGACGACGACCACTGCATCAGGGGGAGGGGGAGGTGGAGGAGGAGGAGGAGGAGGAGGAGGAGGTGGCGGCGGAGGTGGGGGTGGAACTGGAGGAGGAGGTGGTGGAACTGGCCGACGTCGCAGAAGTATCTACGACTACGATCTTATCGATGATGAGAACGATTTTATCGATGAATCCAAACAATCTGAAAGAGGTAATATACTAATATTTTAGTGGTCATCTGAACGGCCAAATCGAAATAACGTCTACATGGATTATTATTCTTTTCTTCGTCACTCGTTACAAGAGGCTATGATAATTTTGCGTGATATTTCTTGTTTGGCGCCGAAATAGGCAAGCGGTGCCGTAAGGTATACAAATAAGATTTCTCACCCCAGCTGGCACCAAGCAAGGTTGTCATGATCTTTGAAGTTATCGGATAATTCATCACTTTTGCCCACGACTCTGTATGTCTGAAATGTATCAGTAAAAGTGATGGAACTTAGTTCTATTCAAATTATCGGCGGTAGTCGGTAACAAATTTGTCTCGACACGGTTGCCCCTGGCTCCGTTAAAGCGAACCTTTATTTTTTGTTGACCATCGAATTGACCATTTGTTGTTGCCAGTAGCTTGTAGGTTACTACTATAGCGAGACTAGATAAAAGAAAACAACAAGAGCCGACTCAAATTTACTAAACAGGCTAGTTTCAAAACAAGCTTGATTGCTTGAGTATATTGCCATCACGATAGCGTCGACACGAGATTTGGCATCGGTCATCTGTGTTTATTTGTACCCAATTGATCTAAAACCGACTTGTTTCCTAAAATTGTTGTCAATTTTCGGCTTTGTGTATTTTTCTCTAATCGCTTGGAATTAATTTCTGTTTTTCTCAATCAAATGTAGGTCTGATGGACGCACCTACTTGGCTTTCCATGGTGGAGGAAATCTGGAACGCGGACGAGGATGAATCCGGTGATGCTTGCACTCTAAAAGCCCTTTGCCGAATGAACCATTTGTCTCTCGGTACACCCGGATCAACCGGGATGGCCGTCTCGCTGTCTAGTTGGCCGCTCAGCTACATGCTCCATCATCGACATCAAGGCGGCTTCCTTAGTTACTTGGACGCCTCCTTGATGGGACGAGCCGGAGAACATTGCGCCACCATTTTTAGCAGCTGTCTGCGCTTCAATTAAGAATGAACTAATCCCACTAACCTATTCGCTTGACCTCCGTTTCCAAATTGAGAAAATACAAATTCCCTATCAGGATTATAGTTCAGCTTCATTTGTTGTTCCGTGGCCTTCATCCTATTTTGGAAAGTTGTACTGTGTGAGCTTCCAACATATCATACTGTTCTGACATAACGTTCTTGGTTCTTGTTTGGAACTGGTAGCATATAACCACAGTTTGCACAGCTCAGATAAAGCGGATATCTTCTAGAGGACCATCTATCAACACAGTACTGTAAAAGTGGAAATGAGCATTTGAGCAATGGGTGAGCTAATAAAAATTTTCTGGATGTGTTTACCCTTTATATGTCATCCGATGTCATACCCCCCGCTTGCGAAGTCAATGTCGTATGCTACCACTCCACATCGCCTGTAAATAGTCTATAATAAAGTAAATGTAAAACAAGAGAATATAGAAGAATGTAGAATAGAGATAAATGTTTCACCTACCTTTTAGTCTTTTTCTTGTTAGAATGCAGTGGATTCAAAACTAGTTGATTAAAACAGCCATTAGTTATGTATATCTAATCTCCTTATCGTAATAACTCATGCTGAGGAGGACTAAACTTTTATCGGTCCCGAGGGAAGTTTTTGTAAATTGCGTTTTTTTAATAAATACTTTTTCTTTAGCCTTTTTTTTTAAAAAAGCGAACTCCTTGAAACACTGTTCCTTTTAGTCTATAGGCCTGGACAGGAATCTACAAGTCTAGGATTGAGACAGGAGCAGTGTAGTTCCGGTTCCGGCTTCGAACTAATTCTCCGTTCTTGTAAACCCTTTTTTACACTTCTGCAATATATATAGGCTATCATATTCATTGTAAAGAGTCTCATCTCATTTGATGTAATTCTAGCTTATCGTCGGTCTCTAATCGTCTTTAATGCAATGGAATACATATACAGCAGTAGCCTGTACGTGACTCGATCGCGTAGATCTTTACTCCTCGAGCCGGTGAGTTTTTCGATTTTGAGCAACTTAATGTCTGTTGAGTTCCTCATGAAATTGTTTTTCATCTTCATATTTACTCTCGCGAATATACAGAAAGTTTTAATAGTAGTAAGTACCCATCGCTCTTGGCGTTTATTTTAGGACTTTAGGAGCCCAAAATGGTTTTTGATGCTTAACTTCGTTACGGTCTGGCTCAATAGATGGCTTTTTGGAGGTAGGGAAACTATCTTTTGTTTTGTTTTTCACCTCACTAGGTAGCGTGGATTGTTCCGTCTGTTATTTTCTATTGGTTATTCTACCCGTCTTCTCTTTCAGCCTATTTTTTTGCTAGTCCTATGTGCTATAGTCTCATTTTTGTCCCGCCTCCTGTTTCAGATCTCCATCATATCGCCAGTCAATTATTTTATTTGCTGATAACGCTAACGAGACGGATCGACTGGTATAAAGCAAACTAAGTAGGCCTTATAAAGTAAAGATCGGGCAGTGTAGTAGTAGTGCGCTTTAGAGTTTACTGCTTTATTACGAGTATATCTGTATAGCTCATAACCATATTCTGGTGGCGACGCACAATGCGTCAATTTGAGTGATCTGGCGGCAGCTTCCTTGCATGGCATGCATGTACCACGAGTTCAAGGAATTTCCCAAGATCGTAAACTTTAAAGCTAACTTCCCTGAACTTCCCTATCTTTTGCGCAAACTTGATCATTTATTTACCAATCATATCATCACACCCCAATTAGTGAAAACTCGTCGAATGATATATCATTCTTGGAATATGAGGAAGATAGATTCATTAAAAATATTGCTATTAAAAATAAACAACCCCAAAGGTAGGCTATTACCGATAAAATCTTGTGTAACAATAATTTTGAAAAGAGTTTTTAACAGAACGAATAGCGGTCTCCGAGAGTAAGTGGTTAGTTTTCCTCATTAGATCAACGGGCAAGAGTTTCTTTTCTTACAATAATTTTTTCTACAAAACTGTGTTTTAAGGAAATTGGTCGTATTGCTCAATATGTTGTTTTTAGTGTTTTTACTCTTGTAAAAAAAAAAACAGCCCCTACTGCACAAGTAGGTTTTTAAAAAGAGATTGTCGTCAACAGCTAAATGTAGTGTTCATTGCTGGCTGGGACCCAATTCGTTTTACTTATAGCCCACAAACGATTTCACGGTCTGAGAAATAGCAGATGTTTAAATATATCGAACAGGAAGAATTTCACAAATCAGGCAAAAAATGAGGATAGGCGGACAAGGGGACATAATTCCCATTCTCTTCTAAAGGGGACATTTAAAATATTTACCGAGAACATTTTATGGCAATGAACCGAATAAGTAATAAGCTAGCCGTTATGTACCGTTCGAAAGATCTTCTCTCGACTCCGATTTCAAGAATAAGTACATACAAACGCTTGAGAACTTCCTTCTCAGAAGTTGAAAACAAGTAGCTAATACAAACTGATTACCTAATCTTTATCCAAATAGCCTAACCAGTCTTTAATAAGCATGATACGCCGTCTTGGACAGCAATAACCGGCTGGCCATATGTTGATGCGGTCGACAGCGCGCGGGACACATCGCCCGAGTATAGCCTGCCTGCCAACAAAGGAGTCCTATCACAACACGAAAAGCAATGTATATATAACTAAAATGTACATTAACAGGTTGTGTTGCGTGCTCATTGTGTGGGAACTTTCGTTGTTGTTCTCGCTTCAACGATCTTTGACTATATCCGACGTATTGTCCGCTGCGTACACGTTATTCAGACCTGATGTGTGGCTAATAGTAGGCTAATACAGCCGATCCTTTTTCCCGAATCTTTTAAAACCGCTGATAGCCCCCGAGTGTATACGTGACGGCTCTCACCACACTTTTGGACCTTATTCTGCGAGCATAAAAACGAGCAACAAGAGCAAAAACTATTCAAAAAAAGGAGAACGGTAGATTGTTTCGTTTCGTGAGCTAAAAAAGCTGTTAACTTTTTTTGTTCTTTTATAAAAGTGTCACTTTAACATGTCGAAATGACATTATATGAAACGTCTTTCGGGCAATCCATCAGTCGCGGTAATCGCCGCTGTCATGTTCCGCATCATGGTTAATGTAAACACAGGGCCGAGGACGGCTCCCGGCTTTTTCTGTCTGTTACAATAGTTCCTTCATTTGTGAATGATGGAACGACGTGGAGCACTTAGTCAAGGAGCGAAGACCGCATAGCTCCAGGGACAGCTCAAATAGTCTGCCGAAAGACGGCTCTGTTCTACGTTTTAGAAAGAAGAAGAAATGTTCAGAAAAATTCACAAGAGAAAATAAAATAGTTTATCTTGACATTTTCGGAAACTTATCGGAAAATATGAATCGTTACTAGTATATAGGATTTCCGGTGAGCGTGCAAGTTTTTAAATTAGACGAAATTAGATTGGTATTCTAAACTGCTCAGGATCGCATCTATTATTCTATTATTAACTAATATTAGACTAGGTATGTATTATATCGCACCCGCGCGATCAACAGGAATTGTTTTCATTTAATAGATACTGAATGCGAGAATGTAAAACGTCAGGTGTGTAGCGATAAACAGTTTAAGCAGTACATTTCAGAAGTGCGATTCTAGTTTACCAGTTTTGGAATTGCCGTGAGAATTACCGTTAGTTATTGTCACCATATTGCGCCGTTGAAATTCTACGGCTGGCGTCCTCCATTAGCATTATGAGCCAGTATATGGTTGACGGGAAACAGATCTTCTTTTTTCCTTCTCGTAGCCTAATGTCGAATAATAGGAAGCGAGAGAATCGGAATCACTATTTACCCATATCGCTATTAATTTTTGGCCTCGGACGACTGGCGACGTCTCCGTGTAACACCAAGTCCCGGACGGATTCTGCGCGATGATGCAGTATCTTTTATATGAGCTAAACGTTACTTGCATCCCAAATGTCCCAGAAGTGGCAGAAATTCAGCGTGGAAGAAAGTAGAGGTAAAACAAAAGGAACAGTACTTTTTGTGTGAAGAAAGACGGCGATGAGTCTGTCGCTGACTATTATACCGCATTAGCTGATCTGGCGCAGGCCTGTGATGTCGGTGAAAGTGACCATTTCTTTTTGAAACATTTCTGTAGACTGCCATAGAGAAGTCAAAGAGGAAGGAACTAGAGATGAATCGGATTGCAGGTCATCGGTCAATATTGCTGGTCATTGTTGTACTCTTAACGTCACTACTCTCTCATCTGCCAGCAGCCGAGTGTCGTCCCATTCGAAGACGAATTCTTCCCCGAATTTCCGATGGTTTGCACACTTTTGCATTAACTCTATCAAATCGATTTACAAGTCTGTTTGAAAGTGATCCTTCCAGCGTTATGCGAGAAGATTTTTCCAATTGCGGGCATGGTGGTTGCGGGCCGTACGATTTCAACAAAATCGTGCCGGGTTTCACTTTGGTGTCTGTTTCGTACTTCCTCGTCTACCTGTTGAACGACCTCGTTGGCAAACGACGTCGACGGTCCCTGACACCATCAAACAATTGGATCGGAGATGAACAGAACCTTCAAGGTAAAGATATAATAATATTTATGACAACCCTACGGTCACTTGTTTAGATTATGGTGGCTATATAGACTGACCGTCTGCATGGTTAATGAGGCGGCTCGTCGAACTTTTTACTATCTAACGGATTGATACGTCGTTGATAACCGGATTTTAAAAATTTGTGTATTGCCAAACTGAGCGCTTGATTGACTTTCGGCCATCCATAATTTTGTTTTCATTTGGCCAACGAGGGGATAGGGATGCATAAACAAGAGTGGGCTATTTCATGATAGCGCGGGCGGCGACGTGTGATTCGAAATCACGTAGATTCTGCCGGCCGTGAAAACAGAACTTTGGACAAGACGTTTACTTAACAACTCCTTGCTTACGCTTCTTTTGTATAATAAGTTCCAATATTTTATGAACCTCGAAGAGAAATTCGTCACGCGTGTCTTTTAATCGTGTCCAAAACATAGTTGTGTTTTTTTGTACGAAATTTGTTTTTACGAGGCTACTGCCACCGGCCTGACCGTTGGCTGCTCCTCTTCCATATCCAATACGAACATAGGGGATCCGTTGCGGTAAATGTTTTTTGTTTTCGAGTTTTATGTAAAGACGAGGATGATTGGGGATCGGGGCAAGGGTGTCCAGCGCAACGGCAGAAAACGCCGCCGCTGTAAAATCGTAAACCCCGTTAGGTTCCCCCTGTGCAAGGGGGAAAAAAGCGCCTGAACCAATTGGGTGTTTTGTAGGTGCCCGACCGTGCTGGGAGAAGGGGAGGAGCTCCCAGCACGATGCCCAGCTCTCCACAATTGACTGAGATGGAAAGTGAAGAACGAATGTAGCAAAGATGGGGAAAAAAAGGCAAGGGCAACTGAGACAGTGGTCCGGTACATTTTGTGGCGTCGGAGCGTTCACAACGCGATTCAGTCTCTTAGCACCCAGCACCGGACGCGGTACACTTCTGTTTTGTTTCGCAACAGTAGTTGACTACCGACCCCTCCCCAACGAAATCAAAGTATCCAAAGCGACCAAATCGATCTAGTTGTGCTCGTTTTGAGAGGTCTTTGGTAAAAGTTCACTTGAAAAGAAAAGAAACTCGAGTCGAAACAGAAATGAACAAGTTCGTAGCCGTGTACACCGCGTGCAGTCTTTTGGTGCTTTTGATGGCCGGACAAGCAGCACAACTCTCTTCGGACGAAGACCAGTCAGCAGCAACAGGCAGTAGTGCGAGCTCAGCAGCGTCGTCATTCAACAATTTAAACAGCGAAGAAGAAATCGAGGAAGAACTCGAGTCTGAAATGGAGTTAAAGAAGATGTTGATGTACGTTACGCCGCTGATGGGAATCTTCCAGAAACATAAGCAAAAATATGGAAGTGCATTCAAGCGATCGGTCGACTACGAGCTGGACGACCATGAAAATGCGGAAGAACTTGACACGTCTTCAATGGTGGAGGAAGGCCGGAAGCGGGGACGGCGACCTCCTCTGGCGTACCAAAAGACTTCACCGGACCGGAGTGGCTACTACGGCGACTACGCCGCGGCTTCGTCCGGCTATGGAGGTGGAGGCGGCTGTTGCGACAAGAAAGACGATCTTTTGCCAATTTTGGCCCTGACGGCCTTGTCCCTGCTTTTGCTCTACCTGATCGCCATCGCCACGACAACGACCACAGCCGCAGCCGCACGAGTCCGCAGGAGTACCGACGACAACGATATTATTGAAGAATATAACGAAATAGGTATTTTGTTTAATGGGTAGTCTCATTGGTTAAATCGAATAACCCGAGGAATTATTCGCTTTCGTTACAAGGTAACTCTCGTTATGTTACCTTTAGGGCATAGATGTTGATCTTCCTTGGGTACATAACGGTTTAGTGAACGTTTTTAAAAATGGGATAATAACTCATCACTTTTGCTCACTCACTAAATAAATGCCCAAAAGTTATGGGACTTTCGTTAGCTATTCAAATGCGGGCCGCGGCCGGTGGCAAATTGTATCGACACGCTTGCCCTTGGTCCCGTTATCGCGATTCCATAATTCTTGTTGACAGCGAAATTGACTTGTTCTCATTGCAGCTGTACTAGTATAGAATGCAATGTCACGTGACGAGAAGAGATTTCGAATTTGAAGCACCTTTCAAGTACTATACGGCCCGGATGGACATCGCCGGAGCACTGACCTTCTTGGAGCTCGCCGTGAGCCATAGGTGTAGTGGACATTATATGGGGAAAAGAACAACAAACTGACCGTGACTCTTCTCGAGCTGCGTTCAGTCGTCTTGTACAACAACGCAGCATGGTCAACGCGTGAAAACATTGCCACCTGACGCTTGTTGTACTATAACCGTCGCGCGCTAGCGCGAAACATCGATACGTACTGAATTGTCTGTGTATTCTTCTCTAATCGCTTGGAATTCTTTTCTTATTTTTTTCTCAACCAAATGTAGAAGTGATTGACGCGCCTACTTGGCTCTCCATGGTGGATCAACTCTGGAACGGAGAGGATGATGAATCCAACGACGCCTGCACTCTTAAAGCCCTTTGCCGCATGAATCATTTGGCGATCGAAGCGGCCGGATCGGCCGGAATGGCCGTCTCCCTCTCTAGTTTGCCTCTCAGCTACCTGCTCCACCATCGACACCAGGGCGGCTTCTTTAGTTACTTGGACGCTTCACTTATGGGCCGCTCCGGCGAGAATTGCACCACCCTTTTCAGCAGCTGCCAGCGCGTCATTTAAGAATAAACTGATGATTCCACTGTCCTAATAAGCAAAAACACGAGTTTATGTATTTATTATTTTCCAAACTTATTGGAAAGATGAGATTTTAGTTTGCACGTACGAAATGTACCGAAACTCAGACCTGATTTTTTGGAAAAGCACAAACGATCCTATCTTTTTTTTCATTTATTATTCTCATTATTATTGAAACACCCTTCTTTTGTAATTGTCGCTTTGCTGATCCTTTTGTTATTTATTATCTTTTGCGAATTAAGTGGGGCTGTGTCAACTGCACGGAGTAATACAATTTTTGGAGTGCAGATTGTTATCAAGAGATACAAATGGACCAAGTGTGAATAGGACAAATACACTGTATGTTGGGGCATAAAAAAAATTTTTTTTAACTCGCAATTTAGTACATGAACTCGAAACACAATGTTCTTCTAAATGATTACGTGGGAAAAATAATAGCGTTAACATCTAAACAATAGATAGCCTAACCTGTATTCGTTAATGTCTGCCGGAACAATAGTGGACTTAAATAAAGGAAAAGATTCAAATTTTAAATTGTATTTACATAAATGCCAATCAGGTTCTATTGAATTTATTTGAAAAAAGCAAATATTCAGTAAAAATTACACTCACAACAGTTACACACTTACACTACCGGGTAATACGACAATGAACGGTCGACTGGATACAAATAAAAGCTCTGCTGTATAGTGACGCATTAGTAAAATTGGACGAAGCTGCATCATCGAAGACCATTAGGGGCGTCGAAGCAGAAATTTTCCACGGGTAAAAGGGACCCTTTGACATCAATGTATTATTGAGACGTTCAAATCGGTAACTGTGAATGTGGTTGGCCAATGATGCACGAGGCCATATATCAGAGGCACAGAGTTGTCACGTCATTCGCCAGTGAACGAAAACCGTTCCTAACTTTCAGAAACTTTCTGCCTGGTCGCAGTCACGCCTTTAACTTTTGAGCCGGACATGATGGAAACGGACAACGGTCCGCTTGTTTCGTTTTTACTTTATATCTGTCTTCGGGACTTGCCAAATAAGAATAAGCACCGGTTAGCTCTACTATTTCATTTTTTTCCCCTCTCGGCTTCGTACGTACGAGGAAGGCGAAATGGAAAGGTGAACAGGTTGACGGCCTGGACCTCATGTCGGCCCGACGATGCGGGCAATCTTCCTGCGTGGTGTAAGATCCACCCGAGCGTGCGATACGTTTCCGATTGTCCTCCACTTTGAATTAACGGGAGCGTCGGGAACATTGAGAGAGTAGCGTATATAATGGTGCACAAGTGCTAAGAAATAAATCACATAACTGTCGGGTACTCGTCGTCGACTTTCGGCTGAATAATGGATCTCATACGGGACATTTCAATGTGTCTCATTTTTCTTTGGTCATTTTTTCTCAGCAGCAACTACCGACTTTGTATGGCGTCAAGTGGGGAAATATTTTCTAGTGTCATTGCTCGTCGGAAGAATTTTCGAGAGATTATTCCCGTTACGCACGACTAAAACTCTGTGTTGATTTTCTTCTATTCAGTTTCACGTATGCTACCACCATCTGATGGTTGTGTATAAGTTCTTTAGAATTTTCAGCTGTCTCTTGTTATACTGCTCGTACTGCTCTCCCCTCATATAAATCTGTCTTCAGATACAAATCGCTCTCTCTCCCTGTAGATATTCTGAAACACGAAAGAGTTTAGCTGAAAGCTACAGGCCATAAGAGTCCGGGAGTCAACGTCCTGGCGATACTCTTGGTGTAGTCTATAGACAAGGATGTTGCAATTGCCGCAGGATGATTATCACTATACCTTTATGTCACACGCAAGGAAGCTTGTGTTGCGTAAGTCTACACCGTTGTCCAGACACATAAAAGATCGACTTACAGACATATTTTCGTTAATTATAAATTATTATATACTAGGTACACAGCAGCAGTGTACAAATAGCCGAGAGCATATGCCTGAGAAATGCCCGACTAGGCTCACATTGTGTAATTTACAAGTCAAAGAAACAATTGAAATGTGGAGTTGAATATACCTTCCGGGGCCCACACTGTCCACTTTCCGGCTATATAACTTAGAATCATCGAACGTTTAATTGTTCTTTTACCTCCTTTTCTTTCCTGGAGGAATAAAGTAGGAAGAAGATGAGCACTTTCATTTTCTTCACTTCTTCGACAACCCAGCTGCTGAATTACTTTCCCTAAACAATTTGTGTATTCTATGGCGGTGAATATTAAAAAGACAATTGTTGAACTAATTAAAGCGCGGTGGGCCGGGCATTTAATGGGAATCGCCGGAAGCCAAACGCCCAAACCGCGCGCACACTAGAACTAGACGTCGAAATTGTTAGCCGCGCGCTATCATTATACCTGTAATGACTTCCAAAAAGAACATTCTCCCAGCAGTCAAGGTTTCGTAGAAACTATGGCAGTGGCAGCGTGAGATACGTTGCCAAAGAAGTTATGCGATAACATCTGCACCGATGACGACGGCTGACGAGATACAACATGACGAATCGTTTTTGAATAACCAGGAATTAATCAACCGTGACGGTGGCGAGCGCGCGACTGGAACTTGCATGCAGATCTCGATGAAGCGGAACTCATCCGCAAAAAAGCAAAATGGCTCGAGTTGCGGTTATGCACTTAGTATTCTTCGTAATTCCATTGCGGTTCTATCGGGCAATCTCTTTTGATAATACTAGTTATGCAGAACGGATTTATCGAGCGTTAGGTGTGGGCTGTAACAAGCCAAAAAGAAATGTTGACTAGATAATAGCAGAGCTAACAACAATGAGCGATGACTAAGAGGAGAATCTTGGATGCCCATCTCAATTGATTTGATGGTTAAACATCTGTCGGCATACCACCCCGCGACCGTTAGTTCAAATCATTCCAATTAAGAGGCCGACACATTCACTGTCGGTGATGATAATGTTATGGTAATCTTCTTCACTTATCCAGAGTAGTGTAAAGCATTCCCTACAATACATCGATCAGGTGAGCTTCTTTTTTTTAGAAAACTGGCGAAATCCACCAAGCTTGTACCGTTACGGGGCCGTTATGTGTCGGCAATAGCTCCAGGATCTTCTGGCTTCGTCTTTTACTTTCCCAAATAAATGTCCGTCCCGTGTTGCCTGGACGAACGCCCATTTCTTTAGATTCGAAGGGAAGGCGGTCGAAAAAGGCGGGAGGATAGACGTTGCCGCACCTACTGGCGATTTTTGAAGCGGAAACAGAAAAAAAAGAGTGAAGGGGAGAAGGTTGGTTTGCCGGGCTGTTTGTGCTGGCCAACACGGGCAGATGGGAATATCCTGGCAGTCGCTCACCGACCGAGCCGCTGTGCACTGAAATGCTCTCTCCCGCAGCCATCTGATTCGGCCATTACCATCTTGCGTCGTCTCGTTTATTTATAACAAAACATCGTTGCCGAGTGTCAGTCATCTTCGAACTGTTCCGCATCCCACCAACAGATTTGCTCATTTCAATCGATTTCTCAACCGATAGAATGAACATTCGTCGGCAGCACGTGATGATCTGGTGGTTATTGACTGTTGTTGTCATGGTGATCCACGGCCAGAGAAGTGAGGAGGAGAAGCCACCTCAGCGACGCTACCATCATTCGCGCGAAGAACCGAATTCGGAAGCGATGGACGAATTCGATCATTACATCGAAAACGAGCTGATTGAAAGGTACAGCAACAAGTACGATAATCGACCATTTCCATCGCGACCGCAACACTCGGATCGGCCGCCAATGCCGTCCAGAATGGACAAAATCAACCGGATGGGAGAAGAGCTGAAAGTCCGAATGCAACAGACTTTAAACACGGACCGACTGAGATCGATCCTCAGCTCATTTGGAGCTGAAGGTTATTCCGACGCTTCTGGATGCTGCGAAGGACTCGATTTCAACACTTTCCTCCCCGGTTTCGTCTTGGTCGCCGTCTCCTACATGCTGTTCTTCTTACTCAACGCTACCGTCACCAGCGGTCGCCGCAAGCGGATGATCGCCACGTCCAAAGAAGAGGAAGAAAGTAAGTGTTTTGTATTTATTACATTATTTTTGTACATCCGACTTTCCATTCTATACTAAGTCAATTGGTCATTAAAAACGGTTCAATTGGTCGGTCTTGAAGAAAAAGACATTGCGCCTGGGGAACAAAAGAAAACCGCTGGGAAAATGTGAATCGTTACCATAGGCTTGTTTTGGTTGCGCGCCAATTTCAAATGTTTGAATTGTTTGTGTGTTGGTTCCGTGTCCAGTTTACCCAACACATAATCACGCATGCAGTCTGGTCCTTAAAGACAAGTACGAAACAGTTGCAAAGATTTCTTAGCAAGGCAAACATGCGAGGCGTGTTTTCAAAGAGAAGAAGAGGCGGAGTCGAATGGAACCGTTACGCTAGCCGATGTTGAGCATTGCGACCGCGAGGCTGGCTTTGGCTGGAAATAGTCGAGTCTTCATTCTTTAGCTAGCCGATTCCAGTGTCGGTTCTCTCTCTCGCCGTACGTCAGAATATCAGCCAAAACGATTTAGTTCCAACACCGACAGCAGCTAACAAAAGACTTGTTGACCATCGCCGATTATCGTCGCCAGGATCGCCGTGATCGCTGTTAGTGTCGGTGGATCCCCACTTTCGATTCGTTTCCACAAATAAAGAGAAGAACCAAAAGACGCACAAAGAAAAAATGAGGAAATTAGTTGTCTTTCTGGCGGCATTAGTTTGTTCATTGGCCCTCATCGCTCATACGAGCCACTACAGTGGAGCGGTGGACGCAGCAGAGGCCGACGACCATCCGGAAGTGGACAGCGCCAACAGTGCGGAAGATGAGCCGGTGCTGGAGGAAGAATTGGAATCGGAAATGCAACTGAAGCGCATGTTGGCTTACGTTACACCGCTGATGGCCATTCTGCGAAACAAGCCGGCACAGTCTTCTTTTTCTGGCCGTTCAAGCCGCTCCGACACTCAGAGGAAACATTTTTACGACCGATCAAATTTTTCCGACCGGGAAGCTTACATCGACGACTACGACCGAAATGGCTACGATCGCTACGGCTATGATCGCAACAGTTTTGATCGTTACGGATACGATCGAAACGGCTACGACCGCTACGGAAACGAACGCAATCCCCTGGATCGCAACAGTCTGGATCGCAACAGCTACAACAACTTTGATCGTAACGGTTACGGTGGAGGAGGCGGAGGTTACTGCTGCAATCAGAAAGACGATCTCCTCCCTTTGCTGGCTCTTCTCGCATTGGCTGGTCTTTTGCTCTACTTGGTCCTCATCGCCAGCACGACAACAACGGCAGCGGCAAAGCGCAGGAAGCGTTTCAGCGGAGATGAAAACGAAGTGGACCTGACGGACGAGGCTAACATTGGTAAAGTATAAATTTCTTCGTTTCCCAAGAAATCCGATAATGAACGGGATGCGTCCAGCTACGGATGACCGCCATAATCTCACAGTGCCACGGAGCACCTGTTGCCAATCTGACGTTTTTTTTTCTTTTTTCTTTCTTTCTCGACCATGCGCGCGCACGCAGACTCGTTTTCTTCTATTATTTCAGTTTGTGCACACGTGCACTTTCAATTGTACGCATCGTTGGGGATGTACAAATGTTGAAGACCACCACTAATGATTGTCTTGTAAATCTTCATCAAAACCGGAAATTAAAATTCGCTCCAACCGACGCTTTTTAAACTTTTGAATTAAGTTTTTGATGAATTGGGTTGGCGGGTTTATGATCCTAGGGCATGGTTTTGCATTAAAATGCCCGTCCCAGTCGCAACGATGACAGTCGGCGGTCGTAAAAGAAAAAACGGTAACAGAGGTGATGATGGACGACGTTCACCTGCTGTCAGCTACAGTACAGTGCTAAACTGACAATAAAGTGTGATGAGCTAGTATAATTAATAGAGCCAATCTTGTAGTAGCGGTTTGTAAGTATTAAAAAAAAAGCTTATTAGGTCTCTCTTTACAACTTGGGGAAGGTCGGTGGGTCTAATATCTCTTGCGGCTTTCAGTTATAAAAACAATCCGAGAAGGACCACACCACTCGAGGTGTTAAGTTGTATACGATGGGAAGATTGCGGGATTACGTGTTCTATTTTGATTTCTATCACTCAACCTGAATTTCCTTTTCTTTTTATTATTAACACAAGGAAACTACCTCATAAACAAAAAAGAGTTTTATACGCCCCTTTTAAATTCTATTTCGAGGGCGTCCATAAAGAGCTAGATCTTTCTACGGAGAACGAGTTCGTCTCTCGTTTACGAGTCCATTGTCCTTTTATTCTGTCGGTCTTTCTTTTTTGCTTGACTTTATTTTAATTCTAAGGTTCTTGTCGCTGCACTGAGAAAAAGAAGGAAGAAACAATCAAAGCCAAAACGTTAACAATGAATGCGGAACTTGTAAACGACGTTATTGTATCTCGACAGAATCTAGTCAAGTGAACTATATGCGACTATCCACTTGTGCCAAAATATTGTACATGGGATTTGAATTTTTTTTTACGACTATCCCTTACTAAACTTTTATCGCGGGAATCGAATGTGAATGGCTCCTTACCTTAACCCGTTCTATTTTCCAATACTTCCTGCTTAATATTGAATGGATAGTTTCCGAAAATTTTTCTCTTTCAAATTATTAGTTTATTTATTAATAAACTAATAATTTGAAAAATGTTATAACATTTTTACAATCAAATCTAAATCAGCTACTATAAAGGGAACAATTTAATGAACAAATCGGGTGTACATAGTTTGACGTACTGCCGTTCGCAAAACTGCTGGTTTTTTCCGGTACTTGTTATTTGGTGCACTTAAGTTTGAAGAGGCCGAGACTTTTATTTTGATTATTCTACCGATCGTTCTACCGGTCAACTAAGATCTGTTACTATTATCTGTAATTTTGTCCAGTATTATAAAAGACCGCTAGAACAAGTTTTCTGACTAATTCCTTACGGAACTTTAAAGTTCCGGTTGGTGGACATTGCAATCCAAAGTGTCAGAAGCTATTTGTCGGGCGTCACTCATAGTTAATGGAGTGCATCCATCCATCCCCCTACTATTAGGATTGGAGTTCTTTTTCTTTTTTTGTTAGAATCTTTTTTTATAACAAGTTTACAGTTTGTGTACTTCATCGGGCCACATTCTACACCTGTCACTAGGCAATTCTCCGGATACGTGGAAAAGGAGCTAAGCTTGTCTCACCCCAGTGATCTCAACTTGGTCATTATTGGTCAATTACGTGAAAATGTTAAAACTGGCATCGATAATTGCGTGCGATTTTCACCGTAATTGGAATTTTGTTTGTTGTTTGAATTGGTGTGAACGAAACATCTTAGTTCTGATTCCCAACGTTACACGGCCTCTCTTATCCGGGTATTATTCGTCGTTTCGGATCATTAGATGGAAAACTAGGAAAACTTTATGTTCTAGAACTCAGAAGCCTTGAATTAGGTGTCTGGTGTCTCTAACAGTGTTTCTGGCGCATGGAAGCTGGAACGATATCCAGGAAACATTGCTTGATCAAAGGATTAAGTCCGACCATTGTAGGGTAGTCCTGTCATTAGGCTATATTTCCCATGCACTTCCACCGCTACAGCTGCGAGTTGATCAAACAACGGTCAAG
This sequence comes from Ceriodaphnia dubia, assembly GCA_022539655.2. Lineage (NCBI taxonomy): Eukaryota > Metazoa > Arthropoda > Branchiopoda > Diplostraca > Daphniidae > Ceriodaphnia > Ceriodaphnia dubia. The sequence goes on from JAKUCG020000250.1 coordinate 985,985, forward strand.
CCGCCAAGGTGACGCCAGACGACGGCTGAGAAGATTCGCATAGCGTCACATGGGCCATGGCTAAATAGGGATAAACGTTTAGAGCTAAACATTCGATTGCGAGTCTCTCATATAAAAATAAGTCATAAGCACCCGAAAAGCAGTGGGCAGCCACACCAATATTCACACAAGGTGGTGTGCGGCTTTGCATTTGTGGTGGCGAACCGTTAAGGGCTGTCGATGTTTTCATATTTGTCGTCTCCATTCCAGTATCCAGTTTTGATTCTGGGTGGGGGAAGGCATAGTTTCAATTCTCATGTAAACGTTACTTAACCTGCAGTAGCTGCTGAGAATCTTCTAATCAGCGGTCTATTCTTCTTCATTTCTGCACAAGTCGCTTGTAGAGACGGTCTCGTCCTCCAGTAGTTCCATCGCCACTATACTCTTTTTGAACCAAGTTTCGGTTGACTCTTTCGTGTGCGTGAAGAAGAGTATGTTATTGCTGTTTTGTCCGCGCTAAAACTGGTCAAAATGAATACGTCGTCGCTTGCGTTCATCTCGATTTTGCTTGTCGCTGCTGTGCTTGCCGTCCAAGAGTTGAAGCCGTCAAAACCCAGGCCGCGATCGGACCCAGAAGACGATTTCGGCGAAGATGTCGAGTCATCGATCGAGTACCATAGCCAGCTATCGAGTCGAGAAATTGAACGCGAAGGCTTCGATTTTTGGAACCAAATTTCTAGACAATACGAAGAATTCTGCGACGACCGCATGAGTTTCGTCGTCGAATTCTTAATTGTGGTCGCGATTATTTTGTTCGCTATTTTCGCCTACGCCGTCTACAGCAACTCGACTTCTGGGCGTAAGAAGCGTTCCATCGCGGCGGATGACTATGATGTCGACCAACTGGACATCATGGACAATGGTAACTTTCTTCTTCACACTTTACTTGCAATCGGCTCAAATTTAGTGCCGTCCTTGTCCGATAAGGCTTGTTAAATCTTATAATATAGAGTATCAAAACAGACACTGACTTGTTCTGAGATGCCTCAGTAGTCTATTCACCTAGGATGTTTACGATTCGATGATCTCGCCAAACACCCCGGTGAGTCTAACACACTTGGGGTACATCTGTGAATAAAAACCGCATGCGTACGCGCGCGACGTCGACTGTGACCGAGTCCGTTCAACCAAAATATTTTATGCTTTTTAAATTTCGCGTCGCGTTTAACAAGTTTTTGAGAAAGAACTTGTAACTGCATCGATTAGGCATTCGGAAGTGTTACCTTGTTTGCGGTTTTCCCATTCACATTGGTGAATTGCATACGTTAATATTTGTTTGTATGTAACTGAATCCGGAAAATCTAGATAGATTTCTTTTTGATTCGGCCACCGTCTGCATTGACCAACGTTTTCGCTGTTGAAAGTTCCAATTTAGACGACTGTCATCTATCTTGTTAGTCGGATGATGTACGAATTTTTCTTTCCCGTCTACCGTGAAATTTATTTCCCGTTTTCCCTCAGTGTTGAGTTGCGCGTGTCTAACGGCGTTTGCCCGTCAGGCAGAAGTGGACACTCTTACGTTCAAAGGCCCCTGTTATTGTAGCTAGAGAGCCCATCATGGGACAGGCGGACGGACCAATAGAGGAGCTTGCGATGGGAGGAGTTTCAACTTCACATGTTGCTGGATGCTCTTTTGGCGTCTGGTTACGAGTCGGTGAACGGCTGCAGTCGTTCGAAGAGGACCCCAATCTCGTTTCCTCTCCATTCTTTAGTGAACTGAACGCTGCAGCGCTAGTCTTCAATCTTGTCCGGCTCTTGGCATCCGCGGCGTTCCGACCCAACAAGTGATTGTTTACCTCCTATTGTCCGGCTTGTTGTTGATGTGATTTCATCCTGACTTTTATTTTTAAAACTGAACAATGGCCAAATTGAGTGTGTTTGTCAGTCTCGGCACTTGTCTCTTGTTCGTCTTGGGTCCATTGGGCCACCAGGCCGATGCCGACGACCAAATCATCCTCGATTCTGAATTGGAACTGAAACGAATGTTGGCGTTTGTCAGTCCGTTGATGAGCATTTTACGAAGTGATCAGCGCATCAAACGATCGACCGATGTGCTCGGCGCCGGTTGGGTCTCTCGTGCCATGTCCAGTAAGAATCAACGGAACGGTTACGGCGGAGGTGGAGGTTACGACACTTGTTGCAACGGCGGCCACGACTATTTGGCGTTGATCTCGCTCATCTCCCTCGGCCTCTTGTTCCTGTTCCTGATCACGCTGCTCAGCACAACGACCGCGGCCGCGCGTAGAAAGCGATCAGAAGGCGACAATCTGCTCACCCTCGAAGAGATTCTCTCTCAACAGGACGTAGGTAGGGTGCCAATCTGATTGAAAATTATTGCGGTAGAAAGGGGAGACTCTTTCTTTCGGGACAGATGTTCCGTTACGGTGTGAACAAACCAGGATAGATTTGAAAGTTATTGTTATGTTTTACGTTTGTTTTGACTGCGTTCATTTTGACATTTTCCTCGTCAATCAGTTTGATGGATGCAGCAGAGTGCGAACGAGGAAAAAATTACCTCGGGAACGGCGTGTGCTTTGGTAAAAGCAGCAATTATCTAACTTGTTCTATCGTTACGTTTTCGTGCCAAAGTTGATTGAGGCCTAACTATTTGTCTAGAAATATTGTTTGACTTTTTTAAGGGAGGAGGTAGACTATTTATTTCATATCTTTATCAGTTACGGTGGATTGCATCGAAGATTACAAAGTTATTGGGGCGAGCCAAGCGTGATGGTATGAGCGCACCGGTTCAGGAAGTTTTGTACTTCACTTGCTTAACCGTAAGAGTGTTTTTCCGGGTGAATAGGGAAAGAAGTTACCACCAACTGTAACCATAGACACCCTTATGGTTACAGTTGTCGTTTTATGACGAAAGAAGATATCTCTGTCGGCACAGACTTTTGATTTCGTATTATGGCAAGCTGACGTGCCTTACCGTTACGCATCTGAAGGGGAGAGAATCACTTCACCCCAAGGGTTTTTGACGTCTTCGCCAACACTTAAGATCAGGCAACAGGTGTTGACACGAAATTTCGTCATCGCCTATTCATGACTTGATAATTTCCAGTGAATTTGTTCAATTCAATGGACTGGTTTACCTCATGCAATTTCCTACTAGTACTTTTGAATCGCTTCGGCCAGTCACGCCGAGACATACGCAAGGTAGACGACCTGGGCTGTTATTACACGGGATCTGTTTCTGATAATGTTTCGTCGATTATTTTCTTTGGGTAAATAATCTTCGGAAGCGGGAAAAAATAAGACGTTACGATGCGCCCGTTTCGCGGATGAGAGACGATCATCACACGTTTCCATCCGCCCAGAGGATGTTGAACTGTTCCGGCCAACGGAACGGAATCTCGCGCCTCCGGATGACCGACGCCGAACCCCCATTTTTTCCTCCGTAACAACAACACCAAGAGAGAACAACAACAAATGTAGAAAAAGAGAGCGATGGCGAGGCATTATTTACCTCTTATCCCCTATTTATCTTTGTATTTGTTGTGTTACAAGTGAAGAACACGACGTCCGAAGAACGTTAATCGGATTTTCCGAATAGGATCGTTAATCACGCCAAGCTTGTGTGACGGAACGGAAGGGCAAAAGAAATGCCGAAGAGGCGCTGGAAGAGAACTAACGGTCCGTCGCGTTTCTCCTGAAGCGCTCAGCTCTTTCGTCGTTTTTATTCTTTTTCTTGAATGAACTCGTATAGACACGGGAAACGTAATGAACCGTGGAATCCGTGGAAGACGTGTGGGCTCTTGTTGATGCTGCTCTCCGCTGAAACCGTATGGTGCTGCTGCTGTTCAGATGATCGGTCCAGCCGAGCAAAGAGAGTTGTGGTGGTCAACGACCTGTTCCGGTACACACAACTCCTCCATCGAAAGGAGTCGAGGTTGGACTGGTAAACGCCTCCTGAAACCAAGGAGGCGGACTCAACAACTCTCGACTGCCCACGAGCAAGAAAGTGTTTGCGGCGGCTCGTCCCTTTCGCCGACAGAGACTTATACTTGCACCTTCAGTTGCAATTGAGCTGCCAGTCTGAACGGTTGAGATAGCCGCATCGTCTTTCACGAGTGCAATCAGGGCCTAGACCTTTTGCATTTATTATTATTGCGTACTTTTGTTATACCGTCGTCTGCTGTCGACATGTCTCGTCCATCGACAGTGTCGTCGACAAGCGCCTCACAAAGGAGAAGAAGTCGACACCGGCTCGTGGCTACAGTCCTCATCGTGATGCTCTCAGCTCGGATGATGGACATTACCGACGGACTGACAACTACTCCGCGGCCTGAAAGTGAAACGACACAAGACCGGGCAGAAAGTGGCGACTTTCTGGCCATGTCCGACGTCGGCACGGGCACAGAAGCCAACAGTCGGGATTTCAAAGTGCCTCGGAGCGTGTTCGATGAGTATTGCGCCAACGGGGAATGCGTCCAAGGAGACGTTCTCAAAGTAGTCAGCAAAATGGCCAAACGCATTTTAAGCGATCCGCGGATCCTGGGTCTGCGGACGGCCACCGAATCAGAAGAAGATATAACGGACACTCCTGACGAGTCGGCGGCCCGATCCATCGGTGTTAACAATTTCGACACCCGTCCGTTCAGCTCTAGCGATTATTATTACGAGAATAGAAACCGAATCGATCGTTACAGCGATCCAGAAGCTTATTCTCCCACCAGTCCGTCTTCTCACACCAATTACCGTCAACGCGATCGCTACAGCGAAGCGTACGTCGATTCGTCTGAGCAACAACAACAAGGCACAAGATCACCACCCAGTGCGGCGCCTGCACTGCACGATAGAGACAGCAGCTATGGGTACGGCGGAGGAGATAGCTACAGCGGAGGCGATAGCTACGGTGGCGGAGAAAGTTACGGAGGGGGAAGCAGTTACGGGGGCGGCGGAGGGTATGGTGGAGGGTATGGCGGATACGAAAGTTGTTGTCAAAACAACAAACTATTGCCCGTCCTTTTAGTGGGACTTTTGGGTATCTTGGCCTTTTTCTTGTATATCCGATCGACCACCACAGCGGCTCGTCGTAGCTTTGACGATAACGATCTCTCTGATGGTAATTTGTTCAGAGCAATCCTAGATTAAACGACCGAGGATGTTAGTGTTGTATAATTGTTTTCTAACAAAAATCGACATTTTTCGTTTGTTTACAGTGTTGCTGGACGGGCCTACTTGGTTGAGCATGGTTCACGAGTTGTGGGAACAGGATTCGGCACTTGAAAACACGGCCTGCACCCAAGAGACTTTATGTCGTATGAATCGCCTGGCTATGGCCGCCCCTGGTCAAGCTGGATGGGCCGTCTCTCTCTCAAGGTATACGAGGATCACTTTTGTTACTCTGTTGAGCAGATTAAAAATTCTCTTTGTTATTGTTTAGTTTACCTTTGAGCTACCTGTTGCACACTCGACACACGGGCGGATTCGGTTCTTATATGGACGCGGCATTGATGGGCCGTTCCGGCGCCAACTGCACCGAGCTTTACAAAAGTTGTCCTCGCTTATCATATTAAGCGAGTTGTTTTGCCACAGAAAGTGACCTCCCTCTCCTTAACACAATTCCTAACCAACTTCACCATTCACAAAATTTTGCTTTCAAAATGAAACAAAAAAACAAAAAAATAATCACTTATTCGCTTGTTTGAGACACTATTGCTGTAAACTACCCAACATTATTTATGTACGTTACGAGTAGCCTGATTTCAAAAGTGTGGTCATCTTTTTTTTGGGGTGATGGATTTGGTCTTTCGAGACTTGTGGCACTCGAGTGAAGTCTGGCTCACTGTTAGTAGTACCTCTGTCCTGAGATGAAAATAAACGGTCGTTGGTATCAGCCAAAAATTGCGCAACAATTTTGTTTAGTTAAATCAAATATGTATTGTATATTTTCAACGTGAAAAACCTCAACTACAATGAAAGCATGAGGAAGAACACTCAACTAGAGTGCATTGACTGGATCTGATCCTGTTCGGCTAGGTGAGGGAAAACAATAGGGAAGATCTCTCGATAGTGGTCGACAAAATGAACTTCCAATCCTTGGGTGATGAAACTGGCCAAATCGTCATAGTCTTTGCGGTTCTCGGCCGGCAATAGAATGCAATCGACACCCACTCGTTTGGCGGCGATCACTTTTTCCTTGATTCCGCCAACAGGAAGAACTTTGCCCGTCAATGAAACTTCACCAGTCATAGCGATATTCTGGCGAACCGGCTCGTTCATGGCTAGCGAAAGAAGAGCCGTCACGATGGTGCAACCAGCACTAGGACCATCTTTAGGGGTAGCGCCCTATTACAAATCAAAATCAAAAATAGTAATACCATTTCACTATTGATGCACAGAGTAAAAAGCATACCTCAGGAACGTGAACGTGAATTTGTGCTTCGTTGAAGAAATTATCGTCAGGCCGCACTTTCGACGAGTACATTTTAGCTACAGTGTAGGCGATACGGACAGACTCTTTCATAACATCGCCCAAATTTCCGGTCAACTCCATCGATCCCTGGCCACCTTCTTCCTTATCATCCAATTTTCTTGACGGTTTGGTCCGCAACGGCTTCCTCAACGAGGTTTCAATGTACAGAGTAGATCCTCCCATGGCTGTCCAGGCCAAACCCATTACAACGCCTACAAGTTTAACAATGTGAACAACATCGTTGAATAGTTGAGCAGCAACATCGTGAAGGGCTATCAACCCATCCGCCAGATAATCCTAGACCAAAACTCGAAATCATTTATACCTGGTGGCGTAATGTCGTAGAGTCGGTCGTGCGTGAAGATAGGCTTGCCAACAAAGTCCTGAAGATTTTGTCGGCCGACGGTGATGCTGTCAGCTTCCCCTTGAACCAACTTGAAAGCTGCTTTGCGAAAGATTTTTTCGACCTGCTTCTGTAAGTTTCGAACGCCACTTTCACGACAATAAGACTTGATGAGGGTCTGCAAGGCGTCTGGTTCGATTGTCACTTGAGTATCAGCGACACCAGTATCTCTCTTCGCTTGTGGTATCAGGTATTTCTCAGCGATGTTCATTTTCTCCTCAGCAACGTAGCCAGAAACATCGATCATCTAGACGGAAAATTAAAAAGTAAATTTATGATATTTTTTCTTCATGTGCTTTTAACAGCAATAATCTTGTACCTCCATTCGATCTCGCAGAGGTTCCGGAATTGTATCTATAATGTTAGCGGTACAAATGAAGAGAACCTATAAGAGAAAAATAAATTTAGAGATGATATAAACATAGTAATAAATCAAAAGCGTAGCGTAACAAGGCTATAAATTCAAAGGAAGTCCATTCACACTTTAGAACTTCAGTAACGTTGGATAAACGGAACAATGATCATGCAATTTTTGACGCGAAAAAGTAACACGTTATCCTCAAGTGGTTGTTTTTTCCGTAACGGAATTTTCCTCTCTCACATTCAACAGACAACGTTTGGACGAGAGGTTTCGCTCGATCAACCGTCCACTATGCTAATAACTCAAGCGTTAAAGTGAACGGAAAATATACCTTGGACAAATCGATGGGTACATCTAAATAATGGTCGAGGAAATTTTTATTCTGTTCCGGGTCCAGCAGCTCAAGCAGCGCAGAAGCCGGATCACCCTGGTAACCCTTGCCGATTTTGTCCACTTCGTCGATCAACACCAACGGGTTCTCTGTTTTTGTCTTCTTCAAACACTGGATCATTTTCCCAGGCATTGCTCCGACGTAGGTGCGTCGATGACCTTTGATTTCGGCCACGTCCGTCATTCCGCCAACGGAAAACCTGAAATACTACATATACAATAGGGAGTATTAAAGACGATTGAACGGGCGTAACCCAAACGATGTTTTCGCACATCGGCTATGTTGAAATCAGTAATTAAAGTTTCATACTTCACGGTTTAATGCTTTAGCAATTGAGCGGGCGATTGAAGTTTTTCCTACTCCTGGCGGTCCGTAAAAGCATAGAATTTTCCCCTGCGTGCTCTTTTTCAGTTCGCTGACAGCAATAAATTCTAGATTTGAAAAAAGGAAAGAGTAAATATAGAAATTCGCAACCAACGGGAAAAGTGAGTCGGAAACATGCCAACTCGATAGCTGATGTCATGTCAGGCACAGTACGGATATTAGTAACAAAAGGCAAGGACAACGGACTGGACATGAAATGTTGGCACGGTTTAAGAACCATGCGGAAAATACTCGGTTGTTTACCTAAAATACGCTTCTTGACATCTTCCATGCCGTAATGGTCTTCGTCAAGGACTGCTGCAGCTCTCTTCAAGTCAAGATTTTCCGTGCTGGTTACGCCCCAAGGAAGAGTCGTCAGCCAGTCTAGGTAATTGCGAGTTACGTTAAACTCGGACGAATGATTATCGAGGAAACCGAGTTTGCTAAGCTCCTCTTCAATAACTTCCATGATTGCCGCTGGTACGGTTTTTTCTTTAAGTCTAGCACGGAATTTTTCATCAATTGCATCTTTGTCTTCTTTCTCCAACCCCAGCTCTTTCTTGATCACCTTCAGTTGCTCTTGTAACATGTACTTGCGATGCTGCGCTTTGACTTTCTCCTCCACTTCACGCCCAATTTTTTGTTGCAAGCGGCTCAATTCAAGTTCTTTCTTGAGTAGAGACAAGGAAAGAATTAAGCGCTTTGGTATCTTAAAAAGGAAACAAAAGAATTAGAAAAAATCGTAATTAACTTTAAACTTTGATTCGGAAATTACGCTTGTTTCTTCAATGACTTGTTGGAGATCGGCAGGTTCTGCGGCTGTTAGTGCGGCACCTAAATCCGCAAGGTAAACAGGGTTATCCACTACTCTCTGTCCTTGATGGAGCATCTGTTGAATGGACTCCCGATACAACGGGTTGAGAGCAATAATATCCCGGATAGTTTTTATGATCTCTTGTGTTAACGCCTTAGTTTCTTCGTTCATGGTGAATTTATCGTGAACGACATTTTCCACCTCAACCATCAATACTGATTGAGGAGGCTGTTGCGTAGGAGGTTGTTCAGTGGTTGGAGGTTTCTCAACAGCGACACCTAGACCAATCTCTTCTCCATCACTCTTTTCTTCCTTGCGTTTACGGATGTTGGCTCGTTTTAACTTTCGTTTGTTCGCCTTTTCCTCTGTCAATGTTTGAATTGATGCATTAAATCCAGGGAAATGGATGGACGCCACTAATAAGCAAATGTTTGTTACCAAACTTTGCATTGCCAAATAAAAATAAAAAATAGGAAAATAGAAACTATACCTTGACCCCCTTCAGTGGTATCCTCTAGAAGTTGTCCTGTAATTCTAATACGCCTATGAGCCATGACAATCATCCTTAGTTTGTCTCCAAGATCTTGTAGTTCATGAATTTGCACAAATGTACCCACTGGGTATAAATCAGACAAATTTTTTACAACATCAGAATCCTCACTAAAACAAAGGCAAATATCAGTTTATTTATTGGAAAGAGTAATAATAATGACTTCCCAATTTACCTATCATTGCATTTCATGAAAACTCCAGCATAAGGCTGATTCAAACGAACCTTGCGCCTGATAAGATCTGCAAGGGACTTATCAGTAACCTGTAAAATAATGTATTTGTAGAAGTTTACCACACAAACAAGTGTTTCAGCAATACCTCAATGATTTTGATAAACCTTGGAAAGACAGGATTTCTGTTGATTGCTATAACAGGTACACTTGGCCAAGTCTCTGGAACTGTCATGGTAGCAGGTAACGAGTGTATAACTGGCCCAGATCCATCCTGCTCTCCAGTATCTCCCAAATTGGAAATATTTCCCGAAGGTGGACTGTTTGCATCATCTGACCCATCATTACTCTGAGATGAGAAGAGACGATTGTGGACCGTCACGAGCGGAGAAGAGAAATTTGGCAGTTGACAGAGGGGAACAGAATTGGAATTGTAGTTCAAGTATGAAAGATATCCATTCCGGTTGATGTAACTTCTAGAAGTATGACGTAACAAATGCGGCGATCTCAAACTCTTCAATACTCGCGAATCGGAATTGAAAGTAACAATTGATCTATTTCGAACAACAGCAGAAGATCCTGTGAAAGGAATTCCCAAGGAACGCATTAACAAAACACGAGTAGTCATTTTGTTTTAGATTTGAAAGTTTTGCACGTGAATGACACCGCTACCCGACACCAGTCACCTAAAGAGAGAAGCAGACGATTTTCTAGAGAAATCTTTTCTTTTGATTACGTGAGTGAGAAGGGGCTTGCCCTATCACCTCTTTGCTCTTGCAGACTTGCACGTTCTTGTATGAAAATAACTTTGAATGTTCATAAACAGCAATCTTGGGTTTCAAGATGCACGTGAGCGGAGAAACGAGAGTTCAGCGTTATGAAAAGATCGAGTTTTTGGGAGAAGGACAGGTAACTCAATGTTCAAGTTAATTTGAGTTACAAACATTCAACTAATTCAATGATTTGCAGTTTGCTACTGTCTATAAAGCTAAAGATACTCAAGATGACAACAAAATTGTCGCCGTTAAAAAGGTAATGATTCCGTTCTTCTTCTTTCAAATATGAAATTAGGTGTTTTCAGTTCTTTTCTTGATTGAAGAGACGACGAGTCAAATAACCATTTTGAGTCTACTGTGCGTATCTGAATTTCACAATTTTTTTTGTAAAACATGTATTAAGAAAACATTGTGCTGTTGATGGGGCTGACTATAACACTATTTACATGGGATTGTTTTGAATTTTATTAAAGATTAAACTAGGATCAAGAGAAGAAGCTAGGGATGGAATCAACAGGACAGCCTTGAGAGAAATCAAATTGCTTCAAGAATTGAAGCATGATCATATAATTGGTCTATTGGATGTTTTTGGTCACCGATCAAATGTATCCCTAGTTTTTGACTTTATGGACACTGACTTGGAACAGATTATCAAAGACACATCAGTTGTTCTCACTCCTGGTCATATCAAAGCATACATCTTGATGACTCTACAAGGACTTGAATACCTTCATCTTCTTTGGATTCTTCACAGAGTACTATTGCTTTACCTAATAATAATGAGTTTTGGGATGATATACAAATTTTCATTGAAAGGATTTGAAACCAAACAATTTACTTGTTGATCGCCAAGGAATACTGAAATTAGGTGATTTTGGCTTGGCAAAATCATTTGCATCCCCTACTAGGATTTACACTCATCAGGTGGTCACCAGGTGGTACAGGTAATTTTTGGAAAACTGCAATTTGTTGTACATATTCCTAAATTAGATACCTGCACAAGGTCGCCAGAATTACTCTTTGGAGCTCGAATGTACGGAACCGGTGTTGATATATGGGCAGTTGGTTGCATCCTGGCTGAACTTTTACTTCGAGTTCCGTTTTTCCCCGGAGAATCTGACTTGGATCAGTTGACAAGAATCTTCAATACTATGGGTACTCCAAACGAAGATAATTGGCCGGTAATGTATACTTATACCTTGACACTTAACCGCAATGTGGACTATAATGTGCATTTGTACTACTCGACACAAAGGGACTGACGTCACTTCCAGATTTTGTTCAATTCAAGACATTTCCGGTGATACCTCTTCGACATATTTTCACGGCCGCTGCCGATGATTTACTGCAGCTTTTGAGTCGATTTTTGGCCCTTCATCCATCCGACAGATGCACATGCACTGAAGCTTTGCAAATGCCATACTTTAGGTATATTTTGGCATATTATTTTGCTGTTTCTGTTGTAGAAAACTTTTTCAAATCGGAAAATTTCTTTAATAGCAACAAACCTGCTCCAACACCAGGACCTTCATTGCCTCTTCCGTCCTCATTAACTCAGACTGCGATCGACAAAAGTGGCACAAAACGTAAGGTGACGGATAACGGGGAGGGAGGTTCGTTAGCAAAGCGATTGGTATTCTGATCTGTTGTGTGGTGATAAAACAATAAATAATCCAGTTCCTTTTCTATTGCAACCTCTAATTTTATTCTTCCCTTCTTGATACAACTTTACAATTTCAGAAGTTTGCCAAATATTATCTTGTTATTTCCTGTACCACATCTGAATAGTCTTCATTCGTTTCACCTTCTTTTGTAGCTGAAGTATACCGTACATCAGCGCTTCGGCTGTAGGAGGACAACCAGGAACATAGATATCAACTGGAATTATCCTGTCGCAACCACGCACCACCGAATATGAATAATGGTAGTAGCCACCTCCGTTGGCGCAACTTCCCATAGAGATAACCTGTACAAATGACTCAATGAGACAAATGGTATATGCAACAAGAATAAAGTCATGATTACCCATCGAGGTTCGGGCATCTGATCATAAACTTTGCGCAAAGCCGGAGCCATTTTGTTTGTAAGTGTTCCAGCTACGATGATTACATCAGCCTGACGCGGAGATGCGCGAAATACCACACCATAACGATCCATGTCATAGCGAGGGGCTGCAATGTGCATCATTTCAACAGCACAGCAGGCTAGACCAAAGGTGAGAGGCCATAAAGATCCCTACAAGGATAATATAGGGATAAATTATTGCTCAGAAAGTTTTGAGATCAAAGACAGCAAATGATGGCTTTATATGAACCATGTTATTCACAGGTTTTGATAGGGTTAGATAGTTACCTTTCTTCCCCAGTTCAAGAGGTCATCAAGACGAGCAACTGCATACTCTGCCATGTTGTTGGTGTTTTGAAAGGGAGAATATGGCCTCTTTTTATCCAGGGCAGCTTCAAAAACAAGTTATGTATGCTTTAGCATATGCCATCAAAAACACATAATGGATAACACAACATTATACCATTTTGCTCGACTCCAGACTGATTGCGTTTCAGAACGATAGAAGATGCAGAAACATTCGACAACAATGGAAAACTGTTATTGATTCCAAGAGCCTTCACTATACCGGAATTAAGCGTTCCGCGAAAAGCAAGCATACTGAACTGCAAACTGGTCAGCCTAGAAATTTGCTAAAAATTAAAGAAATATCGGAGAAATTTCTTGTAAATATCTTCTAGCAGACAAATTTTCATCTGAGCAGAGAAATGTTATAAAACTCCAACGTTGCCTTCTATTCTCATTTAAAAACCAGAAGCGCACCAGTGGCTAGTGGGCGTCTGCAATTTTCACATCAAAACAACACCGAAACGGAAACAGATAGAAAACCGAACGTCATTGATGAGGGTCGGTCGCTGGATGGATTAAGAAGATGACTAATTCACGAATTGTTTATTTCACTTTAATTATCTTTTCGGCTTTTGCGTTGACTTCAGCTTCTGCCTCGGATGCTTTGGATGCTGAACAAAGTTTCGAACGTAATGTAAGTGTCTTAGTTTACTTCCTGAACCGCGATTTTCCTAGTTATTCTGGATTATTTTGATAGTTTTGTCCTTATTTGTGTGTTGTTAAAAAAATTTATGGTTTTGTTTCCAGTTAGTCATTGTAAATATCAATCTTTTGATGTCTTAGGTTACGTCTACAATCAACCCTAAGTGCCCTAAAAATGAGTGTGTTAACTTCACTCTTGTTCATGTTCAACAACAAGGAAGATATGATGTACTCCATCATATATGGACCATGGAAAATATCCCAACCCTTTTTTATGCTAGAACAGAATTAAATACAGAACTGTCAATTGACTGGGTCAAAATGTTGTCAGGAAACCACAGTGAAGCAATAAGCTTCAATAAGGAACCACAGTATTTTGCTGCTGTTCTTATATTCAAAGTATACTTGAAAATAAATTCCAGACATTTCCATCTAACTTAATTCATTAACTTTTATTTCCAGTTTTTTATGTATAATGATCTCAATGATACAGGAATGATTCCAGAAGACAACAGTGATAATGTTGTTTCATTCAGTACCAAGAAAATGGCGTGGGAGCTGAAATCGGCAAATTATTCAGGGAATAGTTCAACATCTTTTGTGTTCTGTTTAACAAGCTATGATGGGGAGGAACTGGATGCTTCTTCAAACATTGAAATGACTGTAATAACAACCTAAAGTTTTTTGTAAAGATTATGACCTAATTATTCTTAGTAACCTTATACCTTGTCTTCTCTTCTGATGTACAGTTGACGGCATACGGAAACCGAGGGCGGAGTCCCATACTCCCTCACCTAGCTTTCACAGAGAATTCCACCCAAGTGGACTTTGTATTTGATCATCTAAAAGCAAAAAATAATTTTACTAACGCTCGATTAGCCATAGAGTTGGCAACTGTAGTTTCTGAACCAGAGAGTCAGTTTACCCTTAATGTGTCGCAAAGCTTAGATGATGAATATACCCCTGGTGTCTTCAAGGTAGCAAAGAATGTCGCATAATTACAAATTGATTACATTAAACCGAAACATGTTTTTCTTATCTGTTGCTCACAGTTAATGGAAGTACATTCAGCTTTGAATCAACACTGGATTCAATGGCGGCCAGTATGTTATACCTCAACCAAACGTGATATTGGAGACTCAACTGGTGTCTATCAGACCGAAATCCGAAATGTTACGGATGATAACTTTCTTGACGATTCACTCTTGGATTGGTTGTCATTGGGACTAGAAATCCGCTCATTGTCGGTAAAGAGCTTTAATGTGTCTTTCGGTGTCGAGAGCGATGGTTTTTATCAAGCTTCTAATTACACTGCGTGGACCATAGTCACTGGTCATGGAAGGTAGACTTTTTCAAGATAGATTTAGTTTCAGTTCCAATGTACATCGTTTTTATATTCTTAGGCCAATCGGAGATCAATTCTCTTTAATGGTGATATTAGTAATGGCCATTGGTTTGGGTCTTCCAGCAATCGTTCTTATTCTTGGTGGTGTGGGCATAGCCATACGAAACCATCGGAATGGCAAAGATGACTTGTTGCTGAGTGATTAGTTTGGCTTTTTACCAACTCGAGTATAGTAACTTGAGTATCGCAATCGAACTGCTTCCATCCTGTTCGATTGCATCTTTCTCAGATTCAGCTCATGTGGTTTCTATTGAATATCGCGACGCATTTCACTTTCCTTTCCGCCCTAAGCGATGCATTGGCCTTAACAAGTGTACATAAAATATCGAATAAACAATTAAAACGAAAAAAAACATTGTTTTATTTGATGCTAGTTTAACTTTACTAAAAGTAAAAACAAACGTTTATCACTTGCCATATGGTATTTTAAAGAGATTATAATTCCAGCTGCTCAAACTTCAAACAAAAATAGATTGCACACTGCAGTAATGCGTAACAATATTGCTACAAGTCAATGGGGCGGATTTGTCTCTCTCCTTCGTGGAGAAAAATGTGGAATGATTTGTAAAGTAAAAGAGACCCCCAGCGTCGTTTGTCCGCATTGGACCAAGATGTACATATTCCGTAGTAATCGCCGCGCTTTACATTCGTGATGGTGCTCAGTCCTAGTTAAAAAAAAAAAAACATTATAGAAAATCAATCTATACAGTGTGAGTGTGTGACGCAGGGTAAACAACCTATTGCTTCGATCATGGCAGCTTCCCGACAAAATGCTTCGACTGGCAACGAATTCTGGAAGACGTGGATGGAGATCACACCGAAGCCATCATTCCAGATATCTAAAATCCTGTTAACTTTCTTACTCACCTTAAGAGTACCAGAGTGAATTAAAATTTGTTAGAAGCATTATATATCGAAAATAGTTGTTTAATGTTTATGTTTACTTTAAGGAGAGTTTGGGGACGAGAACGAAGTTTAATAGCTTCATACAGATGCTCGTGTGGTCTAGTCTGTTTCCCTTTTCCGATATAGAAAATGCTAGATACAAAGCGCTTGAACAATTTCTGTTGGTCCTGAGTCTCGTTAAGAGGCAGATTGTGTGTTACTCGTGGATCTAGCAGCAGATAATTAAAAGATTTTTTGGAAAGTCCTAAAAAATATTAATGAAAAAGATATAAGCTCCAAAAATCTAACAAAGTTGTGAATAAATAAATAAATAAAAAAAACATCCGCACCCTCTCTCCACGGCTTGAGTGGGTCCGGACAAGTAAAATGCGTAACCAATAGTCTGTCTAGATGAGCTGCTATTTTCCCATCATTTTCTAGTCCTGGATAATGAAGCATCATGTTTTGAAGTTCTTTAGATACACCAAGTCGTTTAGGGGATGGAACATGCACAGCTTGTTCTTTACGAAGCCGGAAGAGTTGTCTAAGATAGACTTGCTTTGTTGTTGGCGTAATGGGTCCAGGAGTCTTTCCGAGAAATTTCAACTCGTCCATCAACACTTGGGAATCCATCGAAAAATTCCTATCGTCATTATTAGATGAAGTGCACAGTGCTTCATTTAATGTGGCATCCGTTACAGAATCTTGGTTAACTAATGGCGGATAATGCCATTCAACCAAGTCAACTCCTTTTTCAGTATCAGAGTAAATGTGTTCTTCAACAATGACAGAATTGGATGATGTGTTTGTCATGTCAAGGGGATTACAAATAGCTATATTAAGAGTGTTGCTCGAAGTGTTGTTCAATACAGAATCAGCACTTCCTACTAATGTAGATTCTGATCCTAAGAATCCAATGTTGTTGCTGGTACTGTTGCAGAGTGATGTTCCCAAATCCACTTCTCTATGCTTAACAAAGACACATTGTACCGAGTCTTCTGCAGGTTCAGTATGGTCTTCTTCCATGTATGATGCAAGGTATTTCAGAATACTCCATTGATTTTTTTGAAGAGCCAAATCCCAAGCATTGCAACCTTCTGGGTCTTCAAACCACGGGTCACCACCTTGAGCTACTAGCTTTTTTAAGATTTCAAGAAATCCCCAGCTAGCCGCTACATGAACTGGTGTTATTCCTTCATTTGATTTGACATTTGGATTTCCGCCATTTGCCAAGAGCAGCAAAACAATTTCCAAATAACTAGCTTCATCTCCAAGTCCACAGGCCCAGTGCATTGGTGTAATTCCATTTTCTGTCCGGGAATTCACGTTTACGCCAAACTTTAACAGTCTTCTAACAGTTCTGAAATTGCCAGAGACAAACTTCAATTGAATTCGTAAGGGATCTTAACAATTAATATATCGACTTACTCAGCATCACCTTTTTCTATCGCTTTGCAGATTTTCTCTTCAAAGGACCCGCTAGTTGAAAATCGAACATGCTTTTCATTCATTTCATTTAAAATCTCACGATCGTATACTAGGTTAAAACAAGCCAAAAAGCCAAAAAGCAGTGAAATCAACAGTTGACGCTTTCAAAAATCAAAAATATGAAAACGGTGACAGATTTCAGCGTTGCCAAGCATAAAGCGTGTGAGACTGCGAGTCCGCTGTCCGTGTACGTGTGGTATGTCGTGGACTCCGGATTGTCTGCATATATGTAGTTTGCGCAGGTTTGCGTGCAGAACAACAAGATGGACAAATGCAGGGGAGGAAAGTTTGTCTTATAATCTTATGCTTTTCCCAACAAGTGGAATTCCAGGTAGATTTCTTACAATTGATCTGAATGACGGAAATTCGTATCAACTTTTATACTCTTTATAAATAATCCCTTCAGGGGTACTAGTTTAGTAGAAGAAAGTTTAGTAGAAGAAAGTTATGTAAAAAGGGTATGTTACCTCGAACAAATTGATACTTTAAGTTCTTTACGTGAACTTTGAAGCTTGTAGTATTTTAAGGTCCCTGTCAAAACCCGGCTTTGAAATTGTATTATTAACATGTTTAAAAATATGTTTGTTTATTTTACAATTTTAAAATATTAAAATCTGTATGAAAAAATTAGTTGAAAATTTGAAAAAAATATGAGCCTTAAAGCCCATTATTTTTTCTATATATGTAGCAATTTTCATTAAAATAAAATGAAAATTGATCAAACAGTTACAGTTTTCGTAACGTACCGTCAGCGGGACGCGTGATATTTGCCGCCGCGATTAACACGGCTCTTATGGCGGAGAATAAAAATTCCCAGTGGCCTTCCAAGGTTGGCATAAATTTGAAATTGTTATAATAATTAAGAGCATACCACGGGCTTTACATACGCACGATATTTTTGGAACACATACATGAAAACAAAGGCTTCAAAATGAGCCCAAGTACGTCCTTCTATCTCCTACCCTTCTCTGTTAATCGGCGTCAGAAGTGGAAGAACGGTGTCTATGAAGATAAAGAACAGTCTCTATGAAACATGTAACCTTGCAATCCTTGCTGAGCATACCACGGGCTTTACATACGCATGATATTTGAGGAGCATATTCATGAAAACAAAGGCGTCAAAATGAGACCAAGTATGTCTTTCTATCTCCTCGCCTTCTCTGTAAATCGGCGTCAGAAGTTGAAGAACGGTGTCAATGAAACAAGTAATTTTGCAATCCTTGCTGAGCATACCACGGGCTTTACATACGCACGATATTTTTGGAACACATACATGAAAACAAAGGCTTCAAAATGAGATGAAGTACGTCCTTCTATCTCCTACCCTTCTCTGTTAATCGGCGTCAGAAGTGGAAGAACGGTGTCTATGAAGATAAAGAACAGTCTCTATGAAACATGTAACCTTGCAATCCTTGCTGAGCATACCACGGGCTTTACATACGCATGATATTTGAGGAGCATATTCATGAAAACAAAGGCGTCAAAATGAGACCAAGTATGTCTTTCTATCTCCTCGCCTTCTCTGTAAATCGGCGTCAGAAGTTGAAGAACGGTGTCAATGAAACAAGTAATTTTGCAATCCTTGCTGAGCATACCACGGGCTTCACATACGCATGATATTTGAGGAGCATATTCATGAAAACAAAGGCTTCAAAATGAGACCAAGTAAGTCTTTCTATCTCCTCGCCTTCTCTGTAAATCGGCGTCAGAAGTTGAAGAACGGTGTCAATGAAACAACCAATTTTGCAATCCTTGCTGAGCATACCACGGGCTTTACATACGCACGATATTTTTGGAACACATACACGAAAACAAAGGCTTCAAAATGAGACCAAGTACGTCCTTCTATCTCCTAACCTTCTCTGTTAATCGGCGTCAGAAGTGGAAGAACGGTGTCTATGAAGATAAAGAACAGTCTCTATGAAACATGTAACCTTGCAATCCTTGCTGAGCATACCACGGGCTTTACATACGCATGATATTTGAGGAGCATATTCATGAAAACAAAGGCGTCAAAATGAGACCAAGTATGCCTTTCTATCTCCTCGCCTTCTCTGTAAATCGGCGTCAGAAGTTGAAGAACGGTGTCAATGAAACAAGTAATTTTGCAATCCTTGCTGAGCATACCACGGGCTTTACATACGCACGATATTTTTGGAACACATACATGAAAACAAAGGCTTCAAAATGAGACCAAATACGTCCTTCTATCTCCTAACCTTCTCTGTTAATCGGCGTCAGAAGTGGAAGAACGGTGTCTATGAAGATAAAGAACAGTCTCTATGAAACATGTAACCTTGCAATCCTTGCTGAGCATACCACGGGCTTTACATACGCATGATATTTGAGGAGCATATTCATAAAAAACAAAGGCTTCAAAATGAGACCAAGTACGTCCTTCTATCTCCTACCCTTCTCTGTTAATCGGCGTCAGAAGTTGAAGAACGGTGTCTATGAAGATAAAGAACAGTCTCTATGAAACATGTAACCTTGCAATCCTTGCTGAGCATACCACGGGCTTTACATACGCACGATATTTTTGGAACACATACATGAAAACAAAGGCTTCAAAATGAGACCAAGTACGTCCTTCTATCTCCTAACCTTCTCTGTTAATCGGCGTCAGAAGTGGAAGAACGGTGTCTATGAAGATAAAGAACAGTCTCTATGAAACATGTAACCTTGCAATCCTTGCTGAGCATACCACGGGCTTTACATACGCATGATATTTGAGGAGCATATTCATAAAAAACAAAGGCTTCAAAATGAGACCAAGTACGTCTTTCTATCTCCTCGCCTTCTCTGTAAATCGGCGTCAGAAGTTGAAGAACGGTGTCTATGAAGATAAAGAACAGTCTCTATGAAACATGTAACCTTGCAATCCTTGCTGAGCATACCACGGGCTTTACATACGCACGATATTTTTGGAACACATACATGAAAACAAAGGCTTCAAAATGAGACCAAGTACGTCCTTCTATCTCCTAACCTTCTCTGTTAATCGGCGTCAGAAGTGGAAGAACGGTGTCTATGAAGATAAAGAACAGTCTCTATGAAACATGTAACCTTGCAATCCTTGCTGAGCATACCACGGGCTTTACATACGCATGATATTTGAGGAGCATATTCATGAAAACAAAGGCTTGAAAATGAGACCAAGTACGTCCTTCTATCTCCTACCCTTCTCTGTTAATTGGCGTCAGAAGTTGAAGAACGGTGTCTATGAAGATAAAGAACAGTCTCTATGAAACATGTAACCTTGCAATCCTTGCTGAGCATACCACGGGCTTTACATACGCATGATATTTGAGGAGCATATTCATGAAAACAAAGGCTTCAAAATGAGACCAAGTACGTCTTTCTATCTCCTCGCCTTCTCTGTAAATCGGCGTCAGAAGTTGAAGAACGGTGTCTATGAAGATAAAGAACAGTCTCTATGAAACATGTAACCTTGCAATCCTTGCTGAGCATACCACGGGCTTTACATACGCATGATATTTGAGGAGCATATTCATGAAAACAAAGGCTTCAAAATGAGACCAAGTACGTCTTTCTATCTCCTCGCCTTCTCTGTAAATCGGCGTCAGAAGTTGAAGAACGGTGTCAAAGAAACCAGTAATTTTGCAATCCTTGCTGAGCATACCACGGGCTTTACATACGCACGATATTTTTGGAACAAATACATGAAAACAAAGGCTTCAAAATGAGACCAAGTACGTCCTTCTATCTCCTACCCTTCTCTGTAAATTGGCGTCAGAAGTGGAAGAACGGTGTCTATGAAGATAAAGAACAGTCTCTATGAAACATGTAACCTTGCAATCCTTGCTGAGCATACCACGGGCTTTACATACGCATGATATTTGAGAAGCATATTCATGAAAACAAAGGCTTCAAAATGAGACCAAGTACGTCTTTCTATCTCCTCGCCTTCTCTGTAAATCGGCGTCAGAAGTTGAAGAACGGTGTCAATGAAACCAGTAATTTTGCAATCCTTACTGAGCATACCACGGGCTTTACATACGCACGATATTTTTGGAACACATACGTGAAAACGAAGACTTCAAAATGAGACCAAGTACGTCTTTCTATCTCCTCGCATTCTCTGTAAATCGGCGTCAGAAGTTGAAGAACGGTGTCAATGAAACCAGTAATTTTGCAATCCTTACTGAGCATACCACGGGCTTTACATACGCACGATATTTTTGGAACACATACATAAAAACAAAGATTTAAAAATGAGACCAAGTACGTCTTTCTATCTCCTCGCTTTCTCTGTAAATCGGCGTCAGAAGTTGAAGAACGGTGTCAATGAAACAACTAATTTTGCAATCCTTGCTGAGCATACCACGGGCTTTACATACGCACGATATTTTTGGAACAAATACATGAAAACAAAGGCTTGAAAATGAGACCAAGTACGTCCTTCTATCTCCTACCCTTCTCTGTTAATTGGCGTCAGAAGTGGAAGAACGGTGTCTATGAAGATAAAGAACAGTCTCTATGAAACATGTAACCTTGCAATCCTTGCTGAGCATACCACGGGCTTTACATACGCATGATATTTGAGTAGCATATTCATGAAAACAAAGGCGTCAAAATGAGACCAAATATGTCTTTCTATCTCCTCGCCTTCTCTGTAAATCGGCGTCAGAAGTTGAAGAACGGTGTCAATGAAACCAGTAATTTTGCAATCCTTACTGAGCATACCACGGGCTTTACATACGCACGATATTTTTGGAACACATACATAAAAACAAAGATTTAAAAATGAGACCAAGTACGTCTTTCTATCTCCTCGCTTTCTCTGTAAATCGGCGTCAGAAGTTGAAGAACGGTGTCAATGAAACAACTAATTTTGCAATCCTTGCTGAGCATACCACGGGCTTTACATACGCACGATATTTTTGGAACAAATACATGAAAACAAAGGCTTGAAAATGAGACCAAGTACGTCCTTCTATCTCCTACCCTTCTCTGTTAATTGGCGTCAGAAGTGGAAGAACGGTGTCTATGAAGATAAAGAACAGTCTCTATGAAACATGTAACCTTGCAATCCTTGCTGAGCATACCACGGGCTTTACATACGCATGATATTTGAGTAGCATATTCATGAAAACAAAGGCGTCAAAATGAGACCAAGTATGTCTTTCTATCTCCTCGCCTTCTCTGTAAATCGGCGTCAGAAGTTGAAGAACGGTGTCAATGAAACAAGTAATTTTGCAATTCTTGCTGAGCATACCACGGGCTTTACATACGCACGATATTTTTGGAACAAATACATAAAAACAAAGACTTAAAAATGATACCAAGTACGTCTTTCTATCTCCTCGCCTTCTCTGTAAATCGGCGTCAGAAGTTGAAGAACGGTGTCAATGAAACAACTAATTTTGCAATCCTTGCTGAGCATACCACGGGCTTTACATACGCACGATATTTTTGGAACACATACATGAAAACAAAGGCTTCAAAATGAGACCAAGTACGTCCTTCTATCTCCTAACCTTCTCTGTTAATCGGCGTCAGAAGTGGAAGAACGGTGTCTATGAAGATAAAGAACAGTCTCTATGAAACATGTAACCTTGCAATCCTTGCTGAGCATACCACGGGCTTTACATACGCATGATATTTTTGGAACAAATACATGAAAACAAAGGCTTGAAAATGAGACCAAGTACGTCCTTCTATCTCCTACCCTTCTCTGTTAATTGGCGTCAGAAGTGGAAGAACGGTGTCTATGAAGATAAAGAACAGTCTCTATGAAACATGTAACCTTGCAATCCTTGCTGAGCATACCACGGGCTTTACATACGCATGATATTTAAGTAGCATATTCATGAAAACAAAGGCGTCAAAATGAGACCAAGTATGTCTTTCTATCTCCTCGCCTTCTCTGTAAATCGGCGTCAGAAGTTGAAGAACGGTGTCAATGAAACAAGTAATTTTGCAATCCTTGCTGAGCATACCACGGGCTTTACATACGCACGATATTTTTGGAACACATACATGAAAACAAAGGCTTCAAAATGAGATCAAGTACGTCCTTCTATCTCCTACCCTTCTCTGTTAATCGGCGTCAGAAGTGGAAGAACGGTGTCTATGAAGATAAAGAACAGTCTCTATGAAACATGTAACCTTGCAATCCTTGCTGAGCATACCACGGGCTTTACATACGCATGATATTTGAGGAGCATATTCATGAAAACAAAGGCTTCAAAATGAGACCAAGTACGTCTTTCTATCTCCTCGCCTTCTCTGTAAATCGGCGTCAGAAGTTGAAGAACGGTGTCAATGAAACCAGTAATTTTGCAATCCTTACTGAGCATACCACGGGCTTTACATACGCACGATATTTTTGGAACAAATACATAAAAACAAAGACTTAAAAATGATACCAAGTACGTCTTTCTATCTCCTCGCCTTCTCTGTAAATCGGCGTCAGAAGTTGAAGAACGGTGTCAATGAAACAACTAATTTTGCAATCCTTGCTGAGCATACCACGGGCTTTACATACGCACGATATTTTTGGAACACATACATGAAAACAAAGGCTTCAAAATGAGACCAAGTACGTCCTTCTATCTCCTAACCTTCTCTGTTAATCGGCGTCAGAAGTGGAAGAACGGTGTCTATGAAGATAAAGAACAGTCTCTATGAAACATGTAACCTTGCAACCCTTGCTGAGCATACCACGGGCTTTACATACGCATGATATTTTTGGAACAAATACATGAAAACAAAGGCTTCAAAATGAGACCAAGTACGTCCTTCTATCTCCTACCCTTCTCTGTTAATTGGCGTCAGAAGTGGAAGAACGGTGTCTATGAAGATAAAGAACAGTCTCTATGAAACATGTAACCTTGCAATCCTTGCTGAGCATACCACGGGCTTTACATACGCATGATATTTGAGGAGCATATTTATGAAAACAAAGGCTTCAAAATGAGACCAAGTACGTCTTTCTATCTCCTCGCCTTCTCTGTAAATCGGCGTCAGAAGTTGAAGAACGGTGTCAATGAAACCAGTAATTTTGCAATCCTTACTGAGCATACCACGGGCTTTACATACGCACGATATTTTTGGAACACATACATGAAAACAAAGGCTTCAAAATGAGACCAAGTACGTCCTTCTATCTCCTAACCTTCTCTGTTAATCGGCGTCAGAAGTGGAAGAACGGTGTCTATGAAGATAAAGAACAGTCTCTATGAAACATGTAACCTTGCAATCCTTGCTGAGCATACCACGGGCTTTACATACGCATGATATTTTTGGAACAAATACATGAAAACAAAGGCTTGAAAATGAGACCAAGTACGTCCTTCTATCTCCTACCCTTCTCTGTAAATTGGCGTCAGAAGTGGAAGAACGGTGTCTATGAAGATAAAGAACAGTCTCTATGAAACATGTAACCTTGCAATCCTTGCTGAGCATACCACGGGCTTTACATACGCATGATATTTGAGGAGCATATTCATGAAAACAAAGGCTTCAAAATGAGACCAAGTACGTCTTTCTATCTCCTCGCCTTCTCTGTAAATCGGCGTCAGAAGTTGAAGAACGGTGTCAATGAAACCAGTAATTTTGCAATCCTTACTGAGCATACCACGGGCTTTACATACGCACGATATTTTTGGAACACATACATAAAAACAAAGATTTAAAAATGAGACCAAGTACGTCTTTCTATCTCCTACCCTTCTCTGTAAATTGGCGTCAGAAGTGGAAGAACGGTGTCTATGAAGATAAAGAACAGTCTCTATGAAACATGTAACCTTGCAATCCTTGCTGAGCATACCACGGGCTTTACATACGCATGATATTTGAGGAGCATATTCATGAAAACAAAGGCTTCAAAATGAGACCGAGTACGTCTTTCTATCTCCTCGCCTTCTCTGTAAATCGGCGTCAGAAGTTGAAGAACGGTGTCAATGAAACCAGTAATTTTGCAATCCTTACTGAGCATACCACGGGCTTTACATACGCACGATATTTTTGGAACAAATACATAAAAACAAAGACTTAAAAATGATACCAAGTACGTCTTTCTATCTCCTCGCCTTCTCTGTAAATCGGCGTCAGAAGTTGAAGAACGGTGTCAATGAAACAACTAATTTTGCAATCCTTGCTGAGCATACCACGGGCTTTACATACGCACGATATTTTTGGAACACATACATGAAAACAAAGGCTTCAAAATGAGACCAAGTACGTCCTTCTATCTCCTAACCTTCTCTGTTAATCGGCGTCAGAAGTGGAAGAACGGTGTCTATGAAGATAAAGAACAGTCTCTATGAAAAATGTAACCTTGCAATCCTTGCTGAGCATACCACGGGCTTTACATACGCATGATATTTGAGGAGCATATTCATGAAAACAAAGGCTTCAAAATGAGACCAAGTACGTCCTTCTATCTCCTACCCTTCTCTGTTAATTGGCGTCAGAAGTGGAAGAACGGTGTCTATGAAGATAAAGAACAGTCTCTATGAAACATGTAACCTTGCAATCCTTGCTGAGCATACCACGGGCTTTACATACGCATGATATTTGAGGAGCATATTCATGAAAACAAAGGCTTCAAAATGAGACCAAGTACGTCTTTCTATCTCCTCGCCTTCTCTGTAAATCGGCGTCAGAAGTTGAAGAACGGTGTCAATGAAACCAGTAATTTTGCAATCCTTACTGAGCATACCACGGGCTTTACATACGCACGATATTTTTGGAACACATACATAAAAACAAAGATTTAAAAATGAGACCAAGTACGTCTTTCTATCTCCTACCCTTCTCTGTAAATTGGCGTCAGAAGTGGAAGAACGGTGTCTATGAAGATAAAGAACAGTCTCTATGAAAAATGTAACCTTGCAATCCTTGCTGAGCATACCACGGGCTTTACATACGCATGATATTTGAGGAGCATATTCATGAAAACAAAGGCTTCAAAATGAGACCAAGTACGTCCTTCTATCTCCTACCCTTCTCTGTTAATTGGCGTCAGAAGTGGAAGAACGGTGTCTATGAAGATAAAGAACAGTCTCTATGAAACATGTAACCTTGCAATCCTTGCTGAGCATACCACGGGCTTTACATACGCATGATATTTGAGGAGCATATTCATGAAAACAAAGGCTTCAAAATGAGACCAAGTACGTCCTTCTATCTCCTAACCTTCTCTGTTAATCGGCGTCAGAAGTGGAAGAACGGTGTCTATGAAGATAAAGAACAGTCTCTATGAAACATGTAACCTTGCAATCCTTGCTGAGCATACCACGGGCTTTACATACGCATGATATTTTTGGAACAAATACATGAAAACAAAGGCTTCAAAATGAGACCAAGTACGTCCTTCTATCTCCTAACCTTCTCTGTTAATCGGCGTCAGAAGTGGAAGAACGGTGTCTATGAAGATAAAGAACAGTCTCTATGAAACATGTAACCTTGCAATCCTTGCTGAGCATACCACGGGCTTTACATACGCATGATATTTTTGGAACAAATACATGAAAACAAAGGCTTCAAAATGAGACCAAGTACGTCCTTCTATCTCCTACCCTTCTCTGTTAATTGGCGTCAGAAGTGGAAGAACGGTGTCTATGAAGATAAAGAACAGTCTCTATGAAACATGTAACCTTGCAATCCTTGCTGAGCATACCACGGGCTTTACATACGCATGATATTTGAGGAGCATATTTATGAAAACAAAGGCTTCAAAATGAGACCAAGTACGTCTTTCTATCTCCTCGCCTTCTCTGTAAATCGGCGTCAGAAGTTGAAGAACGGTGTCAATGAAACCAGTAATTTTGCAATCCTTACTGAGCATACCACGGGCTTTACATACGCACGATATTTTTGGAACACATACATGAAAACAAAGGCTTCAAAATGAGACCAAGTACGTCCTTCTATCTCCTAACCTTCTCTGTTAATCGGCGTCAGAAGTGGAAGAACGGTGTCTATGAAGATAAAGAACAGTCTCTATGAAACATGTAACCTTGCAATCCTTGCTGAGCATACCACGGGCTTTACATACGCATGATATTTTTGGAACAAATACATGAAAACAAAGGCTTGAAAATGAGACCAAGTACGTCCTTCTATCTCCTACCCTTCTCTGTAAATTGGCGTCAGAAGTGGAAGAACGGTGTCTATGAAGATAAAGAACAGTCTCTATGAAACATGTAACCTTGCAATCCTTGCTGAGCATACCACGGGCTTTACATACGCATGATATTTGAGGAGCATATTTATGAAAACAAAGGCTTCAAAATGAGACCAAGTACGTCTTTCTATCTCCTCGCCTTCTCTGTAAATCGGCGTCAGAAGTTGAAGAACGGTGTCAATGAAACCAGTAATTTTGCAATCCTTACTGAGCATACCACGGGCTTTACATACGCACGATATTTTTGGAACACATACATGAAAACAAAGGCTTCAAAATGAGACCAAGTACGTCCTTCTATCTCCTAACCTTCTCTGTTAATCGGCGTCAGAAGTGGAAGAACGGTGTCTATGAAGATAAAGAACAGTCTCTATGAAACATGTAACCTTGCAATCCTTGCTGAGCATACCACGGGCTTTACATACGCATGATATTTTTGGAACAAATACATGAAAACAAAGGCTTGAAAATGAGACCAAGTACGTCCTTCTATCTCCTACCCTTCTCTGTAAATTGGCGTCAGAAGTGGAAGAACGGTGTCTATGAAGATAAAGAACAGTCTCTATGAAACATGTAACCTTGCAATCCTTGCTGAGCATACCACGGGCTTTACATACGCATGATATTTGAGGAGCATATTCATGAAAACAAAGGCTTCAAAATGAGACCAAGTACGTCTTTCTATCTCCTCGCCTTCTCTGTAAATCGGCGTCAGAAGTTGAAGAACGGTGTCAATGAAACCAGTAATTTTGCAATCCTTACTGAGCATACCACGGGCTTTACATACGCACGATATTTTTGGAACACATACATAAAAACAAAGATTTAAAAATGAGACCAAGTACGTCTTTCTATCTCCTACCCTTCTCTGTAAATTGGCGTCAGAAGTGGAAGAACGGTGTCTATGAAGATAAAGAACAGTCTCTATGAAACATGTAACCTTGCAATCCTTGCTGAGCATACCACGGGCTTTACATACGCATGATATTTGAGGAGCATATTCATGAAAACAAAGGCTTCAAAATGAGACCAAGTACGTCTTTCTATCTCCTCGCCTTCTCTGTAAATCGGCGTCAGAAGTTGAAGAACGGTGTCAATGAAACCACTAATTTTGCAATCCTTACTGAGCATACCACGGGCTTTACATACGCACGATATTTTTGGAACAAATACATAAAAACAAAGACTTAAAAATGATACCAAGTACGTCTTTCTATCTCCTCGCCTTCTCTGTAAATCGGCGTCAGAAGTTGAAGAACGGTGTCAATGAAACAACTAATTTTGCAATCCTTGCTGAGCATACCACGGGCTTTACATACGCACGATATTTTTGGAACACATACATGAAAACAAAGGCTTCAAAATGAGACCAAGTACGTCCTTCTATCTCCTAACCTTCTCTGTTAATCGGCGTCAGAAGTGGAAGAACGGTGTCTATGAAGATAAAGAACAGTCTCTATGAAACATGTAACCTTGCAATCCTTGCTGAGCATACCACGGGCTTTACATACGCATGATATTTTTGGAACAAATACATGAAAACAAAGGCTTCAAAATGAGACCAAGTACGTCCTTCTATCTCCTACCCTTCTCTGTTAATTGGCGTCAGAAGTGGAAGAACGGTGTCTATGAAGATAAAGAACAGTCTCTATGAAACATGTAACCTTGCAATCCTTGCTGAGCATACCACGGGCTTTACATACGCATGATATTTGAGGAGCATATTTATGAAAACAAAGGCTTCAAAATGAGACCAAGTACGTCTTTCTATCTCCTCGCCTTCTCTGTAAATCGGCGTCAGAAGTTGAAGAACGGTGTCAATGAAACCAGTAATTTTGCAATCCTTACTGAGCATACCACGGGCTTTACATACGCACGATATTTTTGGAACACATACATGAAAACAAAGGCTTCAAAATGAGACCAAGTACGTCCTTCTATCTCCTAACCTTCTCTGTTAATCGGCGTCAGAAGTGGAAGAACGGTGTCTATGAAGATAAAGAACAGTCTCTATGAAACATGTAACCTTGCAATCCTTGCTGAGCATACCACGGGCTTTACATACGCATGATATTTTTGGAACAAATACATGAAAACAAAGGCTTGAAAATGAGACCAAGTACGTCCTTCTATCTCCTACCCTTCTCTGTAAATTGGCGTCAGAAGTGGAAGAACGGTGTCTATGAAGATAAAGAACAGTCTCTATGAAACATGTAACCTTGCAATCCTTGCTGAGCATACCACGGGCTTTACATACGCATGATATTTGAGGAGCATATTCATGAAAACAAAGGCTTCAAAATGAGACCAAGTACGTCTTTCTATCTCCTCGCCTTCTCTGTAAATCGGCGTCAGAAGTTGAAGAACGGTGTCAATGAAACCAGTAATTTTGCAATCCTTACTGAGCATACCACGGGCTTTACATACGCACGATATTTTTGGAACACATACATAAAAACAAAGATTTAAAAATGAGACCAAGTACGTCTTTCTATCTCCTACCCTTCTCTGTAAATTGGCGTCAGAAGTGGAAGAACGGTGTCTATGAAGATAAAGAACAGTCTCTATGAAACATGTAACCTTGCAATCCTTGCTGAGCATACCACGGGCTTTACATACGCATGATATTTGAGGAGCATATTCATGAAAACAAAGGCTTCAAAATGAGACCAAGTACGTCTTTCTATCTCCTCGCCTTCTCTGTAAATCGGCGTCAGAAGTTGAAGAACGGTGTCAATGAAACCAGTAATTTTGCAATCCTTACTGAGCATACCACGGGCTTTACATACGCACGATATTTTTGGAACAAATACATAAAAACAAAGACTTAAAAATGATACCAAGTACGTCTTTCTATCTCCTCGCCTTCTCTGTAAATCGGCGTCAGAAGTTGAAGAACGGTGTCAATGAAACAACTAATTTTGCAATCCTTGCTGAGCATACCACGGGCTTTACATACGCACGATATTTTTGGAACACATACATGAAAACAAAGGCTTCAAAATGAGACCAAGTACGTCCTTCTATCTCCTACCCTTCTCTGTTAATTGGCGTCAGAAGTGGAAGAACGGTGTCTATGAAGATAAAGAACAGTCTCTATGAAACATGTAACCTTGCAATCCTTGCTGAGCATACCACGGGCTTTACATACGCATGATATTTGAGGAGCATATTCATGAAAACAAAGGCTTCAAAATGAGACCAAGTACGTCTTTCTATCTCCTCGCCTTCTCTGTAAATCGGCGTCAGAAGTTGAAGAACGGTGTCAATGAAACCAGTAATTTTGCAATCCTTACTGAGCATACCACGGGCTTTACATACGCACGATATTTTTGGAACACATACATAAAAACAAAGATTTAAAAATGAGACCAAGTACGTCTTTCTATCTCCTACCCTTCTCTGTAAATTGGCGTCAGAAGTGGAAGAACGGTGTCTATGAAGATAAAGAACAGTCTCTATGAAACATGTAACCTTGCAATCCTTGCTGAGCATACCACGGGCTTTACATACGCATGATATTTGAGGAGCATATTCATGAAAACAAAGGCTTCAAAATGAGACCAAGTACGTCTTTCTATCTCCTCGCCTTCTCTGTAAATCGGCGTCAGAAGTTGAAGAACGGTGTCAATGAAACCAGTAATTTTGCAATCCTTACTGAGCATACCACGGGCTTTACATACGCACGATATTTTTGGAACAAATACATAAAAACAAAGACTTAAAAATGATACCAAGTACGTCTTTCTATCTCCTCGCCTTCTCTGTAAATCGGCGTCAGAAGTTGAAGAACGGTGTCAATGAAACAACTAATTTTGCAATCCTTGCTGAGCATACCACGGGCTTTACATACGCACGATATTTTTGGAACACATACATGAAAACAAAGGCTTCAAAATGAGACCAAGTACGTCCTTCTATCTCCTAACCTTCTCTGTTAATCGGCGTCAGAAGTGGAAGAACGGTGTCTATGAAGATAAAGAACAGTCTCTATGAAACATGTAACCTTGCAATCCTTGCTGAGCATACCACGGGCTTTACATACGCATGATATTTTTGGAACAAATACATGAAAACAAAGGCTTCAAAATGAGACCAAGTACGTCCTTCTATCTCCTACCCTTCTCTGTTAATTGGCGTCAGAAGTGGAAGAACGGTGTCTATGAAGATAAAGAACAGTCTCTATGAAACATGTAACCTTGCAATCCTTGCTGAGCATACCACGGGCTTTACATACGCATGATATTTGAGGAGCATATTTATGAAAACAAAGGCTTCAAAATGAGACCAAGTACGTCTTTCTATCTCCTCGCCTTCTCTGTAAATCGGCGTCAGAAGTTGAAGAACGGTGTCAATGAAACCAGTAATTTTGCAATCCTTACTGAGCATACCACGGGCTTTACATACGCACGATATTTTTGGAACACATACATGAAAACAAAGGCTTCAAAATGAGACCAAGTACGTCCTTCTATCTCCTAACCTTCTCTGTTAATCGGCGTCAGAAGTGGAAGAACGGTGTCTATGAAGATAAAGAACAGTCTCTATGAAACATGTAACCTTGCAATCCTTGCTGAGCATACCACGGGCTTTACATACGTATGATATTTGAAGAGCATATACAGGAAAACAAAGGCTTCAAAATGAGACCAAGTACGTCCTTCTATCTCCTACCCTTCTCTGTAAATTGGCGTCAGAAGTGGAAGAACGGTGTCTATGAAGATAAAGAACAGTCTCTATGAAACATGTAACCTTGCAATCCTTGCTGAGCATACCACGGGCTTTACATACGCATGATATTTGAGGAGCATATTCATGAAAACAAAGGCTTCAAAATGAGACCAAGTACGTCTTTCTATCTCCTCGCCTTCTCTGTAAATCGGCGTCAGAAGTTGAAGAACGGTGTCAATGAAACCAGTAATTTTGCAATCCTTACTGAGCATACCACGGGCTTTACATACGCACGATATTTTTGGAACACATACATAAAAACAAAGATTTAAAAATGAGACCAAGTACGTCTTTCTATCTCCTACCCTTCTCTGTAAATTGGCGTCAGAAGTGGAAGAACGGTGTCTATGAAGATAAAGAACAGTCTCTATGAAACATGTAACCTTG
This sequence comes from Ceriodaphnia dubia, assembly GCA_022539655.2. Taxonomy (NCBI): domain Eukaryota; kingdom Metazoa; phylum Arthropoda; class Branchiopoda; order Diplostraca; family Daphniidae; genus Ceriodaphnia; species Ceriodaphnia dubia. The sequence goes on from JAKUCG020000250.1 coordinate 1,018,381, forward strand.
CAATCCTTGCTGAGCATACCACGGGCTTTACATACGCATGATATTTGAGGAGCATATTCATGAAAACAAAGGCTTCAAAATGAGACCAAGTACGTCTTTCTATCTCCTCGCCTTCTCTGTAAATCGGCGTCAGAAGTTGAAGAACGGTGTCAATGAAACCAGTAATTTTGCAATCCTTACTGAGCATACCACGGGCTTTACATACGCACGATATTTTTGGAACAAATACATAAAAACAAAGACTTAAAAATGATACCAAGTACGTCTTTCTATCTCCTCGCCTTCTCTGTAAATCGGCGTCAGAAGTTGAAGAACGGTGTCAATGAAACAACTAATTTTGCAATCCTTGCTGAGCATACCACGGGCTTTACATACGCACGATATTTTTGGAACACATACATGAAAACAAAGGCTTCAAAATGAGACCAAGTACGTCCTTCTATCTCCTAACCTTCTCTGTTAATCGGCGTCAGAAGTGGAAGAACGGTGTCTATGAAGATAAAGAACAGTCTCTATGAAACATGTAACCTTGCAATCCTTGCTGAGCATACCACGGGCTTTACATACGCATGATATTTTTGGAACAAATACATGAAAACAAAGGCTTCAAAATGAGACCAAGTACGTCCTTCTATCTCCTACCCTTCTCTGTAAATTGGCGTCAGAAGTGGAAGAACGGTGTCTATGAAGATAAAGAACAGTCTCTATGAAACATGTAACCTTGCAATCCTTGCTGAGCATACCACGGGCTTTACATACGCATGATATTTGAGGAGCATATTCATGAAAACAAAGGCTTCAAAATGAGACCAAGTACGTCTTTCTATCTCCTCGCCTTCTCTGTAAATCGGCGTCAGAAGTTGAAGAACGGTGTCAATGAAACCAGTAATTTTGCAATCCTTACTGAGCATACCACGGGCTTTACATACGCACGATATTTTTGGAACACATACATAAAAACAAAGATTTAAAAATGAGACCAAGTACGTCTTTCTATCTCCTACCCTTCTCTGTAAATTGGCGTCAGAAGTGGAAGAACGGTGTCTATGAAGATAAAGAACAGTCTCTATGAAACATGTAACCTTGCAATCCTTGCTGAGCATACCACGGGCTTTACATACGCATGATATTTGAGGAGCATATTCATGAAAACAAAGGCTTCAAAATGAGACCAAGTACGTCTTTCTATCTCCTCGCCTTCTCTGTAAATCGGCGTCAGAAGTTGAAGAACGGTGTCAATGAAACCAGTAATTTTGCAATCCTTACTGAGCATACCACGGGCTTTACATACGCACGATATTTTTGGAACAAATACATAAAAACAAAGACTTAAAAATGATACCAAGTACGTCTTTCTATCTCCTCGCCTTCTCTGTAAATCGGCGTCAGAAGTTGAAGAACGGTGTCAATGAAACAACTAATTTTGCAATCCTTGCTGAGCATACCACGGGCTTTACATACGCACGATATTTTTGGAACACATACATGAAAACAAAGGCTTCAAAATGAGACCAAGTACGTCCTTCTATCTCCTACCCTTCTCTGTTAATTGGCGTCAGAAGTGGAAGAACGGTGTCTATGAAGATAAAGAACAGTCTCTATGAAACATGTAACCTTGCAATCCTTGCTGAGCATACCACGGGCTTTACATACGCATGATATTTGAGGAGCATATTCATGAAAACAAAGGCTTCAAAATGAGACCAAGTACGTCTTTCTATCTCCTCGCCTTCTCTGTAAATCGGCGTCAGAAGTTGAAGAACGGTGTCAATGAAACCAGTAATTTTGCAATCCTTACTGAGCATACCACGGGCTTTACATACGCACGATATTTTTGGAACACATACATAAAAACAAAGATTTAAAAATGAGACCAAGTACGTCTTTCTATCTCCTACCCTTCTCTGTAAATTGGCGTCAGAAGTGGAAGAACGGTGTCTATGAAGATAAAGAACAGTCTCTATGAAACATGTAACCTTGCAATCCTTGTTGAGCATACCACGGGCTTTACATACGCATGATATTTGAGGAGCATATTCATGAAAACAAAGGCTTCAAAATGAGACCAAGTACGTCTTTCTATCTCCTCGCCTTCTCTGTAAATCGGCGTCAGAAGTTGAAGAACGGTGTCAATGAAACCAGTAATTTTGCAATCCTTACTGAGCATACCACGGGCTTTACATACGCACGATATTTTTGGAACAAATACATAAAAACAAAGACTTAAAAATGATACCAAGTACGTCTTTCTATCTCCTCGCCTTCTCTGTAAATCGGCGTCAGAAGTTGAAGAACGGTGTCAATGAAACAACTAATTTTGCAATCCTTGCTGAGCATACCACGGGCTTTACATACGCACGATATTTTTGGAACACATACATGAAAACAAAGGCTTCAAAATGAGACCAAGTACGTCCTTCTATCTCCTAACCTTCTCTGTTAATCGGCGTCAGAAGTGGAAGAACGGTGTCTATGAAGATAAAGAACAGTCTCTATGAAACATGTAACCTTGCAATCCTTGCTGAGCATACCACGGGCTTTACATACGCATGATATTTTTGGAACAAATACATGAAAACAAAGGCTTCAAAATGAGACCAAGTACGTCCTTCTATCTCCTACCCTTCTCTGTTAATTGGCGTCAGAAGTGGAAGAACGGTGTCTATGAAGATAAAGAACAGTCTCTATGAAACATGTAACCTTGCAATCCTTGCTGAGCATACCACGGGCTTTACATACGCATGATATTTGAGGAGCATATTCATGAAAACAAAGGCTTCAAAATGAGACCAAGTACGTCTTTCTATCTCCTCGCCTTCTCTGTAAATCGGCGTCAGAAGTTGAAGAACGGTGTCAATGAAACCAGTAATTTTGCAATCCTTACTGAGCATACCACGGGCTTTACATACGCACGATATTTTTGGAACACATACATAAAAACAAAGATTTAAAAATGAGACCAAGTACGTCTTTCTATCTCCTACCCTTCTCTGTAAATTGGCGTCAGAAGTGGAAGAACGGTGTCTATGAAGATAAAGAACAGTCTCTATGAAACATGTAACCTTGCAATCCTTGCTGAGCATACCACGGGCTTTACATACGCATGATATTTGAGGAGCATATTCATGAAAACAAAGGCTTCAAAATGAGACCAAGTACGTCTTTCTATCTCCTCGCCTTCTCTGTAAATCGGCGTCAGAAGTTGAAGAACGGTGTCAATGAAACCAGTAATTTTGCAATCCTTACTGAGCATACCACGGGCTTTACATACGCACGATATTTTTGGAACAAATACATAAAAACAAAGACTTAAAAATGATACCAAGTACGTCTTTCTATCTCCTCGCCTTCTCTGTAAATCGGCGTCAGAAGTTGAAGAACGGTGTCAATGAAACAACTAATTTTGCAATCCTTGCTGAGCATACCACGGGCTTTACATACGCACGATATTTTTGGAACACATACATGAAAACAAAGGCTTCAAAATGAGACCAAGTACGTCCTTCTATCTCCTAACCTTCTCTGTTAATCGGCGTCAGAAGTGGAAGAACGGTGTCTATGAAGATAAAGAACAGTCTCTATGAAACATGTAACCTTGCAATCCTTGCTGAGCATACCACGGGCTTTACATACGCATGATATTTTTGGAACAAATACATGAAAACAAAGGCTTCAAAATGAGACCAAGTACGTCCTTCTATCTCCTACCCTTCTCTGTTAATTGGCGTCAGAAGTGGAAGAACGGTGTCTATGAAGATAAAGAACAGTCTCTATGAAACATGTAACCTTGCAATCCTTGCTGAGCATACCACGGGCTTTACATACGCATGATATTTGAGGAGCATATTTATGAAAACAAAGGCTTCAAAATGAGACCAAGTACGTCTTTCTATCTCCTCGCCTTCTCTGTAAATCGGCGTCAGAAGTTGAAGAACGGTGTCAATGAAACCAGTAATTTTGCAATCCTTACTGAGCATACCACGGGCTTTACATACGCACGATATTTTTGGAACACATACATGAAAACAAAGGCTTCAAAATGAGACCAAGTACGTCCTTCTATCTCCTAACCTTCTCTGTTAATCGGCGTCAGAAGTGGAAGAACGGTGTCTATGAAGATAAAGAACAGTCTCTATGAAACATGTAACCTTGCAATCCTTGCTGAGCATACCACGGGCTTTACATACGCATGATATTTTTGGAACAAATACATGAAAACAAAGGCTTGAAAATGAGACCAAGTACGTCCTTCTATCTCCTACCCTTCTCTGTAAATTGGCGTCAGAAGTGGAAGAACGGTGTCTATGAAGATAAAGAACAGTCTCTATGAAACATGTAACCTTGCAATCCTTGCTGAGCATACCACGGGCTTTACATACGCATGATATTTGAGGAGCATATTCATGAAAACAAAGGCTTCAAAATGAGACCAAGTACGTCTTTCTATCTCCTCGCCTTCTCTGTAAATCGGCGTCAGAAGTTGAAGAACGGTGTCAATGAAACCAGTAATTTTGCAATCCTTACTGAGCATACCACGGGCTTTACATACGCACGATATTTTTGGAACACATACATAAAAACAAAGATTTAAAAATGAGACCAAGTACGTCTTTCTATCTCCTACCCTTCTCTGTAAATTGGCGTCAGAAGTGGAAGAACGGTGTCTATGAAGATAAAGAACAGTCTCTATGAAACATGTAACCTTGCAATCCTTGCTGAGCATACCACGGGCTTTACATACGCATGATATTTGAGGAGCATATTCATGAAAACAAAGGCTTCAAAATGAGACCAAGTACGTCTTTCTATCTCCTCGCCTTCTCTGTAAATCGGCGTCAGAAGTTGAAGAACGGTGTCAATGAAACCAGTAATTTTGCAATCCTTACTGAGCATACCACGGGCTTTACATACGCACGATATTTTTGGAACAAATACATAAAAACAAAGACTTAAAAATGATACCAAGTACGTCTTTCTATCTCCTCGCCTTCTCTGTAAATCGGCGTCAGAAGTTGAAGAACGGTGTCAATGAAACAACTAATTTTGCAATCCTTGCTGAGCATACCACGGGCTTTACATACGCACGATATTTTTGGAACACATACATGAAAACAAAGGCTTCAAAATGAGACCAAGTACGTCCTTCTATCTCCTAACCTTCTCTGTTAATCGGCGTCAGAAGTGGAAGAACGGTGTCTATGAAGATAAAGAACAGTCTCTATGAAACATGTAACCTTGCAATCCTTGCTGAGCATACCACGGGCTTTACATACGCATGATATTTGAGGAGCATATACATGAAAACAAAGGCTTCAAAATGAGACCAAGTACGTCCTTCTATCTCCTACCCTTCTCTGTTAATTGGCGTCAGAAGTGGAAGAACGGTGTCTATGAAGATAAAGAACAGTCTCTATGAAACATGTAACCTTGCAATCCTTGCTGAGCATACCACGGGCTTTACATACGCATGATATTTGAGGAGCATATTCATGAAAACAAAGGCTTCAAAATGAGACCAAGTACGTCTTTCTATCTCCTCGCCTTCTCTGTAAATCGGCGTCAGAAGTTGAAGAACGGTGTCAATGAAACCAGTAATTTTGCAATCCTTACTGAGCATACCACGGGCTTTACATACGCACGATATTTTTGGAACACATACATAAAAACAAAGATTTAAAAATGAGACCAAGTACGTCTTTCTATCTCCTACCCTTCTCTGTAAATTGGCGTCAGAAGTGGAAGAACGGTGTCTATGAAGATAAAGAACAGTCTCTATGAAACATGTAACCTTGCAATCCTTGCTGAGCATACCACGGGCTTTACATACGCATGATATTTGAGGAGCATATTCATGAAAACAAAGGCTTCAAAATGAGACCAAGTACGTCTTTCTATCTCCTCGCCTTCTCTGTAAATCGGCGTCAGAAGTTGAAGAACGGTGTCAATGAAACCAGTAATTTTGCAATCCTTACTGAGCATACCACGGGCTTTACATACGCACGATATTTTTGGAACAAATACATAAAAACAAAGACTTAAAAATGATACCAAGTACGTCTTTCTATCTCCTCGCCTTCTCTGTAAATCGGCGTCAGAAGTTGAAGAACGGTGTCAATGAAACAACTAATTTTGCAATCCTTGCTGAGCATACCACGGGCTTTACATACGCACGATATTTTTGGAACACATACATGAAAACAAAGGCTTCAAAATGAGACCAAGTACGTCCTTCTATCTCCTAACCTTCTCTGTTAATCGGCGTCAGAAGTGGAAGAACGGTGTCTATGAAGATAAAGAACAGTCTCTATGAAAAATGTAACCTTGCAATCCTTGCTGAGCATACCACGGGCTTTACATACGCATGATATTTGAGGAGCATATTCATGAAAACAAAGGCTTCAAAATGAGACCAAGTACGTCCTTCTATCTCCTACCCTTCTCTGTTAATTGGCGTCAGAAGTGGAAGAACGGTGTCTATGAAGATAAAGAACAGTCTCTATGAAACATGTAACCTTGCAATCCTTGCTGAGCATACCACGGGCTTTACATACGCATGATATTTGAGGAGCATATTCATGAAAACAAAGGCTTCAAAATGAGACCAAGTACGTCTTTCTATCTCCTCGTCTTCTCTGTAAATCGGCGTCAGAAGTTGAAGAACGGTGTCAATGAAACAACTAATTTTGCAATCCTTGCTGAGCATACCACGGGCTTTACATACGCACGATATTTTTGGAACACATACATGAAAACAAAGGCTTCAAAATGAGACCAAGTACGTCCTTCTATCTCCTAACCTTCTCTGTTAATCGGCGTCAGAAGTGGAAGAACGGTGTCTATGAAGATAAAGAACAGTCTCTATGAAACATGTAACCTTGCAATCCTTGCTGAGCATACCACGGGCTTTACATACGCATGATATTTTTGGAACAAATACATGAAAACAAAGGCTTCAAAATGAGACCAAGTACGTCCTTCTATCTCCTACCCTTCTCTGTTAATTGGCGTCAGAAGTGGAAGAACGGTGTCTATGAAGATAAAGAACAGTCTCTATGAAACATGTAACCTTGCAATCCTTGCTGAGCATACCACGGGCTTTACATACGCATGATATTTGAGGAGCATATTCATGAAAACAAAGGCTTCAAAATGAGACCAAGTACGTCTTTCTATCTCCTCGCCTTCTCTGTAAATCGGCGTCAGAAGTTGAAGAACGGTGTCAATGAAACCAGTAATTTTGCAATCCTTGCTGAGCATACCACGGGCTTTACATACGCACGATATTTTTGGAACACATACATGAAAACAAAGGCTTCAAAATGAGACCAAGTACGTCCTTCTATCTCCTACCCTTCTCTGTTAATCGGCGTCAGAAGTGGAAGAACGGTGTCTATGAAGATAAAGAACAGTCTCTATGAAACATGTAACCTTGCAATCCTTGCTGAGCATACCACGGGCTTTACATACGCATGATATTTGAGGAACAAATATATGAAAACAAAGGCTTCAAAATGAGACCAAGTACGTCTTTCTATCTCCTACCCTTCTCTGTTAATCGGCGTCAGAAGTTGAAGAACGGTGTCTAAGAAGATGAAGAACAGTCTCTATGAAACAAGTAACCTTGCACTCCTTGCTGAGCATACCACGGGCTTTACATACGCATGATATTTAAGGAGCATATACATGAAAACAAAGGCTTCAAAATGAGACCAAGTACGTCCTTCTATCTCCTACCCTTCTCTGTTAATCGGCGTCAGAAGTGGAAGAACGGTGTCTATGAAGATAAAGAACAGTCTCTATGAAACATGTAACCTTGCAATCCTTGCTGAGCATACCACGGGCTTTACATACGCATGATATTTGAGGAACAAATACATGAAAACAAAGGCTTCAAAATGAGACCAAATAAGTCTTTCTATCTCCTACCCTTCTCTGTTAATCGGCGTCAGAAGTGGAAGAACGGTGTCTATGAAGATAAAGAACAGTCTCTATGAAACATGTAACCTTGCAATCCTTGCTGAGCATACCACGGGCTTTACATACGCATGATATTTGAAGAGCATATACATGAAAACAAAGGCTTCAATATGAGACCAAGTACGTCTTTCTATCTCCTCGCCTTCTCTGTTAATCGGCGTCAGAAGTTGAAGAACTGTGTCTATGAAGATGAAGAACAGTCTCTATGAAACATGTTTGCAATCCTTGCTGAGTATACCACGGGCTTTACATACGCATGATATTTGAGGATTATATACATGAAAACAAAGGCTTCAAAATGAGACCAAGTACGTCCTTCTATCTCCTACCCTTCTCTGTTAATCGGCGTCAGAAGTGGAAGAACGGTGTCTATGAAGATAAAGAACAGAGTCTATGAAACATGTAACCTTGCAATCCTTGCTAAGCATACCACGGGCTTTACATACGCATGATATTTGAGGAGCATATACATGAAAACAAAGGCTTCAAAATGAGACCAAGTACGTCTTTCTATCTCCTACCCTTCTCTGTTAATCGGCGTCAGAAGTGGAAGAACGGTGTCTATGAAGATAAAGAACAGTCTCTATGAAACATGTAACCTTGCAATCCTTGCTGAGCATACCACGGGCTTTACATACGCATGATATTTGAAGAGCATATACATGAAAACAAAGGCTTCAAAATGAGACCAAGTACGTCCTTCTATCTCCTACCCTTCTCTGTTAATCGGCGTCAGAAGTGGAAGAACGGTGTCTATGAAGATAAAGAACAGTCTCTATGAAACATGTAACCTTGCAATCCTTGCTGAGCATACCACGGGCTTTACATACGCATGATATTTGAAGAGCATATACATGAAAACAAAGGCTTCAAAATGAGACCAAGTACGTCCTTCCAAGTACGTCAGAAGTTGAAGAACGGTGTCTATGAAGATAAAGAACAGTCTCTATGAAACATGTAACCTTGCAATCCTTGCTGAGCATACCACGGGCTTTACATACGCATGATATTTAAAGAGCATATACATGAAAACAAAGGCTTCAAAATGAGACCAAGTACGTCCTTCTATCTCCTACCCTTCTCTGTTAATCGGCGTCAGAAGTTGAAGAACGGTGTCAATGAAACAAGTAATTTTGCAATCCTTGCTGAGCATACCACGGGCTTTACATACGCATGATATTTTTGGAACACATACATGAAAACAAAGGCTTCAAAATGAGACCAAGTACGTCCTTCTATCTCCTACCCTTCTCTGTTAATCGGCGTCAGAAGTGGAAGAACGGTGTCTATGAAGATAAAGAACAGTCTCTATGAAACATGTAACCTTGCAATCCTTGCTGAGCATACCACGGGCTTTACATACGCATGATATTTGAGGAGCATATACATGAAAACAAAGGCTTCAAAATGAGACCAAGTACGTCTTTCTATCTCCTACCCTTCTCTGTTAATCGGCGTCAGAAGTTGAAGAACGGTGTCTATGAAGATGAAACTATGAGTAATTTTGCAATCCTTGCAAGCATACCACGGGCTTTACATACGCATGATATTTGAGGAGCATATACTTGAAAACAAAGGCTTAAAAATGAGACCAAGTACGTCTTTCTATCTCCTACCCTTCTCTGTTAATTGGCGTCAGAAGTGGAAGAACGGTGTCTATGAAGATAAAGAACAGTCTCTATGAAACATGTAACCTTGCAATCCTTGCTGAGCATACCACGGGCTTTACATACGCATGATATCTGAGGAGCATATTCATGAAAACAAAGGCTTCAAAATGAGACCATGTACGTCTTTCTATCTCCTACCCTTCACTATTAATCGGCGTCAGAAGTTGAAGAACGGTGTCAATGAAACAGTAATTTTGCAATCCTTGCTGAGCATACCACGGGCTTTACATACGCACGATATTTTGGAACAAATACATGAAAACAAAGGCTTGAAAATGAGACCAAGTACGTCCTTCTATCTCCTACCCTTCTCTGTTAATTGGCGTCAGAAGTGGAAGAACGGTGTCTATGAAGATAAAGAACAGTCTCTATGAAACATGTAACCTTGCAATCCTTGCTGAGCATACCACGGGCTTTACATACGCATGATATTTGAGGAGCATATACATGAAAACAAAGGCTTCAAAATGAGACCAAGTACGTCTTTCTATCTCCTAGTGGAAGAACGGTGTCTATGAAGATAAAGAAAGTCTCTAGTAATTTTGCAATCCTTGCTGAGCATACCACGGGCTTTACATACGCACGATATTTTGGAACAAATACATGAAAACAAAGGCTTGAAAATGAGACCAAGTACGTCTTTCTATCTCCTACCCTTCTCTGTTAATCGGCGTCAGAAGTGGAAGAACGGTGTCTATGAAGATAAAGAACAGTCTCTATGAAACATGTAACCTTGCAATCCTTGCTGAGCATACCACGGGCTTTACATACGCATGATATTTGAGGAGCATATACATGAAAACAAAGGCTTCAAAATGAGACCAAGTACGTCTTTCTATCTCCTCGCCTTCTCTGTAAATCGGCGTCAGAAGTTGAAGAACGGTGTCAAAGAAAGTCTCTATGAAACAGTAATTTTGCAATCCTTGCTGAGCATACCACGGGCTTTACATACGCATGATATTTTTGGATCATATACATGAAAACAAAGGCTTCAAAATGAGACCAAGTACGTCCTTCTATCTCCTACCCTTCTCTGTTAATCGGCGTCAGAAGTGGAAGAACGGTGTCTATGAAGATAAAGAACAGTCTCTATGAAACATGTAACCTTGCAATCCTTGCTGAGCATACCACGGGCTTTACATACGCATGATATTTTTGGAACAAATACATGAAAACAAAGGCTTCAAAATGAGACCAAGTACGTCCTTCTATCTCCTACCCTTCTCTGTTAATTGGCGTCAGAAGTGGAAGAACGGTGTCTATGAAGATAAAGAACAGTCTCTATGAAACATGTAACCTTGCAATCCTTGCTGAGCATACCACGGGCTTTACATACGCATGATATTTGAGGAGCATATTCATGAAAACAAAGGCTTCAAAATGAGACCAAGTACGTCTTTCTATCTCCTCGCCTTCTCTGTAAATCGGCGTCAGAAGTTGAAGAACGGTGTCAATGAAACCAGTAATTTTGCAATCCTTGCTGAGCATACCACGGGCTTTACATACGCATGATATTTTTGGAACAAATACATGAAAACAAAGGCTTGAAAATGAGACCAAGTACGTCCTTCTATCTCCTACCCTTCTCTGTTAATCGGCGTCAGAAGTGGAAGAACGGTGTCTATGAAGATAAAGAACAGTCTCTATGAAACATGTAACCTTGCAATCCTTGCTGAGCATACCACGGGCTTTACATACGCATGATGATATACATGAAAACAAAGGCTTCAAAATGAGACCAAGTACGTCTTTCTATCTCCTCGCCTTCTCTGTAAATCGGCGTCAGAAGTTGAAGAACGGTGTCTATGAAGAAACCAGTGAAAATTTTGCAATCCTTGCTGAGCATACCACGGGCTTTACATACGCACGATATTTTGGAACAAATACATGAAAACAAAGGCTTGAAAATGAGACCAAGTACGTCCTTCTATCTCCTACCCTTCTCTGTTAATTGGCGTCAAAAGTGGAAGAACGGTGTCTATGAAGATAAAGAACAGTCTCTATGAAACATGTAACCTTGCAATCCTTGCTGAGCATACCACGGGCTTTACATACGCATGATATTTTTGGAACAAATACATGAAAACAAAGGCTTGAAAATGAGACCAAGTACGTCCTTCTATCTCCTACCCTTCTCTGTTAATTGGCGTCAGAAGTGGAAGAACGGTGTCTATGAAGATAAAGAACAGTCTCTATGAAACATGTAACCTTGCAATCCTTGCTGAGCATACCACGGGCTTTACATACGCATGATATTTGAGGAGCATATTCATGAAAACAAAGGCTTCAAAATGAGACCAAGTACGTCTTTCTATCTCCTCGCCTTCTCTGTAAATCGGCGTCAGAAGTTGAAGAACGGTGTCAATGAAACCAGTAATTTTGCAATCCTTGCTGAGCATACCACGGGCTTTACATACGCACGATATTTTGGAACACATACATAAAAACAAAGATTTAAAAATGAGACCAAGTACGTCTTTCTATCTCCTACCCTTCTCTGTAAATTGGCGTCAGAAGTGGAAGAACGGTGTCTATAAAGATAAAGAACAGTCTCTATGAAACATGTAACCTTGCAATCCTTGCTGAGCATACCACGGGCTTTACATACGCATGATATTTGAGGAGCATATTCATGAAAACAAAGGCTTCAAAATGAGACCAAGTACGTCTTTCTATCTCCTCGCCTTCTCTGTAAATCGGCGTCAGAAGTAGAAGAACGGTGTCAATGAAACCAGTAATTTTGCAATCCTTACTGAGCATACCACGGGCTTTACATACGCACGATATTTTTGGAACAAATACATAAAAACAAAGACTTAAAAATGATACCAAGTACGTCTTTCTATCTCCTCGCCTTCTCTGTAAATCGGCGTCAGAAGTTGAAGAACGGTGTCAATGAAACAAGTAATTTTGCAATCCTTGCTGAGCATACCACGGGCTTTACATACGCACGATATTTTTGGAACACATACATGAAAGCAAAGGCTTCAAAATGAGACCAAGTACGTCCTTCTATTTCCTACTATTCTCTGTTAATCGGCGTCAGAAGTGGAAGAACGGTGTCTATACAGATAAAGAACAGTCTCTATGAAACATGTAACCTTGCAATCCTTGCTGAGCATACCACGGGCTTTACATACGCATGATATTTGAGGAGAATATTCATGAAAACAAAGGCTTCAAAATGAGACCAAGTATGTCTTTCTATCTCCTCGCGTTCTCTGTAAATCGGCGTCAGAAGTTGAAGAACGGTGTCAATGAAACAAGTAATTTTGCAATCCTTGCTGAGCATACCACGGGCTTTACATACGCACGATATTTTTGGAACACATACATGAAAACAAAGGCTTCAAAATGAGACCAAGTACGTCCTTCTATCTCCTACCCTTCTCTGTTAATCGGCGTCAGAAGTGGAAGAACGGTGTCTATGAAGATAAAGAACAGTCTCTATGAAACATGTAACCTTGCAATCCTTGCTGAGCATACCACGGGCTTTACATACGCATGATATTTTTGGAACAAATACATGAAAACAAAGGCTTCAAAATGAGACCAAGTACGTCCTTCTATCTCCTACCCTTCTCTGTTAATTGGCGTCAGAAGTGGAAGAACGGTGTCTATGAAGATAAAGAACAGTCTCTATGAAACATGTAACCTTGCAATCCTTGCTGAGCATACCACGGGCTTTACATACGCATGATATTTGAGGAGCATATTCATGAAAACAAAGGCTTCAAAATGAGACCAAGTACGTCTTTCTATCTCCTCGCCTTCTCTGTAAATCGGCGTCAGAAGTTGAAGAACGGTGTCAATGAAACCAGTAATTTTGCAATCCTTACTGAGCATACCACGGGCTTTACATACGCACGATATTTTTGGAACACATACATAAAAACAAAGATTTAAAAATGAGACCAAGTACGTCTTTCTATCTCCTACCCTTCTCTGTAAATTGGCGTCAGAAGTGGAAGAACGGTGTCTATAAAGATAAAGAACAGTCTCTATGAAACATGTAACCTTGCAATCCTTGCTGAGCATACCACGGGCTTTACATACGCATGATATTTGAGGAGCATATTCATGAAAACAAAGGCTTCAAAATGAGACCAAGTACGTCTTTCTATCTCCTCGCCTTCTCTGTAAATCGGCGTCAGAAGTTGAAGAACGGTGTCAATGAAACCAGTAATTTTGCAATCCTTACTGAGCATACCACGGGCTTTACATACGCACGATATTTTTGGAACAAATACATGAAAACAAAGGCTTGAAAATGAGACCAAGTACGTCCTTCTATCTCCTACCCTTCTCTGTTAATTGGCGTCAGAAGTGGAAGAACGGTGTCTATGAAGATAAAGAACAGTCTCTATGAAACATGTAACCTTGCAATCCTTGCTGAGCATACCACGGGCTTTACATACGCATGATATTTGAGGAGCATATTCATGAAAACAAAGGCTTCAAAATGAGACCAAGTACGTCTTTCTATCTCCTCGCCTTCTCTGTAAATCGGCGTCAGAAGTTGAAGAACGGTGTCAATGAAACCAGTAATTTTGCAATCCTTACTGAGCATACCACGGGCTTTACATACGCACGATATTTTTGGAACACATACATAAAAACAAAGATTTAAAAATGAGACCAAGTACGTCTTTCTATCTCCTACCCTTCTCTGTAAATTGGCGTCAGAAGTGGAAGAACGGTGTCTATAAAGATAAAGAACAGTCTCTATGAAACATGTAACCTTGCAATCCTTGCTGAGCATACCACGGGCTTTACATACGCATGATATTTGAGGAGCATATTCATGAAAACAAAGGCTTCAAAATGAGACCAAGTACGTCTTTCTATCTCCTCGCCTTCTCTGTAAATCGGCGTCAGAAGTTGAAGAACGGTGTCAATGAAACCAGTAATTTTGCAATCCTTACTGAGCATACCACGGGCTTTACATACGCACGATATTTTTGGAACAAATACATAAAAACAAAGACTTAAAAATGATACCAAGTACGTCTTTCTATCTCCTCGCCTTCTCTGTAAATCGGCGTCAGAAGTTGAAGAACGGTGTCAATGAAACAACTAATTTTGCAATCCTTGCTGAGCATACCACGGGCTTTACATACGCACGATATTTTTGGAACACATACATGAAAACAAAGGCTTCAAAATGAGACCAAGTACGTCCTTCTATCTCCTAACCTTCTCTGTTAATCGGCGTCAGAAGTGGAAGAACGGTGTCTATGAAGATAAAGAACAGTCTCTATGAAACATGTAACCTTGCAATCCTTGCTGAGCATACCACGGGCTTTACATACGCATGATATTTGAGGAGCATATTCATGAAAACAAAGGCGTCAAAATGAGACCAAGTATGTCTTTCTATCTCCTCGCGTTCTCTGTAAATCGGCGTCAGAAGTTGAAGAACGGTGTCAATGAAACAAGTAATTTTGCAATCCTTGCTGAGCATACCACGGGCTTTACATACGCACGATATTTTTGGAACACATACATGAAAACAAAGGCTTCAAAATGAGACCAAGTACGTCCTTCTATCTCCTACCCTTCTCTGTTAATCGGCGTCAGAAGTGGAAGAACGGTGTCTATGAAGATAAAGAACAGTCTCTATGAAACATGTAACCTTGCAATCCTTGCTGAGCATACCACGGGCTTTACATACGCATGATATTTTTGGAACAAATACATGAAAACAAAGGCTTCAAAATGAGACCAAGTACGTCCTTCTATCTCCTACCCTTCTCTGTTAATTGGCGTCAGAAGTGGAAGAACGGTGTCTATGAAGATAAAGAACAGTCTCTATGAAACATGTAACCTTGCAATCCTTGCTGAGCATACCACGGGCTTTACATACGCATGATATTTGAGGAGCATATTTATGAAAACAAAGGCTTCAAAATGAGACCAAGTACGTTTTTCTATCTCCTCGCCTTCTCTGTAAATCGGCGTCAGAAGTTGAAGAACGGTGTCAATGAAACCAGTAATTTTGCAATCCTTGCTGAGCATACCACGGGCTTTACATACGCACGATATTTTTGGAACACATACATGAAAACAAAGGCTTCAAAATGAGACCAAGTACGTCCTTCTATCTCCTACCCTTCTCTGTTAATTGGCGTCAGAAGTGGAAGAACGGTGTATATGAAGATTAAGAACAGTCTCTATGAAACATGTAACCTTGCAATCCTTAACGGTGTCAATGAAACAAGTAATTTTGCAATCCTTGCTGAGCATACCACGGGCTTTACATACGCACGATTTTTTTGGAACACATACATGAAAACAAAGGCTTCAAAATGAGACCAAGTACGTCCTTCTATCTCCTAACCTTCTCTGTTAATCGGCGTCAGAACTGGAAGAACGGTGTCTATGAAGATAAAGAAAGTCTCTATGAAACATGTAACCTTGCAATCCTTGCTGAGCATACCACGGGCTTTACATACGCACGATATTTTTGGAACAAATACATGAAAACAAAGGCTTGAAAATGAGACCAAGTACGTCCTTCTATCTCCTACCCTTCTCTGTTAATTGGCGTCAGAAGTGGAAGAACGGTGTCTATGAAGATAAAGAACAGTCTCTATGAAACATGTAACCTTGCAATCCTTGCTGAGCATACCACGGGCTTTACATACGCATGATATTTGAGGAGCATATTCATGAAAACAAAGGCTTCAAAATGAGACCAAGTACGTCTTTCTATCTCCTCGCCTTCTCTGTAAATCGGCGTCAGAAGTTGAAGAACGGTGTCAATGAAACCAGTAATTTTGCAATCCTTACTGAGCATACCACGGGCTTTACATACGCACGATATTTTTGGAACACATACATGAAAACAAAGGCTTCAAAATGAGACCAAGTACGTCCTTCTATCTCCTAACCTTCTCTGTTAATCGGCGTCAGAAGTGGAAGAACGGTGTCTATGAAGATAAAGAACAGTCTCTATGAAACATGTAACCTTTCAATCCTTGCTGAGCATACCACGGGCTTTACATACGCATGATATTTTTGGAACAAATACATGAAAACAAAGGCTTGAAAATGAGACCAAGTACGTCCTTCTATCTCCTACCCTTCTCTGTTAATTGGCGTCAGAAGTGGAAGAACGGTGTCTATGAAGATAAAGAACAGTCTCTATGAAACATGTAACCTTGCAATCCTTGCTGAGCATACCACGGGCTTTACATACGCATGATATTTGAGGAGCATATTCATGAAAACAAAGGCTTCAAAATGAGACCAAGTACGTCTTTCTATCTCCTCGCCTTCTCTGTAAATCGGCGTCAGAAGTTGAAGAACGGTGTCAATGAAACCAGTAATTTTGCAATCCTTGCTGAGCATACCACGGGCTTTACATACGCACGATTTTTTTGGAACACATACATGAAAACAAAGGCTTCAAAATGAGACCAAGTACGTCCTTCTATCTCCTAACCTTCTCTGTTAATCGGCGTCAGAAGTGGAAGAACGGTGTCTATGAAGATAAAGAACAGTCTCTATGAAACATGTAACCTTGCAATCCTTGCTGAGCATACCACGGGCTTTACATACGCATGATAATTTTGGAACACATACATGAAAACAAAGGATTCAAAATGAGACCAAGTACGTCCTTCTATCTTCTACCCTTCTCTGTTAATTGGCGTCAGAAGTGGAAGAACGGTGTCTATGAAGATAAAGAACAGTCTCTATGAAACATGTAACCTTGCAATCCTTGCTGAGCATACCACGGGCTTTACATACGCATGATATTTGAGGAGCATATTCATGAAAACAAAGGCTTCAAAATGAGACCAAGTACGTCTTTCTATCTCCTCGCCTTCTCTGTAAATCGGCGTCAGAAGTTGAAGAACGGTGTCAATGAAACCAGTAATTTTGCAATCCTTGCTGAGCATACCACGGGCTTTACATACGCACGATATTTTTGGAACACATACATGAAATCAAAGGCTTCAAAATGAGACCAAGTACGTCCTTCTATCTCCTACCCTTCTCTGTTAATCGGCGTCAGAAGTGGAAGAACGGTGTCTATGAAGATAAAGAAAGTCTCTATGAAACATGTAACCTTGCAATCCTTGCTGAGCATACCACGGGCTTTACATACGCATGATAATTTTGGAACACATACATGAAAACAAAGGATTCAAAATGAGACCAAGTACGTCCTTCTATCTTCTACCCTTCTCTGTTAATCGGCGTCAGAAGTGGAAGAACGGTGTCTATGAAGATAAAGAACAGTCTCTATGAAACATGTAACCTTGCAATCCTTGCTGAGCATACCACGGGCTTTACATACGCAAGATATTTAAGGAGCATATTCATGAAAACAAAGGCTTCAAAATGAGACCAAGTACGTCTTTCTATCTCCTCGCCTTCTCTGTAAATCGGCGTCAGAAGTTGAAGAACGGTGTCAATGAAACCAGTAATTTTGCAATCCTTGCTGAGCATACCACGGGCTTTACATACGCACGATATTTTTGGAACACATACATGAAATCAAAGGCTTCAAAATGAGACCAAGTACGTCCTTCTATCTCCTACCCTTCTCTGTTAATCGGCGTCAGAAGTGGAAGAACGGTGTCTATGAAGATAAAGAAAGTCTCTATGAAACATGTAACCTTGCAATCCTTGCTGAGCATACCACGGGCTTTACATACGCATGATAATTTTGGAACACATACATGAAAACAAAGGATTCAAAATGAGACCAAGTACGTCCTTCTATCTTCTACCCTTCTCTGTTAATCGGCGTCAGAAGTGGAAGAACGGTGTCTATGAAGATAAAGAACAGTCTCTATGAAACATGTAACCTTGCAATCCTTGCTGAGCATACCACGGGCTTTACATACGCAAGATATTTAAGGAGCATATTCATAAAAACAAAGGCTTCAAAATGAGACCAAGTACGTCTTTCTATCTCCTCGCCTTCTCTGTAAATCGGCGTCAGAAGTTGAAGAACGGTGTCAATGAAACCAGTAATTTTGCAATCCTTGCTGAGCATACCACGGGCTTTACATACGCACGATATTTTTGGAACACATACATGAAAACAAAGGCTTCAAAATGAGACCAAGTACGTCTTTCTATCTCCTAACCTTCTCTGTTAATCGGCGTCAGAAGTGGAAGAACGGTGTCTATGAAGATAAAGAACAGTCTCTATGAAACATGTAACCTTGCAATCCTTGCTGAGCATACCACGGGCTTTACATACGCATGATATTTGAGGAGCATATTTTTGAAAACAAAGGCTTCAAAATGAGACCAAGTACGTTTTTCTATCTCCTCGCCTTCTTTGTAAATCGGCGTCAGAAGTTGAAGAACGGTGTCAATGAAACCAGTAATTTTGCAATCCTTGCTGAGCATACCACGGGCTTTACATACGCACGATATTTTTGGAACACATACATGAAAACAAAGGCCTCAAAATGAGACCAGGTACGTCCTTCTATCTCCTACCCTTCTCTGTTAATTGGCGTCAGAAGTGGAAGAACGGTGTATATGAAGATTAAGAACAGTCTCTATGAAACATGTAACCTTGCAATCCTTAACGGTGTCAATGAAACAAGTAATTTTGCAATCCTTGCTGAGCATACCACGGGCTTTACATACGCACGATTTTTTTGGAACACATACATGAAAACAAAGGCTTCAAAATGAGACCAAGTACGTCCTTCTATCTCCTAACCTTCTCTGTTAATCGGCGTCAGAAGTGGAAGAACGGTGTCTATGAAGATAAAGAACAGTCTCTATGAAACATGTAACCTTGCAATCCTTGCTGAGCATACCACGGGCTTTACATACGCAAGATATTTAAGGAGCATATTCATGAAAACAAAGGCTTCAAAATGAGACCAAGTACGTCTTTCTATCTCCTCGCCTTCTCTGTAAATCGGCGTCAGAAGTTGAAGAACGGTGTCAATGAAACCAGTAATTTTGCAATCCTTGCTGAGCATACCACGGGCTTTACATACGCACGATATTTTTGGAACACATACATGAAAACAAAGGCTTCAAAATGAGACCAAGTACGTCCTTCTATCTTCTACCCTTCTCTGTTAATCGGCGTCAGAAGTGGAAGAACGGTGTCTATGAAGATAAAGAACAGTTTCTATGAAACATGTAACCTTGCAATCCTTGCTGAGCATACCAAAACTTCAAAATGAGACCAAGTACGTCCTTCTATCTCCTAACCTTCTCTGTTAATCGGCGTCAAAAGTGGAAGAACGGTGTCAATGAAACAAGTAATTTTTCAATCCTTGCTGAGCATACCACGGGCTTTACATACGCATGATATTTTTGGAACAAATACATGAAAACAAAGGCTTCAAAATGAGACCAAGTTCGTCCTTCTATCTCCTACCCTTCTCTGTTAATTGGCGTCAGAAGTGGAAGAATGGTGTCTATGAAGATAAAGAACATTCTCTATGAAACATGTAACCTTGCAATCCTTGCTGAGCATACCACAGGCTTTACATACGCACGATATTTTTGGAACACATACATGAAAACAAAGGCTTCAAAATGAGACCAAGTACGTCTTTCTATCTCCTCGCCTTCTCTGTAAATCGGCGTCAGAAGTTGAAGAACGGTGTCAATGAAACCAGTAATTTTGCAATCCTTGCTGAGCATACCACGGGCTTTACATACGCACGATATTTTTGGAACACATACATGAAAACAAAGGCTTCAAAATGAGACCAAGTACGTCCTTCTATCTTCTACCCTTCTCTGTTAATCGGCGTCAGAAGTGGAAGAACGGTGTCTATGAAGATAAAGAACAGTTTCTATGAAACATGTAACCTTGCAATCCTTGCTGAGCATACCAAAACTTCAAAATGAGACCAAGTACGTCCTTCTATCTCCTAACCTTCTCTGTTAATCGGCGTCAAAAGTGGAAGAACGGTGTCAATGAAACAAGTAATTTTTCAATCCGTGCTGAGCATACCACGGGCTTTACATACGCATGATATTTTTGGAACAAAAACATGAAAACAAAGGCTTCAAAATGAGACCAAGTTCGTCCTTCTATCTCCTACCCTTCTCTGTTAATTGGCGTCAGAAGTGGAAGAATGGTGTCTATGAAGATAAAGAACAGTCTCTATGAAACATGTAACCTTGCAATCCTTGCTGAGCATACCACAGGCTTTAAATACGCACGATATTTTTGGATCACATACATGAAAACAAAGGCTTCAAAATGAGACCAAGTACGTCCTTCTATCTCCTACCCTTCTCTGTTAATTGGCGTCAGAAGTGGAAGAACGGTGTATATGAAGATTAAGAACAGTCTCTATGAAACATGTAACCTTGCAATCCTTAACGGTGTCAATGAAACAAGTAATTTTGCAATCCTTGCTGAGCATACCACGGGCTTTACATACGCACGATATTTTTGGAACACATACATGAAAACAAAGGCTTCAAAATGAGACCAAGTACGTCTTTCTATCTCCTCGCCTTCTCTGTAAATCGGCGTCAGAAGTTGAAGAACGGTGTCAATGAAACCAGTAATTTTGCAATCCTTGCTGAGCATACCACGGGCTTTACATACGCACGATTTTTTTGGAACACATACATGAAAACAAAGGCTTCAAAATGAGACCAAGTACGTCCTTCTATCTCCTAACCTTCTCTGTTAATCGGCGTCAGAAGTGGAAGAACGGTGTCTATGAAGATAAAGAACAGTCTCTATGAAACATGTAACCTTGCAATCCTTGCTGAGCATACCACGGGCTTTACATACGCATGATATTTGAGGAGCATATTTTTGAAAACAAAGGCTTCAAAATGAGACCAAGTACGTTTTTCTATCTCCTCGCCTTCTTTGTAAATCGGCGTCAGAAGTTGAAGAACGGTGTCAATGAAACCAGTAATTTTGCAATCCTTGCTGAGCATACCACGGGCTTTACATACGCACGATATTTTTGGAACACATACATGAAAACAAAGGCCTCAAAATGAGACCAGGTACGTCCTTCTATCTCCTACCCTTCTCTGTTAATTGGCGTCAGAAGTGGAAGAACGGTGTATATGAAGATTAAGAACAGTCTCTATGAAACATGTAACCTTGCAATCCTTAACGGTGTCAATGAAACAAGTAATTTTGCAATCCTTGCTGAGCATACCACGGGCTTTACATACGCACGATTTTTTTGGAACACATACATGAAAACAAAGGCTTCAAAATGAGACCAAGTACGTCCTTCTATCTCCTAACCTTCTCTGTTAATCGGCGTCAGAAGTGGAAGAACGGTGTCTATGAAGATAAAGAACAGTCTCTATGAAACATGTAACCTTGCAATCCTTGCTGAGCATACCACGGGCTTTACATACGCAAGATATTTAAGGAGCATATTCATGAAAACAAAGGCTTCAAAATGAGACCAAGTACGTCTTTCTATCTCCTCGCCTTCTCTGTAAATCGGCGTCAGAAGTTGAAGAACGGTGTCAATGAAACCAGTAATTTTGCAATCCTTGCTGAGCATACCACGGGCTTTACATACGCACGATATTTTTGGAACACATACATGAAAACAAAGGCTTCAAAATGAGACCAAGTACGTCCTTCTATCTTCTACCCTTCTCTGTTAATCGGCGTCAGAAGTGGAAGAACGGTGTCTATGAAGATAAAGAACAGTTTCTATGAAACATGTAACCTTGCAATCCTTGCTGAGCATACCAAAACTTCAAAATGAGACCAAGTACGTCCTTCTATCTCCTAACCTTCTCTGTTAATCGGCGTCAAAAGTGGAAGAACGGTGTCAATGAAACAAGTAATTTTTCAATCCTTGCTGAGCATACCACGGGCTTTACATACGCATGATATTTTTGGAACAAATACATGAAAACAAAGGCTTCAAAATGAGACCAAGTTCGTCCTTCTATCTCCTACCCTTCTCTGTTAATTGGCGTCAGAAGTGGAAGAATGGTGTCTATGAAGATAAAGAACATTCTCTATGAAACATGTAACCTTGCAATCCTTGCTGAGCATACCACAGGCTTTACATACGCACGATATTTTTGGAACACATACATGAAAACAAAGGCTTCAAAATGAGACCAAGTACGTCTTTCTATCTCCTCGCCTTCTCTGTAAATCGGCGTCAGAAGTTGAAGAACGGTGTCAATGAAACCAGTAATTTTGCAATCCTTGCTGAGCATACCACGGGCTTTACATACGCACGATATTTTTGGAACACATACATGAAAACAAAGGCTTCAAAATGAGACCAAGTACGTCCTTCTATCTTCTACCCTTCTCTGTTAATCGGCGTCAGAAGTGGAAGAACGGTGTATATGAAGATAAAGAACAGTCTCTATGAAACATGTAACCTTGCAATCCTTGCTGAGCATACCAAAACTTCAAAATGAGACCAAGTACGTCCTTCTATCTCCTAACCTTCTCTGTTAATCGGCGTCAAAAGTGGAAGAACGGTGTCAATGAAACAAGTAATTTTTCAATCCTTGCTGAGCATACCACGGGCTTTACATACGCATGATATTTTTGGAACAAAAACATGAAAACAAAGGCTTCAAAATGAGACCAAGTTCGTCCTTCTATCTCCTACCCTTCTCTGTTAATTGGCGTCAGAAGTGGAAGAATGGTGTCTATGAAGATAAAGAACAGTCTCTATGAAACATGTAACCTTGCAATCCTTGCTGAGCATACCACGGGCTTTACATACACAAGATATTTAAGGAGCATATTCATGAAAACAAAGGCTTCAAAATGAGACCAAGTACGTTTTTCTATCTCCTCGCCTTCTTTGTAAATCGGCGTCAGAAGTTGAAGAACGGTGTCAATGAAACCAGTAATTTTGCAATCCTTGCTGAGCATACCACGGGCTTTACATACGCACGATATTTTTGGAACACATACATGAAAACAAAGGCTTCAAAATGAGACCAAGTACGTCCTTCTATCTTCTACCCTTCTCTGTTAATCGGCGTCAGAAGTGGGAGAACGGTGTCTATGAAGATAAAGAACAGTCTCTATGAAACATGTAACCTTGCAATCCTTGCTGAGCATACCAAAACTTCAAAATGAGACCAAGTACGTCCTTCTATCTCCTAACCTTCTCTGTTAATCGGCGTCAGAAGTGGAAGAACGGTGTCAATGGAACAAGTAATTTTGCAATCCTTGCTGAGCATACCACGGGCTTTACATACGCATGATATTTTTGGAACAAATACATGAAAACAAAGGCTTCAAAATGAGACCAAGTTCGTCCTTCTATCTCCTACCCTTCTCTGTTAATTGGCGTCAGAAGTGGAAGAATGGTGTCTATGAAGATAAAGAACAGTCTCTATGAAACATGTAACCTTGCAATCCTTGCTGAGCATACCACGGGCTTTACATACACAAGATATTTAAGGAGCATATTCATGAAAACAAAGGCTTCAAAATGAGACCAAGTACGTTTTTCTATCTCCTCGCCTTCTTTGTAAATCGGCGTCAGAAGTTGAAGAACGGTGTCAATGAAACCAGTAATTTTGCAATCCTTGCTGAGCATACCACGGGCTTTACATACGCACGATATTTTTGGAACACATACATGAAAACAAAGGCTTCAAAATGAGACCAAGTACGTCCTTCTATCTTCTACCCTTCTCTGTTAATCGGCGTCAGAAGTGGGAGAACGGTGTCTATGAAGATAAAGAACAGTCTCTATGAAACATGTAACCTTGCAATCCTTGCTGAGCATACCAAAACTTCAAAATGAGACCAAGTACGTCCTTCTATCTCCTAACCTTCTCTGTTAATCGGCGTCAGAAGTGGAAGAACGGTGTCAATGGAACAAGTAATTTTGCAATCCTTGCTGAGCATACCACGGGCTTTACATACGCATGATATTTTTGGAACAAATACATGAAAACAAAGGCTTCAAAATGAGACCAAGTTCGTCCTTCTATCTCCTACCCTTCTCTGTTAATTGGCGTCAGAAGTGGAAGAATGGTGTCTATGAAGATAAAGAACAGTCTCTATGAAACATGTAACCTTGCAATCCTTGCTGAGCATACCACGGGCTTTACATACACAAGATATTTAAGGAGCATATTCATGAAAACAAAGGCTTCAAAATGAGACCAAGTACGTTTTTCTATCTCCTCGCCTTCTCTGTAAATCGGCGTCAGAAGTTGAAGAACGGTGTCAATGAAACCAGTAATTTTGCAATCCTTGCTGAGCATACCACGGGCTTTACATACGCACGATATTTTTGGAACACATACATGAAAACAAAGGCTTCAAAATGAGACCAAGTACGTCCTTCTATCTTCTACCCTTCTCTGTTAATCGGCGTCAGAAGTGGGAGAACGGTGTCTATGAAGATAAAGAACAGTCTCTATGAAACATGTAACCTTGCAATCCTTGCTGAGCATACCAAAACTTCAAAATGAGACCAAGTACGTCCTTCTATCTCCTAACCTTCTCTGTTAATCGGCGTCAGAAGTGGAAGAACGGTGTCAATGGAACAAGTAATTTTGCAATCCTTGCTGAGCATACCACGGGCTTTACATACGCATGATATTTTTGGAACAAATACATGAAAACAAAGGCTTCAAAATGAGACCAAGTTCGTCCTTCTATCTCCTACCCTTCTCTGTTAATTGGCGTCAGAAGTGGAAGAATGGTGTCTATGAAGATAAAGAACAGTCTCTATGAAACATGTAACCTTGCAATCCTTGCTGAGCATACCACGGGCTTTACATACACAAGATATTTAAGGAGCATATTCATGAAAACAAAGGCTTCAAAATGAGACCAAGTACGTTTTTCTATCTCCTCGCCTTCTCTGTAAATCGGCGTCAGAAGTTGAAGAACGGTGTCAATGAAACCAGTAATTTTGCAATCCTTGCTGAGCATACCACGGGCTTTACATACGCACGATATTTTTGGAACACATACATGAAAACAAAGGCTTCAAAATGAGACCAAGTACGTCCTTCTATCTTCTACCCTTCTCTGTTAATCGGCGTCAGAAGTGGGAGAACGGTGTCTATGAAGATAAAGAACAGTCTCTATGAAACATGTAACCTTGCAATCCTTGCTGAGCATACCAAAACTTCAAAATGAGACCAAGTACGTCCTTCTATCTCCTAACCTTCTCTGTTAATCGGCGTCAGAAGTGGAAGAACGGTGTCAATGGAACAAGTAATTTTGCAATCCTTGCTGAGCATACCACGGGCTTTACATACGCATGATATTTTTGGAACAAATACATGAAAACAAAGGCTTCAAAATGAGACCAAGTTCGTCCTTCTATCTCCTACCCTTCTCTGTTAATTGGCGTCAGAAGTGGAAGAATGGTGTCTATGAAGATAAAGAACAGTCTCTATGAAACATGTAACCTTGCAATCCTTGCTGAGCATACCACGGGCTTTACATACACAAGATATTTAAGGAGCATATTCATGAAAACAAAGGCTTCAAAATGAGACCAAGTACGTTTTTCTATCTCCTCGCCTTCTTTGTAAATCGGCGTCAGAAGTTGAAGAACGGTGTCAATGAAACCAGTAATTTTGCAATCCTTGCTGAGCATACCACGGGCTTTACATACGCACGATATTTTTGGAACACATACATGAAAACAAAGGCTTCAAAATGAGACCAAGTACGTCCTTCTATCTTCTACCCTTCTCTGTTAATCGGCGTCAGAAGTGGGAGAACGGTGTCTATGAAGATAAAGAACAGTCTCTATGAAACATGTAACCTTGCAATCCTTGCTGAGCATACCAAAACTTCAAAATGAGACCAAGTACGTCCTTCTATCTCCTAACCTTCTCTGTTAATCGGCGTCAGAAGTGGAAGAACGGTGTCAATGGAACAAGTAATTTTGCAATCCTTGCTGAGCATACCACGGGCTTTACATACGCATGATATTTTTGGAACAAATACATGAAAACAAAGGCTTCAAAATGAGACCAAGTTCGTCCTTCTATCTCCTACCCTTCTCTGTTAATTGGCGTCAGAAGTGGAAGAATGGTGTCTATGAAGATAAAGAACAGTCTCTATGAAACATGTAACCTTGCAATCCTTGCTGAGCATACCACGGGCTTAACATACACAAGATATTTAAGGAGCATATTCATGAAAACAAAGGCTTCAAAATGAGACCAAGTACGTCTTTCTATCTCCTCGCCTTCTCTGTAAATCGGCGTCAGAAGTTGAAGAACGGTGTCAATGAAACCAGTAATTTTGCAATCCTTGCTGAGCATACCACAGGCTTTACATACGCACGATATTTTTGGAACACATACATGAAAACGAAGACTTCAAAATGAGACCAAGTACGTCTTTCTATCTCCTACCCTTCTCTGTTAATTGGCGTCAGAAGTGGAAGAACGGTGTCTAGAAGATAAAGAACAGTCTCTATGAAACATGTAACCTTGCAATCCTTGCTGAGCATACCACGGGCTTTACATACGCACGATATTTTTGGAACACATACATGAAAACAAAGACTTCAAAATGAGACCAAGTACCTCTTTCTATCTCCTCGCCTTTTCTGTAAATCGGCGTCAGAAGTTGAAGAACGGTGTCAATGAAACAAGTAATTTTGCAATCCTTGCTGAGCATACCACGGGCTTTACATACGCACGATATTTTTGGAACAAATACATGAAAACAAAGGCTTCAAAATGAGACCAAGTTCGTCCTTCTATCTCCTACCCTTCTCTGTTAATTGGCGTCAGAAGTGGAAGAATGGTGTCTATGAAGATAAAGAACAGTCTCTATGAAACATGTAACCTTGCAATCCTTGCTGAGCATACCACGGGCTTTACATACACAAGATATTTAAGGAGCATATTCATGAAAACAAAGGCTTCAAAATGAGACCAAGTACGTTTTTCTATCTCCTCGCCTTCTTTGTAAATCGGCGTCAGAAGTTGAAGAACGGTGTCAATGAAACCAGTAATTTTGCAATCCTTGCTGAGCATACCACGGGCTTTACATACGCACGATATTTTTGGAACACATACATGAAAACAAAGGCTTCAAAATGAGACCAAGTACGTCCTTCTATCTTCTACCCTTCTCTGTTAATCGGCGTCAGAAGTGGGAGAACGGTGTCTATGAAGATAAAGAACAGTCTCTATGAAATATGTAACCTTGCAATCCTTGCTGAGCATACCAAAACTTCAAAATGAGACCAAGTACGTCCTTCTATCTCCTAACCTTCTCTGTTAATCGGCGTCAGAAGTGGAAGAACGGTGTCAATGGAACAAGTAATTTTGCAATCCTTGCTGAGCATACCACGGGCTTTACATACGCATGATATTTTTGGAACAAATACATGAAAACAAAGGCTTCAAAATGAGACCAAGTTCGTCCTTCTATCTCCTACCCTTCTCTGTTAATTGGCGTCAGAAGTGGAAGAATGGTGTCTATGAAGATAAAGAACAGTCTCTATGAAACATGTAACCTTGCAATCCTTGCTGAGCATACCACGGGCTTTACATACACAAGATATTTAAGGAGCATATTCATGAAAACAAAGGCTTCAAAATGAGACCAAGTACGTCTTTCTATCTCCTCGCCTTCTCTGTAAATCGGCGTCAGAAGTTGAAGAACGGTGTCAATGAAACCAGTAATTTTGCAATCCTTGCTGAGCATACCACGGGCTTTACATACGCATGATATTTTTGGAACAAATACATGAAAACAAAGGCTTCAAAATGAGACCAAGTACGTCCTTCTATCTCCTACCCTTCTCTGTAAATCGAAGTCAGAAGTTGAAGAACGGTGTCAATGAAACAAGTAATTTTGCAATCGTTGCTGAGCATACCACAGGCTTTACATACGCACGATATTTTTGGAACACATACATGAAAACGAAGACTTCAAAATGAGACCAAGTACGTCTTTCTATCTCCTACCCTTCTCTGTTAATTGGCGTCAGAAGTGGAAGAACGGTGTCTAGAAGATAAAGAACAGTCTCTATGAAACATGTAACCTTGCAATCCTTGCTGAGCATACCACGGGCTTTACATACGCACGATATTTTTGGAACACATACATGAAAACAAAGACTTCAAATTGAGACCAAGTACCTCTTTCTATCTCCTCGCCTTTTCTGTAAATCGGCGTCAGAAGTTGAAGAACGGTGTCAATGAAACAAGTAATTTTGCAATCCTTGCTGAGCATACCACGGGCTTTACATACGCACGATATTTTTGGAACAAATACATGAAAACAAAGGCTTCAAAATGAGACCAAGTTCGTCCTTCTATCTCCTACCCTTCTCTGTTAATTGGCGTCAGAAGTGGAAGAATGGTGTCTATGAAGATAAAGAACAGTCTCTATGAAACATGTAACCTTGCAATCCTTGCTGAGCATACCACGGGCTTAACATACACAAGATATTTAAGGAGCATATTCATGAAAATAAAGGCTTCAAAATGAGACCAAGTACGTCTTTCTATCTCCTCGTCTTCTCTGTAAATCGGCGTCAGAAGTTGAAGAACGGTGTCAATGAAACCAGTAATTTTGCAATCCTTGCTGAGCATACCACAGGCTTTACATACGCACGATATTTTTGGAACACATACATGAAAACGAAGACTTCAAAATGAGACCAAGTACGTCTTTCTATCTCCTACCCTTCTCTGTTAATTGGCGTCAGAAGTGGAAGAACGGTGTCTAGAAGATAAAGAACAGTCTCTATGAAACATGTAACCTTGCAATCCTTGCTGAGCATACCACGGGCTTTACATACGCACGATATTTTTGGAACACATACATGAAAACAAAGACTTCAAAATGAGACCAAGTACCTCTTTCTATCTCCTCGCCTTTTCTGTAAATCGGCGTCAGAAGTTGAAGAACGGTGTCAATGAAACAAGTAATTTTGCAATCCTTGTTGAGCATACCACGGGCTTTACATACGCACGATATTTTTGGAACACATACATGAAAACAAAGGCTTCAAAATGAGACCAAGTACGTCCTTCTTTCTCCTACCCTTCTCTGTTAATTGGCGTCAGAAGTGGAAGAACGGTGTCTATGAAGATAAAGAACAGTCTCTATGAAACATGTAACCTTGCAATCCTTGCAGAGCATACCACGGGCTTTACATACGCATGATATTTTTGGAACAAATACATGAAAACAAAGGCTTCAAAATGAGACCAAGTACGTCCTTCTATCTCCTACCCTTCTCTGTTAATTGGCGTCAGAAGTGGAAGAACGGTGTCTAGAAGATAAAGAACAGTCTCTATGAAACATGTAACCTTGCAATCCTTGCTGAGCATACCACGGGCTTTACATACGCACGATATTTTTGGAACACATACATGAAAACAAAGGCTTCAAAATGAGACCAAGTACGTCCTTCTTTCTCCTACCCTTCTCTGTTAATTGGCGTCAGAAGTGGAAGAACGGTGTCTATGAAAATAAAGAACAGTCTCTATGAAACATGTAACCTTGCAATCCTTGCAGAGCATACCACGGGCTTTACATACGCATGATATTTTTGGAACAAATACATGAAAACAAAGGCTTCAAAATGAGACCAAGTACGTCCTTCTATCTCCTACCCTTCTCTGTAAATCGAAGTCAGAAGTTGAAGAACGGTGTCAATGAAACAAGTAATTTTGCAATCGTTGCTGAGCATACCACAGGCTTTACATACGCACGATATTTTTGGAACACATACATGAAAACGAAGACTTCAAAATGAGACCAAGTACGTCTTTCTATCTCCTACCCTTCTCTGTTAATTGGAGTCAGAAGTGGAAGAACGGTGTCTAGAAGATAAAGAACAGTCTCTATGAAACATGTAACCTTGCAATCCTTGCTGAGCATACCACGGGCTTTACATACGCACGATATTTTTGGAACACATACATGAAAACAAAGACTTCAAAATGAGACCAAGTACCTCTTTCTATCTCCTCGCCTTTTCTGTAAATCGGCGTCAGAAGTTGAAGAACGGTGTCAATGAAACAAGTAATTTTGCAATCCTTGCTGAGCATACCACGGGCTTTACATACGCACGATATTTTTGGAACACATACATGAAAACAAAGGCCTCATAATGAGACCAAGTACGTCCTTCTATCTCCTACCCTTCTCTGTTAATCGGCGTCAATGTGGAAGAACGGTGTCTATGAAGATAAAGAACAGTCTCTATGAAACATGTAACCTTGCAATCCTTGCTGAGCATACCACGGGCTTTACATACGCATGATATTTGAGGAGCATATTCATGAAAACAAAGGCTTCAAAATGAGACCAAGTACGTTTTTCTATCTCCTCGCATTCTCTGTAAATCGGCGTCAGAAGTTGAAGAACGGTGTCAATGAAACAAGTAATTTTGCAATCCTTGCTGAGCATACCACGGGCTTTACATACGCACGATATTTTTGGAACACATACATGAAAACAAAGGCTTCAAAATGAGACCAAGTACGTCCTTCTTTCTCCTACCCTTCTCTGTTAATTGGCGTCAGAAGTGGAAGAACGGTGTCTATGAAGATAAAGAACAGTCTCTATGAAACATGTAACCTTGCAATCCTTGCAGAGCATACCACGGGCTTTACATACGCATGATATTTTTGGAACAAATACATGAAAACAAAGGCTTCAAAATGAGACCAAGTACGTCCTTCTATCTCCTACCCTTCTCTGTAAATTGGCATCAGAAGTGGAAGAACGGTGTCTAGAAGATAAAGAACAGTCTCTATGAAACATGTAACCTTGCAATCCTTGCAGAGCATACCACGGGCTTTACATACGCATGATATTTTTGGAACAAATACATGAAAACAAAGGCTTCAAAATGAGACCAAGTACGTCCTTCTATCTCCTACCCTTCTCTGTTAATTGGCGTCAGAAGTGGAAGAACGGTGTCTAGAAGATAAAGAACAGTCTCTATGAAACATGCAACCTTGCAATCCTTGCTGAGCATACCACGGGCTTTACATACGCACGATATTTTTGGAACATATACATGAAAACAAAGGCTTCAAAATGAGACCAAGTATGTCTTTCTATCTCCTCGCCTTCTCTGTAAATCGAAGTCAGAAGTTGAAGAACGGTGTCAATGAAACAAGTAATTTTGCAATCGTTGCTGAGCATACCACAGGCTTTACATACGCACGATATTTTTGGAACACATACATGAAAACGAAGACTTCAAAATGAGACCAAGTACGTCCTTCTATCTCCTAACCTTCTCTGTTAATCGGCGTCAGAAGTGGAAGAACGGTGTCAATGGAACAAGTAATTTTGCAATCCTTGCTGAGCATACCACGGGCTTTACATACGCATGATATTTTTGGAACAAATACATGAAAACAAAGGCTTCAAAATTAGACCAAGTTCGTCCTTCTATCTCCTACCCTTCTCTGTTAATTGGCGTCAGAAGTGGAAGAATGGTGTCTATGAAGATAAAGAACAGTCTCTATGAAACATGTAACCTTGCAATCCTTGCTGAGCATACCACGGGCTTTACATACACAAGATATTTAAGGAGCATATTCATGAAAATAAAGGCTTCAAAATGAGACCAAGTACGTCTTTCTATCTCCTCGCCTTCTCTGTAAATCGGCGTCAGAAGTTGAAGAACGGTGTCAATGAAACCAGTAATTTTGCAATCCTTGCAGAGCATACCACGGGCTTTACATACGCATGATATTTTTGGAACACATACATGAAAACGAAGACTTCAAAATGAGACCAAGTACGTCTTTCTATCTCCTACCCTTCTCTGTTAATTGGCGTCAGAAGTGGAAGAACGGTGTCTAGAAGATAAAGAACAGTCTCTATGAAACATGTAACCTTGCAATCCTTGCTGAGCATACCACGGGCTTTACATACGCACGATATTTTTGGAACACATACATGAAAACAAAGACTTCAAAATGAGACCAAGTACCTCTTTCTATCTCCTCGCCTTTTCTGTAAATCGGCGTCAGAAGTTGAAGAACGGTGTCAATGAAACAAGTAATTTTGCAATCCTTGCTGAGCATACCACGGGCTTTACATACGCACGATATTTTTGGAACACATACATGAAAACAAAGGCCTCATAATGAGACCAAGTACGTCCTTCTATCTCCTACCCTTCTCTGTTAATCGGCGTCAGAAGTGGAAGAACGGTGTCTAGAAGATAAAGAACAGTCTCTATGAAACATGTAACCTTGCAATCCTTGCTGAGCATACCACGGGCTTTACATACGCACGATATTTTTGGAACACATACATGAAAACAAAGACTTCAAAATGAGACCAAGTACCTCTTTCTATCTCCTCGCCTTTTCTGTAAATCGGCGTCAGAAGTTGAAGAACGGTGTCAATGAAACAAGTAATTTTGCAATCCTTGCTGAGCATACCACGGGCTTTACATACGCACGATATTTTTGGAACACATACATGAAAACAAAGGCCTCATAATGAGACCAAGTACGTCCTTCTATCTCCTACCCTTCTCTGTTAATCGGCGTCAATGTGGAAGAACGGTGTCTATGAAGATAAAGAACAGTCTCTATGAAACATGTAACCTTGCAATCCTTGCTGAGCATACCACGGGCTTTACATACGCATGATATTTGAGGAGCATATTCATGAAAACAAAGGCTTCAAAATGAGACCAAGTACGTTTTTCTATCTCCTCGCATTCTCTGTAAATCGGCGTCAGAAGTTGAAGAACGGTGTCAATGAAACAAGTAATTTTGCAATCCTTGCTGAGCATACCACGGGCTTTACATACGCACGATATTTTTGGAACACATACATGAAAACAAAGGCTTCAAAATGAGACCAAGTACGTCCTTCTTTCTCCTACCCTTCTCTGTTAATTGGCGTCAGAAGTGGAAGAACGGTGTCTATGAAGATAAAGAACAGTCTCTATGAAACATGTAACCTTGCAATCCTTGCAGAGCATACCACGGGCTTTACATACGCATGATATTTTTGGAACAAATACATGAAAACAAAGGCTTCAAAATGAGACCAAGTACGTCCTTCTATCTCCTACCCTTCTCTGTAAATTGGCGTCAGAAGTGGAAGAACGGTGTCTAGAAGATAAAGAACAGTCTCTATGAAACATGTAACCTTGCAATCCTTGCAGAGCATACCACGGGCTTTACATACGCATGATATTTTTGGAACAAATACATGAAAACAAAGGCTTCAAAATGAGACCAAGTACGTCCTTCTATCTCCTACCCTTCTCTGTTAATTGGCGTCAGAAGTGGAAGAACGGTGTCTAGAAGATAAAGAACAGTCTCTATGAAACATGCAACCTTGCAATCCTTGCTGAGCATACCACGGGCTTTACATACGCACGATATTTTTGGAACATATACATGAAAACAAAGGCTTCAAAATGAGACCAAGTATGTCTTTCTATCTCCTCGCCTTCTCTGTAAATCGAAGTCAGAAGTTGAAGAACGGTGTCAATGAAACAAGTAATTTTGCAATCGTTGCTGAGCATACCACAGGCTTTACATACGCACGATATTTTTGGAACACATACATGAAAACGAAGACTTCAAAATGAGACCAAGTACGTCCTTCTATCTCCTAACCTTCTCTGTTAATCGGCGTCAGAAGTGGAAGAACGGTGTCAATGGAACAAGTAATTTTGCAATCCTTGCTGAGCATACCACGGGCTTTACATACGCATGATATTTTTGGAACAAATACATGAAAACAAAGGCTTCAAAATTAGACCAAGTTCGTCCTTCTATCTCCTACCCTTCTCTGTTAATTGGCGTCAGAAGTGGAAGAATGGTGTCTATGAAGATAAAGAACAGTCTCTATGAAACATGTAACCTTGCAATCCTTGCTGAGCATACCACGGGCTTTACATACACAAGATATTTAAGGAGCATATTCATGAAAATAAAGGCTTCAAAATGAGACCAAGTACGTCTTTCTATCTCCTCGCCTTCTCTGTAAATCGGCGTCAGAAGTTGAAGAACGGTGTCAATGAAACCAGTAATTTTGCAATCCTTGCAGAGCATACCACGGGCTTTACATACGCATGATATTTTTGGAACACATACATGAAAACGAAGACTTCAAAATGAGACCAAGTACGTCTTTCTATCTCCTACCCTTCTCTGTTAATTGGCGTCAGAAGTGGAAGAACGGTGTCTAGAAGATAAAGAACAGTCTCTATGAAACATGTAACCTTGCAATCCTTGCTGAGCATACCACGGGCTTTACATACGCACGATATTTTTGGAACACATACATGAAAACAAAGACTTCAAAATGAGACCAAGTACCTCTTTCTATCTCCTCGCCTTTTCTGTAAATCGGCGTCAGAAGTTGAAGAACGGTGTCAATGAAACAAGTAATTTTGCAATCCTTGCTGAGCATACCACGGGCTATACATACGCACGATATTTTTGGAACACATACATGAAAACAAAGGCCTCATAATGAGACCAAGTACGTCCTTCTATCTCCTACCCTTCTCTGTTAATCGGCGTCAGAAGTGGAAGAACGGTGTCTAGAAGATAAAGAACAGTCTCTATGAAACATGTAACCTTGCAATCCTTGCTGAGCATACCACGGGCTTTACATACGCACGATATTTTTGGAACACATACATGAAAACAAAGACTTCAAAATGAGACCAAGTACCTCTTTCTATCTCCTCGCCTTTTCTGTAAATCGGCGTCAGAAGTTGAAGAACGGTGTCAATGAAACAAGTAATTTTGCAATCCTTGCTGAGCATACCACGGGCTTTACATACGCACGATATTTTTGGAACACATACATGAAAACAAAGGCCTCATAATGAGACCAAGTACGTCCTTCTATCTCCTACCCTTCTCTGTTAATCGGCGTCAATGTGGAAGAACGGTGTCTATGAAGATAAAGAACAGTCTTTATGAAACATGTAACCTTGCAATCCTTGCTGAGCATACCACGGGCTTTACATACGCATGATATTTGAGGAGCATATTCATGAAAACAAAGGCTTCAAAATGAGACCAAGTACGTTTTTCTATCTCCTCGCATTCTCTGTAAATCGGCGTCAGAAGTTGAAGAACGGTGTCAATGAAACAAGTAATTTTGCAATCCTTGCTGAGCATACCACGGGCTTTACATACGCACGATATTTTTGGAACACATACATGAAAACAAAGGCTTCAAAATGAGACCAAGTACGTCCTTCTTTCTCCTACCCTTCTCTGTTAATTGGCGTCAGAAGTGGAAGAACGGTGTCTAGAAGATAAAGAACAGTCTCTATGAAACATGTAACCTTGCAATCCTTGCTGAGCATACCACGGGCTTTACATACGCACGATATTTTTGGAACACATACATGAAAACGAAGACTTCAAAATGAGACCAAGTACGTCCTTCTATCTCCTAACCTTCTCTGTTAATCGGCGTCAGAAGTGGAAGAACGGTGTCAATGGAACAAGTAATTTTGCAATCCTTGCTGAGCATACCACGGGCTTTACATACGCATGATATTTTTGGAACAAATACATGAAAACAAAGGCTTCAAAATTAGACCAAGTTCGTCCTTCTATCTCCTACCCTTCTCTGTTAATTGGCGTCAGAAGTGGAAGAATGGTGTCTATGAAGATAAAGAACAGTCTCTATGAAACATGTAACCTTGCAATCCTTGCTGAGCATACCACGGGCTTTACATACACAAGATATTTAAGGAGCATATTCATGAAAATAAAGGCTTCAAAATGAGACCAAGTACGTCTTTCTATCTCCTCGCCTTCTCTGTAAATCGGCGTCAGAAGTTGAAGAACGGTGTCAATGAAACCAGTAATTTTGCAATCCTTGCAGAGCATACCACGGGCTTTACATACGCATGATATTTTTGGAACACATACATGAAAACGAAGACTTCAAAATGAGACCAAGTACGTCTTTCTATCTCCTACCCTTCTCTGTTAATTGGCGTCAGAAGTGGAAGAACGGTGTCTAGAAGATAAAGAACAGTCTCTATGAAACATGTAACCTTGCAATCCTTGCTGAGCATACCACGGGCTTTACATACGCATAATATTTGAGGAGCATATACATGAAAACAAAGACTTCAAAATGAGACCAAGTACCTCTTTCTATCTCCTCGCCTTTTCTGTAAATCGGCGTCAGAAGTTGAAGAACGGTGTCAATGAAACAAGTAATTTTGCAATCCTTGCTGAGCATACCACGGGCTTTACATACGCACGATATTTTTGGAACACATACATGAAAACAAAGGCCTCATAATGAGACCAAGTACGTCCTTCTATCTCCTACCCTTCTCTGTTAATCGGCGTCAGAAGTGGAAGAACGGTGTCTAGAAGATAAAGAACAGTCTCTATGAAACATGTAACCTTGCAATCCTTGCTGAGCATACCACGGGCTTTACATACGCACGATATTTTTGGAACACATACATGAAAACAAAGACTTCAAAATGAGACCAAGTACCTCTTTCTATCTCCTCGCCTTTTCTGTAAATCGGCGTCAGAAGTTGAAGAACGGTGTCAATGAAACAAGTAATTTTGCAATCCTTGCTGAGCATACCACGGGCTTTACATACGCACGATATTTTTGGAACACATACATGAAAACAAAGGCCTCATAATGAGACCAAGTACGTCCTTCTATCTCCTACCCTTCTCTGTTAATCGGCGTCAATGTGGAAGAACGGTGTCTATGAAGATAAAGAACAGTCTCTATGAAACATGTAACCTTGCAATCCTTGCTGAGCATACCACGGGCTTTACATACGCATGATATTTGAGGAGCATATTCATGAAAACAAAGGCTTCAAAATGAGACCAAGTACGTTTTTCTATCTCCTCGCATTCTCTGTAAATCGGCGTCAGAAGTTGAAGAACGGTGTCAATGAAACAAGTAATTTTGCAATCCTTGCTGAGCATACCACGGGCTTTACATACGCACGATATTTTTGGAACACATACATGAAAACAAAGGCTTCAAAATGAGACCAAGTACGTCCTTCTTTCTCCTACCCTTCTCTGTTAATTGGCGTCAGAAGTGGAAGAACGGTGTCTATGAAGATAAAGAACAGTCTCTATGAAACATGTAACCTTGCAATCCTTGCAGAGCATACCACGGGCTTTACATACGCATGATATTTTTGGAACAAATACATGAAAACAAAGGCTTCAAAATGAGACCAAGTACGTCCTTCTATCTCCTACCCTTCTCTGTAAATTGGCGTCAGAAGTGGAAGAACGGTGTCTAGAAGATAAAGAACAGTCTCTATGAAACATGTAACCTTGCAATCCTTGCAGAGCATACCACGGGCTTTACATACGCATGATATTTTTGGAACAAATACATGAAAACAAAGGCTTCAAAATGAGACCAAGTACGTCCTTCTATCTCCTACCCTTCTCTGTTAATTGGCGTCAGAAGTGGAAGAACGGTGTCTAGAAGATAAAGAACAGTCTCTATGAAACATGCAACCTTGCAATCCTTGCTGAGCATACCACGGGCTTTACATACGCACGATATTTTTGGAACATATACATGAAAACAAAGGCTTCAAAATGAGACCAAGTATGTCTTTCTATCTCCTCGCCTTCTCTGTAAATCGAAGTCAGAAGTTGAAGAACGGTGTCAATGAAACAAGTAATTTTGCAATCGTTGCTGAGCATACCACAGGCTTTACATACGCACGATATTTTTGGAACACATACATGAAAACAAAGACTTCAAAATGAGACCAAGTACGACCATCTATCTCCTACCCTTCTCTGTTAATCGGCGTCAGAAGTGGAAGAACGGTGTCAATGAAACAAGTAATTTTGCAATCCTTGCTGAGCATACCACGGGCTTTACATACGCACGATATTTTTGGAACACATACATGAAAACAAAGGCTTCAAAATTAGACCAAGTTCGTCCTTCTATCTCCTACCCTTCTCTGTTAATTGGCGTCAGAAGTGGAAGAATGGTGTCTATGAAGATAAAGAACAGTCTCTATGAAACATGTAACCTTGCAATCCTTGCTGAGCATACCACGGGCTTTACATACACAAGATATTTAAGGAGCATATTCATGAAAATAAAGGCTTCAAAATGAGACCAAGTACGTCTTTCTATCTCCTCGCCTTCTCTGTAAATCGGCGTCAGAAGTTGAAGAACGGTGTCAATGAAACCAGTAATTTTGCAATCCTTGCAGAGCATACCACGGGCTTTACATACGCATGATATTTTTGGAACACATACATGAAAACGAAGACTTCAAAATGAGACCAAGTACGTCTTTCTATCTCCTACCCTTCTCTGTTAATTGGCGTCAGAAGTGGAAGAACGGTGTCTAGAAGATAAAGAACAGTCTCTATGAAACATGTAACCTTGCAATCCTTGCTGAGCATACCACGGGCTTTACATACGCACGATATTTTTGGAACACATACATGAAAACAAAGACTTCAAAATGAGACCAAGTACCTCTTTCTATCTCCTCGCCTTTTCTGTAAATCGGCGTCAGAAGTTGAAGAACGGTGTCAATGAAACAAGTAATTTTGCAATCCTTGCTGAGCATACCACGGGCTTTACATACGCACGATATTTTTGGAACACATACATGAAAACAAAGGCCTCATAATGAGACCAAGTACGTCCTTCTATCTCCTACCCTTCTCTGTTAATCGGCGTCAGAAGTGGAAGAACGGTGTCTAGAAGATAAAGAACAGTCTCTATGAAACATGTAACCTTGCAATCCTTACTGAGCATACCACGGGCTTTACATACGCACGATATTTTTGGAACACATACATGAAAACAAAGACTTCAAAATGAGACCAAGTACCTCTTTCTATCTCCTCGCCTTTTCTGTAAATCGGCGTCAGAAGTTGAAGAACGGTGTCAATGAAACAAGTAATTTTGCAATCCTTGCTGAGCATACCACGGGCTTTACATACGCACGATATTTTTGGAACACATACATGAAAACAAAGGCCTCATAATGAGACCAAGTACGTCCTTCTATCTCCTACCCTTCTCTGTTAATCGGCGTCAATGTGGAAGAACGGTGTCTATGAAGATAAAGAACAGTCTTTATGAAACATGTAACCTTGCAATCCTTGCTGAGCATACCACGGGCTTTACATACGCATGATATTTGAGGAGCATATTCATGAAAACAAAGGCTTCAAAATGAGACCAAGTACGTTTTTCTATCTCCTCGCATTCTCTGTAAATCGGCGTCAGAAGTTGAAGAACGGTGTCAATGAAACAAGTAATTTTGCAATCCTTGCTGAGCATACCACGGGCTTTACATACGCACGATATTTTTGGAACACATACATGAAAACAAAGGCTTCAAAATGAGACCAAGTACGTCCTTCTTTCTCCTACCCTTCTCTGTTAATTGGCGTCAGAAGTGGAAGAACGGTGTCTATGAAGATAAAGAACAGTCTCTATGAAACATGTAACCTTGCAATCCTTGCAGAGCATACCACGGGCTTTACATACGCATGATATTTTTGGAACAAATACATGAAAACAAAGGCTTCAAAATGAGACCAAGTACGTCCTTCTATCTCCTACCCTTCTCTGTAAATTGGCGTCAGAAGTGGAAGAACGGTGTCTAGAAGATAAAGAACAGTCTCTATGAAACATGTAACCTTGCAATCCTTGCAGAGCATACCACGGGCTTTACATACGCATGATATTTTTGGAACAAATACATGAAAACAAAGGCTTCAAAATGAGACCAAGTACGTCCTTCTATCTCCTACCCTTCTCTGTTAATTGGCGTCAGAAGTGG
Organism: Ceriodaphnia dubia; assembly: GCA_022539655.2. Classification (NCBI taxonomy): domain Eukaryota; kingdom Metazoa; phylum Arthropoda; class Branchiopoda; order Diplostraca; family Daphniidae; genus Ceriodaphnia; species Ceriodaphnia dubia. Next base: position 1,058,765 of record JAKUCG020000250.1, read on the forward strand.
AAGAACGGTGTCTAGAAGATAAAGAACAGTCTCTATGAAACATGCAACCTTGCAATCCTTGCTGAGCATACCACGGGCTTTACATACGCACGATATTTTTGGAACATATACATGAAAACAAAGGCTTCAAAATGAGACCAAGTATGTCTTTCTATCTCCTCGCCTTCTCTGTAAATCGAAGTCAGAAGTTGAAGAACGGTGTCAATGAAACAAGTAATTTTGCAATCGTTGCTGAGCATACCACAGGCTTTACATACGCACGATATTTTTGGAACACATACATGAAAACGAAGACTTCAAAATGAGACCAAGTACGTCCTTCTATCTCCTAACCTTCTCTGTTAATCGGCGTCAGAAGTGGAAGAACGGTGTCAATGGAACAAGTAATTTTGCAATCCTTGCTGAGCATACCACGGGCTTTACATACGCATGATATTTTTGGAACAAATACATGAAAACAAAGGCTTCAAAATGAGACCAAGTTCGTCCTTCTATCTCCTACCCTTCTCTGTTAATTGGCGTCAGAAGTGGAAGAATGGTGTCTATGAAGATAAAGAACAGTCTCTATGAAACATGTAACCTTGCAATCCTTGCTGAGCATACCACGGGCTTTACATACACAAGATATTTAAGGAGCATATTCATGAAAATAAAGGCTTCAAAATGAGACCAAGTACGTCTTTCTATCTCCTCGCCTTCTCTGTAAATCGGCGTCAGAAGTTGAAGAACGGTGTCAATGAAACCAGTAATTTTGCAATCCTTGCAGAGCATACCACGGGCTTTACATACGCATGATATTTTTGGAACACATACATGAAAACGAAGACTTCAAAATGAGACCAAGTACGTCTTTCTATCTCCTACCCTTCTCTGTTAATTGGCGTCAGAAGTGGAAGAACGGTGTCTAGAAGATAAAGAACAGTCTCTATGAAACATGTAACCTTGCAATCCTTGCTGAGCATACCACGGGCTTTACATACGCACGATATTTTTGGAACACATACATGAAAACAAAGACTTCAAAATGAGACCAAGTACCTCTTTCTATCTCCTCGCCTTTTCTGTAAATCGGCGTCAGAAGTTGAAGAACGGTGTCAATGAAACAAGTAATTTTGCAATCCTTGCTGAGCATACCACGGGCTTTACATACGCACGATATTTTTGGAACACATACATGAAAACAAAGGCTTCAAAATGAGACCAAGTACGTCCTTCTTTCTCCTACCCTTCTCTGTTAATTGGCGTCAGAAGTGGAAGAACGGTGTCTATGAAGATAAAGAACAGTCTCTATGAAACATGTAACCTTGCAATCCTTGCAGAGCATACCACGGGCTTTACATACGCATGATATTTTTGGAACAAATACATGAAAACAAAGGCTTCAAAATGAGACCAAGTACGTCCTTCTATCTCCTACCCTTCTCTATTAATCGGCGTCAGAAGTTGAAGAACGGTGTCAATGAAACAAGTAATTTTGCATTCCTTGCTGAGCATACCACGGGCTTTACATACGCACGATATTTTTGGAACACATACATGAAAACGAAGACTTCAAAATGAGACCAAGTACGTCTTTCTATCTCCTACCCTTCTCTGTTAATTGGCGTCAGAAGTGGAAGAACGGTGTCTAGAAGATAAAGAACAGTCTCTATGAAACATGTAACCTTGCAATCCTTGCTGAGCATACCACGGGCTTTACATACGCACGATATTTTTGGAACACATACATGAAAACAAAGACTTCAAAATGAGACCAAGTACCTCTTTCTATCTCCTCGCCTTTTCTGTAAATCGGCGTCAGAAGTTGAAGAACGGTGTCAATGAAACAAGTAATTTTGCAATCCTTGCTGAGCATACCACGGGCTTTACATACGCACGATATTTTTGGAACACATACATGAAAACAAAGGCCTCATAATGAGACCAAGTACGTCCTTCTATCTCCTACCCTTCTCTGTTAATCGGCGTCAATGTGGAAGAACGGTGTCTATGAAGATAAAGAACAGTCTCTATGAAACATGTAACCTTGCAATCCTTGCTGAGCATACCACGGGCTTTACATACGCATGATATTTGAGGAGCATATTCATGAAAACAAAGGCTTCAAAATGAGACCAAGTACGTTTTTCTATCTCCTCGCATTCTCTGTAAATCGGCGTCAGAAGTTGAAGAACGGTGTCAATGAAACAAGTAATTTTGCAATCCTTGCTGAGCATACCACGGGCTTTACATACGCACGATATTTTTGGAACACATACATGAAAACAAAGGCTTCAAAATGAGACCAAGTACGTCCTTCTTTCTCCTACCCTTCTCTGTTAATTGGCGTCAGAAGTGGAAGAACGGTGTCTATGAAGATAAAGAACAGTCTCTATGAAACATGTAACCTTGCAATCCTTGCTGAGCATACCACGGGCTTTACATACGCACGATATTTTTGGAACACATACATGAAAACAAAGGCTTCAAAATGAGACCAAGTACGTCCTTCTATCTCCTACCCTTCTCTGTTAATTGGCGTCAGAAGTGGAAGAACGGTGTCTAGAAGATAAAGAACAGTCTCTATGAAACATGTAACCTTGCAATCCTTGCAGAGCATACCACGGGCTTTACATACGCATGATATTTTTGGAACAAATTTATGAAAACAAAGGCTTTAAAATGAGACCAAGTACGTCCTTCTATCTCCTACCCTTCTCTGTTAATTGGCGTCAGAAGTGGAAGAACGGTGTCTAGAAGATAAAGAACAGTCTCTATGAAACATGCAACCTTGCAATCCTTGCTGAGCATACCACGGGCTTTACATACGCACGATATTTTTGGAACATATACATGAAAACAAAGGCTTCAAAATGAGACCAAGTATGTCTTTCTATCTCCTCGCCTTCTCTGTAAATCGAAGTCAGAAGTTGAAGAACGGTGTCAATGAAACAAGTAATTTTGCAATCGTTGCTGAGCATACCACAGGCTTTACATACGCACGATATTTTTGGAACACATACATGAAAACGAAGACTTCAAAATGAGACCAAGTACGTCTTTCTATCTCCTACCCTTCTCTGTTAATTGGCGTCAGAAGTGGAAGAACGGTGTCTAGAAGATAAAGAACAGTCTCTATGAAACATGTAACCTTGCAATCCTTGCTGAGCATACCACGGGCTTTACATACGCACGATATTTTTGGAACACATACATGAAAACAAAGGCCTCATAATGAGACCAAGTACGTCCTTCTATCTCCTACCCTTCTCTGTTAATCGGCGTCAGAAGTGGAAGAACGGTGTCTATGAAGATAAAGAACAGTCTCTATGAAACATGTAACCTTGCAATCCTTGCTGAGCATACCACGGGCTTTACATACGCATGATATTTGAGGGGCATATTCATGAAAACAAAGGCTTCAAAATGAGACCAAGTACGTTTTTCTATCTCCTCGCATTCTCTGTAAATCGGCGTCAGAAGTTGAAGAACGGTGTCAATGAAACAAGTAATTTTGCAATCCTTGCTGAGCATACCACGGGCTTTACATACGCACGATATTTTTGGAACACATACATGAAAACAAAGGCTTCAAAATGAGACCAAGTACGTCCTTCTTTCTCCTACCCTTCTCTGTTAATTGGCGTCAGAAGTGGAAGAACGGTGTCTATGAAGATAAAGAACAGTCTCTATGAAACATTTAACCTTGCAATCCTTGCAGAGCATACCACGGGCTTTACATACGCATGATATTTTTGGAACAAATTTATGAAAACAAAGGCTTTAAAATGAGACCAAGTACGTCCTTCTATCTCCTACCCTTCTCTGTTAATTGGCGTCAGAAGTGGAAGAACGGTGTCTAGAAGATAAAGAACAGTCTCTATGAAACATGCAACCTTGCAATCCTTGCTGAGCATACCACGGGCTTTACATACGCACGATATTTTTGGAACATATACATGAAAACAAAGGCTTCAAAATGAGACCAAGTATGTCTTTCTATCTCCTCGCCTTCTCTGTAAATCGAAGTCAGAAGTTGAAGAACGGTGTCAATGAAACAAGTGATTTTGCAATCGTTGCTGAGCATACCACAGGCTTTACATACGCACGATATTTTTGGAACACATACATGAAAACGAAGACTTCAAAATGAGACCAAGTACGTCTTTCTATCTCCTACCCTTCTCTGTTAATTGGCGTCAGAAGTGGAAGAACGGTGTCTAGAAGATAAAGAACAGTCTCTATGAAACATGTAACCTTGCAATCCTTGCTGAGCATACCACGGGCTTTACATACGCACGATATTTTTGGAACACATACATGAAAACAAAGACTTCAAAATGAGACCAAGTACCTCTTTCTATCTCCTCGCCTTTTCTGTAAATCGGCGTCAGAAGTTGAAGAACGGTGTCAATGAAACAAGTAATTTTGCAATCCTTGCTGAGCATACCACGGGCTTTACATACGCACGATATTTTTGGAACACATACATGAAAACAAAGGCCTCATAATGAGACCAAGTACGTCCTTCTATCTCCTACCCTTCTCTGTTAATCGGCGTCAGAAGTGGAAGAACGGTGTCTATGAAGATAAAGAACAGTCTCTATGAAACATGTAACCTTGCAATCCTTGCTGAGCATACCACGGGCTTTACATACGCACGATATTTTTGGAACACATACATGAAAACAAAGACTTCAAAATGAGACCAAGTACCTCTTTCTATCTCCTCGCCTTCTCTGTAAATCGGCGTCAGAAGTTGAAGAACGGTGTCAATGAAACAAGTAATTTTGCAATCCTTGCTGAGCATACCACGGGCTTTACATACGCACGATATTTTTGGAACACATACATGAAAACAAAGGCCTCATAATGAGACCAAGTACGTCCTTCTATCTCCTACCCTTCTCTGTTAATCGGCGTCAGAAGTGGAAGAACGGTGTCTATGAAGATAAAGAACAGTCTCTATGAAACATGTAACCTTGCAATCCTTGCTGAGCATACCACGGGCTTTACATACGCATGATATTTGAGGAGCATATTCATGAAAACAAAGGCTTCAAAATGAGACCAAGTACGTTTTTCTATCTCCTCGCATTCTCTGTAAATCGGCGTCAGAAGTTGAAGAACGGTGTCAATGAAACAAGTAATTTTGCAATCCTTGCTGAGCATACCACGGGCTTTACATACGCACGATATTTTTGGAACACATACATGAAAACAAAGGCTTCAAAATGAGACCAAGTACGTCCTTCTTTCTCCTACCCTTCTCTGTTAATTGGCGTCAGAAGTGGAAGAACGGTGTCTATGAAGATAAAGAACAGTCTCTATGAAACATGTAACCTTGCAATCCTTGCAGAGCATACCACGGGCTTTACATACGCATGATATTTTTGGAACAAATACATGAAAACAAAGGCTTCAAAATGAGACCAAGTACGTCCTTCTATCTCCTACCCTTCTCTGTAAATTGGCGTCAGAAGTGGAAGAACGGTGTCTAGAAGATAAAGAACAGTCTCTATGAAACATGTAACCTTGCAATCCTTGCAGAGCATACCACGGGCTTTACATACGCATGATATTTTTGGAACAAATACATGAAAACAAAGGCTTCAAAATGAGACCAAGTACGTCCTTCTATCTCCTACCCTTCTCTGTTAATTGGCGTCAGAAGTGGAAGAACGGTGTCTAGAAGATAAAGAACAGTCTCTATGAAACATGCAACCTTGCAATCCTTGCTGAGCATACCACGGGCTTTACATACGCACGATATTTTTGGAACATATACATGAAAACAAAGGCTTCAAAATGAGACCAAGTATGTCTTTCTATCTCCTCGCCTTCTCTGTAAATCGAAGTCAGAAGTTGAAGAACGGTGTCAATGAAACAAGTAATTTTGCAATCGTTGCTGAGCATACCACAGGCTTTACATACGCACGATATTTTTGGAACACATACATGAAAACGAAGACTTCAAAATGAGACCAAGTACGTCTTTCTATCTCCTACCCTTCTCTGTTAATTGGCGTCAGAAGTGGAAGAACGGTGTCTAGAAGATAAAGAACAGTCTCTATGAAACATGTAACCTTGCAATCCTTGCTGAGCATACCACGGGCTTTACATACGCACGATATTTTTGGAACACATACATGAAAACAAAGGCCTCATAATGAGACCAAGTACGTCCTTCTATCTCCTACCCTTCTCTGTTAATCGGCGTCAGAAGTGGAAGAACGGTGTCTATGAAGATAAAGAACAGTCTCTATGAAACATGTAACCTTGCAATCCTTGCTGAGCATACCACGGGCTTTATATACGCATGATATTTGAGGAGCATATTCATGAAAACAAAGGCTTCAAAATGAGACCAAGTACGTTTTTCTATCTCCTCGCATTCTTTGTAAATCGGCGTCAGAAGTTGAAGAACGGTGTCAATGAAACAAGTAATTTTGCAATCCTTGCAGAGCATACCACGGGCTTTACATACGCATGATATTTTTGGAACAAATACATGAAAACAAAGGCTTCAAAATGAGACCAAGTACGTCCTTCTATCTCCTACCCTTCTCTGTTAATTGGCGTCAGAAGTGGAAGAACGGTGTCTAGAAGATAAAGAACAGTCTCTATGAAACATGTAACCTTGCAATCCTTGCAGAGCATACCACGGGCTTTACATACGCATGATATTTTTGGAACAAATACATGAAAACAAAGGCTTCAAAATGAGACCAAGTACGTCCTTCTATCTCCTACCCTTCTCTGTTAATTGGCGTCAGAAGTGGAAGAACGGTGTCTAGAAGATAAAGAACAGTCTCTATGAAACATGCAACCTTGCAATCCTTGCTGAGCATACCACGGGCTTTACATACGCACGATATTTTTGGAACATATACATGAAAACAAAGGCTTCAAAATGAGACCAAGTATGTCTTTCTATCTCCTCGCCTTCTCTGTAAATCGAAGTCAGAAGTTGAAGAACGGTGTCAATGAAACAAGTAATTTTGCAATCGTTGCTGAGCATACCACAGGCTTTACATACGCACGATATTTTTGAAACACATACATGAAAACGAAGACTTCAAAATGAGACCAAGTACGTCTTTCTATCTCCTACCCTTCTCTGTTAATTGGCGTCAGAAGTGGAAGAACGGTGTCTTGAAGATAAAGAACAGTCTCTATGAAACATGTAACCTTGCAATCCTTGCTGAGCATACCACGGGCTTTACATACGCACGATATTTTTGGAACACATACATGAAAACAAAGGCCTCATAATGAGACCAAGTACGTCCTTCTATCTCCTACCCTTCTCTGTTAATCGGCGTCAGAAGTGGAAGAACGGTGTCTATGAAGATAAAGAACAGTCTCTATGAAACATGTAACCTTGCAATCCTTGCTGAGCATACCACGGGCTTTACATACGCATGATATTTGAGGGGCATATTCATGAAAACAAAGGCTTCAAAATGAGACCAAGTACGTTTTTCTATCTCCTCGCATTCTCTGTAAATCGGCGTCAGAAGTTGAAGAACGGTGTCAATGAAACAAGTAATTTTGCAATCCTTGCTGAGCATACCACGGGCTTTACATACGCACGATATTTTTGGAACACATACATGAAAACAAAGGCTTCAAAATGAGACCAAGTACGTCCTTCTTTCTCCTACCCTTCTCTGTTAATTGGCGTCAGAAGTGGAAGAACGGTGTCTATGAAGATAAAGAACAGTCTCTATGAAACATGTAACCTTGCAATCCTTGCAGAGCATACCACGGGCTTTACATACGCATGATATTTTTGGAACAAATACATGAAAACAAAGGCTTCAAAATGAGACCAAGTACGTCCTTCTATCTCCTACCCTTCTCTGTTAATTGGCGTCAGAAGTGGAAGAACGGTGTCTAGAAGATAAAGAACAGTCTCTATGAAACATGTAACCTTGCAATCCTTGCAGAGCATACCACGGGCTTTACATACGCATGATATTTTTGGAACAAATACATGAAAACAAAGGCTTCAAAATGAGACCAAGTACGTCCTTCTATCTCCTACCCTTCTCTGTTAATTGGCGTCAGAAGTGGAAGAACGGTGTCTAGAAGATAAAGAACAGTCTCTATGAAACATGCAACCTTGCAATCCTTGCTGAGCATACCACGGGCTTTACATACGCACGATATTTTTGGAACATATACATGAAAACAAAGGCTTCAAAATGAGACCAAGTATGTCTTTCTATCTCCTCGCCTTCTCTGTAAATCGAAGTCAGAAGTTGAAGAACGGTGTCAATGAAACAAGTAATTTTGCAATCGTTGCTGAGCATACCACAGGCTTTACATACGCACGATATTTTTGGAACACATACATGAAAACAAAGGCCTCATAATGAGACCAAGTACGTCCTTCTATCTCCTACCCTTCTCTGTTAATCGGCGTCAGAAGTGGAAGAACGGTGTCTATGAAGATAAAGAACAGTCTCTATGAAACATGTAACCTTGCAATCCTTGCTGAGCATACCACGGGCTTTACATACGCATGATATTTGAGGAGCATATTCATGAAAACAAAGGCTCCAAAATGAGTCCAAGTACGTTTTTCTATCTCCTCGCATTCTCTGTAAATCGGCGTCAGAAGTTGAAGAACGGTGTCAATGAAACAAGTAATTTTGCAATCCTTGCTGAGCATACCACGGGCTTTACATACGCACGATATTTTTGGAACACATACATGAAAACAAAGGCTTCAAAATGAGACCAAGTACGTCCTTCTTTCTCCTACCCTTCTCTGTTAATTGGCGTCAGAAGTGGAAGAACGGTGTCTATGAAGATAAAGAACAGTCTCTATGAAACATGTAACCTTGCAATCCTTGCAGAGCATACCACGGGCTTTACATACGCATGATATTTTTGGAACAAATACATGAAAACAAAGGCTTCAAAATGAGACCAAGTACGTCCTTCTATCTCCTACCCTTCTCTGTTAATTGGCGTCAGAAGTGGAAGAACGGTGTCTAGAAGATAAAGAACAGTCTCTATGAAACATGCAACCTTGCAATCCTTGCTGAGCATACCACGGGCTTTACATACGCACGATATTTTTGGAACATATACATGAAAACAAAGGCTTCAAAATGAGACCAAGTATGTCTTTCTATCTCCTCGCCTTCTCTGTAAATCGAAGTCAGAAGTTGAAGAACGGTGTCAATGAAACAAGTAATTTTGCAATCGTTGCTGAGCATACCACGGGCTTTACATACGCACGATATTTTTGGAACACATACATGAAAGTAAAGGCTTCAAAATGAGACCAAGTACGACCTTCTATCTCCTCGCCTTCTCTGTAAATCGGCGTCAGAAGTGGAAGAACGGTGTCTATGAAGATAAAGAACAGTCTCTATGAAACATGTAACCTTGCAATCCTTGCTGAGCATACCACGGGCTTTACATACGCATGATATTTGAGGAGCATATACATGGAAACATAGGCTTCAAAATGAGACCAAGTACGTCTTTCTATCTCCTCGCCTTCTCTGTAAATCGGCGTCAGAAGTCGAAGAACGGTGTCAATGAAACAAGTAATTTTGCAATCCTTGCTGAGCATACCACGGGCTTTACATACGCACAATATTTTTGGAACACATACATAAAAGTAAAGGCTTCAAAATGAGACCAAGTACGGCCTTCTATCTCCTCGCCTTCTCTGTAAATCGGCGTCAGAAGTGGAAGAACGGTGTCTATGAAGATAAAGAACAGTCTCTATGAAACATGTAACCTTGCAATCCTTGCAGAGCATACCACGGGCTTTACATACGCATGATATTTTTGGAACAAATACATGAAAACAAAGGCTTCAAAATGAGACCAAGTACGTCCTTCTATCTCCTACCCTTCTCTGTTAATTGGCGTCAGAAGTGGAAGAACGGTGTCTAGAAGATAAAGAACAGTCTCTATGAAACATGCAACCTTGCAATCCTTGCTGAGCATACCACGGGCTTTACATACGCACGATATTTTTGGAACATATACATGAAAACAAAGGCTTCAAAATGAGACCAAGTATGTCTTTCTATCTCCTCGCCTTCTCTGTAAATCGAAGTCAGAAGTTGAAGAACGGTGTCAATGAAACAAGTAATTTTGCAATCGTTGCTGAGCATACCACGGGCTTTACATACGCACGATATTTTTGGAACACATACATGAAAGTAAAGGCTTCAAAATGAGACCAAGTACGACCTTCTATCTCCTCGCCTTCTCTGTAAATCGGCGTCAGAAGTGGAAGAACGGTGTCTATGAAGATAAAGAACAGTCTCTATGAAACATGTAACCTTGCAATCCTTGCTGAGCATACCACGGGCTTTACATACGCATGATATTTGAGGAGCATATACATGGAAACATAGGCTTCAAAATGAGACCAAGTACATCTTTCTATCTCCTCGCCTTCTCTGTAAATCGGCGTCAGAAGTCGAAGAACGGTGTCAATGAAACAAGTAATTTTGCAATCCTTGCTGAGCATACCACGGGCTTTACATACGCACAATATTTTTGGAACACATACATAAAAGTAAAGGCTTCAAAATGAGACCAAGTACGGCCTTCTATCTCCTCGCCTTCTCTGTAAATCGGCGTCAGAAGTGGAAGAACGGTGTCTATGAAGATAAAGAACAGTCTCTATGAAACATCTAACCTTGCAATCCTTGCTGAGCATACCACGGGCTTAACATACGCATGATATTTGAGGAGCATATTCTTGAAAACAAAGGCTTCAAAATGAGACCAAGTACGTCTTTCTATCTCCTCGCCTTCTCTGTAAATCGGCGTCAGAAGTTGAAGAACGGTGTCAATAAAACAAGTATTTTGCAATCCTTGCTGAGCATACCACGGGCTTTACATACGCACGATATTTTTGGAACACATACATGAAAGTAAAGGCTTCAAAATGAGACCAAGTACGGCCTTCTATCTCCTCGCCTTCTCTGTAAATCGGCGTCAGAAGTGGAAGAACGGTGTCTATGAAGATAAAGAACAGTCTCTATGAAACATGTAACCTTGCAATCCTTGCTGAGCATACCACGGGCTTTACATACGCATGATATTTGAGGAGCATATACTTGAAAACAAAGGCTTCAAAATGAGACCAAGTACGTCTTTCTTTCTCCTCGCCTTCTCTGTAAATCGGCGTCAGAAGTTGAAGAACGGTGTCAATGAAACAAGTAATTTTGCAATCCTTGCTGAGCATACCACGGGCTTTACATACGCACGATATTTTTGGAACACATACATGAAAGTAAAGGCTTCAAAATGAGACCAAGTACGGCCTTCTATCTCCTCGCCTGCTCTGTAAATCGGCGTCAGAAGTGGAAGAACGGTGTCTATGAAGATAAAGAACAGTCTCTATGAAACATGTAACCTTGCAATCCTTGCTGAGCATACCACGGGCTTTACATACGCATGATATTTGAGGAGCATATACTTGAAAACAAAGGCTTCAAAATGAGACCAAGTACGTCTTTCTTTCTCCTCGCCTTCTCTGTAAATCGGCGTCAGAAGTTGAAGAACGGTGTCAATGAAACAAGTAATTTTGCAATCCTTGCTGAGCATACCACGGGCTTTACATACGCACGATATTTTTGGAACACATACATGAAAGTAAAGGCTTCAAAATGAGACCAAGTACGGCCTTCTATCTCCTCGCCTTCTCTGTAAATCGGCGTCAGAAGTGGAAGAACGGTGTCTATGAAGATAAAGAACAGTCTCTATGAAACATGTAACCTTGCAATCCTTGCTGAGCATACCACGGGCTTTACATACGCATGATATTTGAGGAGCATATACTTGAAAACAAAGGCTTCAAAATGAGACCAAGTACGTCTTTCTTTCTCCTCGCCTTCTCTGTAAATCGGCGTCAGAAGTTGAAGAACGGTGTCAATGAAACAAGTAATTTTGCAATCCTTGCTGAGCATACCACGGGCTTTACATACGCACGATATTTTTGGAACACATACATGAAAACAAAGGCTTCAAAATGAGACCAAGTACGTCTTTCTATCTCCTCGCCTTCTCTGTAAATCGTTGTCAGAAGTCGAAGAACGGTGTCAATGAAACAAGTAATTTTGCAATCCTTGCTGAGCATACCACGGGCTTTACATACGCACGATATTTTTGGAACACATACATGAAAGTAAAGGCTTCAAAATGAGACCAAGTACGGCCTTCTATCTCCTCGCCTTCTCTGTAAATCGGCGTCAGAAGTGGAAGAACGGTGTCTATGAAGATAAAGAACAGTCTCTATGAAACATGTAACCTTGCAATCCTTGCTGAGCATACCACGGGCTTTACATACGCATGATATTTGAGGAGCATATACATGGAAACATAGGCTTCAAAATGAGACCAAGTACGTCTTTCTATCTCCTCGCCTTCTCTGTAAATCGGCGTCAGAAGTCGAAGAACGGTGTCAATGAAACAAGTAATTTTGCAATCCTTGCTGAGCATACCACGGGCTTTACATACGCACAATATTTTTGGAACACATACATAAAAGTAAAGGCTTCAAAATGAGACCAAGTACGGCCTTCTATCTCCTCGCCTTATTTGTAAATCGGCGTCAGAAGTGGAAGAACGGTGTCTATGAAGATAAAGAACAGTCTCTATGAAACATCTAACCTTGCAATCCTTGCTGAGCATACCACGGGCTTAACATACGCATGATATTTGAGGAGCATATTCTTGAAAACAAAGGCTTCAAAATGAGACCAAGTACGTCTTTCTATCTCCTCGCCTTCTCTGTAAATCGGCGTCAGAAGTTGAAGAACGGTGTCAATAAAACAAGTATTTTGCAATCCTTGCTGAGCATACCACGGGCTTTACATACGCACGATATTTTTGGAACACATACATGAAAGGAAAGGCTTCAAAATGAGACCAAGTACGGCCTTCTATCTCCTCGCCTTCTCTGTAAATCAGCGTCAGAAGTGGAAGAACGGTGTCTATGAAGATAAAGAACAGTCTCTATGAAACATGTAACCTTGCAATCCTTGCTGAGCATACCACGGGCTTTACATACGCATGATATTTGAGGAGCATATACTTGAAAACAAAGGCTTCAAAATGAGACCAAGTACGTCTTTCTTTCTCCTCGCCTTCTCTGTAAATCGGCGTCAGAAGTTGAAGAACGGTGTCAATGAAACAAGTAATTTTGCAATCCTTGCTGAGCATACCACGGGCTTTACATACGCACGATATTTTTGGAACACATACATGAAAACAAAGGCTTCAAAATGATACCAAGTACGTCTTTCTATCTCCTCGCCTTCTCTGTAAATCGTTGTCAGAAGTCGAAGAACGGTGTCAATGAAACAAGTAATTTTGCAATCCTTGCTGAGCATACCACGGGCTTTACATACGCACGATATTTTTGGAACACATACATGAAAGTAAAGGCTTCAAAATGAGACCAAGTACGGCCTTCTATCTCCTCGCCTTCTCTGTAAATCGGCGTCAGAAGTGGAAGAACGGTGTCTATGAAGTTAAAGAACAGTCTCTATGAAACATCTAACCTTGCAATCCTTGCTGAGCATACCACGGGCTTAACATACGCATGATATTTGAGGAGCATATTCTTGAAAACAAAGGCTTCAAAATGAGACCAAGTACGTCTTTCTATCTCCTCGCCTTCTCTGTAAATCGGCGTCAGAAGTTGAAGAACGGTGTCAATAAAACAAGTATTTTGCAATCCTTGCTGAGCATACCACGGGCTTTACATACGCACGATATTTTTGGAACACATACATGAAAGTAAAGGCTTCAAAATGAGACCAAGTACGGCCTTCTATCTCCTCGCCTTCTCTGTAAATCGGTGTCAGAAGTGGAAGAACGGTGTCTATGAAGATAAAGAACAGTCTCTATGAAACATGTAACCTTGCAATCCTTGCTGAGCATACCACGGGCTTTACATACGCATGATATTTGAGGAGCATATACTTGAAAACAAAGGCTTCAAAATGAGACCAAGTACGTCTTTCTTTCTCCTCGCCTTCTCTGTAAATCGGCGTCAGAAGTTGAAGAACGGTGTCAATGAAACAAGTAATTTTGCAATCCTTGCTGAGCATACCACGGGCTTTACATACGCACGATATTTTTGGAACACATACATGAAAACAAAGGCTTCAAAATGAGACCAAGTACGTCTTTCTATCTCCTCGCCTTCTCTGTAAATCGTTGTCAGAAGTCGAAGAACGGTGTCAATGAAACAAGTAATTTTGCAATCCTTGCTGAGCATACCACGGGCTTTACATACGCACGATATTTTTGGAACACATACATGAAAGTAAAGGCTTCAAAATGAGACCAAGTACGGCCTTCTATCTCCTCGCCTTCTCTGTAAATCGGCGTCAGAAGTGGAAGAACGGTGTCTATGAAGTTAAAGAACAGTCTCTATGAAACATGTAACCTTGCAATCCTTGCTGAGCATACCACGGGCTTTACATACGCATGATATTTGAGTAGCATATTCATGAAAACAAAGGCGTCAAAATGAGACCAAGTATGTATTTGTATCTCCTCGCCTTCTCTGTAAATCGGCGTCAGAAGTTGAAGAACGGTGTCAATGAAACAAGTAATTTTGCAATTCTTGCTGAGCATACCACGGGCTTTACATACGCACGATATTTTTGGAACAAATACATAAAAACAAAGACTTAAAAATGAGACCAAGTTCGTCCTTCTATCTCCTACCCTTCTCTGTTAATTGGCGTCAGAAGTGGAAGAATGGTGTCTATGAAGATAAAGAACAGTCTCTATGAAACATGTAACCTTGCAATCCTTGCTGAGCATACCACGGGCTTTACATACACAAGATATTTAAGGAGCATATTCATGAAAACAAAGGCTTCAAAATGAGACCAAGTACGTCTTTCTATCTCCTCGCCTTCTCTGTAAATCGGCGTCAGAAGTTGAAGAACGGTGTCAATGAAACCAGTAATTTTGCAATCCTTGCTGAGCATACCACAGGCTTTACATACGCACGATATTTTTGGAACACATACATGAAAACGAAGACTTCAAAATGAGACCAAGTACGTCTTTCTATCTCCTACCCTTCTCTGTTAATTGGCGTCAGAAGTGGAAGAACGGTGTCTAGAAGATAAAGAACAGTCTCTATGAAACATGTAACCTTGCAATCCTTGCTGAGCATACCACGGGCTTTACATACGCACGATATTTTTGGAACACATACATGAAAACAAAGACTTCAAAATGAGACCAAGTACCTCTTTCTATCTCCTCGCCTTTTCTGTAAATCGGCGTCAGAAGTTGAAGAACGGTGTCAATGAAACAAGTAATTTTGCAATCCTTGCTGAGCATACCACGGGCTTTACATACGCACGATATTTTTGGAACAAATACATGAAAACAAAGGCTTCAAAATGAGACCAAGTTCGTCCTTCTATCTCCTACCCTTCTCTGTTAATTGGCGTCAGAAGTGGAAGAATGGTGTCTATGAAGATAAAGAACAGTCTCTATGAAACATGTAACCTTGCAATCCTTGCTGAGCATACCACGGGCTTTACATACACAAGATATTTAAGGAGCATATTCATGAAAATAAAGGCTTCAAAATGAGACCAAGTACGTCTTTCTATCTCCTCGTCTTCTCTGTAAATCGGCGTCAGAAGTTGAAGAACGGTGTCAATGAAACAAGTAATTTTGCAATCCTTGCTGAGCATACCACGGGCTTTACATACGCACGATATTTTTGGAACACATACATGAAAACAAAGGCTTCAAAATGAGACCAAGTACGGCCTTCTATCTCCTCGCCTTCTCTGTAAATCGGCGTCAGAAGTCGAAGAACGGTGTCAATGAAACAAGTAATTTTGCAATCCTTGCTGAGCATACCACGGGCTTTACATACGCACAATATTTTTGGAACACATACATGAAAGTAAAGGCTTCAAAATGAGACCAAGTACGGCCTTCTATCTCCTCGCCTTCTCTGTAAATCGGCGTCAGAAGTGGAAGAACGGTGTCTATGAAGATAAAGAACATTCTCTATGAAACATGTAACCTTGCAATCCTTGCTGAGCATACCACGGGCTTAACATACGCATGATATTTGAGGAGCATATTCTTGAAAACAAAGGCTTCAAAATGAGACCAAGTACGTCTTTCTTTCTCCTCGCCTTCTCTGTAAATCGGCGTCAGAAGTCGAAGAACGGTGTCAATGAAACAAGTAATTTTGCAATCCTTGCTGAGCATACCACGGGCTTTACATACGCACGATATTTTTGGAACACATACATGAAAAAGAAGGGTTCAAAATGAGACCAAGTACGTCCTTCTATCTCCTCGCCTTCTCTGTAAATCGGCGTCAGAAGTTGAAGAACGGTGTCAATAAAACAAGTTATTTTGCAATCCTTGCTGAGCATACCACGGGCTTTACATACGCACGATATTTTTGGAACACATACATGAAAGTAAAGGCTTCAAAATGAGACCAAGTACGACCTTCTATCTCCTCGCCTTCTCTGTAAATCGGCGTCAGAAGTGGAAGAACGGTGTCTATGAAGATAAAGAACAGTCTCTATGAAACATGTAACCTTGCAATCCTTGCTGAGCATACCACGGGCTTTACATACGCATGATATTTGAGGAGCATATACATGGAAACAAAGGTTTCAAAATGAGACCAAGTACGTCTTTCTATCTCCTCGCCTTCTCTGTAAATCGGCGTCAGAAGTTGAAGAACGGTGTCAATGAAACAAGTAATTTTGCAATCCTTGCTGAGCATACCACGGGCTTTACATACGCACGATATTTTTGGAACACATACATGAAAACAAAGGCTTCAAAATGAGACCAAGTACGTCTTTCTATCTCCTCGCCTTCTCTGTAAATCGGCGTCAGAAATCGAAGAACGGTGTCAATGAAACAAGTAATTTTGCAATCCTTGCTGAGCATACCACGGGCTTTACATACGCACGATATTTTTGGATCACATACATGAAAGTAAAGGCTTCAAAATGAGACCAAGTACGGCCTTCTATCTCCTCGCCTTCTCTGTAAATCGGCGTGAGAAGTGGAAGAACGGTGTCTATGAAGATAAAGAACGGTCTCTATGAAACATGTAACCTTGCAATCCTTGCTGAACATACCACGGGCTTAACATACGCATGATATTTGAGGAGCATATTCTTGAAAACAAAGGCTTCAAAATGAGACCAAGTACGTCTTTCTATCTCCTCGCCTTCTCTGTAAATCGGCGTCAGAAGTTGAAGAACGGTGTCAATAAAACAAGTATTTTGCAATCCTTGCTGAGCATACCACGGGCTTTACATACGCACGATATTTTTGGAACACATACATGAAAGTAAAGGCTTTAAAATGAGACCAAGTACGGCCTTTTATCTCCTCGCCTTCTCTGTAAATCGGCGTCAGAAGTGGAAGAACGGTGTCTATGAAGATAAAGAACAGTCTCTATGAAACATGTAACCTTGCAATCCTTGCTGAGCATACCACGGGCTTTACATACGCATGATATTTGAGGAGCATATACATGAAAACAAAGGCTTCAAAATGAGACCAAGTACGTCTTTCTTTCTCCTCGCCTTCTCTGTAAATCGGCGTCAGAAGTCGAAGAACGGTGTCAATGAAACAAGTAATTTTGCAATCCTTGCTGAGCATACCACGGGCTTTACATACGCACGATATTTTTGGAACACATACATGAAAGTAAAGGCTTCAAAATGAGACCAAGTACGTCCTTCTATCTCCTCGCCTTCTCTGTAAATCGGCGTCAGAAGTTGAAGAACGGTGTCAATAAAACAAGTAATTTTGCAATCCTTGCTGAGCATACCACGGGCTTTACATACGCACGATATTTTTGGAACACATACATGAAAGTAAAGGCTTCAAAATGAGACCAAGTACGACCTTCTATCTCCTCGCCTTCTCTGTAAATCGGCGTAAGAAGTGGAAGAACGGTGTCTATGAAGATAAAGAACAGTCTCTATGAAACATGTAACCTTGCAATCCTTGCTGAGCATACCACGGGCTTTACATACGCATGATATTTGAGGAGCATATACATGGAAACAAAGGCTTCAAAATGAGACCAAGTACGTCTTTCTATCTCCTCGCCTTCTCTGTAAATCGGCGTCAGAAGTTGAAGAACGGTGTCAATGAAACAAGTAATTTTGCAATCCTTGCTGAGCATACCACGGGCTTTACATACGCACGATATTTTTGGAACACATACATGAAAACAAAGGCTTCAAAATGAGACCAAGTACGTCTTTCTATCTCCTCGCCTTCTCTGTAAATCGGCGTCAGAAGTCGAAGAACGGTGTCAATGAAACAAGTAATTTTGCAATCCTTGCTGAGCATACCACGGGCTTTACATACGCACGATATTTTTGGATCACATAAAACGAAGGGTTCAAAATGAGACCAAGTACGTCCTTCTATCTCCTCGCCTTCTCTGTAAATCGGCGTCAGAAGTTGAAGAACGGTGTCAATAAAACAAGTAATTTTGCAATCCTTGCTGAGCATACCACGGGCTTTACATACGCACGATATTTTTGGAACACATACATGAAAACAAAGGCTTCAAAATGAGACCAAGTACGTCCTTCTATCTCCTACCCTTCTCTGTTAATCGGCGTCAGAAGTGGAAGAACGGTGTCTATGAAGATAAAGAACAGTCTCTATGAAACATGTAACCTTGCAATCCTTGCTGAGCATACCAGGGGCTTTACATACGCATGATATTTTTGGAACACATACATGAAAACAAAGGCTTCAAAATGAGACCAAGTACGTCCTTCTATCTCCTCGCCTTCTCTGTAAATCGGCGTAAGAAGTGGAAGAACGGTGTCTATGAAGATAAAGAACAGTTTCTATGAAACATCTAACCTTGCAATCCTTGCTGAGCATACCACGGGCTTTACATACGAATGATATTTGAGGAGCATATTCATAAAAACAAAGGCTTCAAAATGAGACCAAGTACGTCGTTCTATCTCCTCGCCTTCCCTGTAAATCGGCGTCAGAAGTGGAAGAACGGTGTCTATGAAGATAAAGAACAGTCTCTATGAAACATCTAACCTTGCAATCCTTGCTGAGCATACCACGGGCTTTACATACGCATGATATTTGAGGAGCATATTCATGAAAACAAAGGCTTCAAAATGAGACCAAGTACGTCCTTCTATCTCCTCGCCTTCTCTGTAAATCGGCGTCAGAAGTGGAAGAACGGTGTCTATGAAGATAAAGAACAGTCTCTATGAAACATGTAACCTTGCAATTCTTGCTGAGCATACCAAGGGCTTTACATACGCATGATATTTGAGGAGCATTTTCATGAAAACAAAGGCTTCAAAATGAGACCAAGTACGTCTTTCTATCTCCTCGCCTTCTCTGTAAATCGGCGTCAGAAGTGGAAGAACGGTGTCAATGAAACAAGTAATTTTGCAATCCTTGCTGAGCATACCACGGGCTTTACATACGCATGATATTTTTGGAACACATACATGAAAACAAAGGCTTCAAAATGAGACCAAGTACGTCCTTCTATCTCCTACCCTTCTCTGTTAATCGGCGTCAGAATTGGAAGAACGGTGTCTATGAAGATAAAGAACAGTCTCTATGAAACATGTAACCTTGCAATCCTTGCTGAGCATACCACGGGCTTTACATACGCATGATATTTTTGGAACACATACATGAAAACAAAGGCTTCAAAATGAGACCAAGTACGTCTTTCTATATCCTCGCCTTCTCTGTAAATCGGCGTCAGAAGTTGAAGAACGGTGTCTATGAAGATAAAGAACAGTTTCTATGAAACATCTAACCTTGCAATCCTTGCTGAGCATACCACGGGCTTTAAATACGCATTATATTTGAGGAGCATATTCATGAAAACAAAGGCTTCAAAATGAGACCAAGTACGTCCTTCTATCTCCTCGCCTTCTCTGTAAATCGGCGTCAGAAGTGGAAGAACGGTGTCTATGAAGATAAAGAACAGTCTCTATGAAACATGTAACCTTGCAATCCTTGCTGAGCATACCAAGGGCTTTACATACGCATGATATTTGAGGAGCATATTCATGAAAACAAAGGCTTCAAAATGAGACCAACTACGTCCTGTTATCTCCTACCCTTCTCTGTTAATTGGCGTCAGAAGTGGAAGAACGGTGTCTATGAAGATAAAGAACTGTCTCTATGAAACAAGAAACCTTGCACTCCTTGCTGAGCATACCACGGGCTTTAAATACGCATGATATTTGAGGAGCATATTCATGAAAACAAAGGCTTCAAAATGAGACCAAGTACGTCTTTCTATCTCCTCGCCTTCTCTGTAAATCGGCGTCAGAAGTTGAAGAACGGTGTCAATGAAACAAGTAATTTTGTAATCCTTGCTGAGCATACCACGGGCTTTACATACGCATGATATTTGAGGAGCATATTCATGAAAACAAAGGCTTCAAAATGAGACCAAGTACGTCCTTCTATCTCCTCGCCTTCTCTGTAAATCGGCGTCAGAAGTGGAAGAACGGTGTCTATGAAGATAAAGAACAGTCTCTATGAAACATGTAACCTTGCAATCCTTGCTGAGCATACCAAGGGCTTTACATACGCATGATATTTGAGGAGCATATTCATGAAAACAAAGGCTTCAAAATGAGACCAAGTATGTCTTTCTATCTCCTCGCCTTCTCTGTAAATCGGCGTCAGAAGTTGAAGAACGGTGTCAATGAAACAAGTAATTTTGTAATCCTTGCTGAGCATACCACGGGCTTTACATACGCATGATATTTGAGGAGCATATTCATGAAAACAAAGGCTTCAAAATGAGACCAAGTACGTCTTTCTATTTCCTCGCCTTCTCTGTAAATCGGCGTCAGAAGTTGAAGAACGGTGTCTATGAAGATAAAGAACAGTTTCTATGAAACATCTAACCTTGCAATCCTTGCTGAGCATACCACGGGCTTTACATACGCATGAAATTTTTGGAACACATACATGAAAACAAAGGCTTCAAAATGAGACCAAGTACGTCCTGTTATCTCCTACCCTTCTCTGTTAATTGGCGTCAGAAGTGGAAGAACGGTGTCTATGAAGATAAAGAACAGTCTCTATGAAACATCTAACCTTGCAATCCTTGCTGAGCATACCACGGGCTTTACATACGCATGATATTTGAGGAGCATATTCATGAAAACAAAGGCTTCAAAATGAGACCAAGTACGTCCTTCTATCTCCTCGCCTTCTCTCTAAATCGGCGCCAGAAGTGGAAGAACGGTGTCTATGAAGATAAAGAACAGTCTCTATGAAACATGTAACCTTGCAATCCTTGCTGAGCATACCAAGGGCTTTACATACGCATGATATTTGAGGAGCATTTTCATGAAAACAAAGGCTTCAAAATGAGACCAAGTACGTCTTTCTATCTCCTCGCCTTCTCTGTAAATCGGCGTCAGAAGTGGAAGAACGGTGTCAATGAAACAAGTAATTTTGCAATCCTTGCTGAGCATACCACGGGCTTTACATACGCATGATATTTTTGGAACACATACATGAAAACAAAGGCTTCAAAATGAGACCAAGTACGTCCTTCTATCTCCTACCCTTCTCTGTTAATCGGCGTCAGAATTGGAAGAACGGTGTCTATGAAGATAAAGAACAGTCTCTATGAAACATGTAACCTTGCAATCCTTGCTGAGCATACCACGGGCTTTACATACGCATGATATTTTTGGAACACATACATGAAAACAAAGGCTTCAAAATGAGACCAAGTACGTCTTTCTATATCCTCGCCTTCTCTGTAAATCGGCGTCAGAAGTTGAAGAACGGTGTCTATGAAGATAAAGAACAGTTTCTATGAAACATCTAACCTTGCAATCCTTGCTGAGCAAACCACGGGCTTTACATACGCATGATATTTGAGGAGCATATTCATAAAAACAAAGGCTTCAAAACGAGACCAAGTACGTCCTTCTATCTCCTCGCCTTCTCTGTAAATCGGCGTCAGACGTGGAAGAACGGTGTCTATGAAGATAAAGAACAGTCTCTATGAAACATGTAACCTTGCAATCCTTGCTGAGCATACCACGGGCTTTACATACGCATGATATTTGAGGAGCATATTCATGAAAACAAAGGCTTCAAAATGAGACCAAGTACGTCTTTCTATCTCTTCGCCTTCTCTGTAAATCGGCGTCAGAAGTTGAAGAACGGTGTCAATGAAACAAGTAATTTTGCAATCCTTGCTGAGCATACCACGGGCTTTACATACGCATGATATTTGAGGAGCATATTCATGAAAACAAAGGCTTCAAAATGAGACCAAGTACGTCCTTCTATCTCCTCGCCTTCTCTGTAAATCGGCGTCAGAAGTGGAAGAACGGTGTCTATGAAGATAAAGAACAGTCTCTATGAAACATGTAACCTTGCAATCCTTGCTGAGCATACCAAGGGCTTTACATACGCATGATATTTGAGGAGCATATTCATGAAAACAAAGGCTTCAAAATGAGACCAAGTACGTCTTTCTATCTCCTCGCCTTCTCTGTAAATCGGCGTCAGAAGTTGAAGAACGGTGTCAATGAAACAAGTAATTTTGTAATCCTTGCTGAGCATACCACGGGCTTTACATACGCATGATATTTGAGGAGCATATTCATGAAAACAAAGGCTTCAAAATGAGACCAAGTACGTCCTTCTATCTCCTACCCTTCTCTGTTAATCGGCGTCAGAATTGGAAGAACGGTGTCTATGAAGATAAAGAACAGTCTCTATGAAACATGTAACCTTGCAATCCTTGCTGAGCATACCACGGGCTTTACATACGCATGATATTTTTGGAACACATACATGAAAACAAAGGCTTCAAAATGAGACCAAGTACGTCTTTCTATATCCTCGCCTTCTCTGTAAATCGGCGTCAGAAGTTGAAGAACGGTGTCTATGAAGATAAAGAACAGTTTCTATGAAACATCTAACCTTGCAATCCTTGCTGAGCATACCACGGGCTTTAAATACGCATGATATTTGAGGAGCATATTCATGAAAACAAAGGCTTCAAAATGAGACCAAGTACGTCTTTCTATCTCCTCGCCTTCTCTGTAAATCGGCGTCAGAAGTTGAAGAACGGTGTCAATGAAACAAGTAATTTTGTAATCCTTGCTGAGCATACCACGGGCTTTACATACGCATGATATTTGAGGAGCATATTCATGAAAACAAAGGCTTCAAAATGAGACCAAGTACGTCCTTCTATCTCCTCGCCTTCTCTGTAAATCGGCGTCAGAAGTGGAAGAACGGTGTCTATGAAGATAAAGAACAGTCTCTATGAAACATGTAACCTTGCAATCCTTGCTGAGCATACCAAGGGCTTTACATACGCATGATATTTGAGGAGCATATTCATGAAAACAAAGGCTTCAAAATGAGACCAACTACGTCCTGTTATCTCCTACCCTTCTCTGTTAATTGGCGTCAGAAGTGGAAGAACGGTGTCTATGAAGATAAAGAACTGTCTCTATGAAACAAGAAACCTTGCACTCCTTGCTGAGCATACCACGGGCTTTACATACGCATGATATTTGAGGAGCATATTCATGAAAACAAAGGCTTCAAAATGAGACCAAGTACGTCTTTCTATCTCCTCGCCTTCTCTGTAAATCGGCGTCAGAAGTTGAAGAACGGTGTCAATGAAACAAGTAATTTTGTAATCCTTGCTGAGCATACCAAGGGCTTTACATACGCATGATATTTGAGGAGCATATTCATGAAAACAAAGGCTTCAAAATGAGACCAAGTACGTCCTTCTATCTCCTCGCCTTCTCTGTAAATCGGCGTCAGAAGTGGAAGAACGGTGTCTATGAAGATAAAGAACAGTCTCTATGAAACATGTAACCTTGCAATCCTTGCTGAGCATACCAAGGGCTTTACATACGCATGATATTTGAGGAGCATATTCATGAAAACAAAGGCTTCAAAATGAGACCAAGTATGTCTTTCTATCTCCTCGCCTTCTCTGTAAATCGGCGTCAGAAGTTGAAGAACGGTGTCAATGAAACAAGTAATTTTGCAATCCTTGCTGAGCATACCACGGGCTTTACATACGCACGATATTTTTGGATCACATACATGAAAACAAAGGCTTCAAAATGAGACCAAGTACGTCCTGTTATCTCCTACCCTTCTCTGTTAATTGGCGTCAGAAGTGGAAGAACGGTGTCTATGAAGATAAAGAACAGTCTCTATGAAACATGTAACCTTGCAATCCTTGCTGAGCATACCAAGGGCTTTACATACGCATGATATTTGAGGAGCATATTCATGAAAACAAAGGCTTCAAAATGAGACCAAGTATGTCTTTCTATCTCCTCGCCTTCTCTGTAAATCGGCGTCAGAAGTTGAAGAACGGTGTCAATGAAACAAGTAATTTTGCAATCCTTGCTGAGCATACCACGGGCTTTACATACGCACGATATTTTTGGATCACATACATGAAAACAAAGGCTTCAAAATGAGACCAAGTACGTCCTGTTATCTCCTACCCTTCTCTGTTAATTGGCGTCAGAAGTGGAAGAACGGTGTCTATGAAGATAAAGAACAGTCTCTATGAAACATCTAACCTTGCAATCCTTGCTGAGCATACCACGGACTTTACATACGCATGATATTTGAGGAGCATATTAATGAAAACAAAGGCTTCAAAATGAGACCAAGTACGTCCTTCTATCTCCTCGCCTTCTCTGTAAATCGGCGTCAGAAGTGGAAGAACGGTGTCTATGAAGATAAAGAACAGTCTCTATGAAACATGTAACCTTGCAATCCTTGCTGAGCATACCAAGGGCTTTACATACGCATGATATTTGAGGAGCATATTCATGAAAACAAAGGCTTCAAAATAAGACCAAGTACGTCTTTCTATCTTTTCGCCTTCTCTGTAAATCGGCGTCAGAAGTTGAAGAACGGTGTCCATGAAACAAGTAATTTTGCAATCCTTGCTGAGCATACCACGGGCTTTACATACGCACGATATTTTTGGAACACATACATGAAAACAAAGGCTTCAAAATGAGACCAAGTACGTCTTTCTATCTCCTCTCCTTCTCTGTAAATCGGCGTCAGAAGTTGAAGAACGTTGTCAATGAAACAAGTAATTTTGCAATCCTTGCTGAGCATACCACGGGCTTTACATGCGCATGATATTTGAGGAGCATATTCATGAAAACAAAGGCTTCAAAATGAGACCAAGTACGTCTTTCTATCTCCTCGCCTTCTCTGTAAATCGGCGTCAGAAGTTGAAGAACGGTGTCTATGAAGATAAAGAACAGTCTCTATGAAATTTGTAACCTTGCAATCCTTGCTGAGCATCCATACGCATGATATTTGAGGAGCATATTCATGAAAACAAAGGCTTCAAAACAATCGGCGTAATTGTCCATGAAACAAGTAATTTTGCATCCTTGCTGAGCATACCACGGGCTTTACATACGCACGATATTTTTGGAACACATACATGAAAACAAAGGCTTCAAAATGAGACCAAGAACGTCTTTCTATCTCCTCGCCTTCTCTGTAAATCGGCGTCAGAAGTGGAAGAACGGTGTCAATGAAGATAAAGAACAGTCTCTATGAAACATCTAACTTTGCAATCCTTGCTGAGCATACCACGGGCTTTACATACGCATGATATTTTTGGAACACATACATGAAAACAAAGGCTTCAAAATGAGACCAAGTACGTCTTTCTATCTCCTCGCCTTCTCTGTAAATCGGCGTCAGAAGTTGAAGAACGGTGTCTATGAAGATAAAGAACAGTCTCTATGAAATTTGTAACCTTGCAATCCTTGCTGAGCATACCACGGGCTTTACATACGCATGAAATTTTTGGAACACATACATGAAAACAAAGGCTTCAAAATGAGACCAAGTACGTCCTGTTATCTTCTACCCTTCTCTGTTAATTGGCGTCAGAAGTGGAAGAACGGTGTCTATGAAGATAAAGAACAGTCTCTATGAAACATCTAACCTTGCAATCCTTGCTGAGCATACCACGGGCTTTACATACGCATGATATTTGAGGAGCATATTCATGAAAACAAAGGCTTCAAAATGAGACCAAGTACGTCCTTCTATCTCCTCGCCTTCTCTGTAAATCGGCGTCAGAAGTGGAAGAACGGTGTCTATGAAGATAAAGAACAGTCTCTATGAAACATGTAACCTTGCAATCCTTGCTGAGCATACCACGGGCTTTACATACGCATGATATTTGAGGAGCATATACATGAAAACAAAGGCTTCAAAATGAAACCAAGTACGTCCTTCTATCTCCTACCCTTCTCTGTTAATCAGCGTCAGAAGTTGAAGAACGGTGTCAATGAAACAAGTAATTTTGTAATCCTTGCTGAGCATACCACGGGCTTTACATACTCATGATATTTGAGGAGCATATTCATGAAAACAAAGGCTTCAAAATGAGACCAAGTACGTCTTTCTATCTCCTCGCCTTCTCTGTAAATCGGCGTCAGAAGTGGAAGAACGGTGTCTATGAAGATAAAGAACAGTCTCTATGAAACATGTAACCTTGCAATCCTTGCTGAGCATACCAAGGGCTTTACATACGCATGATATTTGAGGAGCATATTCATGAAAACAAAGGCTTCAAAATGAGACCAAGTACGTCTTTCTATCTCCTCGCCTTCTCTGTAAATCGGCGTCAGAAGTTGAAGAACGGTGTCAATGAAACAAGTAATTTTGCAATCCTTGCTGAGCATACCACGGGCTTTACATACGCACGATATTTTTGGATCACATACATGAAAACAAAGGCTTCAAAATGAGACCAAGTACGTCCTGTTATCTCCTACCCTTCTCTGTTAATTGGCGTCAGAAGTGGAAGAACGGTGTCTATGAAGATAAAGAACAGTCTCTATGAAACATCTAACCTTGCAATCCTTGCTGAGCATACCACGGACTTTACATACGCATGATATTTGAGGAGCATATTAATGAAAACAAAGGCTTCAAAATGAGACCAAGTACGTCCTTCTATCTCCTCGCCTTCTCTGTAAATCGGCGTCAGAAGTGGAAGAACGGTGTCTATGAAGATAAAGAACAGTCTCTATGAAACATGTAACCTTGCAATCCTTGCTGAGCATACCAAGGGCTTTACATACGCATGATATTTGAGGAGCATATTCATGAAAACAAAGGCTTCAAAATAAGACCAAGTACGTCTTTCTATCTTTTCGCCTTCTCTGTAAATCGGCGTCAGAAGTTGAAGAACGGTGTCCATGAAACAAGTAATTTTGCAATCCTTGCTGAGCATACCACGGGCTTTACATACGCACGATATTTTTGGAACACATACATGAAAACAAAGGCTTCAAAATGAGACCAAGTACGTCTTTCTATCTCCTCTCCTTCTCTGTAAATCGGCGTCAGAAGTTGAAGAACGTTGTCAATGAAACAAGTAATTTTGCAATCCTTGCTGAGCATACCACGGGCTTTACATGCGCATGATATTTGAGGAGCATATTCATGAAAACAAAGGCTTCAAAATGAGACCAAGTACGTCTTTCTATCTCCTCGCCTTCTCTGTAAATCGGCGTCAGAAGTTGAAGAACGGTGTCTATGAAGATAAAGAACAGTCTCTATGAAATTTGTAACCTTGCAATCCTTGCTGAGCATACCAAGGGCTTTACATACGCATGATATTTGAGGAGCATATTCATGAAAACAAAGGCTTCAAAATGAGACCAAGTACGTCTTTCTATCTCTTCGCCTTCTCTGTAAATCGGCGTCAGAAGTTGAAGAACGGTGTCCATGAAACAAGTAATTTTGCAATCCTTGCTGAGCATACCACGGGCTTTACATACGCACGATATTTTTGGAACACATACATGAAAACAAAGGCTTCAAAATGAGACCAAGAACGTCTTTCTATCTCCTCGCCTTCTCTGTAAATCGGCGTCAGAAGTGGAAGAACGGTGTCAATGAAGATAAAGAACAGTCTCTATGAAACATCTAACTTTGCAATCCTTGCTGAGCATACCACGGGCTTTACATACGCATGATATTTTTGGAACACATACATGAAAACAAAGGCTTCAAAATGAGACCAAGTACGTCTTTCTATCTCCTCGCCTTCTCTGTAAATCGGCGTCAGAAGTTGAAGAACGGTGTCTATGAAGATAAAGAACAGTCTCTATGAAATTTGTAACCTTGCAATCCTTGCTGAGCATACCACGGGCTTTACATACGCATGATATTTTTGGAACACATACATGAAAACAAAGGCTTCAAAATGAGACCAAGTACGTCTTTCTATCTCCTCGCCTTCCCTGTAAATCGGCGTCAGAAGTTGAAGAACGGTGTCAATGAAACAAGTAATTTTGCAATCCTTGCTGAGCATACCACGGGCTTTACATACGCACGATATTTTTGGATCACATACATGACCACAAAGGCTTCAAAATGAGACCAAGTACGTCCTTCTATCTTCTACCCTTCTCTGTTAATCGGCGTCAGAAGTGGAAGAACGGTGTCTATGAAGATAAAGAACAGTCTCTATGAAACATCTAACCTTGCAATCCTTGCTGAGCATACCACGGGCTTTACATACGCATGATATTTTTGGAACACATACATGAAAACAAAGGCTGCAAAATGAGACCAAGAACGTCTTTCTATCTCCTCGCCTTCTCTGTTAATCGGCGTCAGAAGTTGAAGAACGGTGTCAATGAAACAAGTAATTTTGCAATCCTTGCTGAGCATACCACGGGCTTTACATACGCACGATATTTTTGGATAACATACATGATAACAAAGGCTTCAAAATGAGACCAAGTACGTCCTTCTATCTCCTACCCTTCTCTGTTAATCGGCGTCAGAAGTGGAAGAACGGTGTCTATGAAGATAAAGAACAGTCTCTATGAAACATCTAACCTTGCAATCCTTGCTGAGCATACCACGGGCTTTACATACGCATGATATTTTTGGAACACATACATGAAAACAAAGGCTTCAAAATGAGACCAAGAACGTCTTTCTATCTCCTCGCCTTCTCTGTTAATCGGCGTCAGAAGTGGAAGAACGGTGTCAATGAAGATAAAAAACAGTCTCTATGAAATTTGTAACCTTGCAATCCTTGCTGAGCATACCACGGGCTTTACATACGCATGATATTTTTGGAACACATACATGAAAACAAAGGCTTCAAAATGAGACCAAGTACGTCTTTCTATCTCCTCGCCTTCCCTGTAAATCGGCGTCAGAAGTTGAAGAACGGTGTCAATGAAACAAGTAATTTTGCAATCCTTGCTGAGCATACCACGGACTTTACATACGCACGATATTTTTGGAACACATACTTGAAAACAAAGGCTTCAAAATGAGACCAAGTACGTCCTTCTATCTCCTACCCTTCTCTGTTAATCGGCGTCAGAAGTGGAAGAACGGTGTCTATGAAGATAAAGAACAGTCTCTATGAAACATGTAACCTTGCAATCCTTGCTGAGCATACCACGGGCTTTACATACGCATGATATTTTTGTAACACATACATGAAAACAAAGGCTTCAAAATGAGACCAAGTACGTCTTTCTATCTCCTCGCCTTCTCTGTAAATCGGCGTCAGAAGTTGAAGAACGCTGTCTATGAAGATAAAGAACAGTCTCTATGAAACATGTAACCTTGCAATCCTTGCTGAGCATACCACGGGCTTTACATACGCATGATATTTTTGGAACACATACATGAAAACAAAGGCTTCAAAATGAGACCAAGTACATCCTTCTATCTCCTCGCCTTCTCTGTAAATCGGCGTCAGAAGTTGAAGAACGGTGTCAATGAAACAAGTAATTTTGCAATCCTTGCTGAGCATACCACGGGCTTTACATACGCACGATATTTTTGGATCACATACATGACAACAAAGGCTTCAAAATGAGACCAAGTACGTCCTTCTATCTTCTACCCTTCTCTGTTAATCGGCGTCAGAAGTGGAAGAACGGTGTCTATGAAGATAAAGAACAGTCTCTATGAAACATCTAACCTTGCAATCCTTGCTGAGCATACCACGGGCTTTACATACGCATGATATTTTTGGAACACATACATGAAAACAAAGGCTGCAAAATGAGACCAAGAACGTCTTTCTATCTCCTCGCCTTCTCTGTTAATCGGCGTCAGAAGTTGAAGAACGGTGTCAATGAAACAAGTAATTTTGCAATCCTTGCTGAGCATACCACGGGCTTTACATACGCACGATATTTTTGGATCACATACATGACAACAAAGGCTTCAAAATGAGACCAAGTACGTCCTTCTATCTCCTACCCTTCTCTGTTAATCGGCGTCAGAAGTGGAAGAACGGTGTCAATGAAGATAAAAAACAGTCTCTATGAAACATGTAACCTTGCAATCCTTGCTGAGCATACCACGGGCTTTACATACGCACGATATTTTTGGATCACATACATGAAAACAAAGGCTTCAAAATGAGATCAAGAACGTCTTTCTATCTCCTCGCCTTCTTTGTTAATCGGCGTCAGAAGTGGAAAAACGGTGTCAATGAAGATAAAGAACAGTCTCTATGAAACATGTAACCTTGCAATCCTTGCTGAGCATACCACGGGCTTTACATACGCATGATATTTAAGGAGCATATTCATGAAAACAAAGGCTTCAAAATGAGACCAAGTACGTCTTTCTATCTCCTCTCCTTCTCTGTAAATCGGCGTCAGAAGTGGAAGAACGGTGTCAATGAAGATAAAAAACAGTCTCTATGAAACATGTAACCTTGCAATCCTTGCTGAGCATACCACGGGCTTTACATACACACGATATTTTTGGATCACATACATGAAAACAAAGGCTTCAAAATGAGACCAAGAACGTCTTTCTATCTCCTCGCCTTCTCTGTTAATCGGCGTCAGAAGTGGAAGAACGGTGTCAATGAAGATAAAAAACAGTCTCTATGAAACATGTAACCTTGCAATCCTTGCTGAGCATACCACGGGCTTTACATACGCATGATATTTAAGGAGCATATTCATAAAAACAAAGGCTTCAAAATGAGACCAAGTACGTCTTTCTATCTCCTCGCCTTCTCTGTAAATCGGCGTCAGAAGTTGAAGAACGGTGTCAATGAAACAAGTAATTTTGTAATCCTTGCTGAGCATACCACGGGCTTTACATACGCATGATATTTGAGGAGCATATTCATGAAAACAAAGGCTTCAAAATGAGACCAACTACGTCCTGTTATCTCCTACCCTTCTCTGTTAATTGGCGTCAGAAGTGGAAGAACGGTGTCTATGAAGATAAAGAACAGTCTCTATGAAACATCTAACCTTGCAATCCTTGCTGAGCATACCACGGACTTTACATACGCATGATATTTGAGGAGCATATTCATGAAAACAAAGGCTTCAAAATGAGACCAAGAACGTCTTTCTATCTCCTCGCCTTCTCTGTAAATCGGCGTCAGAAGTGGAAGAACGGTGTCAATGAAGATAAAGAACAGTCTCTATGAAACATCTAACCTTGCAATCCTTGCTGAGCATACCACGGGCTTTACATACGCATGATATTTTTGGAACACATACATGAAAACAAAGGCTTCAAAATGAGACCAAGAACGTCTTTCTATCTCCTCGCCTTCTCTGTAAATCGGCGTCAGAAGTGGAAGAACGGTGTCAATGAAGATAAAGAACAGTCTCTATGAAACATGTAACCTTGCAATCCTTGCTGAGCATACCACGGGCTTTACATACGCACGATATTTTTGGATCACATACATGAAAACAAAGGCTTCAAAATGAGACCAAGAACGTCTTTCTATCTCCTCGCCTTCTCTGTAAATCGGCGTCAGAAGTGGAAGAACGGTGTCTATGAAGATAAAGAACAGTCTCTATGAAACATGTAACCTTGCAATCCTTGCTGAGCATACCAAGGGCTTTACATACGCATGATATTTGAGGAGCATATTCATGAAAACAAAGGCTTCAAAATGAGACCAAGTACGTCTTTCTATCTCCTCGCCTTCTCTGTAAATCGGCGTCAGAAGTTGAAGAACGGTGTCAATGAAACAAGTAATTTTGCAATCCTTGCTGAGCATACCACGGGCTTTACATACGCACGATATTTTTGGATCACATACATGAAAACAAAGGCTTCAAAATGAGACCAAGTACGTCCTGTTATCTCCTACCCTTCTCTGTTAATTGGCGTCAGAAGTGGAAGAACGGTGTCTATGAAGATAAAGAACAGTCTCTATGAAACATCTAACCTTGCAATCCTTGCTGAGCATACCACGGACTTTACATACGCATGATATTTGAGGAGCATATTCATGAAAACAAAGGCTTCAAAATGAGACAAAGTACGTCTTTCTATCTCCTCGCCTTCTCTGTAAATCGGCGTCAGAAGTTGAAGAACGGTGTCAATGAAACAAGTAATTTTGCAATCCTTGCTGAGCATACCACGGGCTTTACATACGCACGATATTTTTGGATCACATACATGAAAACAAAGGCTTCAAAATGAGACCAAGTACGTCCTGTTATCTCCTATCCTTCTCTGTTAATTGGCGTCAGAAGTGGAAGAACGGTGTCTATGAAGATAAAGAACAGTCTCTATGAAACATGTAGCCTTGCAATCCTTGCTGAGCATACCACGGTCTTTACATACGCATGATATTTGAGGAGCATATTTATGAAAACAAAGGCTTCAAAATGAGACCAAGTACGTCCTTCTATCTCCTCGCCTTCTCTGTAAATCGGCGTCAGAAGTGGAAGAACGGTGTCTATGAAGATAAAGAACAGTCTCTATGAAACATGTAACCTTGCAATCCTTGCTGAGCATACCAAGGGCTTTACATACGCATGATATTTGAGGAGCATATTCATGAAAACAAAGGCTTCAAAATAAGACCAAGTACGTCTTTCTATCTTTTCGCCTTCTCTGTAAATCGGCGTCAGAAGTTGAAGAACGGTGTCCATGAAACAAGTAATTTTGCAATCCTTGCTGAGCATACCACGGGCTTTACATACGCATGATATTTTTGGAACACATACATGAAAACAAAGGCTTCAAAATGAGACCAAGAACGTCTTTCTATCTCCTCGCCTTCTCTGTAAATCGGCGTCAGAAGTGGAAGAACGGTGTCAATGAAGATAAAGAACAGTCTCTATGAAACATGTAACCTTGCAATCCTTGCTGAGCATACCACGGGCTTTACATACGCACGATATTTTTGGATCACATACATGAAAACAAAGGCTTCAAAATGAGACCAAGTACGTCCTGTTATCTCCTACCCTTCTCTGTTAATTGGCGTCAGAAGTGGAAGAACGGTGTCTATGAAGATAAAGAACAGTCTCTATGAAACATCTAACCTTGCAATCCTTGCTGAGCATACCACGGACTTTACATACGCATGATATTTGAGGAGCATATTAATGAAAACAAAGGCTTCAAAATGAGACCAAGTACGTCCTTCTATCTCCTCGCCTTCTCTGTAAATCGGCGTCAGAAGTGGAAGAACGGTGTCTATGAAGATAAAGAACAGTCTCTATGAAACATGTAACCTCGCAATCCTTGCTGAGCAAACCAAGGGCTTTACATACGCATGATATTTGAGGAGCATATTCATGAAAACAAAGGCTTCAAAATAAGACCAAGTACGTCTTTCTATCTTTTCGCCTTCTCTGTAAATCGGCGTCAGAAGTTGAAGAACGGTGTCCATGAAACAAGTAATTTTGCAATCCTTGCTGAGCATACCACGGGCTTTACATACGCACGATATTTTTGGAACACATACATGAAAACAAAGGCTTCAAAATGAGACCAAGTACGTCTTTCTATCTCCTCTCCTTCTCTGTAAATCGGCGTCAGAAGTTGAAGAACGTTGTCAATGAAACAAGTAATTTTGCAATCCTTGCTGAGCATACCACGGGCTTTACATGCGCATGATATTTGAGGAGCATATTCATGAAAACAAAGGCTTCAAAATGAGACCAAGTACGTCTTTCTATCTCCTCGCCTTCCCTGTAAATCGGCGTCAGAAGTTGAAGAACGGTGTCAATGAAACAAGTAATTTTGCAATCCTTGCTGAGCATACCACGGGCTTTACATACGCACGATATTTTTGGAACACATACTTGAAAACAAAGGCTTCAAAATGAGACCAAGTACGTTCTTCTATCTCCTACCCTTCTCTGTTAATCGGCGTCAGAAGTGGAAGAAC
Organism: Ceriodaphnia dubia; assembly: GCA_022539655.2. Classification (NCBI taxonomy): domain Eukaryota; kingdom Metazoa; phylum Arthropoda; class Branchiopoda; order Diplostraca; family Daphniidae; genus Ceriodaphnia; species Ceriodaphnia dubia. The sequence goes on from JAKUCG020000250.1 coordinate 1,093,011, forward strand.
GGTGTCTATGAAGATAAAGAACAGTCTCTATGAAACATGTAACCTTGCAATCCTTGCTGAGCATACCAAGGGCTTTACATACGCATGATATTTGAGGAGCATATTCATGAAAACAAAGGCTTCAAAATGAGACCAAGTACGTCTTTCTATCTCCTACCCTTCTCTGTTAATCGGCGTCAGAAGTGGAAGAACGGTGTCTATGAAGATAAAGAACAGTCTCTATGAAACATGTAACCTTGCAATCCTTGCTGAGCATACCACGGGCTTTACATACGCATGATATTTTTGTAACACATACATGAAAACAAATGCTTCAAAATGAGACCAAGTACGTCTTTCTATCTCCTCGCCTTCTCTGTAAATCGGCGTCAGAAGTTGAAGAACGGTGTCCATGAAACAAGTAATTTTGCAATCCTTGCTGAGCATACCACGGGCTTTACATACGCACGATATTTTTGGAACACATACATGAAAACAAAGGCTTCAAAATGAGACCAAGAACGTCTTTCTATCTCCTCGCCTTCTCTGTAAATCGGCGTCAGAAGTGGAAGAACGGTGTCAATGAAGATAAAGAACAGTCTCTATGAAACATCTAACTTTGCAATCCTTGCTGAGCATACCACGGGCTTTACATACGCATGATATTTTTGGAACACATACATGAAAACAAAGGCTTCAAAATGAGACCAAGTACGTCTTTCTATCTCCTCGCCTTCTCTGTAAATCGGCGTCAGAAGTTGAAGAACGGTGTCAATGAAACAAGTAATTTTGCAATCCTTGCTGAGCATACCACGGGCTTTACATACGCACGATATTTTTGGATCACATACATGACAACAAAGGCTTCAAAATGAGACCAAGTACGTCCTTCTATCTTCTACCCTTCTCTGTTAATCGGCGTCAGAAGTGGAAGAACGGTGTCTATGAAGATAAAGAACAGTCTCTATGAAACATCTAACCTTGCAATCCTTGCTGAGCATACCACGGGCTTTACATACGCATGATATTTTTGGAACACATACATGAAAACAAAGGCTGCAAAATGAGACCAAGAACGTCTTTCTATCTCCTCGCCTTCTCTGTTAATCGGCGTCAGAAGTTGAAGAACGGTGTCAATGAAACAAGTAATTTTGCAATCCTTGCTGAGCATACCACGGGCTTTACATACGCACGATATTTTTGGATCACATACATGACAACAAAGGCTTCAAAATGAGACCAAGTACGTCCTTCTATCTCCTACCCTTCTCTGTTAATCGGCGTCAGAAGTGGAAGAACGGTGTCTATGAAGATAAAGAACAGTCTCTATGAAACATCTAACCTTGCAATCCTTGCTGAGCATACCACGGGCTTTACATACGCATGATATTTTTGGAACACATACATGAAAACAAAGGCTTCAAAATGAGACCAAGAACGTCTTTCTATCTCCTCGCCTTCTCTGTTAATCGGCGTCAGAAGTGGAAGAACGGTGTCAATGAAGATAAAAAACAGTCTCTATGAAATTTGTAACCTTGCAATCCTTGCTGAGCATACCACGGGCTTTACATACGCATGATATTTTTGGAACACATACATGAAAACAAAGGCTTCAAAATGAGACCAAGTACGTCTTTCTATCTCCTCGCCTTCCCTGTAAATCGGCGTCAGAAGTTGAAGAACGGTGTCAATGAAACAAGTAATTTTGCAATCCTTGCTGAGCATACCACGGGCTTTACATACGCACGATATTTTTGGAACACATACTTGAAAACAAAGGCTTCAAAATGAGACCAAGTACGTCCTTCTATCTCCTACCCTTCTCTGTTAATCGGCGTCAGAAGTGGAAGAACGGTGTCTATGAAGATAAACAACAGTCTCTATGAAACATGTAACCTTGCAATCCTTGCTGAGCATACCACGGGCTTTACATACGCACGATATTTTTGGAACACATACATGAAAACAAAGGCTTCAAAATGAGACCAAGTACGTCTTTCTATCTCCTCGCCTTCTCTGTAAATCGGCGTCAGAAGTTGAAGAACGGTGTCCATGAAACAAGTAATTTTGCAATCCTTGCTGAGCATACCACGGGCTTTACATACGCACGATATTTTTGGAACACATACATGAAAACAAAGGCTTCAAAATGAGACCAAGAACGTCTTTCTATCTCCTCGCCTTCTCTGTAAATCGGCGTCAGAAGTGGAAGAACGGTGTCAATGAAGATAAAGAACAGTCTCTATGAAACATCTAACTTTGCAATCCTTGCTGAGCATACCACGGGCTTTACATACGCATGATATTTTTGGAACACATACATGAAAACAAAGGCTTCAAAATGAGACCAAGTACGTTCTTCTATCTCCTCGCCTTCTCTGTAAATCGGCGTCAGAAGTTGAAGAACGGTGTCAATGAAACAAGTAATTTTGCAATCCTTGCTGAGCATACCACGGGCTTTACATACGCACGATATTTTTGGATCACATACATGACAACAAAGGCTTCAAAATGAGACCAAGTACGTCCTTCTATCTTCTACCCTTCTCTGTTAATCGGCGTCAGAAGTGGAAGAACGGTGTCTATGAAGATAAAGAACAGTCTCTATGAAACATCTAACCTTGCAATCCTTGCTGAGCATACCACGGGCTTTACATACGCATGATATTTTTGGAACACATACATGAAAACAAAGGCTGCAAAATGAGACCAAGAACGTCTTTCTATCTCCTCGCCTTCTCTGTTAATCGGCGTCAGAAGTTGAAGAACGGTGTCAATGAAACAAGTAATTTTGCAATCCTTGCTGAGCATACCACGGGCTTTACATACGCACGATATTTTTGGATCACATACATGACAACAAAGGCTTCAAAATGAGACCAAGTACGTCCTTCTATCTCCTACCCTTCTCTGTTAATCGGCGTCAGAAGTGGAAGAACGGTGTCTATGAAGATAAAGAACAGTCTCTATGAAACATCTAACCTTGCAATCCTTGCTGAGCATACCACGGGCTTTACATACGCATGATATTTTTGGAACACATACATGAAAACAAAGGCTTCAAAATGAGACCAAGAACGTCTTTCTATCTCCTCGCCTTCTCTGTTAATCGGCGTCAGAAGTGGAAGAACGGTGTCAATGAAGATAAAAAACAGTCTCTATGAAATTTGTAACCTTGCAATCCTTGCTGAGCATACCACGGGCTTTACATACGCATGATATTTTTGGAACACATACATGAAAACAAAGGCTTCAAAATGAGACCAAGTACGTCTTTCTATCTCCTCGCCTTCTCTGTAAATCGGCGTCAGAAGTTGAAGAACGGTGTCCATGAAACAAGTAATTTTGCAATCCTTGCTGAGCATACCACGGGCTTTACATACGCACGATATTTTTGGAACACATACATGAAAACAAAGGCTTCAAAATGAGACCAAGAACGTCTTTCTATCTCCTCGCCTTCTCTGTAAATCGGCGTCAGAAGTGGAAGAACGGTGTCAATGAAGATAAAGAACAGTCTCTATGAAACATCTAACTTTGCAATCCTTGCTGAGCATACCACGGGCTTTACATACGCATGATATTTTTGGAACACATACATGAAAACAAAGGCTTCAAAATGAGACCAAGTACGTCTTTCTATCTCCTCGCCTTCTCTGTAAATCGGCGTCAGAAGTTGAAGAACGGTGTCAATGAAACAAGTAATTTTGCAATCCTTGCTGAGCATACCACGGGCTTTACATACGCACGATATTTTTGGATCACATACATGACAACAAAGGCTTCAAAATGAGACCAAGTACGTCCTTCTATCTTCTACCCTTCTCTGTTAATCGGCGTCAGAAGTGGAAGAACGGTGTCTATGAAGATAAAGAACAGTCTCTATGAAACATCTAACCTTGCAATCCTTGCTGAGCATACCACGGGCTTTACATACGCATGATATTTTTGGAACACATACATGAAAACAAAGGCTGCAAAATGAGACCAAGAACGTCTTTCTATCTCCTCGCCTTCTCTGTTAATCGGCGTCAGAAGTTGAAGAACGGTGTCAATGAAACAAGTAATTTTGCAATCCTTGCTGAGCATACCACGGGCTTTACATACGCACGATATTTTTGGATCACATACATGACAACAAAGGCTTCAAAATGAGACCAAGTACGTCCTTCTATCTCCTACCCTTCTCTGTTAATCGGCGTCAGAAGTGGAAGAACGGTGTCTATGAAGATAAAGAACAGTCTCTATGAAACATCTAACCTTGCAATCCTTGCTGAGCATACCACGGGCTTTACATACGCATGATATTTTTGGAACACATACATGAAAACAAAGGCTTCAAAATGAGACCAAGAACGTCTTTCTATCTCCTCGCCTTCTCTGTTAATCGGCGTCAGAAGTGGAAGAACGGTGTCAATGAAGATAAAAAACAGTCTCTATGAAATTTGTAACCTTGCAATCCTTGCTGAGCATACCACGGGCTTTACATACGCATGATATTTTTGGAACACATACATGAAAACAAAGGCTTCAAAATGAGACCAAGTACGTCTTTCTATCTCCTCGCCTTCCCTGTAAATCGGCGTCAGAAGTTGAAGAACGGTGTCAATGAAACAAGTAATTTTGCAATCCTTGCTGAGCATACCACGGGCTTTACATACGCACGATATTTTTGGAACACATACTTGAAAACAAAGGCTTCAAAATGAGACCAAGTACGTCCTTCTATCTCCTACCCTTCTCTGTTAATCGGCGTCAGAAGTGGAAGAACGGTGTCTATGAAGATAAAGAACAGTCTCTATGAAACATGTAACCTTGCAATCCTTGCTGAGCATACCACGGGCTTTACATACGCATGATATTTTTGTAACACATACATGAAAACAAAGGCTTCAAAATGAGACCAAGTACGTCTTTCTATCTCCTCGCCTTCTCTGTAAATCGGCGTCAGAAGTTGAAGAACGCTGTCCATGAAACAAGTAATTTTGCAATCCTTGCTGAGCATACCACGGGCTTTACATACGCACGATATTTTTGGAACACATACATGAAAACAAAGGCTTCAAAATGAGACCAAGAACGTCTTTCTATCTCCTCGCCTTCTCTGTAAATCGGCGTCAGAAGTGGAAGAACGGTGTCAATGAAGATAAAGAACAGTCTCTATGAAACATCTAACTTTGCAATCCTTGCTGAGCATACCACGGGCTTTACATACGCATGATATTTTTGGAACACATACATGAAAACAAAGGCTGCAAAATGAGACCAAGAACGTCTTTCTATCTCCTCGCCTTCTCTGTAAATCGGCGTCAGAAGTTGAAGAACGCTGTCCATGAAACAAGTAATTTTGCAATCCTTGCTGAGCATACCACGGGCTTTACATACGCACGATATTTTTGGAACACATACATGAAAACAAAGGCTTCAAAATGAGACCAAGAACGTCTTTCTATCTCCTCGCCTTCTCTGTAAATCGGCGTCAGAAGTGGAAGAACGGTGTCAATGAAGATAAAGAACAGTCTCTATGAAACATCTAACTTTGCAATCCTTGCTGAGCATACCACGGGCTTTACATACGCATGATATTTTTGGAACACATACATGAAAACAAAGGCTGCAAAATGAGACCAAGAACGTCTTTCTATCTCCTCGCCTTCTCTGTTAATCGGCGTCAGAAGTTGAAGAACGGTGTCAATGAAACAAGTAATTTTGCAATCCTTGCTGAGCATACCACGGGCTTTACATACGCACGATATTTTTGGATCACATACATGACAACAAAGGCTTCAAAATGAGACCAAGTACGTCCTTCTATCTCCTACCCTTCTCTGTTAATCGGCGTCAGAAGTGGAAGAACGGTGTCTATGAAGATAAAGAACAGTCTCTATGAAACATCTAACCTTGCAATCCTTGCTGAGCATACCACGGGCTTTACATACGCATGATATTTTTGGAACACATACATGAAAACAAAGGCTTCAAAATGAGACCAAGAACGTCTTTCTATCTCCTCGCCTTCTCTGTTAATCGGCGTCAGAAGTGGAAGAACGGTGTCAATGAAGATAAAGAACAGTCTCTATGAAACATCTAACTTTGCAATCCTTGCTGAGCATACCACGGGCTTTACATACGCATGATATTTTTGGAACACATACATGAAAACAAAGGCTTCAAAATGAGACCAAGTACGTCTTTCTATCTCCTCGCCTTCTCTGTAAATCGGCGTCAGAAGTTGAAGAACGCTGTCCATGAAACAAGTAATTTTGCAATCCTTGCTGAGCATACCACGGGCTTTACATACGCACGATATTTTTGGAACACATACATGAAAACAAAGGCTTCAAAATGAGACCAAGAACGTCTTTCTATCTCCTCGCCTTCTCTGTAAATCGGCGTCAGAAGTGGAAGAACGGTGTCAATGAAGATAAAGAACAGTCTCTATGAAACATCTAACTTTGCAATCCTTGCTGAGCATACCACGGGCTTTACATACGCATGATATTTTTGGAACACATACATGAAAACAAAGGCTTCAAAATGAGACCAAGTACGTCTTTCTATCTCCTCGCCTTCCCTGTAAATCGGCGTCAGAAGTTGAAGAACGGTGTCAATGAAACAAGTAATTTTGCAATCCTTGCTGAGCATACCACGGGCTTTACATACGCACGATATTTTTGGATCACATACATGACAACAAAGGCTTCAAAATGAGACCAAGTACGTCCTTCTATCTCCTACCCTTCTCTGTTAATCGGCGTCAGAAGTGGAAGAACGGTGTCTATGAAGATAAAGAACAGTCTCTATGAAACATGTAACCTTGCAATCCTTGCTGAGCATACCACGGGCTTTACATACGCATGATATTTTTGTAACACATACATGAAAACAAAGGCTTCAAAATGAGACCAAGTACGTCTTTCTATCTCCTCGCCTTCTCTGTAAATCGGCGTCAGAAGTTGAAGAACGCTGTCTATGAAGATAAAGAACAGTCTCTATGAAACATGTAACCTTGCAATCCTTGCTGAGCATACCACGGGCTTTACATACGCATGATATTTTTGGAACACATACATGAAAACAAAGGCTTCAAAATGAGACCAAGTACGTCTTTCTATCTCCTCGCCTTCTCTGTAAATCGGCGTCAGAAGTTGAAGAACGGTGTCAATGAAACAAGTAATTTTGCAATCCTTGCTGAGCATACCACGGGCTTTACATACGCACGATATTTTTGGATCACATACATGACAACAAAGGCTTCAAAATGAGACCAAGTACGTCCTTCTATCTTCTACCCTTCTCTGGTAATCGGCGTCAGAAGTGGAAGAACGGTGTCTATGAAGATAAAGAACAGTCTCTATGAAACATCTAACCTTGCAATCCTTGCTGAGCATACCACGGGCTTTACATACGCATGATATTTTTGGAACACATACATGAAAACAAAGGCTGCAAAATGAGACCAAGAACGTCTTTCTATCTCCTCGCCTTCTCTGTTAATCGGCGTCAGAAGTTGAAGAACGGTGTCAATGAAACAAGTAATTTTGCAATCCTTGCTGAGCATACCACGGGCTTTACATACGCACGATATTTTTGGATCACATACATGACAACAAAGGCTTCAAAATGAGACCAAGTACGTCCTTCTATCTCCTACCCTTCTCTGTTAATCGGCGTCAGAAGTGGAAGAACGGTGTCTATGAAGATAAAGAACAGTCTCTATGAAACATCTAACCTTGCAATCCTTGCTGAGCATACCACGGGCTTTACATACGCATGATATTTTTGGAACACATACATGAAAACAAAGGCTTCAAAATGAGACCAAGAACGTCTTTCTATCTCCTCGCCTTCTCTGTTAATCGGCGTCAGAAGTGGAAGAACGGTGTCAATGAAGATAAAAAACAGTCTCTATGAAACATGTAACCTTGCAATCCTTGCTGAGCATACCACGGGCTTTACATACGCACGATATTTTTGGATCACATACATGAAAACAAAGGCTTCAAAATGAGACCAAGAACGTCTTTCTATCTCCTCGCCTTCTTTGTTAATCGGCGTCAGAAGTGGAAAAACGGTGTCAATGAAGATAAAGAACAGTCTCTATGAAACATGTAACCTTGCAATCCTTGCTGAGCATACCACGGGCTTTACATACGCATGATATTTAAGGAGCATATTCATGAAAACAAAGGCTTCAAAATGAGACCAAGAACGTCTTTCTATCTCCTCGCCTTCTCTGTTAATCGGCGTCAGAAGTGGAAAAACGGTGTCAATGAAGATAAAGAACAGTCTCTATGAAATTTGTAACTTTGCAATCCTTGCTGAGCATACCACGGACTTTACATACGCATGATATTTTTGGAACACATACATGAAAACAAAGGCTTCAAAATGAGACCAAGTACGTCTTTCTATCTCCTCTCCTTCTCTGTAAATCGGCGTCAGAAGTTGAAGAACGTTGTCAATGAAACAAGTAATTTTGCAATCCTTGCTGAGCATACCACGGGCTTTACATACGCACGATATTTTTGGATCACATACATGACAACAAAGGCTTCAAAATGAGACCAAGTACGTCCTTCTATCTCCTACCCTTCTCTGTTAATCGGCGTCAGAAGTGGAAGAACGGTGTCTATGAAGATAAAGAACAGTCTCTATGAAACATCTAACCTTGCAATCCTTGCTGAGCATACCACGGGCTTTACATACGCATGATATTTTTGGAACACATACATGAAAACAAAGGCTTCAAAATGAGACCAAGAACGTCTTTCTATCTCCTCGCCTTCTCTGTTAATCGGCGTCAGAAGTGGAAGAACGGTGTCAATGAAGATAAAGAACAGTCTCTATGAAACATCTAACTTTGCAATCCTTGCTGAGCATACCACGGGCTTTACATACGCATGATATTTTTGGAACACATACATGAAAACAAAGGCTTCAAAATGAGACCAAGTACGTCTTTCTATCTCCTCGCCTTCTCTGTAAATCGGCGTCAGAAGTTGAAGAACGCTGTCCATGAAACAAGTAATTTTGCAATCCTTGCTGAGCATACCACGGGCTTTACATACGCACGATATTTTTGGAACACATACATGAAAACAAAGGCTTCAAAATGAGACCAAGAACGTCTTTCTATCTCCTCGCCTTCTCTGTAAATCGGCGTCAGAAGTGGAAGAACGGTGTCAATGAAGATAAAGAACAGTCTCTATGAAACATCTAACTTTGCAATCCTTGCTGAGCATACCACGGGCTTTACATACGCATGATATTTTTGGAACACATACATGAAAACAAAGGCTTCAAAATGAGACCAAGTACGTCTTTCTATCTCCTCGCCTTCCCTGTAAATCGGCGTCAGAAGTTGAAGAACGGTGTCAATGAAACAAGTAATTTTGCAATCCTTGCTGAGCATACCACGGGCTTTACATACGCACGATATTTTTGGATCACATACATGACAACAAAGGCTTCAAAATGAGACCAAGTACGTCCTTCTATCTCCTACCCTTCTCTGTTAATCGGCGTCAGAAGTGGAAGAACGGTGTCTATGAAGATAAAGAACAGTCTCTATGAAACATGTAACCTTGCAATCCTTGCTGAGCATACCACGGGCTTTACATACGCATGATATTTTTGTAACACATACATGAAAACAAAGGCTTCAAAATGAGACCAAGTACGTCTTTCTATCTCCTCGCCTTCTCTGTAAATCGGCGTCAGAAGTTGAAGAACGCTGTCTATGAAGATAAAGAACAGTCTCTATGAAACATGTAACCTTGCAATCCTTGCTGAGCATACCACGGGCTTTACATACGCATGATATTTTTGGAACACATACATGAAAACAAAGGCTTCAAAATGAGACCAAGTACGTCTTTCTATCTCCTCGCCTTCTCTGTAAATCGGCGTCAGAAGTTGAAGAACGGTGTCAATGAAACAAGTAATTTTGCAATCCTTGCTGAGCATACCACGGGCTTTACATACGCACGATATTTTTGGATCACATACATGACAACAAAGGCTTCAAAATGAGACCAAGTACGTCCTTCTATCTTCTACCCTTCTCTGGTAATCGGCGTCAGAAGTGGAAGAACGGTGTCTATGAAGATAAAGAACAGTCTCTATGAAACATCTAACCTTGCAATCCTTGCTGAGCATACCACGGGCTTTACATACGCATGATATTTTTGGAACACATACATGAAAACAAAGGCTGCAAAATGAGACCAAGAACGTCTTTCTATCTCCTCGCCTTCTCTGTTAATCGGCGTCAGAAGTTGAAGAACGGTGTCAATGAAACAAGTAATTTTGCAATCCTTGCTGAGCATACCACGGGCTTTACATACGCACGATATTTTTGGATCACATACATGACAACAAAGGCTTCAAAATGAGACCAAGTACGTCCTTCTATCTCCTACCCTTCTCTGTTAATCGGCGTCAGAAGTGGAAGAACGGTGTCTATGAAGATAAAGAACAGTCTCTATGAAACATCTAACCTTGCAATCCTTGCTGAGCATACCACGGGCTTTACATACGCATGATATTTTTGGAACACATACATGAAAACAAAGGCTTCAAAATGAGACCAAGAACGTCTTTCTATCTCCTCGCCTTCTCTGTTAATCGGCGTCAGAAGTGGAAGAACGGTGTCAATGAAGATAAAAAACAGTCTCTATGAAACATGTAACCTTGCAATCCTTGCTGAGCATACCACGGGCTTTACATACGCACGATATTTTTGGATCACATACATGAAAACAAAGGCTTCAAAATGAGACCAAGAACGTCTTTCTATCTCCTCGCCTTCTTTGTTAATCGGCGTCAGAAGTGGAAAAACGGTGTCAATGAAGATAAAGAACAGTCTCTATGAAACATGTAACCTTGCAATCCTTGCTGAGCATACCACGGGCTTTACATACGCATGATATTTAAGGAGCATATTCATGAAAACAAAGGCTTCAAAATGAGACCAAGAACGTCTTTCTATCTCCTCGCCTTCTCTGTTAATCGGCGTCAGAAGTGGAAAAACGGTGTCAATGAAGATAAAGAACAGTCTCTATGAAATTTGTAACTTTGCAATCCTTGCTGAGCATACCACGGACTTTACATACGCATGATATTTTTGGAACACATACATGAAAACAAAGGCTTCAAAATGAGACCAAGTACGTCTTTCTATCTCCTCTCCTTCTCTGTAAATCGGCGTCAGAAGTTGAAGAACGTTGTCAATGAAACAAGTAATTTTGCAATCCTTGCTGAGCATACCACGGGCTTTACATACGCATGATATTTGAGCAGCATATTCATGAAAACAAAGGCTTCAAAATGAGACCAAGTACGTCTTTCTATCTCCTCGCCTTCCCTGTAAATCGGCGTCAGAAGTTGAAGAACGGTGTCAATGAAACAAGTAATTTTGCAATCCTTGCTGAGCATACCACGGGCTTTACATACGCACGATATTTTTGGAACACATACTTGAAAACAAAGGCTTCAAAATGAGACCAAGTACGTCCTTCTCTCTTCTCGCCTTCTCTGTAAATCGGCGTCAGAAGTGGAAGGACGGTGTCTATGAAGATAAAGAACAGTCTCTATGAAACATGTAACCTTGCAATCCTTGCTGAGCATACCACGGGCTTTACATACGCATGATATTTTTGGAACACATACATGAAAACAAAGGCTTCAAAATGAGACCAAGTACGTCTTTCTATCTCCTCGCCTTCTCTGTAAATCGGCGTCAGAAGTTGAAGAACGGTGTCTATGAAGATAAAGAACAGTCTCTATGAAACATGTAACCTTGCAATCCTTGCTGAGCATACCACGGGCTTTACATACGCATGATATTTTTGGAACACATACATGAAAACAAAGGCTTCAAAATAAGACCAAGTACGTCTTTCTATCTCCTCGCCTTCTCTGTAAATCGGCGTCAGAAGTTGAAGAACGGTGTCAATGAAACAAGTAATTTTGCAATCCTTGCTGAGCATACCACGGGCTTTACATACGCACGATATTTTTGGATCACATACATGAAAACAAAGGCTTCAAAATGAAACCAAGTACGTCCTTCTATCTCCTACCCTTCTCTGTTAATCGGCGTCAGAAGTGGAAGAACGGTGTCTATGAAGATAAAGAACAGTCTCTATGAAACATCTAACCTTGCAATCCTTGCTGAGCATACCACGGGCTTTACATACGCATGATATTTTTGGAACACATACATGAAAACAAAGGCTTCAAAATGAGACCAAGAACGTCTTTCTATCTCCTCGCCTTCTCTGTTAATCGGCGTCAGAAGTGGAAAAACGGTGTCAATGAAGATAAAGAACAGTCTCTATGAAATTTGTAACCTTGCAATCCTTGCTGAGCATACCACGGACTTTACATACGCATGATATTTTTGGAACACATACATGAAAACAAAGGCTTCAAAATGAGACCAAGTACGTCTTTCTATCTCCTCTCCTTCTCTGTAAATCGGCGTCAGAAGTTGAAGAACGTTGTCAATGAAACAAGTAATTTTGCAATCCTTGCTGAGCATACCACGGGCTTTACATACGCATGATATTTGAGCAGCATATTCATGAAAACAAAGGCTTCAAAATGAGACCAAGTACGTCTTTCTATCTCCTCGCCTTCCCTGTAAATCGGCGTCAAAAGTTGAAGAACGGTGTCAATGAACGAGTAATTTTGCAATCCTTGCTGAGCATACCACGGGCTTTACATACGCACGATATTTTTGGAACACATACTTGAAAACAAAGGCTTCAAAATGAGACCAAGTACGTCCTTCTATCTCCTCGCCTTCTCTGTAAATCGGCGTCAGAAGTGGAAGAACGGTGTCTATGAAGATAAAGAACAGTCTCTATGAAACATGTAACCTTGCAATCCTTGCTGAGCATACCACGGGCTTTACATACGCATGATATTTTTGGAACACATACATGAAAACAAAGGCTTCAAAATGAGACCAAGTACGTCTTTCTATCTCCTCGCCTTCTCTGTAAATCGGCGTCAGAAGTTGAAGAACGGTGTCTATGAAGATAAAGAACAGTCTCTATGAAACATGTAACCTTGCAATCCTTGCTGAGCATACCACGGGCTTTACATACGCATGATATTTTTGGAACACATACATGAAAACAAAGGCTTCAAAATAAGACCAAGTACGTCTTTCTATCTCCTCGCCTTCTCTGTAAATCGGCGTCAGAAGTTGAAGAACGGTGTCAATGAAACAAGTAATTTTGCAATCCTTGCTGAGCATACCACGGGCTTTACATACGCACGATATTTTTGGATCACATACATGACAACAAAGGCTTCAAAATGAGACCAAGTACGTCCTTCTATCTCCTACCTTTCTCTGTTAATCGGCGTCAGAAGTGGAAGAACGGTGTCTATGAAGATAAAGAACAGTCTCTATGAAACATCTAACCTTGCAATCCTTGCTGAGCATACCACGGGCTTTACATACGCATGATATTTTTGGAACACATACATGAAAACAAAGGCTTCAAAATGAGACCAAGAACGTCTTTCTATCTCCTCGCCTTCTCTGTTAATCGGCGTCAGAAGTGGAAGAACGGTGTCAATGAAGATAAAAAACAGTCTCTATGAAACATGTAACCTTGCAATCCTTGCTGAGCATACCACGGGCTTTACATACGTAAGATATTTTTGGATCACATACATGAAAACAAAGGCTTCAAAATGAGACCAAGAACGTCTTTCTATCTCCTCGCCTTCTCTGTTAATCGGCGTCAGAAGTGGAAAAACGGTGTCAATGAAGATAAAGAACAGTCTCTATGAAACATGTAACCTTGCAATCCTTGCTGAGCATACCACGGGCTTTACATACGCATGATATTTAAGGAGCATATTCATGAAAACAAAGGCTTCAAAATGAGACCAAGTACGTCTTTCTATCTCCTCTCCTTCTCTGTAAATCGGCGTCAGAAGTTGAAGAACGTTGTCAATGAAACAAGTAATTTTGCAATCCTTGCTGAGCATACCACGGGCTTTACATACGCACGATATTTTTGGATCACATACATGAAAACAAAGGCTTCAAAATGAGACCAAGAACGTCTTTCTATCTCCTCGCCTTCTTTGTTAATCGGCGTCAGAAGTGGAAAAACGGTGTCAATGAAGATAAAGAACAGTCTCTATGAAACATGTAACCTTGCAATCCTTGCTGAGCATACCACGGGCTTTACATACGCATGATATTTAAGGAGCATATTCATGAAAACAAAGGCTTCAAAATGAGACCAAGTACGTCTTTCTATCTCCTCTCCTTCTCTGTAAATCGGCGTCAGAAGTGGAAGAACGGTGTCAATGAAGATAAAAAACAGTCTCTATGAAACATGTAACCTTGCAATCCTTGCTGAGCATACCACGGGCTTTACATACGCACGATATTTTTGGATCACATACATGAAAACAAAGGCTTCAAAATGAGACCAAGAACGTCTTTCTATCTCCTCGCCTTCTCTGTTAATCGGCGTCAGAAGTGGAAAAACGGTGTCAATGAAGATAAAGACCAGTCTCTATGAAACATGTAACCTTGCAATCCTTGCTGAGCATACCACGGGCTTTACATACGCATGATATTTAAGGAGCATATTCATGAAAACAAAGGCTTCAAAATGAGACCAAGTACGTCTTTCTATCTCCTCTCCTTCTCTGTAAATCGGCGTCAGAAGTTGAAGAACGTTGTCAAAGAAACAAGTAATTTTGCAATCCTTGCTGAGCATACCACGGGCTTTACATACGCATGATATTTGAGGAGCATATTCATGAAAACAAAGGCTTCAAAATAAGACCAAGTACGTCTTTCTATCTCCTCGCCTTCTCTGTAAATCGGCGTCAGAAGTTGAAGAACGGTGTCTATGAAGATAAAGAACAGTCTCTATGAAATTTGTAACCTTGCAATCCTTGCTGAGCATACCACGGACTTTACATACGCATGATATTTTTGGAACACATACATGAAAACAAAGGCTTCAAAATGAGACCAAGTACGTCTTTCTATCTCCTCTCCTTCTCTGTAAATCGGCGTCAGAAGTTGAAGAACGTTGTCAATGAAACATGTAACCTTGCAATCCTTGCTGAGCATACCACGGGCTTTACATACGCATGATATTTTTGTAACACATACATGAAAACAAAGGCTTCAAAATGAGACCAAGTACGTCTTTCTATCTCCTCGCCTTCTCTGTAAATCGGCGTCAGAAGTTGAAGAACGGTGTCTATGAAGATAAAGAACAGTCTCTATGAAATTTGTAACCTTGCAATCCTTGCTGAGCATACCACGGGCTTTACATACGCATGATATTTGAGGAGCATATTCATGAAAACAAAGGCTTCAAAATGAGACCAAGTACGTCTTTCTATCTCCTCGCCTTCTCTGTAAATCGGCGTCAGAAGTTGAAGAACGGTGTCTATGAAGATAAAGAACAGTCTCTATGAAATTTGTAACCTTACAATCCTTGCTGAGCATACCACGGACTTTACATACGCATGATATTTTTGGAACACATACATGAAAACAAAGGCTTCAAAATGAGACCAAGTACGTCCTTCTATCTCCTCGCCTTCTCTGTAAATCGGCGTCAGAAGTTGAAGAACGGTGTCAATGAAACAAGTAATTTTGCAATCCTTGCTGAGCATACCACGGGCTTTACATACGCACGATATTTTTGGATCACATACATGACAACAAAGGCTTCAAAATGAGACCAAGTACGTCCTTCTATCTCCTACCTTTCTCTGTTAATCGGCGTCAGAAGTGGAAGAACGGTGTCTATGAAGATAAAGAACAGTCTCTATGAAACATCTAACCTTGCAATCCTTGCTGAGCATACCACGGGCTTTACATACGCATGATATTTTTGGAACACATACATGAAAACAAAGGCTTCAAAATGAGACCAAGAACGTCTTTCTATCTCCTCGCCTTCTCTGTTAATCGGCGTCAGAAGTGGAAGAACGGTGTCAATGAAGATAAAAAACAGTCTCTATGAAACATGTAACCTTGCAATCCTTGCTGAGCATACCACGGGCTTTACATACGCACGATATTTTTGGATCACATACATGAAAACAAAGGCTTCAAAATGAGACCAAGTACGTCTTTCTATCTCCTCGCCTTCTCTGTTAATCGGCGTCAGAAGTGGAAAAACGGTGTCAATGAAGATAAAGAACAGTCTCTATGAAACATGTAACCTTGCAATCCTTGCTGAGCATACCACGGGCCTTACATACGCATGATATTTAAGGAGCATATTCATGAAAACAAAGGCTTCAAAATGAGACCAAGTACGTCTTTCTATCTCCTCTCCTTCTCTGTAAATCGGCGTCAGAAGTTGAAGAACGTTGTCAATGAAACAAGTAATTTTGCAATCCTTGCTGAGCATACCACGGGCTTTACATACGCATGATATTTGAGGAGCATATTCATGAAAACAAAGGCTTCAAAATGAGACCAAGTACGTCTTTCTATCTCCTCGCCTTCTCTGTAAATCGGCGTCAGAAGTTGAAGAACGGTGTCTATGAAGATAAAGAACAGTCTCTATGAAATTTGTAACCTTGCAATCCTTGCTGAGCATACCACGGACTTTACATACGCATGATATTTTTGGAACACATACATGAAAACAAAGGCTTCAAAATGAGACCAAGTACGTCTTTCTATCTCCTCTCCTTCTCTGTAAATCGGCGTCAGAAGTTGAAGAACGTTGTCAATGAAACAAGTAATTTTGCAATCCTTGCTGAGCATACCACGGGCTTTACATACGCATGATATTTGAGGAGCATATTCATGAAAACAAAGGCTTCAAAATGAGACCAAGTACGTCTTTCTATCTCCTCGCCTTCCCTGTAAATCGGCGTCAGAAGTTGAAGAACGGTGTCAATGAAACAAGTAATTTTGCAATCCTTGCTGAGCATACCACGGGCTTTACATACGCACAATATTTTTGGAACACATACTTGAAAACAAAGGCTTCAAAATGAGACCAAGTACGTCCTTCTATCTCCTACCCTTCTCTGTTAATCGGCGTCAGAAGTGGAAGAACGGTGTCTATGAAGATAAAGAACAGTCTCTATGAAACATGTAACCTTGCAATCCTTGCTGAGCATACCACGGGCTTTACATACGCATGATATTTTTGTAACACATACATGACAACAAAGGCTTCAAAATGAGACCAAGTACGTCTTTCTATCTCCTCGCCTTCTCTGTAAATCGGCGTCAGAAGTTGAAGAACGGTGTCTATGAAGATAAAGAACAGTCTCTATGAAATTTGTAACCTTGCAATCCTTGCTGAGCATACCACGGGCTTTACATACGCATGATATTTTTGGAACACATACATGAAAACAAAGGCTTCAAAATGAGACCAAGTACGTCTTTCTATCTCCTCGCCTTCTCTGTAAATCGGCGTCAGAAGTTGAAGAACGGTGTCAATGAAACAAGTAATTTTGCAATCCTTGCTGAGCATACCACGGGCTTTACATACGCACGATATTTTTGGATCACATACATGAAAACAAAGGCTTCAAAATGAGACCAAGAACGTCTTTCTATCTCCTCGCCTTCTCTGTTAATTGGCGTCAGAAGTGGAAAAACGATGTCAATGAAGATAAAGAACAGTCTCTATGAAACATGTAACCTTGCAATCCTTGCTGAGCATACCACGGGCTTTACATACGCATGATATTTGAGGAGCATATTCATGAAAACAAAGGCTTCAAAATGAGACCAAGTACGTCCTTCTATCTCCTACCCTTCTCTGTTAATCGGCGTCAGAAGTGGAAGAACGGTGTCTATGAAGATAAAGAACAGTCTCTATGAAACATGTAACCTTGCAATCCTTGCTGAGCATACCACGGGCTTTACATACGCATGATATTTTTGTAACACATACATAAAAACAAAGGCTTCAAAATGAGACCAAGTACGTCTTTCTATCTCCTCGCCTTCTCTGTAAATCGGCGTCAGAAGTTGAAGAACGGTGTCTATGAAGATAAAGAACAGTCTCTATGAAATTTGTAACCTTGCAATCCTTGCTGAGCATACCACGGGCTTTACATACGCATGATATTTTTGGAACACATACATGAAAACAAAGGCTTCAAAATGAGACCAAGTACGTCTTTCTATCTCCTCGCCTTCTCTGTAAATCGGCGTCAGAAGTTGAAGAACGGTGTCAATGAAACAAGTAATTTTGCAATCCTTGCTGAGCATACCACGGGCTTTACATACGCACGATATTTTTGGATCACATACATGAAAACAAAGGCTTCAAAATGAGACCAAGTACGTCTTTCTATCTCCTCGCCTTCTCTGTAAATCGGCGTCAGAAGTTGAAGAACGGTGTCAATGAAACAAGTAATTTTGCAATCCTTGCTGAGCATACCACGGGCTTTACATACGCACGATATTTTTGGATCACATACATGAAAACAAAGGCTTCAAAATGAGACCAAGAACGTCTTTCTATCTCCTCGCCTTCTCTGTTAATTGGCGTCAGAAGTGGAAAAACGATGTCAATGAAGATAAAGAACAGTCTCTATGAAATTTGTAACCTTGCAATCCTTGCTGAGCATACCACGGGCTTTACATACGCATGATATTTGAGGAGAATATACATGAAAACAAAGGCTTCAAAATGAGACCAAGTACGTCCTTCTATCTCCTACCCTTCTCTGTTAATCGGCGTCAGAAGTGGAAGAACGGTGTCTATGAAGATAAAGAACAGTCTCTATGAAACATGTAACCTTGCAATCCTTGCTGAGCATACCACGGGCTTTACATACGCATGATATTTTTGTAACACATACATAAAAACAAAGGCTTCAAAATGAGACCAAGTACGTCTTTCTATCTCCTCGCCTTCTCTGTAAATCGGCGTCAGAAGTTGAAGAACGGTGTCTATGAAGATAAAGAACAGTCTCTATGAAATTTGTAACCTTGCAATCCTTGCTGAGCATACCACGGGCTTTACATACGCATGATATTTTTGGAACACATACATGAAAACAAAGGCTTCAAAATGAGACCAAGTACGTCTTTCTATCTCCTCGCCTTCTCTGTAAATCGGCGTCAGAAGTTGAAGAACGGTGTCAATGAAACAAGTAATTTTGCAATCCTTGCTGAGCATACCACGGGCTTTACATACGCACGATATTTTTGGATCACATACATGAAAACAAAGGCTTCAAAATGAGACCAAGTACGTCTTTCTATCTCCTCGCCTTCTCTGTTAATCGGCGTCAGAAGTGGAAAAACGGTGTCAATGAAGATAAAGAACAGTCTCTATGAAACATGTAACCTTGCAATCCTTGCTGAGCATACCACGGGCCTTACATACGCATGATATTTAAGGAGCATATTCATGAAAACAAAGGCTTCAAAATGAGACCAAGTACGTCTTTCTATCTCCTCTCCTTCTCTGTAAATCGGCGTCAGAAGTTGAAGAACGTTGTCAATGAAACAAGTAATTTTGCAATCCTTGCTGAGCATACCACGGGCTTTACATACGCATGATATTTGAGGAGCATATTCATGAAAACAAAGGCTTCAAAATGAGACCAAGTACGTCTTTCTATCTCCTCGCCTTCTCTGTAAATCGGCGTCAGAAGTTGAAGAACGGTGTCTATGAAGATAAAGAACAGTCTCTATGAAATTTGTAACCTTGCAATCCTTGCTGAGCATACCACGGACTTTACATACGCATGATATTTTTGGAACACATACATGAAAACAAAGGCTTCAAAATGAGACCAAGTACGTCTTTCTATCTCCTCTCCTTCTCTGTAAATCGGCGTCAGAAGTTGAAGAACGTTGTCAATGAAACAAGTAATTTTGCAATCCTTGCTGAGCATACCACGGGCTTTACATACGCATGATATTTGAGGAGCATATTCATGAAAACAAAGGCTTCAAAATGAGACCAAGTACGTCTTTCTATCTCCTCGCCTTTTCTGTAAATCGGCGTCAGAAGTTGAAGAACGGTGTCTATGAAGATAAAGAACAGTCTCTATGAAATTTGTAACCTTGCAATCCTTGCTGAGCATACCACGGACTTTACATACGCATGATATTTTTGGAACACATACATGAAAACAAAGGCTTCAAAATGAGACCAAGTACGTCTTTCTATCTCCTCTCCTTCTCTGTAAATCGGCGTCAGAAGTTGAAGAACGTTGTCAATGAAACAAGTAATTTTGCAATCCTTGCTGAGCATACCACGGGCTTTACATACGCATGATATTTGAGGAGCATATTCATGAAAACAAAGGCTTCAAAATGAGACCAAGTACGTCTTTCTATCTCCTCGCCTTCCCTGTAAATCGGCGTCAGAAGTTGAAGAACGGTGTCAATGAAACAAGTAATTTTGCAATCCTTGCTGAGCATACCACGGGCTTTACATACGCACAATATTTTTGGAACACATACTTGAAAACAAAGGCTTCAAAATGAGACCAAGTACGTCCTTCTATCTCCTACCCTTCTCTGTTAATCGGCGTCAGAAGTGGAAGAACGGTGTCTATGAAGATAAAGAACAGTCTCTATGAAACATGTAACCTTGCAATCCTTGCTGAGCATACCACGGGCTTTACATACGCATGATATTTTTGTAACACATACATGACAACAAAGGCTTCAAAATGAGACCAAGTACGTCTTTCTATCTCCTCGCCTTCTCTGTAAATCGGCGTCAGAAGTTGAAGAACGGTGTCTATGAAGATAAAGAACAGTCTCTATGAAATTTGTAACCTTGCAATCCTTGCTGAGCATACCACGGGCTTTACATACGCATGATATTTTTGGAACACATACATGAAAACAAAGGCTTCAAAATGAGACCAAGTACGTCTTTCTATCTCCTCGCCTTCTCTGTAAATCGGCGTCAGAAGTTGAAGAACGGTGTCAATGAAACAAGTAATTTTGCAATCCTTGCTGAGCATACCACGGGCTTTACATACGCACGATATTTTTGGATCACATACATGAAAACAAAGGCTTCAAAATGAGACCAAGAACGTCTTTCTATCTCCTCGCCTTCTCTGTTAATTGGCGTCAGAAGTGGAAAAACGATGTCAATGAAGATAAAGAACAGTCTCTATGAAACATGTAACCTTGCAATCCTTGCTGAGCATACCACGGGCTTTACATACGCATGATATTTGAGGAGCATATTCATGAAAACAAAGGCTTCAAAATGAGACCAAGTACGTCCTTCTATCTCCTACCCTTCTCTGTTAATCGGCGTCAGAAGTGGAAGAACGGTGTCTATGAAGATAAAGAACAGTCTCTATGAAACATGTAACCTTGCAATCCTTGCTGAGCATACCACGGGCTTTACATACGCATGATATTTTTGTAACACATACATAAAAACAAAGGCTTCAAAATGAGACCAAGTACGTCTTTCTATCTCCTCGCCTTCTCTGTAAATCGGCGTCAGAAGTTGAAGAACGGTGTCTATGAAGATAAAGAACAGTCTCTATGAAATTTGTAACCTTGCAATCCTTGCTGAGCATACCACGGGCTTTACATACGCATGATATTTTTGGAACACATACATGAAAACAAAGGCTTCAAAATGAGACCAAGTACGTCTTTCTATCTCCTCGCCTTCTCTGTAAATCGGCGTCAGAAGTTGAAGAACGGTGTCAATGAAACAAGTAATTTTGCAATCCTTGCTGAGCATACCACGGGCTTTACATACGCACGATATTTTTGGATCACATACATGAAAACAAAGGCTTCAAAATGAGACCAAGTACGTCTTTCTATCTCCTCGCCTTCTCTGTTAATCGGCGTCAGAAGTGGAAAAACGGTGTCTATGAAGATAAAGAATAGTCTCTATGAAACATGTAACCTTGCAATCCTTGCTGAGCATACCACGGGCCTTACATACGCATGATATTTAAGGAGCATATTCATGAAAACAAAGGCTTCAAAATGAGACCAAGTACGTCTTTCTATCTCCTCTCCTTCTCTGTAAATCGGCGTCAGAAGTTGAAGAACGTTGTCAATGAAACAAGTAATTTTGCAATCCTTGCTGAGCATACCACGGGCTTTACATACGCATGATATTTGAGGAGCATATTCATGAAAACAAAGGCTTCAAAATGAGACCAAGTACGTCTTTCTATCTCCTCGCCTTCTCTGTAAATCGGCGTCAGAAGTTGAAGAACGGTGTCTATGAAGATAAAGAACAGTCTCTATGAAATTTGTAACCTTGCAATCCTTGCTGAGCATACCACGGACTTTACATACGCATGATATTTTTGGAACACATACATGAAAACAAAGGCTTCAAAATGAGACCAAGTACGTCTTTCTATCTCCTCTCCTTCTCTGTAAATCGGCGTCAGAAGTTGAAGAACGTTGTCAATGAAACAAGTAATTTTGCAATCCTTGCTGAGCATACCACGGGCTTTACATACGCATGATATTTGAGGAGCATATTCATGAAAACAAAGGCTTCAAAATGAGACCAAGTACGTCTTTCTATCTCCTCGCCTTCCCTGTAAATCGGCGTCAGAAGTTGAAGAACGGTGTCAATGAAACAAGTAATTTTGCAATCCTTGCTGAGCATACCACGGGCTTTACATACGCACAATATTTTTGGAACACATACTTGAAAACAAAGGCTTCAAAATGAGACCAAGTACGTCCTTCTATCTCCTACCCTTCTCTGTTAATCGGCGTCAGAAGTGGAAGAACGGTGTCTATGAAGATAAAGAACAGTCTCTATGAAACATGTAACCTTGCAATCCTTGCTGAGCATACCACGGGCTTTACATACGCATGATATTTTTGTAACACATACATGACAACAAAGGCTTCAAAATGAGACCAAGTACGTCTTTCTATCTCCTCGCCTTCTCTGTAAATCGGCGTCAGAAGTTGAAGAACGGTGTCTATGAAGATAAAGAACAGTCTCTATGAAATTTGTAACCTTGCAATCCTTGCTGAGCATACCACGGGCTTTACATACGCATGATATTTTTGGAACACATACATGAAAACAAAGGCTTCAAAATGAGACCAAGTACGTTCTTCTATCTCCTCGCCTTCTCTGTAAATCGGCGTCAGAAGTTGAAGAACGGTGTCAATGAAACAAGTAATTTTGCAATCCTTGCTGAGCATACCACGGGCTTTACATACGCACGATATTTTTGGATCACATACATGAAAACAAAGGCTTCAAAATGAGACCAAGAACGTCTTTCTATCTCCTCGCCTTCTCTGTTAATTGGCGTCAGAAGTGGAAAAACGATGTCAATGAAGATAAAGAACAGTCTCTATGAAACATGTAACCTTGCAATCCTTGCTGAGCATACCACGGGCTTTACATACGCATGATATTTGAGGAGCATATTCATGAAAACAAAGGCTTCAAAATGAGACCAAGTACGTCCTTCTATCTCCTACCCTTCTCTGTTAATCGGCGTCAGAAGTGGAAGAACGGTGTCTATGAAGATAAAGAACAGTCTCTATGAAACATGTAACCTTGCAATCCTTGCTGAGCATACCACGGGCTTTACATACGCATGATATTTTTGTAACACATACATAAAAACAAAGGCTTCAAAATGAGACCAAGTACGTCTTTCTATCTCCTCGCCTTCTCTGTAAATCGGCGTCAGAAGTTGAAGAACGGTGTCTATGAAGATAAAGAACAGTCTCTATGAAATTTGTAACCTTGCAATCCTTGCTGAGCATACCACGGGCTTTACATACGCATGATATTTTTGGAACACATACATGAAAACAAAGGCTTCAAAATGAGACCAAGTACGTCCTTCTATCTCCTCGCCTTCTCTGTAAATCGGCGTCAGAAGTTGAAGAACGGTGTCAATGAAACAAGTAATTTTGCAATCCTTGCTGAGCATACCACGGGCTTTACATACGCACGATATTTTTGGATCACATACATGAAAACAAAGGCTTCAAAATGAGACCAAGAACGTCTTTCTATCTCCTCGCCTTCTCTGTTAATCGGCGTCAGAAGTGGAAAAACGGTGTCAATGAAGATAAAGAACAGTCTCTATGAAACATGTAACCTTGCAATCCTTGCTGAGCATACCACGGGCTTTACATACGCATGATATTTGAGGAGCATATTCATGAAAACAAAGGCTTCAAAATGAGACCAAGTACGTCCTTCTATCTCCTACCCTTCTCTGTTAATCGGCGTCAGAAGTGGAAGAACGGTGTCTATGAAGATAAAGAACAGTCTCTATGAAACATGTAACCTTGCAATCCTTGCTGAGCATACCACGGGCTTTACATACGCATGATATTTTTGTAACACATACATGAAAACAAAGGCTTCAAAATGAGACCAAGTACGTCTTTCTATCTCCTCGCCTTCTCTGTAAATCGGCGTCAGAAGTTGAAGAACGGTGTCTATGAAGATAAAGAACAGTCTCTATGAAATTTGTAACCTTGCAATCCTTGCTGAGCATACCACGGGCTTTACATACGCATGATATTTTTGGAACACATACATGAAAACAAAGGCTTCAAAATGAGACCAAGTACGTCTTTCTATCTCCTCGCCTTCTCTGTAAATCGGCGTCAGAAGTTGAAGAACGGTGTCAATGAAACAAGTAATTTTGCAATCCTTGCTGAGCATACCACGGGCTTTACATACGCACGATATTTTTGGATCACATACATGAAAACAAAGGCTTCAAAATGAGACCAAGAACGTCTTTCTATCTCCTCGCCTTCTCTGTTAATTGGCGTCAGAAGTGGAAAATCGATGTCAATGAAGATAAAGAACAGTCTCTATGAAACATGTAACATTGCAATCCTTGCTGAGCATACCACGGGCTTTACATACGCATGATATTTGAGGAGCATATTCATGAAAACAAAGGCTTCAAAATGAGACCAAGTACGTCTTTCTATCTCCTCGCCTTCTCTGTAAATCGGCGTCAGAAGTTGAAGAACGGTGTCTATGAAGATAAAGAACAGTCTCTATGAAATTTGTAACCTTGCAATCCTTGCTGAGCATACCACGGGCTTTACATACGCATGATATTTTTGGAACACATACATGAAAACAAAGGCTTCAAAATGAGACCAAGTACGTCTTTCTATCTCCTCGCCTTCTCTGTAAATCGGCGTCAGAAGTTGAAGAACGGTGTCAATGAAACAAGTAATTTTGCAATCCTTGCTGAGCATACCACGGGCTTTACATACGCACGATATTTTTGGATCACATACATGAAAACAAAGGCTTCAAAATGAGACCAAGAACGTCTTTCTATCTCCTCGCCTTCTCTGTTAATCGGCGTCAGAAGTGGAAAAACGGTGTCAATGAAGATAAAGAACAGTCTCTATGAAACATGTAACCTTGCAATCCTTGCTGAGCATACCACGGGCTTTACATACGCATGATATTTGAGGAGCATATACATGAAAACAAAGGCTTCAAAATGAGACCAAGTACGTCCTTCTATCTCCTACCCTTCTCTGTTAATCGGCGTCAGAAGTGGAAGAACGGTGTCTATGAAGATAAAGAACAGTCTCTATGAAACATGTAACCTTGCAATCCTTGCTGAGCATACCACGGGCTTTACATACGCATGATATTTTTGTAACACATACATGAAAACAAAGGCTTCAAAATGAGACCAAGTACGTCTTTCTATCTCCTCGCCTTCTCTGTAAATCGGCGTCAGAAGTTGAAGAACGGTGTCTATGAAGATAAAGAACAGTCTCTATGAAATTTGTAACCTTGCAATCCTTGCTGAGCATACCACGGGCTTTACATACGCATGATATTTTTGGAACACATACATGAAAACAAAGGCTTCAAAATGAGACCAAGTACGTCTTTCTATCTCCTCGCCTTCTCTGTAAATCGGCGTCAGAAGTTGAAGAACGGTGTCAATGAAACAAGTAATTTTGCAATCCTTGCTGAGCATACCACGGGCTTTACATACGCACGATATTTTTGGATCACATACATGAAAACAAAGGCTTCAAAATGAGACCAAGAACGTCTTTCTATCTCCTCGCCTTCTCTGTTAATTGGCGTCAGAAGTGGAAAATCGATGTCAATGAAGATAAAGAACAGTCTCTATGAAACATGTAACATTGCAATCCTTGCTGAGCATACCACGGGCTTTACATACGCATGATATTTGAGGAGCATATTCATGAAAACAAAGGCTTCAAAATGAGACCAAGTACGTCTTTCTATCTCCTCGCCTTCTCTGTAAATCGGCGTCAGAAGTTGAAGAACGGTGTCTATGAAGATAAAGAACAGTCTCTATGAAATTTGTAACCTTGCAATCCTTGCTGAGCATACCACGGGCTTTACATACGCATGATATTTTTGGAACACATACATGAAAACAAAGGCTTCAAAATGAGACCAAGTACGTCTTTCTATCTCCTCGCCTTCTCTGTAAATCGGCGTCAGAAGTTGAAGAACGGTGTCAATGAAACAAGTAATTTTGCAATCCTTGCTGAGCATACCACGGGCTTTACATACGCACGATATTTTTGGATCACATACATGAAAACAAAGGCTTCAAAATGAGACCAAGAACGTCTTTCTATCTCCTCGCCTTCTCTGTTAATTGGCGTCAGAAGTGGAAAAACGGTGTCAATGAAGATAAAGAACAGTCTCTATGAAACATGTAACCTTGCAATCCTTGCTGAGCATACCACGGGCTTTACATACGCATGATATTTAAGGAGCATATTCATGAAAACAAAGGCTTCAAAATGAGACCAAGTACGTCTTTCTATCTCCTCGCCTTCTCTGTAAATCGGCGTCAGAAGTTGAAGAACGGTGTCTATGAAGATAAAGAACAGTCTCTATGAAATTTGTAACCTTGCAATCCTTGCTGAGCATACCACGGGCTTTACATACGCATGATATTTTTGGAACACATACATGAAAACAAAGGCTTCAAAATGAGACCAAGTACGTCTTTCTATCTCCTCGCCTTCTCTGTAAATCGGCGTCAGAAGTTGAAGAACGGTGTCAATGAAACAAGTAATTTTGCAATCCTTGCTGAGCATACCACGGGCTTTACATACGCACGATATTTTTGGATCACATACATGAAAACAAAGGCTTCAAAATGAGACCAAGAACGTCTTTCTATCTCCTCGCCTTCTCTGTTAATCGGCGTCAGAAGTGGAAAAACGGTGTCAATGAAGATAAAGAACAGTCTCTATGAAACATGTAACCTTGCAATCCTTGCTGAGCATACCACGGGCTTTACATACGCATGATATTTAAGGAGCATATTCATGAAAACAAAGGCTTCAAAATGAGACCAAGTACGTCTTTCTATCTCCTCTCCTTCTCTGTAAATCGGCGTCAGAAGTTGAAGAACGTTGTCAATGAAACAAGTAATTTTGCAATCCTTGCTGAGCATACCACGGGCTTTACATACGCATGATATTTGAGGAGCATATTTATGAAAACAAAGGCTTCAAAATGAGACCAAGTACGTCCTTCTATCTCCTACCCTTCTCTGTTAATCGGCGTCAGAAGTGGAAGAACGGTGTCTATGAAGATAAAGAACAGTCTCTATGAAACATGTAACCTTGCAATCCTTGCTGAGCATACCACGGGCTTTACATACGCATGATATTTGAGGAACATATACATGAAAACAAAGGCTTCAAAATGAGACCAAGTACGTCTTTCTATCTCCTCCCTTCTCTGTAAATCGGCGTCAGAAGTTGAAGAACGGTGTCAATGAAACAAGTAATTTTGCAATCCTTGCTGAGCATACCACGGGCTTTACATACGCATGATATTTTTGGAACACATACATGAAAACAAAGGCTTCAAAATGAGACCAAGTACGTCCTTCTATCTCCTACCCTTCTCTGTTAATCGGCGTCAGAAGTGGAAGAACGGTGTCAATGAAACAAGTAATTTTGCAATCCTTGCTGAGCATACCACGGGCTTTACATACGCATGATATTTGAGGAGCATATTTATGAAAACAAAGGCTTCAAAATGAGACCAAGTACGTCCTTCTATCTCCTCGCCTTCTCTGTAAATCGGCGTCAGAAGTTGAAGAACGGTGTCAATGAAGATAAAGAACAGTCTCTATGAAACATGTAACCTTGCAATCCTTGCTGAGCATACCACGGGCTTTACATACGCATGATATTTGAGGAGCATATTCATGAAAACAAAGGCTTCAAAATGAGACCAAGTACGTCCTTCTATCTCCTACCCTTCTCTGGTAATCGGCGTCAGAAGTGGAAGAACGGTGTCTATGAAGATAAAGAACAGTCTCTATGAAACATGTAACCTTGCAATCCTTGCTGAGCATACCACGGGCTTTACATACGCATGATATTTTTGGAACACATACATGAAAACAAAGGCTTCAAAATGAGACCAAGTACGTCCTTCTATCTCCTACCCTTCTCTGGTAATCGGCGTCAGAAGTGGAAGAACGGTGTCTATGAAGATAAAGAACAGTCTCTATGAAACATGTAACCTTGCAATCCTTGCTGAGCATACCACGGGCTTTACATACGCATGATATTTGAGGAACATATACATGAAAACAAAGGCTTCAAAATGAGACCAAGTACGTCCTTCTATCTCCTCGCCTTCTCTGTAAATCGGCGTCAGAAGTTGAAGAACGGTGTCAATGAAACAAGTAATTTTGCAATCCTTGCTGAGCATACCACGGGCTTTACATACGCATGATATTTGAGGAGCATATACATGAAAACAAAGGGTTCAAAATGAGACCAAGTACGTCTTTCTATCTCCTACCCTTCTCTGTAATCGGCGTCAGAAGTTGAAGAACGGTGTCTATGAAGATAAAGAACAGTCTCTATGAAACATGTAACCTTGCAATCCTTGCTGAGCATACCACGGGCTTTACATACGCATGATATTTGAGGAGAATATTCATGAAAACAAAGGCTTCAAAATGAGACCAAGTACGTCCTTCTATCTCCTCGCCTTCTCTGTAAATCGGCGTCAGAAGTTGAAGAACGGTGTCAATGAAACAAGTAATTTTGCAATCCTTGCTGAGCATACCACGGGCTTTACATACGCATGATATTTGAGGAGCATATTTATGAAAACAAAGGCTTCAAAATGAGACCAAGTACGTCTTCTATCTCCTACCTTCTTCTCTCGGCGTAATCGGCGTCTATGAAGATGAAGAACGGTGTCAATGAAACAAGTAATTTTGCAATCCTTGCTGAGCATACCACGGGCTTTACATACGCATGATATTTGAGGAACATATACATGAAAACAAAGGCTTCAAAATGAGACCAAGTACGTCTTTCTATCTCCTACCCTTCTCTGTTAATCGGCGTCAGAAGTGGAAGAACGGTGTCTATGAAGATAAAGAACAGTCTCTATGAAACATGTAACCTTGCAATCCTTGCTGAGCATACCACGGGCTTTACATACGCATGATATTTTTGAAACACATGCATGAAAACAAAGGCTTCAAAATGAGACCAAGTACGTCCTTCTATCTCCTACCCTTCTCTGTAAATCGGCGTCAGAAGTTGAAGAACGGTGTCTATGAAGATAAAGAACAGTCTCTATGAAACATGTAACCTTGCAATCCTTGCTGAGCATACCACGGGCTTTACATACGCATGATATTTGAGGAGAATATTCATGAAAACAAAGGCTTCAAAATGAGACCAAGTACGTCCTTCTATCTCCTCGCCTTCTCTGTAAATCGGCGTCAGAAGTTGAAGAACGGTGTCAATGAAACAAGTAATTTTGCAATCCTTGCTGAGCATACCACGGGCTTTACATACGCATGATATTTGAGGAGCATATTTATGAAAACAAAGGCTTCAAAATGAGACCAAGTACGTCCTTCTATCTCCTACCCTTCTCTGGTAATCGGCGTCAGAAGTTGAAGAACGGTGTCAATGAAGATGAAAGTCTCTATGAAAATGTAATTTTGCAATCCTTGCTGAGCATACCACGGGCTTTACATACGCATGATATTTTTGGAACACATACATGAAAACAAAGGCTTCAAAATGAGACCAAGTACGTCCTTCTATCTCCTACCCTTCTCTGTTAATCGGCGTCAGAAGTGGAGAAACGGTGTCTATGAAGATAAGAACAGTCTCTATGAAACATGTAACCTTGCAATCCTTGCTGAGCAT
Organism: Ceriodaphnia dubia; assembly: GCA_022539655.2. Lineage (NCBI taxonomy): Eukaryota > Metazoa > Arthropoda > Branchiopoda > Diplostraca > Daphniidae > Ceriodaphnia > Ceriodaphnia dubia. The sequence continues at coordinate 1,123,174 of JAKUCG020000250.1, forward strand.
ACCACGGGCTTTACATACGCATGATATTTGAGGAGCATATTCATGAAAACAAAGGCTTCAAAATGAGACCAAGTACGTCCTTCTATCTCCTACCTTCTCTGTAAATCGTCTGTTGAAGATCGGTGTCAATGAAACAAGTAATTTTGCAATCCTTGCTGAGAACGGGCTTTACATACGCATGATAAGAAGAACAAAGTCTTCAAAATGAAACACGTCCTTGTAACCCTTCTCTGCAATCGTCTTGAAGCTGATGCATACCACGGGCTTTACATACGCTTTACATACGCATGATATTTTTGGAACACATACATGAAAACAAAGGCTTCAAAATGAGACCAAGTACGTCCTTCTATCTCCTACCCTTCTCTGTAATCGGCGTCAGAAGTTGAAGAACGGTGTCTATGAAGATAAAGAACAGTCTCTATGAAACATGTAACCTTGCAATCCTTGCTGAGCATACCACGGGCTTTACATACGCATGATATTTGAGGAGAATATTCATGAAAACAAAGGCTTCAAAATGAGACCAAGTACGTCCTTCTATCTCCTCGCCTTCTCTGTAAATCGGCGTCAGAAGTTGAAGAACGGTGTCAATGAAACAAGTAATTTTGCAATCCTTGCTGAGCATACCACGGGCTTTACATACGCATGATATTTAAGGAGAATATTCATGAAAACAAAGGTTTCAAAATGAGACCAAGTACGTCCTTCTATCTCCTACCCTTCTCTGGTAATCGGCGTCAGAAGTTGAAGAACGGTGTCAATGAAACAAGTAATTTTGCAATCCTTGCTGAGCATACCACGGGCTTTACATACGCATGATATTTTTGGAACACATACATGAAAACAAAGGCTTCAAAATGAGACCAAGTACGTCCTTCTATCTCCTACCCTTCTCTGGTAATCGGCGTCAGAAGTGGAAGAACGGTGTCTATGAAGATAAAGAACAGTCTCTATGAAACATGTAACCTTGCAATCCTTGCTGAGCATACCACGGGCTTTACATACGCATGATATTTGAGGAACATATACATGAAAACAAAGGCTTCAAAATGAGACCAAGTACGTCCTTCTATCTCCTAACCTTCTCTGTAAATCGGCGTCAGAAGTGGAAGAAGTTGAAGAACGGTGTCAATGAAACAAGTCATTTTGCAATCCTTGCTGAGCATACCACGGGCTTTACATACGCATGATATTTGAGTAGCATATTCATGAAAACAAAGGCTTCAAAATGAGACCAAGTACGTCCTTCTATCTCCTACCCTTCTCTGTAAATCGGCGTCAGAAGTTGAAGAACGGTGTCAATGAAACAAGTAATTTTGCAATCCTTGCTGAGCATACCACGGGCTTTACATACGCATGATATTTTAGGAACACATACATGAAAACAAAGGCTTCAAAATGAGACCAAGTACGTCCTTCTATCTCCTACCCTTCTCTGGTAATCGGCGTCAGAAGTGGAAGAACGGTGTCTATGAAGATAAAGAACAGTCTCTATGAAACATGTAACCTTGCAATCCTTGCTGAGTATACCACGGGCTTTACATACGCATGATATTTGAGGATTATATACATGAAAACAAAGGCTTCAAAATGAGACCAAGTACGTCCTTCTATCTCCTACCCTTCTCTGTAAATCGGCGTCGGAAGTTGAAGAACGGTGTCAATGAAACAAGTAATTTTGCAATCCTTGCTGAGCATACCACGGGCTTTACATACGCATGATATTTTTGGAACACATACATGAAAAGAAAGGCTTCAAAATGAGACCAAGTACGTCCTTCTATCTCCTACCCTTCTCTGTTAATCGGCGTCAGAAGTTGAAGAACGGTGTCTATGAAGATAAAGAACAGTCTCTATGAAACATGTAACCTTGCAATCCTTGCTGAGCATACCACGGGCTTTACATACGCATGATATTTGAGGAGCATATACATGAAAACAAAGGCTTCAAAATGAGACCAAGTACGTTCTTCTATCTCCTCGCCTTCTCTGTAAATCGGCGTCAGTATATGAGAATATTTATGAAAACAAAGGCTTCAAAATGAGACCAAGTACGTCCTTCTATCTCCTCGCCTTCTCTGTAAATCGGCGTCAGAAGTTGAAGAACGGTGTCAATGAAACAAGTAACCTTGCAATCCTTGCTGAGCATACCACGGGCTTTACATACGCATGATATTTGAGGAGCATATTTATGAAAACAAAGGCTTCAAAATGAGACCAAGTACGTCCTTCTATCTCCTACCCTTCTCTGTTAATCGGCGTCAGAATTGGAAGAACGGTGTCTATGAAGATAAAGAACAGTCTCTATGAAACATGTAACCTTGCAATCCTTGCTGAGCATACCACGGGCTTTACATACGCATGATATTTGAGGAGCATATACATGAAAACAAAGGCTTCAAAATGAGACCAAGTACGTCCTTCTATCTCCTACCCTTCTCTGTTAATCGGCGTCAGAAGTGGAAGAACGGTGTCTATGAAGATAAAGAACAGTCTCTATGAAACATGTAACCTTGCAATCCTTGCTGAGCATACCACGGGCTTTACATACGCATGATATTTGAGGAGCATATTACATGAAAACAAAGGCTTCAAAATGAGACCAAGTACGTCCTTCTATCTCCTACCCTTCTCTGGTAATCGGCGTCAGAAGTTGAAGAACGGTGTCTATGAAGATGAAAGTCTCTATGAAAATGTAACCTTGCAATCCTTGCTGAGCATACCACGGGCTTTACATACGCATGATATTTTTGGAACACATACATAAAAACAAAGGCTTCAAAATGAGACCAAGTACGTCCTTCTATCTCCTCACCTTCTCTGTAAATCGGCGTCAGAAGTTGAAGAACGGTGTCAATGAAACAAGTAATTTTGCAATCCTTGCTGAGCATACCACGGGCTTTACATACGCATGATATTTGAGGATCAGATACATGAAAACAAAGGCTTCAAAATGAGACCAAGTACGTCCTTCTATCTCCTCCCTTCTCTGTAATCGGCGTCAGAAGTGGAAGAACGGTGTCTATGAAGATAAAGAACAGTCTCTATGAAAATGTAATTTTGCAATCCTTGCTGAGCATACCACGGGCTTTACATACGCATGATATTTTTGGGACACATACATGAAAACAAAGGCTTCAAAATGAGACCAAGTACGTCCTTCTATCTCCTACCCTTCTCTGGTAATCGGCGTCAGAAGTGGAAGAACGGTGTCTATGAAGATAAAGAACAGTCTCTATGAAACATGTAACCTTGCAATCCTTGCTGAGCATACCACGGGCTTTACATACGCATGATATTTGAGGAGCATATACATGAAAACAAAGGCTTCAAAATGAGACCAAGTACGTCCTTCTATCTCCTACCCTTCTCTGGTAATCGGCGTCAGAAGTGGAAGAACGGTGTCAATGAAACAAGTAATTTTGCAATCCTTGCTGAGCATACCACGGGCTTTACATACGCATGATATTTGAGGAGCATATTTATGAAAACAAAGGCTTCAAAATGAGACCAAGTACGTCCTTCTATCTCCTATCCTTCTCTGGTAATCGGCGTCAGAAGTGGAAGAACGGTGTCTATGAAGATAAAGAACAGTCTCTATGAAACATGTAACCTTGCAATCCTTGCTGAGCATACCACGGGCTTTACATACGCATGATATTTGAGGAGAATATTCATGAAAACAAAGGCTTCAAAATGAGACCAAGTACGTCCTTCTATCTCCTCGCCTTCTCTGTAAATCGGCGTCAGAAGTTGAAGAACGGTGTCAATGAAACAAGTAATTTTGCAATCCTTGCTGAGCATACCACGGGCTTTACATACGCATGATATTTGAGGAGAATATTCATGAAAACAAAGGCTTCAAAATGAGACCAAGTACGTCCTTCTATCTCCTCACCTTCTCTGTAAATCGGCGTCAGAAGTTGAAGAACGGTGTCAATGAAACAAGTAATTTTGCAATCCTTGCTGAGCATACCACGGGCTTTACATACGCATGATATTTGAGGAGCATATTGATGAAAACAAAGGCTTCAAAATGAGACCAAGTACGTCCTTCTATCTCCTATCCTTCTCTGGTAATCGGCGTCAGAAGTGGAAGAACGGTGTCTATGAAGATAAAGAACAGTCTCTATGAAAAATGTAACCTTGCAATCCTTGCTGAGCATACCACGAGCTTTACATACGCATGATATTTGAGGAGCATATTCATGAAAACAAAGGCTTCAAAATGAGACCAAGTACGTCCTTCTATCTCCTTACCTTCTCTGTAAATCGGCGTCGGAAGTTGAAGAACGGTGTCAATGAAACAAGTAATTTTGCAATCCTTGCTGAGCATACCACGGGCTTTACATACGCATGATATTTTTGGAACACATACATGAAAACAAAGGCTTCAAAATGAGACCAAGTACGTCCTTCTATCTCCTACCCTTCTCTGGTAATCGGCGTCAGAAGTGGAAGAACGGTGTCTATGAAGATAAAGAACAGTCTCTATGAAACATGTAACCTTGCAATCCTTGCTGAGCATACCACGGGCTTTACATACGCATGATATTTTTGGACCATATACATGAAAACAAAGGCTTCAAAATGAGACCAAGTACGTCTTTCTATCTCCTCGCCTTCTCTGTAAATCGGCGTCAGAAGTTGAAGAACGGTGTCAATGAAACAAGTAATTTTGCAATCCTTGCTGAGCATACCACGGGCTTTACATACGCATGATATTTAAGGAGAATATTCATGAAAACAAAGGTTTCAAAATGAGACCAAGTACGTCCTTCTATCTCCTACCCTTCTCTGTAAATCGGCGTCAGAAGTTGAAGAACGGTGTCTATGAAGATAAAGAACAGTCTCTATGAAACATGTAACCTTGCAATCCTTGCTGAGCATACCACGGGCTTTACATACGCATGATATTTTTGGAACACATACATGAAAACAAAGGCTTCAAAATGAGACCAAGTACGTCCTTCTATCTCCTCGTCTTCTCTGTAAATCGGCGTCAGAAGTTGAAGAACGGTGTCAATGAAACAACAGTCTCTATAATTTTGCAATCCTTGCTGAGCATACCACGGGCTTTACATACGCATGATATTTTTGGAACACATACATGAAAACAAAGGCTTCAAAATGAGACCAAGTACGTCCTTCTATCTCCTCGCCTTCTCTGTTAATCGGCGTCAGAAGTGGAAGAACGGTGTCTATGAAGATAAAGAACAGTCTCTATGAAACATGTAACCTTGCAATCCTTGCTGAGCATACCACGGGCTTTACATACGCATGATATTTGAGGAACACATACATGAAAACAAAGGCTTCAAAATGAGACCAAGTACGTCTTTCTATCTCCTCGCCTTCTCTGTAAATCGGCGTCAGAAGTTGAAGAACGGTGTCAATGAAACAAGTAATATTGCAATCCTTGCTGAGCATACCACGGGCTTTACATACGCATGATATTTTGGAGACACATACATGAAAACAAAGGCTTCAAAATGAGACCAAGTACGTCCTTCTATCTCCTACCCTTCTCTGTTAATCGGCGTCAGAAGTGGAAGAACGGTGTCTATGAAACATGTAACCTTGCAATCCTTGCTGAGCATACCACGGGCTTTACATACGCATAATATTTGAGGAGCATATACATGAAAACAAAGACTTCAAAATGAGACCAAGTACGACCATCTATCTCCTACCCTTCTCTGTTAATCGGCGTCAGAAGTGGAAGAACGGTGTCAATGAAGATAAAGAACAGTCTCTATGAAACATGTAACCTTGCAATCTTTGCTGAGCATACCACGGGCTTTACATACGCATGATATTTTTGGAACACATACATGAAAACAAAGGCTTCAAAATGAGACCAAGTACGTCTTTCTATCTCCTCGCCTTCTCTGTAAATCGGCGTCAGAAGTTGAAGAACGGTGTCTATGAAGATAAAGAACAGTCTCTATGAAACATGTAACCTTGCAATCCTTGCTGAGCATACCACGGGCTTTACATACGCATGATATTTAAGGAGCATATTCATGAAAACAAAGGCTTCAAAATGAGACCAAGTACATCTTTCTATCTCCTCTCCTTCTCTGTAAATCGGCGTCAGAAGTTGAAGAACGTTGTCAATGAAACAAGTAATTTTGCAATCCTTGCTGAGCATACCACGGGCTTTACATACGCATGATATTTGAGGAGCATATTCATGAAAACAAAGGCTTCAAAATGAGACCAAGTACGTCTTTCTATCTCCTCGCCTTCTCTGTAAATCGGCGTCAGAAGTTGAAGAACGGTGTCTATGAAGATAAAGAACAGTCTCTATGAAATTTGTAACCTTGCAATCCTTGCTGAGCATACCACGGGCTTTACATACGCATGATATTTTTGGATCACATACATGAAAACAAAGGCTTCAAAATGAGACCAAGTACGTCCTTCTATCTCCTACCCTTCTCTGTTAATCGGCGTCAGAAGTGGAAGAACGGTGTCTATGAAGATAAAGAACAGTCTCTATGAAACATCTAACCTTGCAATCCTTGCTGAGCATACCACGGGCTTTACATACGCATGATATTTTTGTAACACATACATGAAAACAAAGGCTTCAAAATGAGACCAAGTACGTCTTTCTATCTCCTCGCCTTCTCTGTAAATCGGCGTCAGAAGTTGAAGAACGGTGTCTATGAAGATAAAGAACAGTCTCTATGAAATTTGTAACCTTGCAATCCTTGCTGAGCATACCACGGGCTTTACATACGCATGATATTTTTGGAACACATACATGAAAACAAAGGCTTCAAAATGAGACCAAGTACGTCTTTCTATCTCCTCGCCTTCTCTGTAAATCGGCGTCAGAAGTTGAAGAACGGTGTCAATGAAACAAGTAATTTTGCAATCCTTGCTGAGCATACCACGGGCTTTACATACGCATGATATTTGAGGAGCATATTCATGAAAACAAAGGCTTCAAAATGAGACCAAGTACGTCTTTCTATCTCCTCGCCTTCTCTGTAAATCGGCGTCAGAAGTTGAAGAACGGTGTCTATGAAGATAAAGAACAGTCTCTATGAAATTTGTAACCTTGCAATCCTTGCTGAGCATACCACGGGCTTTACATACGCATGATATTTTTGGAACACATACATGAAAACAAAGGCTTCAAAATGAGACCAAGAACGTCTTTCTATCTCCTCGCCTTCTCTGTTAATCGGCGTCAGAAGTGGAAAAACGGTGTCAATGAAGATAAAGAACAGTCTCTATGAAACATGTAACCTTGCAATCCTTGCTGAGCATACCACGGGCTTTACATACGCATGATATTTAAGGAGCATATTCATGAAAACAAAGGCTTCAAAATGAGACCAAGTACGTCTTTCTATCTCCTCTCCTTCTTTGTAAATCGGCGTCAGAAGTTGAAGAACGTTGTCAATGAAACAAGTAATTTTGCAATCCTTGCTGAGCATACCACGGGCTTTACATACGCATGATATTTGAGGAGCATTTTCATGAAAACAAAGGCTTCAAAATGAGACCAAGTACGTCTTTCTATCTCCTCTCCTTCTCTGTAAATCGGCGTCAGAAGTTGAAGAACGGTGTCTATGAAGATAAAGAACAGTCTCTATGAAATTTGTAACCTTGCAATCCTTGCTGAGCATACCACGGGCTTTACATACGCATGATATTTTTGGAACACATACATGAAAACAAAGGCTTCAAAATGAGACCAAGTACGTCTTTCTATCTCCTCGCCTTCTCTGTAAATCGGCGTCAGAAGTTGAAGAACGGTGTCAATGAAACAAGTAATTTTGCAATCCTTGCTGAGCATACCACGGGCTTTACATACGCACGATATTTTTGGATCACATACATGAAAACAAAGGCTTCAAAATGAGACCAAGAACGTCTTTCTATCTCCTCGCCTTCTCTGTTAATCGGCGTCAGAAGTGGAAAAACGGTGTCAATGAAGATAAAGAACAGTCTCTATGAAACATGTAACCTTGCAATCCTTGCTGAGCATACCACGGGCTTTACATACGCATGATATTTGAGGAGCATATTCATGAAAACAAAGGCTTCAAAATGAGACCAAGTACGTCTTTCTATCTCCTCGCCTTCTCTGTAAATCGGCGTCAGAAGTTGAAGAACGGTGTCTATGAAGATAAAGAACAGTCTCTATGAAATTTGTAACCTTGCAATCCTTGCTGAGCATACCACGGGCTTTACATACGCATGATATTTTTGGATCACATACATGAAAACAAAGGCTTCAAAATGAGACCAAGTACGTCCTTCTATCTCCTACCCTTCTCTGTTGATCGGCGTCAGAAGTGGAAGAACGGTGTCTATGAAGATAAAGAACAGTCTCTATGAAACATCTAACCTTGCAATCCTTGCTGAGCATACCACGGGCTTTACATACGCATGATATTTTTGTAACACATACATGAAAACAAAGGCTTCAAAATGAGACCAAGTACGTCTTTCTATCTCCTCGCCTTCTCTGTAAATCGGCGTCAGAAGTTGAAGAACGGTGTCTATGAAGATAAAGAACAGTCTCTATGAAATTTGTAACCTTGCAATCCTTGCTGAGCATACCACGGGCTTTACATACGCATGATATTTTTGGAACACATACATGAAAACAAAGGCTTCAAAATGAGACCAAGTACGTCTTTCTATCTCCTCGCCTTCTCTGTAAATCGGCGTCAGAAGTTGAAGAACGGTGTCAATGAAACAAGTAATTTTGCAATCCTTGCTGAGCATACCACGGGCTTTACATACGCATGATATTTGAGGAGCATATTCATGAAAACAAAGGCTTCAAAATGAGACCAAGTACGTCTTTCTATCTCCTCGCCTTCTCTGTAAATCGGCGTCAGAAGTTGAAGAACGGTGTCTATGAAGATAAAGAACAGTCTCTATGAAATTTGTAACCTTGCAATCCTTGCTGAGCATACCACGGGCTTTACATACGCATGATATTTTTGGAACACATACATGAAAACAAAGGCTTCAAAATGAGACCAAGAACGTCTTTCTATCTCCTCGCCTTCTCTGTTAATCGGCGTCAGAAGTGGAAAAACGGTGTCAATGAAGATAAAGAACAGTCTCTATGAAACATGTAACCTTGCAATCCTTGCTGAGCATACCACGGGCTTTACATACGCATGATATTTAAGGAGCATATTCATGAAAACAAAGGCTTCAAAATGAGACCAAGTACGTCTTTCTATCTCCTCTCCTTCTTTGTAAATCGGCGTCAGAAGTTGAAGAACGTTGTCAATGAAACAAGTAATTTTGCAATCCTTGCTGAGCATACCACGGGCTTTACATACGCATGATATTTGAGGAGCATTTTCATGAAAACAAAGGCTTCAAAATGAGACCAAGTACGTCTTTCTATCTCCTCTCCTTCTCTGTAAATCGGCGTCAGAAGTTGAAGAACGGTGTCTATGAAGATAAAGAACAGTCTCTATGAAATTTGTAACCTTGCAATCCTTGCTGAGCATACCACGGGCTTTACATACGCATGATATTTTTGGAACACATACATGAAAACAAAGGCTTCAAAATGAGACCAAGTACGTCTTTCTATCTCCTCGCCTTCTCTGTAAATCGGCGTCAGAAGTTGAAGAACGGTGTCAATGAAACAAGTAATTTTGCAATCCTTGCTGAGCATACCACGGGCTTTACATACGCACGATATTTTTGGATCACATACATGAAAACAAAGGCTTCAAAATGAGACCAAGAACGTCTTTCTATCTCCTCGCCTTCTCTGTTAATCGGCGTCAGAAGTGGAAAAACGGTGTCAATGAAGATAAAGAACAGTCTCTATGAAACATGTAACCTTGCAATCCTTGCTGAGCATACCACGGGCTTTACATACGCATGATATTTAAGGAGCATATTCATGAAAACAAAGGCTTCAAAATGAGACCAAGTACGTCTTTCTATCTCCTCTCCTTCTTTGTAAATCGGCGTCAGAAGTTGAAGAACGTTGTCAATGAAACAAGTAATTTTGCAATCCTTGCTGAGCATACCACGGGCTTTACATACGCATGATATTTGAGGAGCATTTTCATGAAAACAAAGGCTTCAAAATGAGACCAAGTACGTCTTTCTATCTCCTCGCCTTCTCTGTAAATCGGCGTCAGAAGTTGAAGAACGGTGTCTATGAAGATAAAGAACAGTCTCTATGAAACATGTAACCTTGCAATCCTTGCTGAGCATACCACGGGCTTTACATACGCATGATATTTAAGGAGAATATTCATGAAAACAAAGGCTTCAAAATGAGACCAAGTACGTCTTTCTATCTCCTCTCCTTCTCTGTAAATCGGCGTCAGAAGTTGAAGAACGTTGTCAATGAAACAAGTAATTTTGCAATCCTTGCTGAGCATACCACGGGCTTTACATACGCATGATATTTGAGGAGCATATTCATTAAAACAAAGGCTTCAAAATGAGACCAAGTACGTCCTTCTATCTCCTCGCCTTCTCTGTAAATCGGCGTCAGAAGTTGAAGAACGTTGTCAATGAAACAAGTAATTTTGCAATCCTTGCTGAGCATACCACGGGCTTTACATACGCATGATATTTGAGGAGCATTTTCATGAAAACAAAGGCTTCAAAATGAGACCAAGTACGTCTTTCTATCTCCTCTCCTTCTCTGTAAATCGGCGTCAGAAGTTGAAGAACGTTGTCAATGAAACAAGTAATTTTGCAATCCTTGCTGAGCATACCACGGGCTTTACATACGCACGATATTTTTGGATCACATACATGAAAACAAAGGCTTCAAAATGAGACCAAGTACGTCCTTCTATCTCCTACCCTTCTCTGTTAATCGGCGTCAGAAGTGGAAGAACGGTGTCTATGAAGAAAAAGAACAGTCTCTATGAAACATCTAACCTTGCAATCCTTGCTGAGCATACCACGGGCTTTACATACGCATGATATTTGAGGAGAATATTCATGAAAACAAAGGCTTCAAAATGAGACCAAGTACGTCTTTCTATCTCCTCGCCTTCTCTGTAAATCGGCGTCAGAATTTGAAGAACGGTGTCAATGAAACAAGTAATTTTGCAATCCTTGCTGAGCATACCACGGGCTTTACATACGCACGATATTTTTGGAACACATACTTGAAAACAAAGGCTTCAAAATGAGACCAAGTACGTCCTTCTATCTCCTACCCTTCTCTGTTAATCGGCGTCAGAAGTGGAAGAACGGTGTCTATGAAGATAAAGAACAGTATCTATGAAACATGTCACCTTGCAATCCTTGCTGAGCATACCAAGGGCTTTACATACGCATGATATTTTTGGAACACATACATGAAAACAAAGGCTTCAAAATGAGACCAAGTACGTCTTTCTATCTCCTCGCCTTCTCTGTAAATCGGCGTCAGACGTTGAAGAACGGTGTCTATGAAGATAAAGAACAGTCTCTATGAAACATGTAACCTTGCAATCCTTGCTGAGCATACCACGGGCTTAACATACGCATGATATTTGAGGAGCATATTCATGAAAACAAAGGCTTCAAAATGAGACCAAGTACGTCTTTCTATCTCCTCGCCTTCTCTGTAAATCGGTGTCAGAAGTTGAAGAACGGTGTCAATGAAACAAGTAATTTTGCAATCCTTGCTGAGCATACCATGGGCTTTACATACGCACGATATTTTTGGATCACATACATGAAAACAAAGGCTTCAAAATGAGACCAAGTACGTCCTTCTATCTCCTACCCTTCTCTGTTAATCGGCGTCAGAAGTGGAAGAACGGTGTCTATGAAGATAAAGAACAGTCTCTATGAAACATCTAACCTTGCAATCCTTGCTGAGCATACCACGGGCTTTACATACGCATGATATTTGAGGAGCATATTCATGAAAACAAAGGCTTCAAAATGAGACCAAGTACGTCTTTCTATCTCCTCGCCTTCTCTGTAAATCGGCGTCAGAATTTGAAGAACGGTGTCAATGAAACAAGTAATTTTGCAATCCTTGCTGAGCATACCACGGGCTTTACATACGCACGATATTTTTGGAACACATACTTGAAAACAAAGGCTTCAAAATGATACCAAGTACGTCCTTCTATCTCCTACCCTTCTCTGTTAATCGGCGTCAGAAGTGGAAGAACGGTGTCTATGAAGATAAAGAACAGTATCTATGAAACATGTCACCTTGCAATCCTTGCTGAGCATACCAAGGGCTTTACATACGCATGATATTTTTGGAACACATACATGAAAACAAAGGCTTCAAAATGAGACCAAGTACGTCTTTCTATCTCCTCGCCTTCTCTGTAAATCGGCATCAGAAGTTGAAGAACGGTGTCTATGAAGATAAAGAACAGTCTCTATGAAACATGTAACCTTGCAATCCTTGCTGAGCATACCACGGGCTTAACATACGCATGATATTTGAAGAGCATATTCATGAAAACAAAGGCTTCAAAATGAGACCAAGTACGTCTTTCTATCTCCTCGCCTTCTCTGTAAATCGGCGTCAGAAGTTGAAGAACGGTGTCAATGAAACAAGTAATTTTGCAATCCTTGCTGAGCATACCACGGGCTTTACATACGCATGATATTTTTGGATCACATACATAAAAACAAAGGCTTCAAAATGAGACCAAGTACGTCCTTCTATCTCCTACCCTTCTCTGTTAATCGGCGTCAGAAGTGGAAGAACGGTGTCTATGAAGATAAAGAACAGTCTCTATGAAACATGTAACCTTGCAATCCTTGCTGAGCATACCACGGGCTTTACATACGCATGATATTTTTGGAACACATACATGAAAACAAAGGCTTCAAAATGAGACCAAGTTCGTCTTTCTATCCCCTCGCCTTCTCTGTTAATCGGCGTCAGAAGTGGAAGAACGGTGTCAATGAAGATAAAGAACAGTCTCTATGAAACATGTAACCTTGCAATCCTTGCTGAGCATACCACGTGCCTTACATACGCATGATATTTGAGGAGCATATTCATGAAAACAAAGGCTTCAAAATGAGACCAAGAACGTCCTTCTATCTCCTCGCCTTCTCTGTAAATCGGCGTCAGAAGTGGAAGAACGGTGTCTATGAAGATAAAGAACAGTCTCTATGAAACATGTAACCTTGCAATCCTTGCTGAGCATACAACGGGCTTTACATACGCATGATATTTTTGGAACACATACATAAAAACAAAGGCTTCAAAATGAGACCAAGTACGTCTTTCTATCTCCTCGCCTTCTCTGTAAATCGGCGTCAGAAGTTGAAGAACGGTGTCTATGAAGATAAAGAACAGTCTCTATGAAACATGTAACCTTGCAATCCTTGCTGAGCATACAACGGGCTTTACATACGCATGATATTTTTGGATCACATACATGAAAACAAAGGCTTCAAAATGAGACCAAGAACGTCTTTCTATCTCCTCGCCTTCTCTGTTAATCGGCGTCAGAATTTGAAGAACGTTGTCAATGAAACAAGTAATTTTGCAATCCTTGCTGAGCATACCACGGGCTTTACATACGCACGATATTTTTGGATCACATACATGAAAACAAAGGCTTCAAAATGAGACCAAGTACGTCCTTCTATCTCCTACCCTTCTCTGTTAATCGGCGTCAGAAGTGGAAGAACGGTGTCTATGAAGATAAAGAACAGTCTCTATGAAACATCTAACCTTTCAATCCTTGCTGAGCATACCACGGGCTTTACATACGCATGATATTTGAGGAGCATATTCATGAAAACAAAGGCTTCAAAATGAGACCAAGTACGTCTTTCTATCTCCTCGCCTTCTCTGTAAATCGGCGTCAGAAGTTGAAGAACGGTGTCTATGAAGATAAAGAACAGTCTCTATGAAATTTGTAACCTTGCAATCCTTGCTGAGCATACCACGGGCTTTACATACGCATGATATTTTTGGAACACATACATGAAAACAAAGGCTTCAAAATGAGACCAAGTACGTCTTTCTATCTCCTCGCCTTCTCTGTAAATCGGCGTCAGAAGTTGAAGAACGGTGTCAATGAAACAAGTAATTTTGCAATCCTTGCTGAGCATACCACGGGCTTTACATACGCACGATATTTTTGGATCACATACATGAAAACAAAGGCTTCAAAATGAGACCAAGAACGTTTTTCTATCTCCTCGCCTTCTCTGTTAATCGGCGTCAGAAGTGGAAAAACGGTGTCAATGAAGATAAAGAACAGTCTCTATGAAACATGTAACCTTGCAATCCTTGCTGAGCATACCACGGGCTTTACATACGCATGATATTTAAGGAGCATATTCATGAAAACAAAGGCTTCAAAATGAGACCAAGTACGTCTTTCTATCTCCTCTCCTTCTTTGTAAATCGGCGTCAGAAGTTGAAGAACGTTGTCAATGAAACAAGTAATTTTGCAATCCTTGCTGAGCATACCACGGGCTTTACATACGCATGATATTTGAGGAGCATTTTAATGAAAACAAAGGCTTCAAAATGAGACCAAGTACGTCTTTCTATCTCCTCTCCTTCTCTGTAAATCGGCGTCAGAAGTTGAAGAACGGTGTCTATGAAGATAAAGAACAGTCTCTATGAAATTTGTAACCTTGCAATCCTTGCTGAGCATACCACGGGCTTTACATACGCATGATATTTTTGGAACACATACATGAAAACAAAGGCTTCAAAATGAGACCAAGTACGTCTTTCTATCTCCTCGCCTTCTCTGTAAATCGGCGTCAGAAGTTGAAGAACGGTGTCAATGAAACAAGTAATTTTGCAATCCTTGCTGAGCATACCACGGGCTTTACATACGCACGATATTTTTGGATCACATACATGAAAACAAAGGCTTCAAAATGAGACCAAGAACGTCTTTCTATCTCCTCGCCTTCTCTGTTAATCGGCGTCAGAAGTGGAAAAACGGTGTCAATGAAGATAAAGAACAGTCTCTATGAAACATGTAACCTTGCAATCCTTGCTGAGCATACCACGGGCTTTACATACGCATGATATTTAAGGAGCATATTCATGAAAACAAAGGCTTCAAAATGAGACCAAGTACGTCTTTCTATCTCCTCTCCTTCTTTGTAAATCGGCGTCAGAAGTTGAAGAACGTTGTCAATGAAACAAGTAATTTTGCAATCCTTGCTGAGCATACCACGGGCTTTACATACGCATGATATTTGAGGAGCATTTTCATGAAAACAAAGGCTTCAAAATGAGACCAAGTACGTCTTTCTATCTCCTCGCCTTCTCTGTAAATCGGCGTCAGAAGTTGAAGAACGGTGTCTATGAAGATAAAGATCAGTCTCTATGAAACATGTAACCTTGCAATCCTTGCTGAGCATACCACGGGCTTTACATACGCATGATATTTAAGGAGAATATTCATGAAAACAAAGGCTTCAAAATGAGACCAAGTACTTCTTTCTATCTCCTCTCCTTCTCTGTAAATCGGCGTCAGAAGTTGAAGAACGTTGTCAATGAAACAAGTAATTTTGCAATCCTTGCTGAGCATACCACGGGCTTTACATACGCATGATATTTGAGGAGCATATTCATTAAAACAAAGGCTTCAAAATGAGACCAAGTACGTCCTTCTATCTCCTCGCCTTCTCTGTAAATCGGCGTCAGAAGTTGAAGAACGTTGTCAATGAAACAAGTAATTTTGCAATCCTTGCTGAGCATACCACGGGCTTTACATACGCATGATATTTGAGGAGCATTTTCATGAAAACAAAGGCTTCAAAATGAGACCAAGTACGTCTTTCTATCTCCTCTCCTTCTCTGTAAATCGGCGTCAGAAGTTGAAGAACGTTGTCAATGAAACAAGTAATTTTGCAATCCTTGCTGAGCATACCACGGGCTTTACATACGCACGATATTTTTGGATCACATACATGAAAACAAAGGCTTCAAAATGAGACCAAGTACGTCCTTCTATCTCCTACCCTTCTCTGTTAATCGGCGTCAGAAGTGGAAGAACGGTGTCTATGAAGAAAAAGAACAGTCTCTATGAAACATCTAACCTTGCAATCCTTGCTGAGCATACCACGGGCTTTACATACGCATGAAATTTGAGGAGAATATTCATGAAAACAAAGGCTTCAAAATGAGACCAAGTACGTCTTTCTATCTCCTCGCCTTCTCTGTAAATCGGCGTCAGAATTTGAAGAACGGTGTCAATGAAACAAGTAATTTTGCAATCCTTGCTGAGCATACCACGGGCTTTACATACGCACGATATTTTTGGAACACATACTTGAAAACAAAGGCTTCAAAATGAGACCAAGTACGTCCTTCTATCTCCTACCCTTCTCTGTTAATCGGCGTCAGAAGTGGAAGAACGGTGTCTATGAAGATAAAGAACAGTATCTATGAAACATGTCACCTTGCAATCCTTGCTGAGCATACCAAGGGCTTTACATACGCATGATATTTTTGGAACACATACATGAAAACAAAGGCTTCAAAATGAGACCAAGTACGTCTTTCTATCTCCTCGCCTTCTCTGTAAATCGGCGTCAGAAGTTGAAGAACGGTGTCTATGAAGATAAAGAACAGTCTCTATGAAACATGTAACCTTGCAATCCTTGCTGAGCATACCACGGGCTTAACATACGCATGATATTTGAGGAGCATATTCATGAAAACAAAGGCTTCAAAATGAGACCAAGTACGTCTTTCTATCTCCTCGCCTTCTCTGTAAATCGGCGTCAGAAGTTGAAGAACGGTGTCAATGAAACAAGTAATTTTGCAATCCTTGCTGAGCATACCACGGGCTTTACATACGCATGATATTTGAGGAGCATTTTCATGAAAACAAAGGCTTCAAAATGAGACCAAGTACGTCTTTCTATCTCCTCTCCTTCTCTGTAAATCGGCGTCAGAAGTTGAAGAACGTTGTCAATGAAACAAGTAATTTTGCAATCCTTGCTGAGCATACCACGGGCTTTACATACGCACGATATTTTTGGATCACATACATGAAAACAAAGGCTTCAAAATGAGACCAAGTACGTCCTTCTATCTCCTACCCTTCTCTGTTAATCGGCGTCAGAAGTGGAAGAACGGTGTCTATGAAGAAAAAGAACAGTCTCTATGAAACATCTAACCTTGCAATCCTTGCTGAGCATACCACGGGCTTTACATACGCATGATATTTGAGGAGAATATTCATGAAAACAAAGGCTTCAAAATGAGACCAAGTACGTCTTTCTATCTCCTCGCCTTCTCTGTAAATCGGCGTCAGAATTTGAAGAACGGTGTCAATGAAACAAGTAATTTTGCAATCCTTGCTGAGCATACCACGGGCTTTACATACGCACGATATTTTTGGAACACATACTTGAAAACAAAGGCTTCAAAATGAGACCAAGTACGTCCTTCTATCTCCTACCCTTCTCTGTTAATCGGCGTCAGAAGTGGAAGAACGGTGTCTATGAAGATAAAGAACAGTATCTATGAAACATGTCACCTTGCAATCCTTGCTGAGCATACCAAGGGCTTTACATACGCATGATATTTTTGGAACACATACATGAAAACAAAGGCTTCAAAATGAGACCAAGTACGTCTTTCTATCTCCTCGCCTTCTCTGTAAATCGGCGTCAGAAGTTGAAGAACGGTGTCTATGAAGATAAAGAACAGTCTCTATGAAACATGTAACCTTGCAATCCTTGCTGAGCATACCACGGGCTTAACATACGCATGATATTTGAGGAGCATATTCATGAAAACAAAGGCTTCAAAATGAGACCAAGTACGTCTTTCTATCTCCTCGCCTTCTCTGTAAATCGGCGTCAGAAGTTGAAGAACGGTGTCAATGAAACAAGTAATTTTGCAATCCTTGCTGAGCATACCACGGGCTTTACATACGCACGATATTTTTGGATCACATACATGAAAACAAAGGCTTCAAAATGAGACCAAGTACGTCCTTCTATCTCCTACCCTTCTCTGTTAATCGGCGTCAGAAGTGGAAGAACGGTGTCTATGAAGATAAAGAACAGTCTCTATGAAACATCTAACCTTGCAATCCTTGCTGAGCATACCACGGGCTTTACATACGCATGATATTTGAGGAGCATATTCATGAAAACAAAGGCTTCAAAATGAGACCAAGTACGTCTTTCTATCTCCTCGCCTTCTCTGTAAATCGGCGTCAGAATTTGAAGAACGGTGTCAATGAAACAAGTAATTTTGCAATCCTTGCTGAGCATACCACGGGCTTTACATACGCACGATATTTTTGGAACACATACTTGAAAACAAAGGCTTCAAAATGATACCAAGTACGTCCTTCTATCTCCTACCCTTCTCTGTTAATCGGCGTCAGAAGTGGAAGAACGGTGTCTATGAAGATAAAGAACAGTATCTATGAAACATGTCACCTTGCAATCCTTGCTGAGCATACCAAGGGCTTTACATACGCATGATATTTTTGGAACACATACATGAAAACAAAGGCTTCAAAATGAGACCAAGTACGTCTTTCTATCTCCTCGCCTTCTCTGTAAATCGGCGTCAGAAGTTGAAGAACGGTGTCTATGAAGATAAAGAACAGTCTCTATGAAACATGTAACCTTGCAATCCTTGCTGAGCATACCACGGGCTTAACATACGCATGATATTTGAAGAGCATATTCATGAAAACAAAGGCTTCAAAATGAGACCAAGTACGTCTTTCTATCTCCTCGCCTTCTCTGTAAATCGGCGTCAGAAGTTGAAGAACGGTGTCAATGAAACAAGTAATTTTGCAATCCTTGCTGAGCATACCACGGGCTTTACATACGCATGATATTTTTGGATCACATACATAAAAACAAAGGCTTCAAAATGAGACCAAGTACGTCCTTCTATCTCCTACCCTTCTCTGTTAATCGGCGTCAGAAGTGGAAGAACGGTGTCTATGAAGATAAAGAACAGTCTCTATGAAACATGTAACCTTGCAATCCTTGCTGAGCATACCACGGGCTTTACATACGCATGATATTTTTGGAACACATACATGAAAACAAAGGCTTCAAAATGAGACCAAGTTCGTCTTTCTATCCCCTCGCCTTCTCTGTTAATCGGCGTCAGAAGTGGAAGAACGGTGTCTATGAAGATAAAGAACAGTCTCTATGAAAAATGTAACCTTGCAATCCTTGCTGAGCATACCACGAGCTTTACATACGCATGATATTTGAGGAGCATATTCATGAAAACAAAGGCTTCAAAATGAGACCAAGAACGTCCTTCTATCTCCTCGCCTTCTCTGTAAATCGGCGTCAGAAGTGGAAGAACGGTGTCTATGAAGATAAAGAACAGTCTCTATGAAACATGTAACCTTGCAATCCTTGCTGAGCATACAACGGGCTTTACATACGCATGATATTTTTGGAACACATACATAAAAACAAAGGCTTCACAATGAGACCAAGTACGTCTTTCTATCTCCTCGCCTTCTCTGTAAATCGGCGTCAGAAGTTGAAGAACGGTGTCTATGAAGATAAAGAACAGTCTCTATGAAACATGTAACCTTGCAATCCTTGCTGAGCATACAACGGGCTTTACATACGCATGATATTTTTGGATCACATACATGAAAACAAAGGCTTCAAAATGAGACCAAGAACGTCTTTCTATCTCCTCGCCTTCTCTGTTAATCGGCGTCAGAAGTTGAAGAACGTTGTCAATGAAACAAGTAATTTTGCAATCCTTGCTGAGCATACCACGGGCTTTACATACGCACGATATTTTTGGATCACATACATGAAAACAAAGGCTTCAAAATGAGACCAAGTACGTCCTTCTATCTCCTACCCTTCTCTGTTAATCGGCGTCAGAAGTGGAAGAACGGTGTCTATGAAGATAAAGAACAGTCTCTATGAAACATCTAACCTTGCAATCCTTGCTGAGCATACCACGGGCTTTACATACGCACGATATTTTTGGATCACATACATAAAAACAAAGGCTTCAAAATGAGACCAAGTACGTCCTTCTATCTCCTCGCCTTCTCTGTAAATCGGCGTCAGAAGTGGAAGAACGGTGTCTATGAAGATAAAGAACAGTCTCTATGAAACATGTAACCTTGCAATCCTTGCTGAGCATACAACGGGCTTTACATACGCATGATATTTTTGGAACACATACATAAAAACAAAGGCTTCACAATGAGACCAAGTACGTCTTTCTATCTCCTCGCCTTCTCTGTAAATCGGCGTCAGAAGTTGAAGAACGGTGTCTATGAAGATAAAGAACAGTCTCTATGAAACATGTAACCTTGCAATCCTTGCTGAGCATACAACGGGCTTTACATACGCATGATATTTTTGGATCACATACATGAAAACAAAGGCTTCAAAATGAGACCAAGAACGTCTTTCTATCTCCTCGCCTTCTCTGTTAATCGGCGTCAGAAGTTGAAGAACGTTGTCAATGAAACAAGTAATTTTGCAATCCTTGCTGAGCATACCACGGGCTTTACATACGCACGATATTTTTGGATCACATACATGAAAACAAAGGCTTCAAAATGAGCCCAAGTACGTCCTTCTATCTCCTACCCTTCTCTGTTAATCGGCGTCAGAAGTGGAAGAACGGTGTCTATGAAGATAAAGAACAGTCTCTATGAAACATCTAACCTTGCAATCCTTGCTGAGCATACCACGGGCTTTACATACGCACGATATTTTTGGATCACATACATAAAAACAAAGGCTTCAAAATGAGACCAAGTACGTCCTTCTATCTCCTACCCTTCTCTGTTAATCGGCGTCAGAAGTGGAAGAACGGTGTCTATGAAGATAAAGAACAGTCTCTATGAAACATGTAACCTTGCAATCCTTGCTGAGCATACCACGGGCTTTACATACGCATGATATTTTTGGAACACATACATGAAAACAAAGGCTTCAAAATGAGACCAAGTACGTCTTTCTATCTCCTCGTCTTCTCTGTAAATCGGCGTCAGAAGTTGAAGAACGGTGTCAATGAAACAAGTAATTTTGCAATCCTTGCTGAGCATACCACGGGCTTTACATACGCATGATATTTGAGGAGTACGTCAAGTACGTCTTTCTATCTCCTCGCCTTCTCTCTTAATCGGCGTCAGAAGTTGAAGAACGGTGTCAATGAAACAAGTAATTTTGCAATCCTTGCTGAGCATACCACGGGCTTTACATACGCACGATATTTTTGGAACACATACATGAAAACAAAGGCTTCAAAATGAGACCAAGTACGTCCTTCTATCTCCTCGCCTTCTCTGTAAATCAGCGTCAGAAGTGGAAGAACGGTGTCTATGAAGATAAAGAACAGTCTCTATGAAACATGTAACCTTGCAATCCTTGCTGAGCATACAACGGGCTTTACATACGCATGATATTTTTGGATCACATACATGAAAACAAAGGCTTCAAAATGAGACCAAGAACGTCTTTCTATCTCCTCGCCTTCTCTGTTAATCGGCGTCAGAAGTTGAAGAACGTTGTCAATGAAACAAGTAATTTTGCAATCCTTGCTGAGCATACCACGGGCTTTACATACGCACGATATTTTTGGATCACATACATGAAAACAAAGGCTTCAAAATGAGACCAAGTACGTCCTTCTATCTCCTACCCTTCTCTGTTAATCGGCGTCAGAAGTGGAAGAACGGTGTCAATGAAGATAAAGAACAGTCTCTATGAAACATGTAACCTTGCAATCCTTGCTGAGCATACCACGGGCTTTACATACGCATGATATTTTTGGAACACATACATGAAAACAAAGGCTTCAAAATGAGACCAAGTACATCCTTCTATCTCCTACCCTTCTCTGATGTCAATGAAACAAGTAATTTTGCAATCCTTGCTGAGCATACCACGGGCTTTACATACGCATGATATTTGAGGAGTACGTCAAGTACGTCTTTCTATCTCCTCGCCTTCTCTCTTAATCGTCGTCAGAAGTTGAAGAACGGTGTCAATGAAACAAGTAATTTTGCAATCCTTGCTGAGCATACCACGGGCTTTACATACGCACGATATTTTTGGAACACATACATGAAAACAAAGGCTTCAAAATGAGACCAAGTACGTCCTTCTATCTCCTCGCCTTCTCTGTAAATCAGCGTCAGAAGTGGAAGAACGGTGTCTATGAAGATAAAGAACAGTCTCTATGAAACATGTAACCTTGCAATCCTTGCTGAGCATACCACGGGCTTTACATACGCATGATATTTTTGGAAAACATACATGAAAACAAAGGCTTCAAAATGAGACCAAGTACGTCTTTCTATCTCCTCGCCTTCTCTGTAAATCGGCGTCAGAAGTTGAAGAACGGAGTCAATGAAACAAGTAATTTTGCAATCCTTGCTGAGCATACCACGGGCTTTACATACGCACGATATTTTTGGATCACATACATAAAAACAAAGGCTTCAAAATGAGACCAAGTACGTCCTTCTATCTCCTACCCTTCTCTGTTAATCGGCGTCAGAAGTGGAAGAACGGTGTCTATGAAGATAAAGAACAGTCTCTATGAAACATGTAACCTTGCAATCCTTGCTGAGCATACCACGGGCTTTACATACGCATGATATTTTTGGAACACATACATGAAAACAAAGGCTTCAAAATGAGACCAAGTACGTCTTTCTATCTCCTCGCCTTCTCTGTTAATCGGCGTCAGAAGTGGAAGAACGTTGTCAATGAAACAAGTAATTTTGCAATCCTTGCTGAGCATACCACGGGCTTTACAAACGCATGATATTTGAGGAGTACGTCAAGTACGTCTTTCTATCTCCTCGCCTTCTCTCTTAATCGGCGTCAGAAGTTGAAGAACGGTGTCAATGAAACAAGTAATTTTGCAATCCTTGCTGAGCATACCACGGGCTTTACATACGCATGATATTTTTGGAACACATACATGAAAACAAAGGCTTCAAAATGAGACCAAGTACGTCTTTCTATCTCCTCGCCTTCTCTGTAAATCGGCGTCAGAAGTTGAAGAACGGAGTCAATGAAACAAGTAATTTTGCAATCCTTGCTGAGCATACCACGGGCTTTACATACGCACGATATTTTTGGATCACATACATAAAAACAAAGGCTTCAAAATGAGACCAAGTACGTCCTTCTATCTCCTACCCTTCTCTGTTAATCGGCGTCAGAAGTGGAAGAACGGTGTCTATGAAGATAAAGAACAGTCTCTATGAAACATGTAACCTTGCAATCCTTGCTGAGCATACCACGGGCTTTACATACGCATGATATTTTTGGAACACATACATGAAAACAAAGGCTTCAAAATGAGACCAAGTACGTCTTTCTATCTCCTCGCCTTCTCTGTTAATCGGCGTCAGAAGTGGAAGAACGTTGTCAATGAAACAAGTAATTTTGCAATCCTTGCTGAGCATACCACGGGCTTTACAAACGCATGATATTTGAGGAGTACGTCAAGTACGTCTTTCTATCTCCTCGCCTTCTCTCTTAATCGGCGTCAGAAGTTGAAGAACGGTGTCAATGAAACAAGTAATTTTGCAATCCTTGCTGAGCATACCACGGGCTTTACATACGCATGATATTTTTGGAACACATACATAAAAACAAAGGCTTCAAAATGAGACCAAGTACGTCCTTCTATCTCCTCGCCTTCTCTGTAAATCAGCGTCAGAAGTGGAAGAACGGTGTCTATGAAGATAAAGAACAGTCTCTATGAAACATGTAACCTTGCAATCCTTGCTGAGCATACCACGGGCTTTACATACGCACGATATTTTTGGATCACATACATTAAAACAAAGGCTTCAAATTGAGACCAAGAACGTCTTTCTATCTCCTCGCCTTCTCTGTAAATCGGCGTCAGAAGTTGAAGAACGGTGTCAATGAAACAAGTAATTTTGCAATCCTTGCTGAGCATACCATGGGCTTTACATACGCACGATATTTTTGGATCACATACATGAAAACAAAGGCTTCAAAATGAGACCAAGAACGTCTTTCTATCTCCTCGCCTTCTCTGTTAATCGGCGTCAGAAGTTGAAGAACGTTGTCAATGAAACAAGTAATTTTGCAATCCTTGCTGAGCATACCACGGGCTTTACATACGCACGATATTTTTGGATCACATACATAAAAACAAAGGCTTCAAAATGAGACCAAGTACGTCCTTCTATCTCCTACCCTTCTCTGTTAATCGGCGTCAGAAGTGGAAGAACGGTGTCTATGAAGATAAAGAACAGTCTCTATGAAACATGTAACCTTGCAATCCTTGCTGAGCATACCACGGGCTTTACATACGCATGATATTTTTGGAACACATACATGAAAACAAAGGCTTCAAAATGAGACCAAGTACGTCTTTCTATCTCCTCGCCTTCTCTGTAAATCGGCGTCAGAAATTGAAGAACGGAGTCAATGAAACAAGTAATTTTGCAATCCTTGCTGAGCATACCACGGGCTTTACATACGCACGATATTTTTGGATCACATACATAAAAACAAAGGCTTCAAAATGAGACCAAGTACGTCCTTCTATCTCCTACCCTTCTCTGTTAATCGGCGTCAGAAGTGGAAGAACGGTGTCTATGAAGATAAAGAACAGTCTCTATGAAACATGTAACCTTGCAATCCTTGCTGAGCATACCACGGGCTTTACATACGCATGATATTTTTGGAACACATACATGAAAACAAAGGCTTCAAAATGAGACCAAGTACGTCTTTCTATCTCCTCGCCTTCTCTGTTAATCGGCGTCAGAAGTGGAAGAACGTTGTCAATGAAACAAGTAATTTTGCAATCCTTGCTGAGCATACCACGGGCTTTACAAACGCATGATATTTGAGGAGTACGTCAAGTACGTCTTTCTATCTCCTCGCCTTCTCTCTTAATCGGCGTCAGAAGTTGAAGAACGGTGTCAATGAAACAAGTAATTTTGCAATCCTTGCTGAGCATACCACGGGCTTTACATACGCATGATATTTTTGGAACACATACATAAAAACAAAGGCTTCAAAATGAGACCAAGTACGTCCTTCTATCTCCTCGCCTTCTCTGTAAATCAGCGTCAGAAGTGGAAGAACGGTGTCTATGAAGATAAAGAACAGTCTCTATGAAACATGTAACCTTGCAATCCTTGCTGAGCATACCACGGGCTTTACATACGCACGATATTTTTGGATCACATACATTAAAACAAAGGCTTCAAATTGAGACCAAGAACGTCTTTCTATCTCCTCGCCTTCTCTGTAAATCGGCGTCAGAAGTTGAAGAACGGTGTCAATGAAACAAGTAATTTTGCAATCCTTGCTGAGCATACCATGGGCTTTACATACGCACGATATTTTTGGATCACATACATGAAAACAAAGGCTTCAAAATGAGACCAAGAACGTCTTTCTATCTCCTCGCCTTCTCTGTTAATCGGCGTCAGAAGTTGAAGAACGTTGTCAATGAAACAAGTAATTTTGCAATCCTTGCTGAGCATACCACGGGCTTTACATACGCACGATATTTTTGGATCACATACATAAAAACAAAGGCTTCAAAATGAGACCAAGTACGTCCTTCTATCTCCTACCCTTCTCTGTTAATCGGCGTCAGAAGTGGAAGAACGGTGTCTATGAAGATAAAGAACAGTCTCTATGAAACATGTAACCTTGCAATCCTTGCTGAGCATACCACGGGCTTTACATACGCATGATATTTTTGGAACACATACATGAAAACAAAGGCTTCAAAATGAGACCAAGTACGTCTTTCTATCTCCTCGCCTTCTCTGTAAATCGGCGTCAGAAATTGAAGAACGGAGTCAATGAAACAAGTAATTTTGCAATCCTTGCTGAGCATACCACGGGCTTTACATACGCACGATATTTTTGGATCACATACATAAAAACAAAGGCTTCAAAATGAGACCAAGTACGTCCTTCTATCTCCTACCCTTCTCTGTTAATCGGCGTCAGAAGTGGAAGAACGGTGTCTATGAAGATAAAGAACAGTCTCTATGAAACATGTAACCTTGCAATCCTTGCTGAGCATACCACGGGCTTTACATACGCATGATATTTTTGGAACACATACATGAAAACAAAGGCTTCAAAATGAGACCAAGTACGTCTTTCTATCTCCTCGCCTTCTCTGTTAATCGGCGTCAGAAGTGGAAGAACGTTGTCAATGAAACAAGTAATTTTGCAATCCTTGCTGAGCATACCACGGGCTTTACAAACGCATGATATTTGAGGAGTACGTCAAGTACGTCTTTCTATCTCCTCGCCTTCTCTCTTAATCGGCGTCAGAAGTTGAAGAACGGTGTCAATGAAACAAGTAATTTTGCAATCCTTGCTGAGCATACCATGGGCTTTACATACGCACGATATTTTTGGATCAGATACATGAAAACAAAGGCTTCAAAATGAGACCAAGAACGTCTTTCTATCTCCTCGCCTTCTCTGTTAATCGGCGTCAGAAGTTGAAGAACGTTGTCAATGAAACAAGTAATTTTGCAATCCTTGCTGAGCATACCACGGGCTTTACATACGCACGATATTTTTGGATCAGATACATGAAAACAAAGGCTTCAAAATTAGACCAAGAACGTCTTTCTATCTCCTCGCCTTCTCTGTTAATCGGCGTCAGAAGTTGAAGAACGTTGTCAATGAAACAAGTAATTTTGCAATCCTTGCTGAGCATACCACGGGCTTTACATACGCATGATATTTTTGGAACACATACATGAAAACAAAGGCTTCAAAATGAGACCAAGTACGTCTTTCTATCTCCTCGCCTTCTCTGTAAATCGGCGTCAGAAGTTGAAGAACGGAGTCAATGAAACAAGTAATTTTGCAATCCTTGCTGAGCATACCACGGGCTTTACATACGCACGATATTTTTGGATCACATACATAAAAACAAAGGCTTCAAAATGAGACCAAGTACGTCCTTCTATCTCCTACCCTTCTCTGTTAATCGGCGTCAGAAGTGGAAGAACGGTGTCTATGAAGATAAAGAACAGTCTCTATGAAACATGTAACCTTGCAATCCTTGCTGAGCATACCACGGGCTTTACATACGCATGATATTTTTGGAACACATACATGAAAACAAAGGCTTCAAAATGAGACCAAGTACGTCTTTCTATCTCCTCGCCTTCTCTGTTAATCGGCGTCAGAAGTGGAAGAACGTTGTCAATGAAACAAGTAATTTTGCAATCCTTGCTGAGCATACCACGGGCTTTACAAACGCATGATATTTGAGGAGTACGTCAAGTACGTCTTTCTATCTCCTCGCCTTCTCTCTTAATCGGCGTCAGAAGTTGAAGAACGGTGTCAATGAAACAAGTAATTTTGCAATCCTTGCTGAGCATACCACGGGCTTTACATACGCATGATATTTTTGGAACACATACATAAAAACAAAGGCTTCAAAATGAGACCAAGTACGTCCTTCTATCTCCTCGCCTTCTCTGTAAATCAGCGTCAGAAGTGGAAGAACGGTGTCTATGAAGATAAAGAACAGTCTCTATGAAACATGTAACCTTGCAATCCTTGCTGAGCATACCACGGGCTTTACATACGCACGATATTTTTGGATCACATACATTAAAACAAAGGCTTCAAATTGAGACCAAGAACGTCTTTCTATCTCCTCGCCTTCTCTGTAAATCGGCGTCAGAAGTTGAAGAACGGTGTCAATGAAACAAGTAATTTTGCAATCCTTGCTGAGCATACCATGGGCTTTACATACGCACGATATTTTTGGATCACATACATGAAAACAAAGGCTTCAAAATGAGACCAAGAACGTCTTTCTATCTCCTCGCCTTCTCTGTTAATCGGCGTCAGAAGTTGAAGAACGTTGTCAATGAAACAAGTAATTTTGCAATCCTTGCTGAGCATACCACGGGCTTTACATACGCACGATATTTTTGGATCACATACATAAAAACAAAGGCTTCAAAATGAGACCAAGTACGTCATTCTATCTCCTACCCTTCTCTGTTAATCGGCGTCAGAAGTGGAAGAACGGTGTCTATGAAGATAAAGAACAGTCTCTATGAAACATGTAACCTTGCAATCCTTGCTGAGCATACCACGGGCTTTACATACGCATGATATTTTTGGAACACATACATGAAAACAAAGGCTTCAAAATGAGACCAAGTACGTCTTTCTATCTCCTCGCCTTCTCTGTAAATCGGCGTCAGAAATTGAAGAACGGAGTCAATGAAACAAGTAATTTTGCAATCCTTGCTGAGCATACCACGGGCTTTACATACGCACGATATTTTTGGATCACATACATAAAAACAAAGGCTTCAAAATGAGACCAAGTACGTCCTTCTATCTCCTACCCTTCTCTGTTAATCGGCGTCAGAAGTGGAAGAACGGTGTCTATGAAGATAAAGAACAGTCTCTATGAAACATGTAACCTTGCAATCCTTGCTGAGCATACCACGGGCTTTACATACGCATGATATTTTTGGAACACATACATGAAAACAAAGGCTTCAAAATGAGACCAAGTACGTCTTTCTATCTCCTCGCCTTCTCTGTTAATCGGCGTCAGAAGTGGAAGAACGTTGTCAATGAAACAAGTAATTTTGCAATCCTTGCTGAGCATACCACGGGCTTTACAAACGCATGATATTTGAGGAGTACGTCAAGTACGTCTTTCTATCTCCTCGCCTTCTCTCTTAATCAGCGTCAGAAGTTGAAGAACGGTGTCAATGAAACAAGTAATTTTGCATTCCTTGCTGAGCATACCACGGGCTTTACATACGCACGATATTTTTGGAACACATTCATGAAAACAAAGGCTTCAAAATGAGACCAAGTACGTCCTTCTATCTCCTCGCCTTCTCTGTAAATCAGCGTCAGAAGTGGAAGAACGGTGTCTATGAAGATAAAGAACAGTCTCTATGAAACATGTAACCTTGCAATCCTTGCTGAGCATACCACGGGCTTTACATACGCACGATATTTTTGGATCACATACATAAAAACAAAGGCTTCAAAATGAGACCAAATAAGTCTTTCTATCTCCTACCCTTCTCTGTTAATCGGCGTCAGAAGTGGAAGAACGGTGTCTATGAAGATAAAGAACAGTCTCTATGAAACATGTAACCTTGCAATCCTTGCTGAGCATACCACGGGCTTTACATACGCATGATATTTTTGGAACACATACATGAAAACAAAGGCTTCAAAATGAGACCAAGTACGTCTTTCTATCTCCTCGCCTTCTCTGTAAATCGGCGTCAGAAGTTGAAGAACGGTGTCAATGAAACAAGTAATTTTGCAATCCTTGCTGAGCATACCACGGGCTTTACATACGCACGATATTTTTGGATCACATACATAAAAACAAAGGCTTCAAAATGAGACCAAGTACGTCCTTCTATCTCCTACCCTTCTCTGTTAATCGGCGTCAGAAGTGGAAGAACGGTGTCTATGAAGATAAAGAACAGTCTCTATGAAACATGTAACCTTGCAATCCTTGCTGAGCATACCACGGGCTTTACATACGCATGATATTTTTGGAACACATACATGAAAACAAAGGCTTCAAAATGAGACCAAGTACGTCTTTCTATCTCCTCGCCTTCTCTGTAAATCGGCGTCAGAAGTTGAAGAACGGTGTCAATGAAACAAGTAATTTTGCAATCCTTGCTGAGCATACCACGGGCTTTACATACGCACGATATTTTTGGATCACATACATAAAAACAAAGGCTTCAAAATGAGACCAAGTACGTCCTTCTATCTCCTACCCTTCTCTGTTAATCGGCGTCAGAAGTGGAAGAACGGTGTCTATGAAGATAAAGAACCGTCTCTATGAAACATGTAACCTTGCAATCCTTGCTGAGCATACCACGGGCTTTACATACGCATGATATTTGAGGAGTACGTCAAGTACGTCTTTCTATCTCCTCGCCTTCTCTGTAAATCGGCGTCAGAAGTTGAAGAACGTTGTCAATGAAACAAGTAATTTTGCAATCCTTGCTGAGCATACCACGGGCTTTACATACGCATGATATTTTTGGAACACATACATGAAAACAAAGGCTTCAAAATGAGACCAAGTACGTCTTTCTATCTCCTCGCCTTCTCTGTAAATCGGCGTCAGAAGTTGAAGAACGGTGTCAATGAAACAAGTAATTTTGCAATCCTTGCTGAGCATACCACGGGCTTTACATACGCACGATATTTTAGGATATCATAATAGAGACCAAAGGCTTTAAATTGAGACCAACTACGTCTTTCTATCTCCTCGCCTTCTCTGTAAATCGCCTTCTCTGTAAATCGGGGGGGGGGGCTTTGCCCCTCAACCCTCGGTGAGATCCCCGTAATTTTTTTGTAACGCGTGAGAGTAGATTTTCTGAAGCTATTCATAACTTGACAAATGGCAAAGCTAATGTTAGAAGCGCACAATTATGAAATTAGTTTATTACAAAGGAAAATGTTGATAGTAAGCTTAGCATCGGTCGCAAGTTGCGACTCGCAACTTAGAGTTGACGCTGTTAAAGTTTAGCGCCACCCGCCAAATTTACCGCTAATATTTAGCCCCAGTAGTGCTAAATATTAGTTCAAACGGAATTGAACTATTTAAAAACATGAAATTCATTTACGTATGCAAAACAGGGTATAAAAGGTTTTTTCTAATACGGGAAAGTATAAAGGTTAAATATTGATGCGTTCACTCGTCGGAGGCAGAGAGGCAGAGGCACACACGCTTTTTTCAAATTGTGTCGTCTGCACTTGCTAGTAGGACACTTTTGAAATTGTTGCCGCTTATTTGCATTAAACTATTTCAGTCCTTATCAAAAATTCTTCTGAAGCTATTCATAACTTGACAAATGGCAAAGCTAATGTTAGAAGCGCACAATTATGAAATTAGTTTATTACAAAGGAAAATGTTGATAGTAAGCTTAGCATCGGTCGCAAGTTGCGACTCGCAACTTAGAGTTGACGCTGTTAAAGTTTAGCGCCACGCCAAATTTACCGCTAATATTTAGCCCCAGTAGTGCTAAATATTAGTTCAAACGGAATTGAACTATTTAAAAACATGAAATTCATTTACGTATGCAAAACAGGGTATAAAAGGTTTTTTCTAATACGGGAAAGTATAAAGGTTAAATATTGATGCGTTCACTCGTCGGAGGCAGAGAGGCAGAGGCACACACGCTTTTTTCAAATTGTGTCGTCTGCACTTGCTAGTAGGACACTTTTGAAATTGTTGCCGCTTATTTGCATTAAACTATTTCAGTCCTTATCAAAAATTCTTCATCACATTAGACTGAACAAAGGTGTGAAACTTTTTAATTGGCAATCGAGAAACTTTAAGATTGTTTCCCGAATTAATTATTTGTACCGAAGAGAACCACAACGTAGCCATCTCTTGGGATAAAAGCTCAACTTTGGCCCGTAAACTTTTTCTCCCTACCCCCCAACAAATATCTCCTCCTTAATCCCTTCGGGAAACTCTTTGAGCTGTTGCCCTCTAACGTCCGAATTGTCAATCTTTCCGCTTCAACATGAACAATTCGTGGAAATAGTCCATGTCTTGGTCGCCCAAATGCCTAATTAACTATTAACAAATAATACAAACAAATTTCGAGTTGAAAATTCTTTGAATTTTTCGTTACAAAAAAATTGCGTTTGGCTTGCCAAGTTCGATGAAAGCGTTGATGCTCGAAAAATGCTATAGTAACTTTTGCGCCAACACCCGCAACGAATCTTTGTTGCATTAATAAATTAATGCAGAAAATATCTGGTGTTGCATGACCAATTGAGTTGACAGCCTTCTACGCAAAAAAAAATGGTTCGACGCCAATATTCATTACGATTTTTACATTTCATAATAGGGTGTATACTATACACACACTTGCACGCAGTTGGCGAATGTCATATTGGATTGGTTCCTGGAACGAGTGATGACGAGGGGCGTTGCGTGATTTCGGTGCTATAGCGTGGCGAGTTTTATATCTGCCATGGTTGAAACGCAATCATGCAAGGAGGGCAAAGTTGATGACAAGTTCCTAACAACATGAAAATAAATAAAAACTTTTTGCGGCCATGGCTACATGCTAAATCTCAGTCAAAAAGAGATTTACTGATTTCACAATCCGTTGGGTAACGCTACGCAATGAGACTACGTCAACTTGAACTCAGACGGTACGTCCAGGTATTTGCCCTTTTACAGTTTCCTACCTCTTCTCG
Source organism: Ceriodaphnia dubia (assembly GCA_022539655.2). Classification (NCBI taxonomy): domain Eukaryota; kingdom Metazoa; phylum Arthropoda; class Branchiopoda; order Diplostraca; family Daphniidae; genus Ceriodaphnia; species Ceriodaphnia dubia. Next base: position 1,155,358 of record JAKUCG020000250.1, read on the forward strand.
ATACCGTATAGTCGTATTACTTCTAACATACGCCAGTCGGAAGTTTATCCCAAATGCAAAACGCTTTCCATCTTTTACGGAGCACGCGCTACCAGTAAATTTCAGGTTTAGTTTTCACAACGAACGAACCTTCCCTCGTTCCACAACTTTATTTTTTTTATGCCCACATGTGGGCGTGGACATTTCCGCTGCGCGATGATGTCGAGCTGGCCTAGTTGAATAGAAAAGAGATTCTTTTTGAACGGCTGTCGTCAAGTTGGTATCTAGTCTGATGTAGATAAAATTTGGGAGCGCGGCCCATTCGTTACGGTATGCATTTAGATTCTCTGCGACAAGGGTCCCGTCGTCTCGTCTCTGGGCACTTTGACTGGAGATTAGCACGCTTCTGGAAAACCCTGTGTTGTCTAGGTGGATGCGAGCCAAACCGCATAGCACTAGGTCAATTAGGGAACCTACAAAACGCAATTGCCTCGTCCGGTTCGGAGACGGCAAAGAGAACGAGACCGTCACAGCGGTAACTCTTTGCGAACTTGAGGAATGCTCCATTTTGCTATATTGTCAACCTGGCACAATTGTTCGGTACGGGTGGAAATGAACTACCGTCGTGCCCGCATCTGCCTTTGCTGTCGTCATTTCATTCTGTTGTGCGGGTAATAACAGTGCATGTACAGTATATACGATTCGTTTTCCAATGGAAAACAATGTCACCGTGTCAACGACACTAATGGCCGGTCCCGTCTGCCATCGATCAACGCCGGACATAAAGTAATCCTCTCATCAACCATGATTCGAAAATTCTTCCGGTTTAGCGGAAGAGGTACAAGTGACGGAAGTCGGAATACAAGAGAAAAACGAGAGTACTAACAACAGCAACACCGAAAATCTCATCGGATCACTTTGTCAATGCCAGTTGTGTATTTCCTGTCGACGCTCAAAAGCCATCACATTCGGGTTAAACTGTATTGCCTATTATTACTTGGTTAGTTAATATTTAATAGTAATTAACAAACAAACGACAGGAGAAGGAGAAAATGGATCCGTTTCTCATTGGGGATGGTTGTTGATCGTTAGTCTGTTTTCGTTTGTTTTCGTTTTAGGAACGTTGACTCGGCGGCTGATGAAGCCAAAAGTTCTGGTTCGGACTCGGCCTGAACTTGGTGGACGCTGTCGACATTCCAAAGATGACGACGCCAAGCGCGACTGCTGGAGCGCTAGCTGTCCAGCGTTTCACCGGTCGACAACTTCCTTCTCCCGCCGATGGTTTCCAAATGTTTTAGCGAAGATAAGCTCGTCATCAGTTTTTTTCCGCTCCTATTTTATGTGTCCGCGCCGTGCGCATAACTATTCTCTTCGCCGTCAGAAAGGAAAAAAATGGCGCTGCCTCCAGTTGATTTTACGACGCCGACATACTCTTCGGAGGAGCTAGCGTTTGGACCGAGGAATGTCACTGATGAGGGTTGTCGGCCGGATCGTATCTTTTGCCCCGCGATGACGGCGTGTAGTTTTGCGCTAGTGCGTGCGTGTGCGTTGGCTATATACACACACAGACACACACACAGTGGTAGCAGTAGCAGAGAGTCTAGTATGTAAGTTGTGTGTGTGTGGGGCTACGTGTCTGTAGCCGGCCTCTGATTGGCTGTTGACGAGCGGGTTTTTCTGGAGCTTGTGTCTAGGGCTGGCTCTAGTCCAAACCTCGGGACTTACAGTCTCGCTCTCTTCTCTTTTTCCAAAAGCCAGTGTGTGTGGGTGAAGAAGAGTGAGAGTGAAGAAGAAGAAAAAAAAGAGTCAAGAGACGCGCCGATCCACGACCGGATCCACGAGGACGACGTTCCATACAGATTCACAGTCATTCACCACCCGGACCTTGACCGTGTTGGACTCTTTCAATCCGTTCGACATTATTCGATGAATCCCAAAGTGAATTTGTCTCGCATTCAACAGTGTTGAATGTTGTGTCCGACACATCCAACACAACATTTGACGCAACAACATTTGACTCACCAAGGGTGGAATCGCAGAATGAAGTGTCACTTGGTGATGATTCAGTGATTCTTGATTTCTTTGAAGGGGGAAACACTTGTTCAACTTTGATTGGCCCAGAGAAATGGAATCGCAGGATCCCGAGAGGTAAACAAAGAGATTACTTCAACTACATGAAAATGATGAAAGATGTCAACGTACGTGCAACACGTGCTTTGTCGAGATCCTCCGTGTGTGTGTGTGCTGTGTGTGTGTGGTGTGCGAGGCGGTGCTGTGTGTACGTATCACGCAGGCTCCTTGCCTCGCAAACTTTTTCTTTCCTCTTTTTTCCTCCCCTTGTTGTTGTTTTGACGACGATGACAAGTCGGCGACAAAGAAGGGACGGGCGGGCAAAGAAAAAACAAACACAAAACCTTTCCCGCCTCGTTCCGCATCGTTATGGAAACACAGTCAAATCGTTCGTGACATTTTCTTGAAGAAACATCCAGGCTACTACTCTCCTGTTTAAAGACAAATTCTCTTTGGTTGGCAATATGTCACCGGATGAACTGATTCGTGCGGAATAAGTCGCACCGACGACAGTAGTAGACAAAACTTTAAAGAGAGAAATTAACCTGCTGGAACCGAATTGTTGTTGAGGATGAGGACCTTGTGTTCTCAACACAACACAGAGACCCTCTCTTGTGTATGTACGTGGGGTGGTGGGTTATTTTCGGATAGTTTTTTTTTTTCTTCTAGACGGGCAGATTGCACGTACACACACGCAGACACAGAAGGGTATATTTATTGCCAGCAAAAAAAAAGAAAGAAAGAAAAATTCCCGTAGTACGTACTGCCTGGTTTTTCTTTCCCCCAAAGTCTAAAAACGACAAACTGCTTTGCATTCCACCGTATCGTTAATGGACAATTTATGTCTAGTCTTAACTCACATTGTCTTGGCAATCTTTCGTCGTTAATTGAAAACGTTAAAAATAAAAAAGAAGAAGAAGAAGAAGAAGAAAAGAGGAGATCAGTAGTTGCATGCTGCTGTGACTGGCGTATTTCGAGGGTTCTCCATCTTTCAAGTCGTCCGACCGAGCTAGCGCAAGGTGCGTCGGATGGACTACATTTCTTTAATGGATTTCTTCCTTCCATTCCGTTCATTCCGGACGAGATGTCGGCTAGCGGAATCGTACGTTCTTCTTCCCGCCAAGGAAATAAAAATTCTTTCTTGTTCTCGACTTTTATCGGTAAACGGCACGTTCAGATCGTAACTCGTCGTAACGGTCGACGACCTCGTTAAAGTTCCCCCCACCCCCACTTCTTTTTCTTTCACAAACGTCCTGGCAAAAGTATCCGTGACCTGAAAAACACAAAAAAAGAAATCGACCAAATTTCAGATAAGGGAAAGAGTCAGCAACCCCCATCCGTTCTATTACAGAAAATAGTAGTATTGTAATACTCGAGAGGATTTAGCCCAATCTCATTAGCATCTTTGGCTCTTGTGTCGGCCATTTTGAATATCCAAGGATGTTGGGAGATCTCGATCTTTTCTTGGAATGTATCCCGATTAGATTCTTTCATACAATACAATACTCTTATTATGTTTGATTCGTCCAACAGTTTGAAATTCCGCAAGAAAGCCATGCGGTGGCAGAGGAGCGACGAGGACGAAGAAGACGACGACGACGGATGCGACAGCCCGACGACGGAGCAGGGCCGTCGAATGTTGCCACCTACCATTTCTTACAAATCGCCGTCACAGGAATCGTCACCGACGGCGGCGTCAAAGAGTCCGGCCGCGAACGAGTACGTCGACATCCACCGTCAAATTCTGTCTCTCCGGCGAGGAAGTCGGGCGTCTCGCGCCAGTTCTGGCATGATCGAAATGGTGGAAGACGCTCTAGGAGGCGCCGTCGTCAACGTCCTGCCCGCCCCGAACGGAGCCGGCGGCGGCGGGACGGCCGGTATGGATGCCCGCTACCGCAAGTGGCAAACACGGGCCTACAACTTCCTGGAGCGACCGAGAGGCAAAGCTATCGCTTACCACGTCGTTGTGTGAGTAAACCGTTTTCCTCCATCATCCACCGTCCAGCCTTAGCCTTCCGTCCCTCGTTATCTTGTTTTCAACGGCGGACGGACATATTTATAGCCGAGTCGGACACGAGACGGCCTACATACGAACACGCTATCCCTATCGTTTCCAAACTGAGCGGACGGGCAAAGGGGGGAAATTCGCTTTTGTCCAGACACTGTCCTGCGTTTCATCAACGTACGGCACCGCACGCAAACTCTTTTCTTCCCTATTGGCCGGCAGAGAACTGAACTGACGTCGGTCGACTTGACACCCGGCTCGCCGGTTTTTTGGGAAAATTGAGCAGCCGGAAAATGTTTCAAAAGTCGAGTCGAGTCTGTGCCCAGCAGGCCTCATATTCTCCCACTGCCCTCCCTTTTTCCTTCTTCTTCTTCTTCTTTATTTTTTAAAACAAACAAACAAAAGAGAGTCGACCCGCCGAGGTCTGCCAAAAAAACTTAAAAGTCCTGCTCCTCCCTTGCTCGTTTGCTTTATTCATTTCTGGCCGTGGCCGGCTGAAATGCTTCTGCTCCTGCTCCTGTATAGTGTATATTCTGAAATAGAGCAGCAACTCCCGCCCTGTTCCAAATACATGAGCCCGGGGCTTATTTATCAAGCCATTATTCAAAGGCTCCATCGTATATCAACATCATTCCAAGTCATTGATCCTTTGTTGTGTTCCTAACTTGATTTTTATTGCAATTATGAAGTGGGAACGATCGACTGATTGCCGAGCTGCCCGCCTCCCACCCCGCCTCCGTTCCAAATTTCTAAAAAAGGAAAACTCATTTGAGACCGGCCTACAAAGATTGATGACCCGCCAAGTCCATCACACGTTTGTGCCACGCGATTTCGACAATTTCGTGGAACGGAATGGTAGTACTAGTAGGAGTATATAAACCAGTTATGTATTTCTTCAGAGAAACCCCGTTTCTTGGTAATCAAAAAGTATGGAAGCGGTGGGGTCGGACAACAATGGACGAGTCGCTTGTTTGATCAATAAGGTTTGCATGGCGGTGACGATCGCCGCTGTCGTAGTCAAATGACGCTACATCATAAACCCCCCCGACAAACCAGAAAAGCAGCGACGACTATGTATGTATACGGTACACATTCCCGACGAGTTCGTGATGTAAAAGAAGTCAATTGTCCCCCCCTTGGACCCTGTAACTCTTATCGATCGATCTCTAATGAATTCATCTATGGCTCTTTGGGGCCTTCTTTCTTTTCTGTGTACCTTGAAATCGAATAAGGAAAACATTGACTTTTAGCCAGGCCAGCATGCATCAGGGTCATTAGCTTTTAGGGCTAGTTACCTCTTCTTCACGGAAAACAGATGGTCAACAGATCACTGGGTGGAATGATTTGTTTTTCGGTCGCCAGATAGTTATACATCAGCCTCCCATTTTGTTTGTTTTCATACGGGAGGGGAAACCTCTTTTCTTTCGACATCTATTCATTGGACGTGCAAATGGTTGTCTCTCCGTTCTAGCGTACGTGTTTGTTCGTCGTTGGACGACGTCCTCCTCCTGTTACGTTGACTCACACAACGGGAGATCCCCTCCTCCCTGGCCGGCTCTGATTTCCTCCTGACTTTTGTTTTATTTTCGTCTATTATTCAATGATATTTTTATAACAAGACGGAGACGTCTCATCCGCTCTATTTGTTTGACAGGTTCGTGATGGTTTTCGCCTGCTTGGCGCTGAGCGTCTTTTCGACAATAGAAGAATTCCAAGAAACGGCCGATGTGGCTCTGCTCTATATGGAAGGATTGGTCGTCTTCTGGTTCACGGTCGAGTTCATTTTCCGGTAACAACTCATCCTCGATCCCACTACTTGACCGATTTGGCAATAGCCATCAACCGCGACCTTTTCCTACCGACAACTCGGTTATTCCCCGTCAAACAAAAGGGGGGAAAATGCTGGCCGTAAATGGATCCGTGAAGAGCGGCCGCCGTTAAAAGAGAAAAGGCGAACCATTTTGGCACAGTCAATAACCCTTTTTTATGGCTATAGTAGTAGTAGTAGTACTGTGGTAGTTGTATCTACGATAGACTATTGTCTTGGACAAGTCTCCAAACCGATTCGATCTGCAGTTGCGGAGTCGAAATCATCTAGTTAATGGCCCGGCTTTGGGTTTTTCTTCTTTTGTTTCCAACGAATATAGGCTATGGTCTTCCGGTTGCCGTTCGCGTTACCAAGGTTTCGTCGGCCGTTTGAAATTTCTACGGAGACCTTTCTGCGTCATCGGTGAGTCTGCAGTTCCGTTCCGTCTTGTAACATCCAGCCGCCAATTTTGGGGAGTCGCACAGAAAGAGAAAGAGAGAAAAATATAACATAACATCGAGGTGGTCGCCTGTCTGGTTGGCGCCGCTGGCGTGTAAACAGGGCGATAAAATCGCCACCAGAAAGACACAAACGCGCAAGGACCACCGAGTCCTTTTTAGCGACAACAACAACGTCTGCGGTCGGTCGTTGGGCCGTTTCAAATGACTCCCGACATCCGTCCGTCGAATGTATCAACATCCATGTAACATCCGCGGCGAGCGAAAGAACAACACGTCACAACCTCGTTCGTTTCGTTTCCCCCCTGGCTGATGTGTCGTCATCTTCCGTCTTTTCTTTTTTTTTTTTCTATATTTGTGGCGACCCGCTAGATGTCGTGACGATCGTGGCCAGCGTCGTCGTCATCTCGCTGGGCAGCGGCGGGCAGGTATTCGCCACGTCGGCCCTCCGCGGTCTCCGCTTCTTTCAAATTCTGCGGATGGTGCGCATGGACCGGCGCGGAGGCACCTGGAAACTTTTAGGCTCCGTCGTCTACGCCCACCGACAGGTCTTGCCAACTGCCGCCGCTCTTTGCCCGTCGCCCGTCGCTAACTTGTGAATTTTGATGAATGACACTACAGGAGCTATTCACGACTGTATATATCGGATTTTTGGCGCTGATATTTTCCTCTTTTCTGATGTACCTGGCGGAGAAGGAAGCCAATCCGGAGAAGTTTAGCAATTTCGCCGACGCGCTCTGGTGGGGAGTTGTAAGTTGTTTCTTTTTCGACACGTTATTAGACTCTTCTGGTGAATATACGCGGCCGATCCATATCGTGCGCGCTTCCCATTTCAATTTTTTCTCCTTTCTTTCTTTTTATGTTTGATTTTCTGTTCGGCCACCGGTCACGATCATTGTAGATCACGTTGTCGACAGTCGGCTACGGCGACGCGTTCCCTATCACGTGGCAAGGCAAATTGATCGCTTCCGGCTGCGCCCTCATGGGCATCTGTTTCTTCGCTCTGCCCTCCGTAAGTCAGCGGCCAGCGACGTCCGTCACGCGACGGACCATGCAACGTCGACTCCAACTCAATTAGTCGACTCATTAAAGCCATTGCCTGAACCTGAACCTGACCATCTTCTATTCCGCAGGGCATTTTGGGTTCCGGATTCGCCTTGAAAGTCCAGCAGCAGCAAAGACAGAAGCACATGATCCGTAAGTTGCCTTTTCGGTTCGCCGTTCAAACCGATCGATTAAGTTGTTGAGTCGATATTAAACAATTGAACCGGCGTTTTCATTGGAATTTGGAAGGACGGCGACAACCGGCGGCGTCTCTGATACAGAATTTGTGGAGGTGTTGCGCCGCCGACGGACTCTTCCGCTCCGTTGCCACGTGGAAAGTTCACATGCCGAGTCCTAACGCGTGAGTTCCCATTTTTTCCTTTTTTTCTTTTTCTTTTTCGAGCGAAAAAGAGAACCTTAACCAACGTATTGGGTAACTGTGTACAACGGTTGGGTTCCAGGTACAAACACAATGCGTCGTTCGTGACGCGACTGCCGACGATCCGGCGGCCGAAAGCTCCGCCTCAGACGCACAAGATAGCCGTGGCTTCGATGAGTCTGGCCGGTTGTGCCATCTCGGGACACATTCCCGAAGCCAACGACATGGCTCCCGTTAACGGCATCAATCGCAAGCTCGTCAACGACAGCAGCCGCAACTCTTCCGGTTGGTACTCTTCTCTACTTCTTCTCACTAATCTTGTTGAGAAAATCTCGGAAATCTCTCTCGTCCTTCTTTTTGTCTTCGACGGGCGAGACAATGGAGGGCGCATTGTTGATCGATGGCTTTTTTTTCATGAATGAAGGCGATTTCTATCACCATCTTTTGTGGCTTTTCATTCTTGTCTCTCGTATTAGACGACGAAGAGTCGGAGCACCACGTCCGCTACATCCAGCTGACTCCTCAGTACCGTATCGCGATTCGGGCCATCCGTAAAGTGAGTGGAACGTGTCCTAATAGCTCCTACTCGTGATGAGGACCGCCCGGCCCTGAGTGGGGATCTTGTGTCTCTGTTGTTTTCTTCATTCATCACGATAGCTTAGTACTTTTATCTATCTGTCTGTCTCTCTCGTCTCTCTGGATAAATTAGATGAAGTTCCTTGTGGCGCGACGCAAGTTCAAGGAGGCCCTAAAGCCCTACGACGTCAAAGACGTCATCGAGCAATACTCGGCTGGGCATGTTGATCTCTTGGGGCGAGTCAAAGCCTTGCAAGCCAGGTGCGTCCGTACTTACTACTAGGCTACTCCTACCGTTTATTCCCACATCAAAGAATTGCCAGGAATTGGGAAATGAAAAAAGATAGTTCTCTTAGTATTTAACCCCCATTTTGTTCTTTTCTTTTGTTGCTGTTGTTGTTGTTGTTGTCGGGGATATGGTGGCGCGGCGGCCTCCATCCAGACTGGACCAGATACTGGGCAAACAAGGAGGATCCAAAGGCGGCAAGGACGTCTACGACAACAAATACTGTCTAGCCTCCCGCATCGTCAACGTCGAACGACAGGTGGTCCTTATCACATGGCACATATCCATCGTTATCGTTATCCTGCTGATCATCTGGCGTCGTTTTTCCGATATCAATCCGAAACAGGTGGGCGATATCGAGTCCAAGGTGCAAAAGATCCTCGAACTCTGCCTGGAGCAGACGAATCGGACGATCAGGCCGTCGACGTCGACGAGTACGAGGAGCCACAACAACGAAGGAGGAGCCAGCGATTCCGGAGGCAGCACGGCGGACGAGGCGACAACATCGGAGACGTCGCCGGCCTCATCCAACGTCCAACGGCCGGATTCGCTGGCTCTGCCGCCACCGCTCAAGCCCATTTTAGTGCTCGATAGAGGGCACGAGACGCCGGCTAGTGCCGAGTCTGAGGATCATCATCATCTTCTTCCTCTCGGTGAACAACAACAGCAGCGGCAGCAGCAGCAACAACACCATCAGCCGTCGCCCGTCAAAAAGCGCGTCACCCTCCTGGAGGACTAGCGGTCGTCCTCCTCCCCCTTTTGGCGGCGCATGCTCTCTGTCAACTGTACCAGTACCTCTCTCTACTCCTATATATATACTACTACTCTCCTCACAGACTGCCTCCTACTCCTCCCTTGTTCTCTATCCTCCTCCTGTTATACACAGCCTGGACGATGTGGAAATTCAATCAAACTCTTTTATCGCTCCTCGAGTAATCGATTTATTTCTGCCACCCAGTTGCGCGCGCGCGCACGGCTCCGCCTCTCTCTTCCCGACGAGGACGGTGGCGATCGATTCACCCAAAAAGTTGGGTTGTTGGAACTGTTGGAGGGCGCCATGCAGCCCGGCTTTATATATATATATATATACCATCGACCTCGAGCAGCAGCAGCTCTCTCGTCTCCCCCGCTGACTGGCGCGCGATCGATAGACACTGACGGCGGGGTCCGTTGACGTCGTTGCCGGCGTCTTTTGGCGGCGTTGGAACGACATGCTAAATACCAATAGGTCATGAAAAAAAAGAAGGGAAAACCTGGACGAGTGGAAACAGCAGAACCAAGGGGGAAAGAAGCAAAGACAACATGGTGCGCCACTTTGTCATGCTGGGCAACGCGAGTTGTTGTTGTTGTCGTAGGACTAGACGTCGACTATATATGTAAAGGGGTGACTGGATTTCTTTCTTTATCGCTCGCACCGGGTCGAGGTACGAGGACGACTACCTCCATAGCGGTCAGACAAAGTCGCGATCCACCATGAAAGATATTCTGTTCGTGCATGCGGGACTCGAGGTCTAGATAGATAGGGTCGTAGTAGTGGTGGTGGTGGTGGTGGTGGTGCGCGTTCGTTGTCCTTGTTAAATGAAATCGATACGCGTATCGAGCGAAACGATGAGCACAGGGTGCAATGACATCAATTGACAAACTTGGCTCCGTTCCTCTCTCTCTTTCTCTCTCTTGGCTTATCGATCAGTTATGTTTTCCCTCTTTATATGATCAAAGAAGATAAAGGAGACACGGAACAAAGTTTCTTCAAGTCCTATAGTCCTAGCTACATCTGTGCCGAGAGAGAGTGGAACCCCCCGGTCGGTCGGTCGGTCGGTCCTTCGGTCCGTCGTTGTACATACAAATGAACAAGGTCGGAACTAATACAGAGTGAGCCGGCCCGGATGCGGTACTACGTGTTCCCCGTCGACGCGGTCGCTCGTCATCCGCCGCATCGCATTGCGGTCGTGCGCCGGGGCCGGACAAGAAAAAGAAGGAGGAAAACCTTTTGTTTTCTTTTTTTCTTTCTTTCTTTTATTTTATCGATAGATATATTATAGAGTTCTCCCTTTTCGCTCTGTATATATATAAACACACATTTTTTCGGTGCGCCTTTTTCCCCCCGCCCTTCTTCCACCCATTTTAGAGCGCTGGTGGAAAATCAAATCATCAAAAAAAGACAACGCGGGGCGAATAGGAGGAGAATGCCAGAAAGATGCGGTCGGTCGGTCGGTCGGCATCCTTCGAGATCCCATTTGATGTGTGGTGGCATGTAATCTCATTTTCTGACGATTAATTCGATTGTCCTAAGCTTTTCCTTCCCTGTGTGTCTGCTGTAGAGTTGTAGACGGAATGCGGATCTAGTAGGAGATGCTCCCCCGCCGTCAAACATTTTTGACTTGGTGAAAAAATATCGATTCCGGCACTATACTACTACACCCGGTGGTTTATTAGGGCTCGGCCTGTCCGGCTCCGGCCCAGGGTTTTTTTTCTTTTCTTTTTTGTGTACGTCCATACGTACGTACGTAGGTTCATGGGGAATGGGGAGCTAGGAGGAGCTAGGAGGAGGACTGGGGCTGGTGCCGCAGTGCTGGTACCGCGGCGACTATGCAGCATGCACGCCCGCATGCTCTGATGTACTTAATGCGTTAGCCTTCTCCGTCCGCCATTCTGCTCAGCTGTGCCGGAGCAACTTCATCACACACTCAACAACCTGAACGCCAGCCCAGCCCAGCCCAGCCCAGTCCAACCCAGCCAGACCCATAGTCCATACAAGACTTTTTCCCCCTTCAATCCCTTCTCCGCCGAACGAACGAACGTAGGAACGAAGGAAGGAAGGAGCCCTGGAACATGTTGTGTGCGCCGGGGCCTATTTTGTCTATAATTGAAGCCGTTGAAGAAGAAGGAGGAGGAAGAGGGAAAAAAGGAAATGCGACTATACACCTGATGTGGGCCGTCTTGTGAAATATATAACAAGGCGGACATGTTCAAGTCGCTTTAGTCGGAATAATAATCATAATCGCCATAATAATAATAACTGGCGCTGCGATGGAAATGCCGGGCCGTCGTCGTTGTCGTCGCCATCCAGGGACGCCACGCTGAATAATGGATGATGCGGAATGAATGACCGACACCCCGACGACGACGACGACGACGACGACGACGACGACGTCTGGATCTGCTGCATTGATTCCGCCGGCCGTTCTTCTTCTTCTTCTCCCAGCAGCTCCTCCTCCTCCACCCAACCAAACGTCCAGCAGGGAGCAGAGACTAGCTATATACGTAGTCTGCTCTCATGCTAGATGATGCCCGGCTCATTCAAAACACACACGGCTGTGCTGGCCTAATGCAAGGCAGCCAGGCAGCCAGGCAGGGGTTTTCTTCCCTTCTTCATTCTTTTCCGACACGCAGACAGAGAGAGAGAGAAGGAGAGCTGGGCTGGGCCGGGGGAAACTACTGGCCGATCAATAAGTGAGTGAGAGAGTAAGTGAGAGAGAGCGCCGTGCTGTGTGAGAGGGTAGGATAGAGGGGGAGGACGATGTCGACGACGACGACACAGAGAGTATGTGTATCTTTGATCCAATAAAGTTTGCCAAAGTGATGACGTCCTTTGATATCTCTCCGCCTACCCAACAAGCGTCGACGACTACGGTCCCATCTCTCTTTTTCTCTACTCTGCAGCAGCAAAGAGCCTCGGTTGTTGCGGGGAGGAGTAGCTGTAGTTGCTGTTGGCCCGGCTATTTATTATGGCCATCATCGTGATTAGATACTACTCTCCCTCTCTCTCTATACTGCCCTTAACCGACGCTGCGGTGGAGGTGATTCAACCCCGTCGACGGCTGATTTACGGGGCCAATTGTCTCTTTGTTTCCCGACTTGTTCCAGAGGACCCGGCCAGCGCCAGCAACTCTACTTGTTCTCTTCGTCTATTTCTCATCATTTTTTTTTCCCCACCGACGAAAGACGACTAAGAGAAGACTCCGGGGCCGGAGATATTTATGAATGGATGAGTGTGAGAGACAACCCTCCAAGCCCCCGTCTGTGCCACTACACCACTCCGATGGAGAGAGACAGAGAGAGAAAAGAAAAAAACCACGTCCAATCCCTTTTGATGATGATAATAATACAAAGTAGCCAAAGCAAAAGGGATCCCTGTGTTGCCACTTTTATGATACTATACCAGCGATTTCTAATGACAAGTCAACTACGTGTAGAGAGGCAAAAGGCAAGAGCCAATAATAATATCTCTGAAATATTCAAGGAGCCGGAGAAAAGAGAAAAAAGAGACAATTTCGCGGGGGAGAAACGTTGTAACGGTCGTCGTCGATGGTGATGGAGCGGATCGGCGCATGTGCGACGGCCGACTCGGACAATTTCCAACGGAAGAAACAACAACAACAGTGAAAATGGATGGAGAAAATACGAGAAGAGGCCCTGTGGGTTGCGCGTCGCCGTCGACATCCAGCGGCGCTTCGATCCGGGTGTAGCAGCCGGGCAAACTCCTGGCGTTGCGTTGCTGCCTGTCTATGTGGAAAAAGGATTTAGGAGGATGGTTCCCTCCTCGGACGACGACGACGCCGTCGATGGACGAGGTGGGCGGGTGGCTTTGATGGGAGGAGCCTCTCTGACTGCGTCGTCCTTTTGGGATAGACGCCTCCTCCTCCTGCAGCTCCTAGCTGCTGCTGCTGATGCCGGGCCCCGGCCATGGCCCCGATGCGTATTCTAACGTGTTCCGCCGCGACTCTGGTGGTGGTGTCTCTCTCTCTCTGCGAGTCTCTCTGTGCTCGAGCAGGAGCGGCCATGTTGGTTTCTCTTCAGTTGTCACACACACACGCAGACACAGAGAGAGAGAGAGACGGAGAGACGTCATTAACGACTAGCGAGTGATGGTGGTGGCGGTGGTGGTGGTCGTCCTCCTCCTCAGGTGCGCCTCCAGACAGCAGCAGTGAGCGAGAGACACTCTCTCTCTCTCGGTGTGTGTCTGCCTGCCGTCTGTCTGTGTCGAAATCAACTCGTCGGAAAAGAAAAAGTGAAAAAGGAAGACGGGAATTAAGTGAAAAGACGAGTGTTGTCTCTCTGTGCGTTCCGTGCACACCACGGCCGACCCCTAGAAGAAGGAAAAAGAGAACCAAAGAGACAGGCAGGCAGCAGCAGCACCTTGGCCACACAGAGACGCCATTGGGCCCAGGGAACCGTCTATCCTTTCTGCCACACCACCATACTACTCCAAAGTGTTGTTGTTGTTGTTATTCTTCCCAAATTGGTTTCGTTTCAATTCGACGCCATGTCGGCCTAAAAGAGTGTCGTCTGTCGTTGGGTGGAAAAAAATCGGCGATGGCGCCGGTCGGCCGTTAAGTTGAAACGGTTCGACGGACGTGTCTGTTGTTTGTTGGGTTTCTAGTGTTTGGCCGGGCCGTGTGCCGTGTGTGTGTTGGGCGGTTGGGTGCTAGTGGCCCAACCAGTTTTTGCCTAGTGCTCAAGTGTTGTCGCCTCGCTCGCTTCGCGTCCGTCGCACTGTGATGCAGCAACGGCCATCCCATTTTGGCTCTGGTAGTAGACAAAAGACGGGCCTCGATTCAACTTCGAGGCTTTCATGGCTGCCTTGGGTGGAAGCTCGTTGAGTGCTGGTCCCGGTCCGGGTCCCGTCGGTGTCGTCGTCGTCGGCCCTTCGTCGACGGTGCCAGCAGCTTCGACTCTTGGCGCAGTAGTCGTGTCATCGTCACCTGCTGCCGCCGCCGCCAACGCCACCGCCGCTGCAGCCGCTGCAGCAGCAGCCGCTCCTAGTCGAGCCCAAGTGGTCGCTTCGCCCATGCCCGATCTCTCCCACTTGACCGAGGACGAACGGAGGATTATCGAATCTGTTCTCATGCGACAACGTCGCGAGGAGGAACAAGAAACTGAAATTGTCAGGTACAACTCCAACTCGGCTCCATCTCGCCTCCCCCCTCGTAAACAACATCGGGTCGGTCAACACATAATAGCCTTCCTCCATTGCCTCGTTTCCGGTTGTTTGGCGTCGACTTGCTTATTCATCTACGTATCAGTTTTTTCAATGAAGAGCAAAGAGAGTCGGTCGGTGCCAGGACGACGACGAGGACGACGTCAGCCTCGGAGGAGGAAATTGTGCCATCTTTCAACTCTTGTCGACGTCACGTGCAATCCCCCTCCCCTCTTTGATTCGTGTAGGAAGAGACGGGAGAGAGAGAGAGAAGAGCTGCACGAACACACACGGTGGTGCTACCCCCGGTGGATCAATAAGAAACCCATGTCCGTTACAGCACAAGGCCGGGACTCCTCCTCCCCTCCCTTCGTTCTATAGAGAACATCAGCTAGTATATACACACACATATATATACAGGAGTTTCCTTGTGTGTGCACGCTACCTCCACCCGACGACGCCGGCCCGGACTTTGGGAGCTTATCTGCTCTTTCGCCCCCTCTCCACCACCGACGACGACGACGACGAGTCTACTTGTTTTGTTGAAGGTTTTTTTTCTTCTTTGGGAGGGAGCCGTTTGGTGGAAAGAATTGCTGGACTAGCCGGGCAGATCAACAGTCTAGCATCTAGCGGCTGGGAGAAACAACGAGATTCGTCGTTGGAGGAGGGAAAGAGAGAGACATGTTGAACGCCCCCCTACGACGCGACCGTATCGCAGTTTAGAGAGGAGCGGCGTCGTGTGGGTGGGTGGTAGAGAGAAGAGAGAAAGAGCCGACGATGCGTGGGAGTTGATAGAGTCGATTGACCTTTCGACGTTTTCGTTTCGCTTCTATCCGGATGACAACAAACTCTTCCGGTTTCGATAACGTGTTGCAGCCGGTCGGCGCTTTCCAAGCAAACAGATGACACTTTCTCTGTGTGTCGGTGGGTGGGTCGATGGGTTTTTCATATTTTTTCATTTTTTTAAGGAGGGAGGAAACTGGTGGCCGTCGGCGCCTCTTTTCACAGTCCGAATTCGGCTGGACTGCCGCTGCCCTTCCAGCACTGTCCGCCTTGTTGGTACTAGATGGACTTTGTCTGTGCGTGTGTGCAAATGTACCACGTAGCACATAGACACGGCGAGAAAAACACACGGCCATATCCAGACGCGCACCGAGCGAAAGGCAACGGCGGCGACGACGGCAGTATAGACACTCCTCATCGATCGGTCACGAGGATAGCAGCAAAAGCATTACTACTACTATATACCCGTAGAGAGAGAGAGAGAGAGAGAGCGGTCCGTTACTCCGGTCCACGACCCGAGTGTAACGAACCTAACGATGTTTCAGGTTGGGAGCTGCGCTAGATGGATCTAGCGTGCGCCTCTCTCTCTTTTAGCGCTTTGATGTTCCTCTTCGCCGCCGACGCTGCCAGATAGTTCGAAGCTCCATTCCGACAATTGTATTCATTTCGGAGCCAATTTTTTCCCTCTTTTCGTCGACGTCCGTGTTTTACGGAGCAGCGACTCGGTCCGTTGGATTGAATAAATGCAACGCCGCTAATTTGATACCAAACTTGTTTTTTTATGTTTTGGGCAGACGACAAGCGGACGAAGTGCTCCTGCTGGAGACGGCCATACGACAGCGAAGTGAACAACAGCGGAAAGCCGGCGCCGAGTTGGACGCTACCTGCCAGCTCTGCCTCAAGACCAAGTTCGCCGACGGATTGGGACACGCCTGCCATTATTGCAACGTCCGTTGCTGCGCTCGCTGCGGAGGCAAAGTCGCTCTCCGATCCTCAAAGGTAAACTATTATTTAACACTTTTGGAACACCTGTCTTGGCTTCTGCTTCTTCTTAGCTGCTTTCTATCGATGGCTTATCATTGTCGACGACGAATTCCGTGTCGACCGCTCGATGGCGATGCCGAGTTGACGGGGGAAAAAAATAAAATGGGCGGCGCGGCGTTGCGTTTTTCTCCTTTTTTTCTTTCTTTCTCCATCCGTCGTCATTTTTTTTTTTGTCCCGTTCTCTCTCTCTTTTTTTCTCTTTTGATTTGGCATTCGTGACGTTCGTGATATTCCCCAATTTCTGCTCGGCGTTTCTTGACTCAAGCACGACGACGAGGTGCTCCGGCTCTCCCCGTCGTCTATTGGCCCCACTGACACAATTGGATTTGCACGATCTCTTTATTTGATATCATTTTGTTTGATTTTATTTATAGAGAGACGGCTTGCATGTCTTCTTCTTCTTCTTCTCTTCTTCTTCTTCTTCTTCTGCCTCTTCTTCTTCTTTTTTACGGGTTTTCCGATCGGTTTTGTCTTGTTTGGCCAAGTGATCCGGTCTGACTCGAATCTCGTGACGTCACTTTCGTTCACTATCGCTTCACAGTACACATTTGACAAATCGGCAACGCTGTGTTGATGACTTTTTTTCCTATCTCATAACTTACAAATTAAAGACAACAACAACAACAACAAAACAAAAAACTCTTTTTCTCATTTATTTTCGTCTGCTGCTGCCGTTTCTCGTTCACCCCGTCCGGTGGTCAACGTCGACGTCGTGTTGTGTTCTGTGACCTGCAGGTGATATGGGTGTGCATCTTGTGCCGGAAGAAACAGGAGCTAGTGGTTAAAACGGGTAAATGGATACTACCTAGCGTGCCGGGATCGATGCAACATCAGCAGCAGCAACAACAACTCCAACAACAACAACAATCGGGCGGATTCAGTGTCAGTGGATTGTTGATCAACGACAAGCGGCCGCGGCTGGAGCGGGCCGTCAGCTACGACCGGGAGAGTATTAGCGTCGGTGTCGTCGGCCACCACAGGACTTCTTCCACGTCATCCGTCTCCGGATCGTTCGGCGGCGGACCTTACGTCGATCCATCAGGACTGCTCCGCACCGGCTCCAGTCTCGACCAGTCCGTCTCCAACAATCCGGCCGTTAGCGGCATCGGTGGAGGTGGAGGTGGCTACCAGACGCAACGAGTCCCACTCCAGCGATCCGGCAGTCTTCAGAGTCATGGAACCAGTTCCTGGAGGAACGTCCCGCACCAAATGTCCTCCGATCTCGACAACTCTCCCGCTAGAGGTACGTAGCGTCTTCTTCTTCTTCTTTTTCTTCTTTGCCCCGGCGTCATTTTTCTCCACGGGCCAGCAGTGGCGGTGCCCCTGGATTTAATTGATGATATCAGCAGAGTGGCGTCGTCGTCGACGTCGTCGTCTTCTATAACCGGGCCCATAAAAGACGACGACGACTAGAAGATTTTTTGGCAAGCGTTTCCAAAGTTTTGGCGCGACGAGCTCTCGCTCGCTCCGCATACATCGACATCGATCCATTTCTTTGGCCGCCCTTCTCACCGTCTCCGATTGGATTAAAAACAGTCTCTTTATATGATGATGGTTAATACACTTTGTCGTCGTCGTCTTCTTCTCCGTCGAAGAGAGAGAGACAGACAGCGATAGAGAGGAACTCGAAACAAAAGATTTGGGGGGAAAAATGGAGGTCGTTTAGGTTTTGTCACCGGGCGAAAAATCTTTTTTTTTTTCCCCTCCACTTTTTTCTCGTTCGGTGGAGGTTTTTTCTTTGGGCCGCCGCCGACGAGTAATAACCCGGCAGTGTGCCCGATATATCAGCTGGGTACGGGGCGCAGTACGTAACCGTCGTCGTAGTATAGTTGGGTGGGTGGTGGAGGAGGAGGAGGTGGGAGTAGGGCGTTGAGCTGAACGGCTTTTATGTATTGATCCCGTATAATGCGTCTCCTACATATATAGAAGAGGCAAGGCAAGGCAGGGAAGGCAGGGCAGGGCCAGGAGCCCATTGCCACCGCCACTCTGCCACCACACGACGGTCGCTGTATATATTTCACTGATGACGGCGCCCGTTGCTCGTGGAGACCGCGACTCTCTCTGAGACTCTGCTACTATTCCCCTTTCGTCGATATGTTTTCCCCCATAATTCTGATGATTCGTCGACAGAAGACAACGGAAAAGAAAAAGGAAAAGAGAAAAAGAGAGAAAAGGGGCAACATTTTTGTTGGCGACGGCGAAGAATCTGGAGAGAGTGTCAACAGCCGGAGAGGAAATCGGATGTGTCAAGAGAGAGAGTCGAACGTTGATCCGTACGAATAGATAAAACGGGTCTCTCCTTCTCTCTCTGTGTAATATGTTGAAAACAAAAGAAAAAGTCGAGTTGGAGAGGAGCTAGAAAACAAAAAGAGGATTGAGAGAAGAACCCCCGGATGACGACGACGACGACGACGACGTATAGACACGGGTTTAGGTTCAGCCTTGAAACCAACCGACACACACACACACACACACACGACGATATTGATTGGCGTATCGATCAGCTTTTGCTGCCTCTGCTGCCAGGAGAGTGTGTGTATGCGCGTTACTAGGCAGCTAGACGTCGCCCAAGTCCTCGTTTTCTTGTGTTGTCTCTTCCCTATTTTCTTCTTTCAACTTCTTGGTCGTCGTCGGCGGATTCGGGAAGCGCATTTCTTTTGCCTCCATCAACTTGTGTGTAACGTAGTACAGCAGACTCTCTTTTCTCCTTTTTCTCCGTCTCCAACAAAAGAAGAAGAAGATCGTTGGTAGTGTAGTAGTACAGCCCTAGAGAAAGAGGAGAGAATGGAGCAGAAACAAGTTGCGCCGGCAGAGTTGCGCGCCAACCGGCGACCTAATTCGCGCGGCAGCGGTGGCGGTGGTGGATATTCTCTCTCTCTTTTTTGCCCTCCTCTTTTCCGACAACCTGGATGTCGGGTCGCTCCGGCTGGCCCCTTTTTTTCGCCAGTACCCTCCCGCAAATCTCCTATAGTTCTCAGTCAGGAGCCAGTGGGTGGGTAGTAGTCGCTGCTCCTACTGCTCCTGTTCCTGCCTTTCATCCTCAACTCGACGGGTTCGGTTCGGTTCGGTCGGTAGTACTCTCGTCATCTGGCTGGGCGAGTCGGAGCGATGCCGAATGGGCTGGAAAACTTTTCATCCTGCCGGCCGGTTTCGATTCCAGTTCGGTCGGATGATCCGTTTCTTTTCTCTTTCTTTCTCTTTTTCCTGTCGTCGTCGTCTTCCGTCTTGTTCCGTCTCCGCACTGATCAAACGTGATGGCTTCGACTTCACGGACTGATTGTCTCTTTATTATTCTGTCAAGGAGGCGGAGGCGGTGGACCGGCAGGAGGAGGAGGAGTAGCGGATTACGGGACGCCACAGCATCAGCATCAGCTCCAGCAGCTCCAGCAGCAAGGACCGTACAGTAACGCCGCTCGGACCGTCGGACCTCTGACGGCCGGTATGGGCAGTAGTTCTGGCCAGCAACAGCAGCAGTTCCGACGCGGAGCCAGCAGCTCCTGGTCGACCGACTACCGTGACTTTGACAAACTCAATCCGCAGCAGCAACAACAATTCATTCAACAGCAGCAGCAACAGAACTCGTCGGTCGTTCCGCATCCGCGTTCCGCCGGATTAGTGAAAGTGCGTAGCAGTAGCTACGACCACGACTACTACATCCAGCAGGAGCAGCAGCAGATCGACTACAACAGGGGAGGAGGTCAGGGCGGCGGCGGGCCGGAAAGCCGGAGCCTTCCAGTCGTCGGACAACAACAACTGCGCCAACAGCGACAACAACAGTCCCGACAACAACATCCCCAACAACAACACCACCACCACCACCACCACCATCATCACCACCGACAGCATCAATCGTCTTCCGAAGAGGAGCTTCGCTCCACGTCCGAGTGCACCAGCTGCGAGGATGTCGAAGTCGAGAGCGAATCCGTCAGCGAAAAAGGTAAGTCCGTCCGTCTCTTTTTCAAATTCCTTTTCTTTCCAACACAAGGTTCCTTCAGGAATTTTTTTCCGACGACATGACCCTCCTCTTAGAGAGAATTCTCCTTGAAAATCGAGCCACAGCATCAACCCAATACAATAAATATAAAGGGCGGGCCCCCCAGAAAAGATCTCTGAGAGATTAGATATTTACCAGCAGGAGGGGATCTCTCTATAGATACTCGGTGGTACTCATCGTGCTAGTATGTATGATGTATCGTAATCGTAGATGAAAACAAAACAAAAGTCGAGTCGTCCTTGTGTTCTGTGATGTGCGCCGTCATCGATCCAATCGCTCCCCGGCTCTGACAAGCCGCTGACGGGAGCGATTCCATCCGAGACGGCCTCACTATATATCTTTATCAGCTTGGTCAACATTTTTCATTGAAAATTTCATCATGAATTTGGATTTAAAAACAAAAGTCGCAGGTACTGATACCCTCCTTTCCTCCCTTGATCAGTTAATGAATGTTAAGGAGTTCTTATTCTTTCTTTTTTCGAAATAAAATTTAAAAAAACGGAGTAAAAAGAAAATGAATTGTGCCATATAACCTGTAAGAGAGAAAAAAAAAAGAAATTTTTGTGGGCTCGATGAGCTGGAGAAGCACTCAGAAAAGTTTGGATGATGACCAAAAACAAACGCCCTCCATCCCACTAGGTGAATTGGACACGGTCAACAGTGATCGTTCGTGGCCAGCCAATCAGCTGGCCGGCGGTCGCCACCACGGCGGCAAATTCAAACAAGCGGTGAGCCTAACCCCCACAGTACAAATGTTTTTTTTTTTTTCCTTTCTTCTTCTTTCACACAATCTGTAATTCGTTATTCGTGGTTTTTTGGACGTTTTTTATTATCACTTGGATGTCGGCTTTTCATCCTCCCTCCTTGATATTCCAATAAAAAAAGAAAGCCGACGTTAATCGATTCACAAGAACAAAACAAAAAGACAGTCTCACACACCTTGGATTATTATTAGAGATCATCTCTCTCTCTCTCTCCCACAGCCCGTTTTCATTCTGCTCGCTCTATGTGTGTGTTCTCTCTACTCTACTCTACTACTCTTTTTCTTTCGGTGTGCGATTTACTCTCGATCTCTTTGAGTGTTTTTTCTCTCTCTCTCTCTGAGTCTCTCTAGCGCGCGCGCTGGGCTGGCACACACATCTATATATCATGACTGTTTTGGCTGACTGCCTTTTTCGCTATATCATATTATCTGTGTGTGAGTTTTGCTTGGACTTTTCCATCGTCACGGAACGAGCTGCCCAATCACCCAATCACACTACTCTTTTTTTTTCCGTTTTTGTTTCTCTCTCTCTCTCTCTCCATCTCCTCCTCCTTCTTCTTCCATCTTTCACACTAGATCTGTGTCTGTGTGTGTCTGCGTGCACACACGATCGTCACAGCGATCGCTTTAGGAAACGGAATAGATCGATAGATCGCGGGCGCGTTGGGTGTGAGAGGATGAAGGGGCGCGCGGGTGGATGGGTCGGATGGGGAAGGACTAGATGACAGGCGACGACGACAGCAGAGACGACGACGACGACGACGACTCTTTGATGACAGGCGAATCTGAGCATAGAGTGACAGTAGGCCAGAGGATGCGGAGGTAGGCGGGCCGATTTGCCGACCGACCACCAGCATCGTGCTCCTTCCTCTTTCGTCGTTCTTAGAGTATATTATATCGTCTCTCGAATTGGGGAAACTGTGATCGTTCCGTCCGTCCCTGCGTCCCACGGTCGAATAATTGTTGCCGCTCCTTGTGTTGCGAAATTCGCCCGCAAAAGAAAACAAAAAAAAAACAGAAACGGTAGGCCTTTGACGTGTTACACTAGAGAGGCCTCTGAGACGGCCCTTCAGCGTCGGGACGGCGATGATCAGCCGGAGTAGCAGCAGCAGCGGAGCGGCGGACGGTGTCGGCGGCGGCAGATACGGCGGCGGCACCAGAGGTGGTGAGGACCAATACAACAGCGTCTACCGCGGCGGAGGTGGTGGAGGAGGAACAGCTCTGCTGATGCATCAGCAAGAGACGACGGCTCAGCGTCGCAACGTCTTCCAGCAGCGCGGACAGCAAGAGAGACGGCTGCCGGACGCTCCATCCGACGGCGTCATCCGCAGTGCCTCACTACAACATCACCCGCCGCCGTCGTCGCTGATGGCGGCGGGTGCCATTCAGTCGGCGTCGACGTCGGCCATCCTCGGGACCAATCACCACCACCACCACACAACAACAACAACAACAGCGACGACGACAACACACAACAACACGTTGAATCGGAGTCACAGCAGTTCGGGCGGCGGATCGTTCAAAACGACGCCGACGACGGCGATCCGCCATCTGAAGAAGACGGTGCGATTCGACAACGACGAAGACGATCCGGCAACGTCCGCAACAACAACAACACTTCCGTCCGCCAACGGCCTGACCAAGAAGACGACGACGTCGTCGACCAACGCCGACAACAAAACGTGGGATTGGCTGATGAAAGGGAGCCAAGAGTCGCGCGAATCGGCGGCTCGCGACTCTGGCGTCGAGACGCTGACGTCCGGCGAAGACGTCGTTCCCCACTCCTCTACCACGACGACTACCTCTACGTCCAGCACGCACCAAAAACATCCTCATTATGACCTCAGACCCAAGGTAAACGGCTGCCCGCCTCCAAATGACTCCCCCCCAAAAAAAGAGAAAAAAACCAAAACACAAAACCTCACCGGTCCAAGTGATCATTCGGAACGGGCAAAAGAAAGTACCGTATAGTAGAGACTACCAAACCAAATTCTTCCTCCTCATCCCGACCATCACCCGACACTCGGCCTCCGCTTCCTGTACTACTCATACTCTCATAGTAGTCTACCATTTGCATCTGACCAAGACATCGGCCCTTTAAACGAGGCTATGGCTTGTGCTCTCTCTCTCTCCTCCGACCGGAGTTCAAAAGAAAAAAGAAAAAACGAATGGATACTGGCCGTATCCGAGTGGCCATGAGGGCTCGTGTGAGATGCGTTCCCCTTACAGTATATCGACCAACTCTGATCCACTCATCGACCGTCGTAGAGTCGTAACCCATTTCCCTATTCTTTTCGATGGCGCTCTGTACCAACCAACCACGTATTGCCACGTATATACCGTACCGTACCACCAAAAAACCCCCGAAAGGCAGAGAACGTCTCCGCTGACACGCCAAGTAGACTTTGCGCGCGCTTGTCTTCTTCTTCTTCTTCTTCTTGTTCTCGTAGAGTAGAGTAGTATTGTACTGGCCGCTACATGTCTGGAATGCTAGTCTTGTAGATTTGACCAAAGCGACGACGACGACGGAGACAATCTCTTCTTGGAAAATCTCAAAAGCAAAACACAATGAGCCAACAAGAAAGAGAGAAGAGAAGAGAGGAAAAAAGCCAACGAGGAATGGTGACAACGCGAGGAAGAAACAGGAAAGAAGAAGAAGAAGAAGAATTCGTTGGTGGTTGCATTGGACTGGAGCCCGCGAGGGGGTGTGTCCGACGATTTGTTTCAGCTCGGAGAATCTCGGGGATCCGCTCTGCTAATACTGGGAACGCCGAGAGTCTACAGCTGACGGATGATGAGCTCCGCTTTCTTCCGCTTTCCTTCTTTGTTTTTCGACGCGACTGCTGTCACCAGGAGGAGGAGGAACCGCCGCCGTCAATGGCATCAGACATCTTCAATGTGTTTCTTCTTCTTCTTGATCTTCTTCTCTCCACCCTATGGACGCGTCTTTTTCGGGTCCGACGCTCTTTGGGGTAGTGGGGTAGAGGGGGAGGAGAGACGGCATTTGCATATCTAGGCGATTCATCTGTGCACGAGGGTAGAAGAACTGACGAGATCGAAACTGGGCTTCACCTCTGCCGGCCAGAGGAAAAGGCAAAGGGAAAGAAGAAAAAATGGAGGGCGCCACATTGTAGCCTAGTAGAATAGAGTAGGCCCGTCGTCTCGTTATTTGGTTGTTGGGTTATAGAGCGCGCGGGATGCGGCGGGCGATCCGAGCGAAACGAATGCTGATGGATGGTGTTTGGCCTACGAGTTGACTTGCATGTCATACAGCAGCGCTTCTTCCCTCTCTTCTCTCTTCTCTTTCTGCTTTGCCTTCTGCCGCTATATAGACATCTCGGTGACTGCCCGTGTTTCTTCCACGTTTTTTTCTTGCCTGCCTCTTCTTCTTCTTTTGCTTGTTGTTGTTGTTGTTGTCGGGGTCTTCTTCCTCTGCTGATATCAATAGATATATGACTTGGATATATATCCATAGCTCGCTGGTAGAAATCGTTGCTCTTCTTTTTCTCTCTCGTCGTCTTCTTTTTCTTCTATTCCATTTCTTCTTGGCCGTTTCTTGTTGTTGGCTTCCGACTGCACTTCCCCCAGGCTCCTTTCCACTTTCCACACACATAGACATAGACATAGACTGTATCGACGAGACTGTAGATGAAGCAAGGAAAAGAGAGTAAAAGAGAAGAGAAGAGAGGAGCTTTTGGCTCCATCATCTCCTCCTTTCCCTTGGCTGCTGACGCTTTGTCTTGTTTTGTCCGCGAACCCGACGTCCGTCCCGACCTTATCCCGCACCTCATCCGCAAAACCCAAAAGTTCCACATCAATAAAAAAGAAGAAAAAGACGAAAAAGATTGATATCTTTTTCTTCCTCTCTCTCTCTCTCTTTCTCAACGAATCTCTCCTCTACATATCCCCGACCGATGTACATATATGTATATATGATGTAGACAGCAGTATCGCCAGCCCGCACCAATATTCCACGGCTGGATTGTGTTGTTGTGCTTGTGTGGCAAGTTTCCGGGCCCAGTCTCGCTCCTCTCTTTATTCTACCCTTCGGCTTTTCCTTCTCCTTTTCCCTCCATTTCTCTTTTCCCTTCTTCTATTCCGACGATCCTGCTGCCTACAACGGTCGGCCCAACAACCTCCGTACGGCAGCAGCAGCAACAACAACAACAACACATGTATTGATGGGCCGGAGATTAGATTGTGTGTGCACACAGTGGTGTCCATTTTGGAGGCCACCGATCTAACTCAATCAGGCCCAGCTATTAAGTTTGGGCGGCCCGGCTGTGTATGTGTGCAAGGCTAGGAAAGAGCCAAGCCGCAGACGGAAGCAAATCTTTCGCCCGGCTTCGCTCTTCCTCGTCGGAAAACCCAGGAGCAGACCGCAATTTGGTTACATCTTGGTGCTGTTGTTGTTGTTGTTGTTGGGCTCTGATGCGTCCGTCAATACAAGAGCGTTGGCGACGGCCTACGCTCCGTCGTCGTCTCTTTGTTTGATCCATGGCCGGGCGGATGCATCATCGACTTTTGCTGTCGTTGCCGTTGTTGTTTGGGATATGTCTTTTCATTTTCGGTGGTTGGTTTGGTTGTTGTTGTTGTTGTCTTTCCATATCGTTGTCCTGTCGGTTGTTGTTGCGGGAAATTTCATCTCTTGTTCATCGGTTGTTGGGTCACAGCAGCCGCCGCCGCAACACCACCACCACCACCAACAACAACAGCAGCAACAACAACAACAACATCCCGTCACGTGGCAGCCGAATAGCGACGGAACGAAAATGATTGGCCGGATGATCCTGACCAAGAACATGGCCGGCCCCGGGGTCGGCGGAGGAGGTGGTGGAGGAGGTGGAGGCAGCGGAGCGTCGGGCAGTTCGGGCAATCCTTCATCGGCGTCCATCCTTGGCCTCAAGGTCGTCGGCGGCAAACGGGTCGACAGCGGCCGACTGGCCGCCATCGTCGAGAAGGTCAAGCGGGGCAGCGTTGCCGACACGATCGGCCACTTGCGGCCCGGCGACGAGGTCCTGGAATGGAACGGCTACCCACTGCAAGGACGGACGTTCGAGGAAGTCTACGACATCATCTGCGAGTCGCGATCCGACCACGAGGTGGAGATCATCGTCAGTCGGCCCATTAGCGATGTGGGCCGGCCCAGTTCAATGGGTGCGTCCAGTGGTGGGGCCGGCGGTCACCTGAGTCATCACGGCCACTCGTACGGATCGGCTTCCGGTTCGGTGGCCGGTGTCGGGGCGGCCGGCAGCACTCGGAGCAGCGGCGGCGGCAGTAAGGTCAGTAGCAGCCAAAGGGATCGGCCGGCCGTCACCGTCACGTCGCCCGCCTCTCCGGACACTCTCCACCCGTCCTGGGGCAAAGTTCAAGTAATTACCGACAGTTCCTCCTCTTTCCATTTGTCTCAATTTACATTTTCATTTTTCTATTTTTCAAAACAAAAACGACTGAAAAAGGTGAAATTGTGGTACGACGCATCGACCCAGCAACTGTCGGCCACGATCGTTGGCGGTTTCGACCTTCCGCCTCGGCCCAACGGCGCCCTGCGCAATCCTTACGCCAAACTCTTCCTACTGCCTGATAAAAGGTAATATATACGTAGAGTCTAGCTGCTCTCTGGCTCGGCCCGGCCCAGCCCGTCTACTACTCGTACAGTAGATATGGCTATAGTCTATCGAGTTCTTCCATCT
Source organism: Ceriodaphnia dubia (assembly GCA_022539655.2). Lineage (NCBI taxonomy): Eukaryota > Metazoa > Arthropoda > Branchiopoda > Diplostraca > Daphniidae > Ceriodaphnia > Ceriodaphnia dubia. The sequence goes on from JAKUCG020000250.1 coordinate 1,182,159, forward strand.
TCGGCTGCATCGGTTTATTGATTTGCCATCGACTGTGTGCGCCGCTGCCGCTGTTATTGCCGTTGCCCGTCTTTGCCTCGCTCTTTGCTGCGGACCGACGGGGAGGGAATTTCCTCTTCGATTGATGCTGATGATTTGTTTTTCTTTTGTTTTCTCTCTTTTTCTTCTTCTTTTTTATTTCTACCTTTTTGAAAATGTGCGTCGCTCTCTGCGGCATCCTCATCATCATCTGCTGCTGCTGTTTCTGCTGCTGTTTCTGCTGCGGTTGTTGCGTGATCAAGTGAAAAGTCGAAGCGTCGCACGAGGGCCTTAGCGTCGACGCTTGAACCGCGCTGGAACCAGACCTTCCTCTACTCGCATCTGCGCCGCTCCGAGCTGCGCTCGCGCTTCCTGGAGATCACAGTCTGGGATAGCGATCGATTAGACACTGGACGCCTTATTGGAGAAGTACATAATATCTTTTTCTTTTCTTTTCTTTCTCTTTTCTTTTCTTTCGACTCGTACTACTATACCACTAGTAGCCGGCCTACTAGTGGTGCTGGCTGTGGCTCTTTCTCATTGCCAACAGAATTAGAATTGATCGAAGCGCCTAGCCAGGAGCCATTGACGATGGATGGCCCTGGCCGTCGCTATTCCATAATACACGGAAATGCCCCCCTTGCGCCGTTGCCGCTGCTGCGCGAAATGGATTTAGAGAAATCGAAGATGACGTCGTCGTCAGAAAAACAAAACAAAAAATATCCGATGAAAATCCCTTGGCAAATCAAATCCTTTCGTTTTGCTGCTTTTCTATTTTTTTATATATTCATGGCTCCTTCTTTCTTTCCTTCTTTCTTTTCGCCCTTCTCTTATTCCGTGTCCAGGTGGTGATTGATCTTGGCGCTGCACCGCTGGACGGTGAAGCAGACTGGTACACGCTGACTTCGCACGAAGAATCCGTTCAAATTCTCGTAAGTCGTTGACGTCGATGTGATCCAATTGAACCCCGTTCGCCGGCCTCGCCCGGTTGTGGCAGCGCATGGCGAGAGGCGGCTGAAGGCTGAAGCCCTCGGCCGTCGCCGCGCCGAGTGAAAATCTCGGCGCGGCCGACAATTTGCCGCTCGTTTTGTTTTGTCGAGTCGGGTCGTCCGTCTGGCGCGAAGAAGAAGAAAAGAGTAATGATATGCTGTTTTTTCTTTCTTTCTTTCTCTTTCCTTTTTCCGTCTCCGTCGTTCTCCGTCGTTCTCCGTCGTTTCGTCTCTTCTCGGTCGGTTTCAAAACACGCAATGCGTGTGCAGAGGCGGGCGGGATTGCAGATGTCCGAGTCGGCCACGTCGCCTGTAGGCTCTGTGGACCATTTGTCGCCGCCTTCGACCTCGTCGCGTCTCTCCGACTCGGAGCCCGACCCGTCGGATCCGGGCGACGGGGAGGAAGGCGGTGGCGGTGGAGGCGGTGGCAGCGGCGGAATGGGTGGCGGCCCACTTCTGCCTCCTTCACGTCACACCAGAGGAGCTCTTGAGCGCAGTGTCCGCAGTGACGGAGCCTCAGTCAGCAGCATGGGCAGCAGTTCCAGGTACAATTTCTCCACTCGTCTTTTTCCTTCTTGCTCTCCTTGTTGTTGTTGTTTTTGTGCGTGTCTTGCTCTTCGCATTAGATATACTAGCCCTAGGTACCAACTCATCGATCCGTTTTCTCCTTTTTCCTCCTCTTTTCCATTGATTTTTCGTCTTCTTCGTCTTCGTCGTCGTCGTCTAATCCACGGATTCTCTCTCTTTTGTGTGTTGTGTTGTCGCCGGCCGATCTACCAGTCCGCCTTTGGACAGTGACTACGCGGAACAGCGTCGGAGTCGGACCAGAACGGGCACCATCGTGGCCTCCGATGACAAATACCTTTCTCGGGGTGGACCTATCCTCGACCGGTCGCGGCCGCGATCTCATTCAGCAGCTCCAGCCGAAATTGCCGATCGCGATCGATTGGAAAGAACTCCGAGTCAAAGGAGCAGGTCTCTTTCTCTCTTTCTCTCTTTCATTCCATTCTTTGATTCGTTTCTTCTTGCTCTTGTTGTTGTTGTTGTCGCCGTTGTTTGTCTCTATTGAATCGACATCTTTTCTGTTGGGTCGTAGCATCTTCCACGACAGAGCCAAGAGTCCGCGACGAGTCTCTGAGCCCGGCCGTCGAAGTTTGTCTCCCTCCGAAGAACGGTAACGTCGACTTCTTCGACATCTTCAAATCATCATTTGTTATAATTTCATTGAGAAAATGGGATTTAGGTTGCCGGATGGGTCCGTTCGAGGAGGAATGTACGGCGGCGGAGGCATTCCGAGGATGACATCGCGTTCGGCCACTGCGACTCCGACTGGATCTCCCAAACGGCGACATCTGCCTCAAATCCCGTCTGCTCTGCAACAAACATCCTTCGCTCGAGTCAGACAGGTACCAATCATGACCAATCATCTCCGTCGTTTTCGCTGACTTTAACTTGTTGTGGTGCGACACGCAGGATGTGGAAGAAAGGGCGCGAATGCTCAAATTGCGAATGGGTCAAGTCCCGAGCAGTGGCGGCTACGTCGGCGGAGGCGGAGGGAGCAGCAGCAGCGGTGGGGGTGTCCGTTCGTGGAGGATGTACAGTGGCCACAGTGATAACGACTTGCCACCGCAACGTCACAGCGTCACAAGAGGTTCGTCGTCGGGCCATTACTCGTCGAAGGGCGGTGGTGGTGGTGGCGGCGGAGGAGGAGGAACGAGCCGGACTAGCCGGTCGCTGTCTGGAGCCGGCGGTGCCGAAGGCGGTAAGCTCTTGTCGCCCGACCGCGAGAGAGGAACGGGGACAAGTGGAGGTGGCGGCAGTGGTAGTGGCGGCGGAGGGGGCGGCGACAGTGACGTCGAGAGCCTGGTCAGTTTCGTGAGTGGCACCAGTGCCTTATCCACCCAGTCTGAACGACCATCTGCATACGTCAAACGTGTCGGGTACGTAGTCTACCATCTCTTTCTTCCTCTATACTACCTCCTCCTCCTCCTCGCTCTCCTACACCATACTGCCTACTACGGCCTCCTACAACCTTAATGATGATTCTATTCCGCCCTTCTGCTGCCTATTATCTCCATTCGTTTTCGATTTGTGTCTCCGTGTGCAGTTGGGTCTTTTTTTCCGTTTCTTCTTCTTCTTCCTCCTCCTACCCCATCGTCGTCGTCGTTGTAGTAGTAGTTCCGCTGCAGCGGGGCCGACTCTTTCCCTCCTTTTCCCTTTTCTTTTTTAGAGCCCTCTTAAATAAATCAATAGGAGGAACGCGGCCAGAAGAAGAAGACGGCGACGGCTCTCCCTCTGTTGTATACTACCGGCGACTGTGTGTCTCTCTCTCTCTCTCTCTGTGTGTTCTGTGTGGGATTGCGAACCGGAAAGCAAAGGCTGAATTGATTGATCATTCCTATACACATCCTTGTGGCTAATGATGTCTATAGACGTGGTCCAAGTCGTAAAACGTAGACTACTGTCCTATACTAGACTATTGCTACTTCTCCGTTGGAATTGGACGTGGACGACGGCCCAATTCCCTTTCCCAAGTCCAAGACGTTTTCCATTTTCTGACCTCCTCTTTATTATTATTATTATGATTATATATTCTTTTCTTTTCTTGTCTTTCTCTTTCGCTCTCTTTTTTTATTTCGACCGACGCGCTGGAATATATATATTTATTTATTTATATTAAATATATATATATATACAGAGAGCGCCGAGAGGAGATGCTGACGGGCGAGCTGAGGGATCGTGGAGGCCAGGAAGTCGGGCCAGCCAACAGCGACGGCGGTCGCAGCGGGAGCAGCTTCCGACGGAACCAATTAGGCCGCTCCCTATCGCAAAGTGACGTTCCGGTCACGGAAAAAAACGGTATACATAGACAAGATACTACTAGGAAGGAGGAGGAAGAAGGAGACTCTGTGTAGTCGACGTCGTCTCCTTCTTCTTCTTCTTCCACGTACAACATCGCGCGCGCTCTCGCTCTCTATTTAAGGATTTCCTTCCTCTCTCTCCTCTCTCTCTCTGCTGCTGCTGCTTTGCTTGTCTGTCCGCTTCGCGCTGCGCAGCGGAGCCCATTGATCCGCCAACTTCTTTCTTCGTCGCTAGAACTTTGTGAAAAGAGAAAGGCTCGGACAGAGGAGAGAGAGCCAGAGAGAGAGAGAAAGTGGAGACGTCTCTATTCCCCGAATGGCCAATTCATTCTGGCAGTAGTTGCACTAGTCGTCGTCTTTTCAATCCATCAGTCAATCTCGCCCGGCCTTATCAGTCGATCCAGCAATAACTTAATGACATTGGCTCTATTTCAATTGATTCGATTTCAATGATGACGACGACGACGACGGCATCGGCAATGGTGAATAACAGACGGAAGCCTGAGCGACACGGCCCTCAACAGCAGTCTACTCGACTGCCAATTGCCGGATCGTGCGTCATCGTCCTCTTGGCGACGGGGTGGCCCTTCCTCGTCGGCCTCATCCTCTGGCGGATTGGCGCACAGCAGCAGCGCCTCGCAACAGCACCACCACGCCAAGTCGGAGAAAGGCAGCGCCGGTTTGTCCAAAAAGAGCAACTCGACGTCGCAACTGTCCGCCACAGGTCAGTCGCACAAGCGCTTCCTCTTTTTTGTCGATTTCGACGTCTCAATTGGATGTTCGATGGCGATTCGATAAGCTCTAGGCTTTATTAGCTCTAGGCCTAATTTGATAAGACAATTTAAGAATGTTAAGATTAAGACTCTATATGAAATGAACTGGGAATGAGTGCGATCGATCGTCATGGAAAAATGTTGCGCTGGGTTGTTTTATGGCCGTTGGTTCAGGTCGGAAGCGCAAAATGGGCTTCGGTCGGAAGGACAAAAACGCCTTCAGCGTCCACCGGTCGGAAGAGGTGATGCCCAGCACTCTGCGTCACCTGGTGAGGCAGAGCAGCAGTTTGAGCAGCAACGAGGGCTTGGGAGGCGAAGAAGGCGATTTGGGACGAGGGACGGAACGAAGCAGCAGCAGCGGCCAGGCCAGGGCCATGATACTCTCGGCCAGTTTAGGCTCCAGCAACAGCAGCAGTGTCGCTGGTCAAACGACGACCAGCAGCGGCAAAGGAGGAGGCGGTAGCTCGAAGGGCTCCAACTCCAACAGCAGGAAAACGTCGCCAAGCCCTCGACGAGGGCTCATGTCGGGCGCACCCTCCGTCGAGTCTGACGGCGACGGCTCACGTGATAAAGACGGGTAGGATTCTCTCCATCCTCTCTCGACGTATACCGTACAGTAGTAGCCCAACAAACAACAGACGAAACGTGACTCTTTTTTTCTGTCTGTCTCACTCCAAAAACACCCACCACCACCAACACCAAGACCAAAAAAACGAATGACTAGTCTTCTAACCAACAACAAACCGGACGTGACCTATCTAGAGGCAACATCGCACACACGTACAGCGTCCAATGAGAACAAAAACATGAAATACTTACCGTACGTGTAACGTCAACAACAAAATGAATCTGAAAGGACTTGACTTGGCGACCTCATTTGAGTTCGACGGCGCTGGTAGATGATGATGGACGCCCCTTTGACGCACCCGTCGAACTTCTTCTTCCTCCTTTAATTTTTCTCCAATAAAATCGGACCCAGAGTATCTATCTGTAGTTTGATGCACCTGCTAATGACATTTTTTCTCAACGTATTCTTCTCATTTCCCGTATATATAAACCCCATTTGAACGACACGCATATTATTCATGCTGGGATGCGTGACAAAAATTCGGAAGCCTGCGTCGTTGCTAATTTTAAAAAAGAGACTTTAGTTTTGCTAGCTGCTGGGTTATTTCGGTTACGTATTTATATACATATATAATTTATATTTATATGGGTATCTCGTCGTATTTTGTAAGTAAACCAAAAACGCAGACAAATTTGACATCCGTCTGTTTCTTCTAACTAGTCGAGTTGTAGGTGTATTATCGTTGTAGCTCGTTGGCTCAAAAAAAGCAAAAACAATATTCAATTCATTTCGTCTCTCTCTCTGCACACGGGAAACGGTCCCAAAAGTAGACCGAGTCGTACTCAGTAGTAGTGCTCTCTCAGCCACTGTGGTTTTATCATGACTGCGACCATAAGAAGCTGTAGTTGTGTCTGTCTCTCATTTGAGTTTCGTATTTTCTCCGCCATAAGTTTCTGTGTGTGTGTGTGTGTGTGTGTGTGGTTGTGCCGTGTGTGAGTGTGGAATGGCCGATGTGATAAATCAAATCGAAGGAGTTTCTTCCAACTTGTCTCAAGATGGAGAATCGCTTTCTTCAGCTTCTGTACAAAAAATTTTCAAATTGGTTAAAATTTGGAAAAATGAACTTTGGAAATTTGAACAATGAAAACAAAATGGAATGATTCATGGCCACGTTTTTTTTGGAGAGAGAAGAGAGCGCGGGATAACCGCGCGGCACTCTTTTATAAATCCTGATTTTTCTTTTCATTTATTTTGTTGAATGACGGGCGCGCACACACGCCAACAAAATAACCACAAACAAAAATTTTATTTAAAAAAAGCAAAAAAAAAAAGCAACGCACGCACTCGTTTGATCTGAGTAGTAATCACTGTGCTGCTCTGTATACCTTTCTGCCCCTCGCTTTCCTCCCAACTGGTCGGTCGGTTCGTCGCCATCGGTCATCGACGCACGCGAAATTCAGAGAGCGGAATGATGCGCAAGAGAAGCAGCAGCGGAAGCAGCGGCAGCAGCAGCCGCGTCCAGCGCAGCCAAGAAGTCATGCCTCATCAGAATTATCCGCAACAGCAGCCGCTTTACCCGCCACAGGTGATGCACCACGGCGGGCCGGGTGGCGCGGTCGCAGCGGCCGGACGATTGGTCCGACAGACCTCAAGAGACTCCAACGACGGTAGCCTACACAGCGTCAGCTCTGAGAGCTCTTCGTAAGCAGTCCAACCCCTCTCTCTCTCTCTCTGTCGCTCTCTCTCTCTCTATTCTCTCTCTCTTATCTATCTCTTCTGTAACCCAAGAAAACAAACACGTCAACACACACACAGCGCGCAGCAAAAGAGGAACGCCCGTTTCCCTCTCTCTCTCTCTTCGCACTTGTTTTTTTTTCTTCTTCTTCTTCTTATCACACGCGCTTAAACATCCAATCGAGCAAGATCTAAACGAACGGTTCAATTTGCTTGTTTCAGACCCCCTCCTTTTTTTATTCTTTTTTCTCGATTCCCTCTCGGATGTGTTTCTACGAGACTAACTTTGGCTGATTGCGCGCAGAGTCTACCAAGGGAAAACTAAACGTTAAATATAGTCAGGAATGATCCAATGGGAGGGCAAAGAAGACGAATAGTTGCTTTTTTCTTCCGGGGATGACCGCGAATTCATCAAAGCCAACTTTTAGGTCGTTTCCTTCCCCCCAACTTTTCTTCTTCTTCTTCTTCCTTTCTTCTTTTTCCTTTTTTTTTTTTGTGTTTGCGTTGAGAACGTGCGCAGGAAACAAGTTCGTTGGCTGGTTAAAGGTTTCTGACCTTGGTAGTAGAGAGAGAAACGACTTCTTCCTCTCTTATTTCCACTCTTTTAGCTCCTTTTGCTCAACTCGTTTCACATCAATCTACTCACGTTTACGTGTTTGAGCCAAAACTTTGGGTAGCTTCTCCCTCCCCAGTATCTATACGTACTACGTAGTAGCCTACTCGACTACTTCCTTGTTGACTGTGTTTTTCTTTTCTACTACGTAGCTTGGTCGGTTTGGCACCCGGTTTTTTGGCATGCTGCTTCCATTTGTCTTGATATTTTTCTTCGTAGTTTCGCTCTCTCTCTCTCTCCTGACCGTTTGCAGGGTACACTCGATCGTTGACAATCATTTCATCATCAATTCAGACGCAAAACGACGAACCAACGGACGATGGAATGTTTTCTGGACGCCAAACTTGTCTCGACGAAACCAACCGACTTTGACAATTGAACGTTCCTCTTTCCTTCCATTTCCTCTTGCTCCTTCTATCGGTGTTTCTGACGTCACAACAAATTACTACAACTCTTTTTTTTTCCTCTCTCTCTCTCTCTATTTTCATTCATATTGAATTACCATCGCGGGGAATGGGACTAATTATCTTTTCTTTCTTTTATTCATTTGCGACACAATGAAACAACAACTTTAAAAAAATTTGGAACAAACAAAAAGATGGGTGGGCTTAGCTCGGCTAACGGCCGAAACGGCTGGAAGCGGACCACTGGCCGATTTCGTCGAAGGTTTAGGTCCCGGCCAGCTAGTTGGCCGGCAAGTTTTGGCCGCACCGGCCTTAGGTGATGTCCAACTCGCATTATGTGATCGCAAAGGGCGGCTGGAAGTCGAAGTCATCCGGGCGCGCGGTCTACAAGCCCGCACTGGGTCCAAACTGCTACCAGGTAAACACAATTAACTACCGTACCAAGACTGTAAGCAAACATTGTCGTCCCGACTCAGCTGAACTCCGGCCCTGACAGACAGACAGACAATTCACAAACTCGATTTTTGCTTTTCTCATTAGCTCCGTACGTCAAAGTGTACCTGGTCAGCGGCAAGCGTTGTCTAGCCAAAGCTAAAACGGCCACGGCTCGACGGACGCTGGATCCGCTCTACCAACAGCAGCTCTCTTTCAGCGTACTCTATCAAGGATGCGTCTTGCAGGTAGGACGACAAATTGTAGTCTTTAATTTTTTAAAATAAAGTGACGGTTTTATTTAAAATAAAATTTAATTATTTAAAACAGGTGACGGTGTGGGGTGATTACGGACGGATCGAGGGCCGTAAGGTGTTCATGGGCGTGGCTCAGATATTGCTGGACGATTTGGACTTGTCCAACATTGTCATCGGCTGGTACAAACTCTTCGGGACGGCGTCTTTAGTTAGTCTGCCGCCGCCGCAGTCCCAGCCGCAGTCGCAACAGCAGTCGACGTCGCAGCAGCCGCAACAACAACAACAGCAGCAACAACAACAGCAACAGCAGCAGCAGCAACAACAGCAGCAGCACTTGCCGCGGCGAAGTTCACAACACAGCCTCGATTCCGTCGGTTGAACCAAAGAAAAAACCAAAAACAAAAATGGACACACACACACATAGTACGGGGCAAAAAAGAAAGAAGAAGAAGAGGGAAATAAATCAAAGGCCCATGATCACCACAGACACACACGTATCCAACACATACACACACAACCTTGGCGTGTTCAAATGATTGTCGTTTCTTCCTTCCTCATCATCCCGCGATTCGATAGTTGTTGCTTTCCTTCCTCGTCCTTCATCTCTTGCTCGCCTCCCACACAACTGTTCTCTTGTATAAGCCGCTCTCTTCTTCCTTCTTATTCTCTAACTCTCTCGCTCTTCTCTTCTCTCTAAAGAAAAAACTAAACTACCACGCCTTAACAGGTGGCGAAGCTGTAAAAGCCCTAGTCCTCGTCCGATACCCCCTGTTCCCCCTCAACAAAACTCCCCACCGTTCTCGTCCTTCATTATATAGTCCTAAATTGAAGAAAGAAGAAGAAGAAGAAGTAGAAGAAGCGGGACCTTTTGTTCGGTGCGACATTTTTCTCTAATGCCGAAGACAAAAGTGGACGAGATAAAAAGAAGACAAGATGAAGTCAAGATCATTCCTAATCTGTGTTATTGATTGTGTTGTTCCATCTCGTTTGACAAAGCAAGTACTATATTCAATCCACCCCCAAAAAACAAAACAAAAATCCCTTCTCTCTTTCTCGCTCGCTCTCTCTCTCTACTTTCTCTCGTCTCTCTATAAAAACCAATCTGCCCTTGTCTCCTTTTTCGAACTGTCGGTTGCGTGTCAAATGCATATCTCCCGGTCCTGTGTGCGAAGACGATTGAGCTCAACGCAGAACGGTTCATCCCCATTTTTCGATTCTGCGGCATTCCGAACGGATTATTTCAAAAAAGAAAAAAGAAAAACCTAAATTTCATCTGTTTGTTTTATCCTTTCTCTCTGCGCTCTTCTTGATTATATGATTATCATGTCCTCCTCATTCCTGATCCCCGTTTGCGTTGGTTCGTTTCTGTTCAACGCGGTTCGTTTGTTCCTTTTTTTTTTACTTTCCTTCAATTATATTTTCCCTCTTCGTGCTCGATTCATCTTTCGAATCCAAAAAATTTTCACGTTTCTTTCTCGTCCTCCTGCTCCTCCTCATCCCTTTCCTCCTCCCTTTCTCATCCTTCGGCTCCTTATATTAAATATAATAAGACTTCAAAGATTTTAAACAAAATTAATAATAATTAACGGTCGTTGGCTGTTTGAACCAACTGATTTATTGCCCTTGCTTTATTTGCAATGCGGTTGTGATTTCTCATGTTGTAGTGGACATTACAGAGCATCAAGGTAAATCATTGTCGTCTGCTGTTGTTGTTGTTTTTTTCTTGCTTCCTTTCTTTTCTCCTTCCCCCCTTTTCCATCCACCATTACCGCAACCTCTTATTCTTTTTTATACGGGTATTTCCTCTCTCTGGAGCAGAAGACATGTCTCATAAATCTCCAACAACATTTCATCATCTTGTATTTCTCTCTTTTTGTCGTTTTAATTAGAGTCGAGAGCTAGCGTCTTTGTTTCCAGCTCGATGCTGCGCACGCAATCGCCCAGGCCACAAATTCCTAATGTCATAAGGTTTTTTTCTTAAATTGCTTGAATTATAAAAAAGAAAAAAGAAAGAGGGGAAAGAAAGAAGAGGAAAATGTGGACGAAAACAAATAAGAGCTCATCTGCAGTGGAATGAAGGACATCTTTAGGATTCCCTTGCAAATACCGACGCGTCAATCGATAACGAAACCCGCTGCTGCTGCTGCCGACTGGATCCTAAGATTCTGATGAAGTGATTATGCATACCGTTTCTATTAGTAGTAGTACCTATCTATTTCCAGCTGTGAATCGTCGCGCGCTAGCTCTTACGCAGTGGAACATAGTCAACAAGTCTTGAAATTCCCTGTCATTAGCATTAGGGAAATTCATCCGAATCAATTTCGCATGCGGTTGATGATTCGCCGAGTTGCAAAGGTCGTCGCTGTCGTCGCCAAAAGTTTACTAGTACCAACCGGAGCTCGATGGATAAACTTGTCGCAATGCAACTACATAACCTTTATAGCTAGACCCGACCCGTTGTGCATCTGCGCAGCCAGCGCGCCCTGCTACACGTTTGGGACACAAAAGAAAATTAAAGAAAAGTGGAAAATAGAAAAAAGGATAAATTTCCACACAAAAACAACACGTAATAGAGGTCACACATACACACACACACACACACTGACTACTGGACTCTAGAGATGAGATTAAATCGTTGAGAAGACGAACGTCTTTCATCATCATCTTTTGGGACTGTACTGTACTGGCGCCAGGCTGATAACGTCGACGGAGACGTGCGAGCGGATTCAATTCGTGAATTTTGAAGGAATTACAAGTATAAGAATGTTGTAGCGAAGTAAGCGCTCAGACAGAGGGAAAATCTCGCGGACTGGCGAGGACTTTTGCTGGGCTTCCTGACATCAGCTTTCCGTTCGGCTAATGTAAAATGATAGCCTTCCGTTGACATCGATTCGTCTTTGTTTCTGTTTCTTGTGCTGTGAGCCAGCAAGGGACGCATAGCGATTGTCATCAATATTTTGGCACATTTACTTAATCTTATCACTTTGTTACGCCCCCGTGCCTCTTTAAAATAGTCTAGGGGGGCGGAGACCTTATGGTTACGTATTTTAGGTTTTAGCCCTACAGTCGCCGGCGGTGTTTTCTTCGCCAGTTCCTCTCCTGTGTTGAATATTGTATATACTCACCTCTCGTGGAATTGACAACAGTTCGCGCGCCACTGTGCCCCAGGTCGACAGCTCAAAACAGCATGGACGTCGCCACGTAGGGATTGCGCTTTTTCTTTGTTGGTTGTTAATACGTTTGCCGGGTTGTGCACACTTTTCTTTCCAAAAGGACCAAAAATAGTTCATCACAATTTCCCTGAAAAAAAATCATCATTCAAAATGGTCAAGTTCCTTCTACCTCGATTGACTAACCGACAATGGGCTACGGCCTTAGTGATCGCCTTTGCAGATTTTTGCTCTGCTGTTTGCATTTCTTTGCAAGCTCCTTTCTACCCCGCGGAAGTAAGGATTTCATTATTTCATAGTTATGTACGTTTCACCCGTTGACATTCTTTTCTTGCTATTTAGGCTGAACGAAAAGGAGCAACTGCGTCCCAATATGGTTGGCTCGTATACATGCGCCGTGTTGCGTCATAATTCCAACTCATTTTCCCAATTTTTTTTTTGTCTTAAAGGTTTCGTCTTTGGTTGCTACGAACTTACCGTCTTCTTGACCAGCCCTTTGTTTGGGAAATATGTAAATTTCAAATTTTTTAATTAACTTGAAGAAGCAAGTTGATATTAACACGATCCTTTTCTTACATAACAGCTTGCCAAATTAATTCCAAAGTTTATGCTCAATGGAGGCCTTGTCGTGACCGGAGTGTGCTCCATCCTGTTTGGGTATAATATAACGAGGAAACGGATAGAGGCTATCCGATCCCCCTTCTTTTTCTAAATGTCGCATTATTTCTACAGAGTCCTCGACAAAGTCTCTGACACAACAACCTTTATTGGCCTCTCTTTCGCCGTCCGCATTGTTGAAGCGTTGGGCAGCGCAGCATTTCTGACAGCCGCGTAAGTGTATTGTGCTCGATAATTGCCGACGCCCTTGTTACGACAGAACCCTCTCTACTTCTCGTTTTAGATTCGCAATCATCGCTGCAGAGTTTCCAGAATCGATTGCTACTACCTTCGTAAGTCCATTTCAGTTATTGTAGGTAATGAAGCCTACAGGAAGTATGAGCCGGTAGCGAGGAAGTCGTATAAGAGCTGCTGCAGAGAACCTTACCTTACATGTTGCACTTGCTTCGACGAGGCTTCTTCTTCATGGTATTAATGTCTCGTGTTGGGGTGGAAATGGAACAGGCCTGTCTGGAAACGTTCTTCGGGTTGGGATTGATCGTAGGCCCAACATTAGGCGGCTATTTCTTTCAATTGGGAGGGTATATGCTGCCTTTCACGGTGCTCGGCGTACTACTCATCACGGCTGCTTTCTTCACCTATGCCCTCCTTCCCGCCGCCGAGCACTGCGAGTTACCTCAGTCGGGTAATAATAATGCAATTTATGTATATTTTTTGAATCCAGTCTAGATGTTTGTAAATCCTGTCCGTCTTTTCAGGAGGATTACTTCGGATTCTTCGCATTCCGTCGATTCTTTTGGCGTCTTTCAGCGTTTTCGCTGCTTCTATTTCCATTGGATTTCTCTCGGCAACATTGGAGCCTCACCTGCGCCAAGTCTGATGAATGCCGTTTTTTTTTAAATCAATAAGCTGTTATGACAACTTTTTATTGTTTATGCAGTTCGGGCTGTCGCCAGTGTCTATGGGTCTCATGTTTGTGATCGAGGGAGGAATTTACGCATGCACTGCTCCGGTTTGGGGCTACCTGTGCGATCGCAAAGTCCAACCAAAAATTGTTACCTTAATCGGGTCGATTTTTATCATCGTCGGTTTCCTCTTCATTGGCCCTGCTCCATTCCTGCCGCTCGACACGTAATCTAGACATGTAACATTCTAATTTTGTTGTTCTTGTATATAACGATCGATGTATTACTTTTTCCCCAGAACGCTGGATTTGGCCGTCACTGGCTTGGTTATTATGGGGTTTGGCGTTGGAGCCGAACTTGTCTCGGGCTTCATCTCAGCCCTTCAGGAAGCGACGTACGTTTTCTAAATGTTAAATTAATAAATTAGATCTAACAGCTTTTGTATTTGCAAATTTAGATTTCACGGGTTTCCTAACAATTTGTCAACATATGGTCTAGTCTCTGGTCTGTGGACATCCACATTTGCCCTAGGATGTAACGACTCAACTTTTTCTTCTCATCATTTTCTTCTCATTTTTAACCTAAAATTTTTTAACGTTTAGCTTTCATTGGCCCGTCACTTGCGGGTATTTTGTTCGACCAAGTTGGTTTTCGTTACTCTACACTGTTTGTCATTTGTACCAACGTATGCTTGGTAAGTACATCAAGTTTTACGACGACTCTCACTGTCGGTGAAGTGAAGTTAATTCCTTTTGACTACCCAATTTATAGGCTATTTGCGTAGTGCTCTTCCTTTGTTGTCAACGACGACTGTCACCAGGTATTCTTGCCGTACCGGAACAATACCAAGCAGCTAATTACACCGCCCTTCCCGGTGACGATCATCCCGATGACGGGAAAACTAAAGCAAAAGCGAAAACAGACAGGATTGTTTCTAGTTTAAAAGAAGGTTTGGTGAATCCCGAGTGGTCCACAGCAGAGCACTCAATTTAGATGGAATTATCTGTTTTATTTAATATAGTTGGAAATCCTTATTTTTGTTTGTTTTTGGTTTAAGTGGCATTGACATGAGATGAAATGGCTAAAAACAATACACGCATGTTGGTATAATTACAGCCCTCTTTGTTCTATTCCGGTCTCGCTGCCAACTCGGACGAACTGTTCGCACCGAATAATGCGCTTATTTCATGTCTATAGGGCCACAAACCATTTTGATATTGTTGTGGAATGACATACAATCTATGTCTGTCTGTGTCCCAATGGAGTCGGGATCGATCCAGAGTGAGGAACAAAAACAATCAATATCGTTCAAACAATTGACGGTTTGCCAAATCAAATCTCAAATTTTAATAAAATAGGGGAAAAAGAGGAAAGAGAGAAAAGGTAAATAACAGGACAGACCAATCCCGTTCAACGCCTTCAACCCGTCCTTCTCCTTCATTAAAAACCGCCACGTTCGCAAAAAAACCTGTTCTTTATTAGAATGACAGAAGGTTAAATTCTCAAAGAATCGGGTTCTTGAATCAACTAAAAAATTCTTCTATTATTCTTTGAGAAAATGAGAGGGCTTTAGTGAGAAAATAACAGCGTGTGTCCATCAGCTTGTAAAACAAGATTTCATTGCAAGAAAACGGATACAACATCAAATATTGGTATATTTGAAATTAACTAATGACATAAAATATTGCTAGAAGCAATTCACCAATTAATACTAATACTAGCATTATCTGTATCTGTATTCCAGGGATACCGTATTGGGAAAAGAACGAATGACTATTTTAAAAAAGTAGAATGGGGAACCACCGGACCATCCTTGTTCTTCCAACTTGGCTGTTTTCACGTCTATATATATAGTAAATTTTGCTATTCTGACCTCGTTTGCAATCACACATCCATTTCTTTTTGCTTTTCAAACTTCATTCTAGTGACATTTATACCATTTTAATGACTGAATTAGGTTCAGTTAATGTTAAACAAGGGAAAGGGATTTCACAATTAGAAATGGGTTAAAAACCATATTTACTGAATATTTACGGATAATTTTGACAAATTGCGGGAAGTTGCTGAGGCTGCTGGGATAAGTACCAGCAGTTGCAGCAACCAGCGGCAGTAAACCTATACACTTCTTTTACTATCACGAGTTAGGGAGCAAGTTATCTTTTAAAAACAAGCCACATGAGTGATTTTAGAGAATTATATAATTTTTCAGAAGAAAGCTAGACCACGACGTTGACGTCAAACTTTCTTGCAACTAGTGACATAGGCCTAACTTACCAATAAAAGTTCCAACCGTCAAGTAGAAACAAAAGTATGCATTTACCCAAAATTTGATATACGTGTAATTTAAAATACAGTATACATGAATTTTAATTCGAAGTTATTGAATTAATAACTGGGTGCCTCTTTCATGCGTTTACAAAGATCAAACAACAAAAGGTAACAATTTTATTTGGATTTTTCAAATAGTTTCGTAAAATTTCCAATTCTAATTTTTTCTGCTCTACTTTTATTTTGATAAAGAAGAAGGCTACGGTAAAGTGAAAGCCCTTCGGGTTCTTCTTGCGCGGAGCGCGGGTATTTAGAATTCCTACTCAATTTTGGGATCAAGCACTAGATGGACGTAGTCTCACGGCGAGAGAGAGTAGTAACGAGCATGCGCATTTTGTTTACCTCTCTAGCTCTTCTCATTTTTGACCGGTGTCGAAGTTTTCTCGTGCGATACAAGCAAGTTGGTACGTATTTCTCATCCTGGAAGAGTAAAAACCATTTACTTTTACAGACGACTTGGACCGTTGATAGTTTTTCAAAAAATATTCTCGTCTTCATTATCTTTTCCCTGGAGGTGAAAGAGATTGTCAGAGAAGGTAGCATTTTTACTGTCTGTAAACATTGACCGCTACCCCTAGCACTGACCGTAAACTACCAAATTTGTGTGCCTTTCCCAACGAGTCCCTAACGGCCTTCGTAATTCAATTGCTTCACTTTGATTGATGCAGGAAAACGAGGTCTCTATTGTCCCAACTGGCTAGACAGTGGTGTCGATGCATTGCTCGTGACAAGGAATGTTGGCCGAACTGCTGGAGATTGCGAAAGTGCGGAAGACTCGCAGGATTCGAACGCAGCACTCTCCCAAATGAACACGTCCGAAACGTCTTACTACTACAACGGAAATAGTTAGGCTTCACGATGATTTATAAGGCATCCTGTATCCGGGCGACACTAAGCGCAACAGCTGGAAACCAGCCACGAGTAAACAGGCGCATTGTGTCCTCATGTGTGGAGCAGAAAGCCGGAAGAAATTTTCGTCTTGGAGGACGCCTAGTAGCGCGAACGTCAAATGATATTCAGCCACCGTAATAATATTACATCAGACAGATTGATTCTGGTGCTCCACTAATGTTGAGCCTGCTTTAGATGGGAGAATGGAGTGCAGCCTAGCTTGAAGCCATCGTGCTCAAGAACAACAGAACCCAGGGCACACCATCCTTATCAGCAGCCTACATGCAGTCCTTACCTCGGCACTAAAGAAAACACTGTACCGAGAAAGGCGTCCGTATCTTAAACCAGCCGTCATCGGGCGTCGTTCAATTTTAACGTACGGCTGCTTCATCCTGAAAAAGGAGATCACCAAGGAGGCGCAAGTCAAGGTAAAAAAAAAACGGATGGAGATCGTAGTCGTAACTTATATAACATATTCCGTGAAATTTGTTACAAATTTACTCTCTTCAACTTGCTGCACTATTGAAACTGGAGATCGGCTCAGCCGTATAAGGAACGACGAACAAAATCTAATTGGGAAAGCTTCCAGATCGTAAAAGACCCGAAAGTATGATAGGACGTAGACAATAGAAAAGTTGAACCAAAAACTTGAAGAAGAATTTCAATTCGCGAATAAGAAGAGTGGAAAAAGAATGCTATTGATGGGCTGTCAGTCTTTCTTCTAGAAGATCGAAGATGTTAGATGGCGCATATTTCATCGATTGACTCGTCCATTGCAGTCAATGCGATTCCGACGTTCTGTTTCTAAGATGAGGAAGACGACACTGCGAGTATATTCGTTTTTGTGCTGTATCGAGGTCGACCTTTAGGCCCAGATCAATAGTCGACGACGGCTAGTGACTACAAAGAACATCTTTAATTAGTTATCAGGATCTGCAAAAATATACAAGCAGGAATTCTTCCGCTGCATGACTTGGCTATACCAATCCGTAAAGACATTCCGTTCGGAGTTAATTGGCAGGATCCAGTGACCGTGTAAGGTTAGGTGTCATTCAGTTCGTTTGAAGTAGGCCCAAAGCTAACAAGCCATGATATCAGTTTTGATTTCCTCAAATGACATGATACGTACTCTAACTTGTCGGAGGAAAAGTCAAATATCGGAGACGTAGGTGTTGGATGGAAGATGAAGGAATAAGTTGTGGAACGACGACATTTCGTCAAGTAACTCAATCTACTATCTAACCAAGGAGTTTCATTTTTCATGGGAATGAGCAAAATGGA